>JAREIS010000049.1:1845000-3045000 GCA_030060385.1 Muscicapa striata striata
ACCTGCACTTTCACTATACCCACCAGTTTATTACTTTAATGTACTAAGGAATTTTGTAATGAAATTATGTACAAACCCAATTATAAATTGTTGAAATTACAAGACTAGATAATAGAATCCTTTCTATAGTGTCTTGGGGATTTTTTTATTCCAAAACACTATAAGTATGTAGAAAAAAATCTGACTTTTTAGATTCATTGTACATGGATTAAAAATTAGAATTACTATTATAACTACTATCATATAGTCATTACTATCACACACAAAACTTCACAGTCTGTCATACATTTACTGAGTGAGAGTTTTTGACTGCAGAGTTGCTGTATTCAGGCACTGGGCAAAAAATTCCTGAGCATCCCTGTGAACTGCATGGTATTTTCCTGAACAATGATAACTGGAGGAGAACTCCTCTGAAGGAGTATTTCAGACCTCTGAAACATTACTACAGATGATCTAGCTTAAGGAATGGACAGCAGGCACAAAGGTAGAATACATGGACTGTTTTAACTTTCTTGGATTTAAAATACATAAAATCTTTCCATTTACATATGTGTGTGAATTCACCTATATATGACATACCTCAGATAAGCATATGTTAATGTTTGAGAACATGTTTTTCAAAATAAAATTCTTCATTTCTTTCTAAATATTTCACAATATTCATCAAGAAAATAGTTCTCAACAATAATTTCATTAGAACCAAATGGAACTGATGCAAAACAAATAATGGGCTCCATTTGTTGCATTTAGTAGTCACATTTTCATTTATTAACTGGAAGACTATTTCTCTTTTCTTTCTCTCACTATGAGCAAGAATTTCAATACATTGCATTTGAGAAAGGGCATTATATTCTTTAAATAAAGCATGTCACTCAAATAATCACTAAGCATTCATGTGTAAGGCCACTGTAGATCATGCATCAACTGTGAGAGTCACAATTGTTTTTATAAACATCTTTCACTGAACTTTAGAAAAATTCTGTTTGTGAATAAAACTGCCACTTCCAGGGTAATCACAAGAAATTACTTATTTCACAATGTGGAACACTTGAAAGGTTTTCAGTCAGCTTCATACTCAGTGCAGTGTATTACAGTAATCTTGAAGCCATCTGGTAGATCCATCAGAATCTGACCCAGTATTTAGATGAGCATTGATACAGAGGGAGCAATCAGACATTCTTTAAAAATCACTTATTTATAATTTTTGGCTCCAAATAATAATTAATATTTAATTCAGTAAATTTGGTATCAAAATATAAACCTGTGTCATTATAATTTGGATTGAATAGTGGGATATTTAATCTTTAAATAAGAACAAACACTACATATACCGTTTCAGAAACAAAACACAGGCAAGAAAAGGATAAGCCCTGCAATAAAATCCCTCTCTTCTTTCATTCTCCTCTCATCTTCTAATCATTCCAAGAAAAACCCAAAGCAAAAAGCCAGCTACATCAAATTAGGAATTCACACACACAGCATGAGTATCTAAATTCCACACAAAACCTCACCAAAAGAGCAAATTTTGGGTGCCAAATGACAGTTAACAACCTTTAAAAGAAAGAGCAGGGGCCTAGCAAGTGTCATAACTTTGAAAGCAGTAGCTCCATTTCCCTTCCCAGTTCCAGCACCTGGCTTGTGGAGTGCCAGTGGCCACAGCAACCCTCCCCATGCCAAGGCTCTGCAGCCCTGCTACCAAACCCAGCCCCATGATTGTCCTCCAAATCTCCTTTCCCCTATCCCCTAAGCACCTTAGGGGGCTTTGTCTTCTTCATAAATTTGAATTCCCTCCCTCTCTCCCCACAAATTTGAGATTGAAGCCCCATTCATTGCTGACCATAGCCAAGGCAACCTAAGGCAATGATACAGTTGCATACCATTAGATGCAGCCGTGCATTCAAAGTACATTAAGACCCAAATATTTCAACCTCAAAATAGCTATAACATCCTTCAGAAATATTGCAAATGATCAACAGAGACTGTTGTTAAAACGGAACACAAAGTGGCAGCTATCACACTGGAAAACAGCACACTTGACCTTTTATTGAATAAATAACTTTGTACTCCTTACTCCTTTGCACAGACACACCTTTGAACATGTTGAGCCACGTTTCAGACCCCAGAGAAGCATGTTGTGGCCTGATACATAAAATATGCAACCTACATTATACAGTGCATAACAAAAGTGGTCCCCTTCCTTCCTTTATCCACCTTGAATTTGTCTTCAGTATCAGAAGACACAAGATTTGAATGCATCTTAATTTAGAATCTGATATTTTCAGTAGTTACAGAGTTCCTATAGGGTATAAAATATCATCTCAGTATCAACAACTGTTTTTATTTTTCTGCTAATGTTTCCACACAAAAGGACTAGCAGAAAATCTTTTTGTCCCTAAAAAGTAATCACCAGAATAAAAAGAAAGTTGAAATTGGTGTTGTTACGAGTTACAAAAACGAAATGAAGACCAAACACACAATCTCAGGAAGCCAGCTCTTTTGAGTGATTAGGATGATGTAGTCAGTGCTACAACTTCACAAAAAAATTAAGCCAGTAAAGCAGACCCAGTTTGATAGAAAACTTGTTTCTTAAAAAAATAAAAATGGGAAGAGCATAATTAATGGTAGTGCTCAATGAATTATTAAAATATGCAGAGTTAATTTTAAAAATTTGAGAACAATCACCTAGAGTAGAGCTTGTCAGCACAACAGTAATAAAGTTTTTGTGACATAAATAAGAGTGACAGAATAATGTCTCACAAATACGTAAAAAGAGATGCAAACAACTGAAATATCATTGAAAACTTTTGACCAGTATGAAACTCAAGATGCATTAACAAGACAACTGGAGGATTCCTAAATATAATCCTGTCCCCCACTTCATTCCCTGAACATTGTATGAGCATAAGAGAGGTAGCATAAAGTATTGCAAGTAATTTAACCTGGCAGAAATTTTACTGATGCAAAAGGTGCCCCTTTCACACTTAGCACGTCACCTCCCCTCTTCACCCTCTCCCTTGTGCAAGTCTTCAAGCCATTCTGAAATGACCCACACAAGAAATTGATGGAGTTCAAACCCAACTGGGGTGCAGGGAATAATGCCAGTTTAAGCCATAGCAACATCTCATTTGGTTCATTTCACATTCTGCTCAAACAGATGGAAGGGAAAGAAAAGCTTCCTCCAGAGGCAGGATCATATTACCTTTAAGTGCTTGTGGAACTGTAACATATACTTAACATTTCAAATAGTTTGAATAGGTGTCTTCTGCAAATTATAATAAGCCCTAAAAATGTCACCTAGTATAACTATCATCATGTCAGGCGTAGGTACAACACTTACATTGGTAAAACAGTTGATTCTAGAGATAGAGGTTTTGCTAGTTCCTAAATAAAATAAAGAGGTATCAGTCCAATCACATTTCCACTGAAAATACATTATTTCATTGTGCCAATTTGCTCACAGAGCAAAGATTTTATTAAAATAAAATTTAATTTACATTTCCATCAGGCAGAATTGTTAATATGAGGAGAATTTATATTGTAAATCAAGACTAAACCTCTGTCTTGTCTTGGCCTGCATTTTCAAGGGTACTTTGTACTGAGCAAGGCAGGGAGTGAGAGGTCAATACTGGCTCTCTGGAGACTATTTGAGATGCACTTACAGGAAGATCATTCTAAGCAGGAATTTTACTAGGGAATTCTGTGTACAATAGCTATTAGCACCTTAATTTATATTTGCAAAGGAAACGCAAATTTCAGAAGACAACAGAATGATGCATGTTCCACTTGTACTCTGCAAACACTGTGTAGAAGAGAATTCCCCTCCCATAGATCTTATTTAAATGAAGCATGAAAGAAGAAACAGCCAGAATATTTTAAATAAAGTCATTTGGACAGTATCACGTAAAAGGACAGTTGCCAGACCAGAACTTACTTTCACATTTGACATTATTAGACTTCCTTTAAACAGAAACACATGCTTGTGGATCTGGTATTTTTGATTTGAATACCTGAATTTATAAATTATCTTTTAATCAATATTATTTCAAGTCTTTGTTAAAGAATTAGAGCTTCCACAGGATAGTCAAAATTAAAAATCAACCACAAACATGAGAAAAAGACAAAATGGGGATACAGAGCTGGCACACACACCACAGATGTGTGTCTGTGAGCTGGTGTGTGCAATGGGAGGATTATTGCAGAGAACAGTCAGACTTTTGGTGTGTCACCAGAGCAAACAGAGCAGCGTGGGGCTGGTACAGACACCTGCCCTGGTGAGAATGCAGTGGCTGAGGAGCAGCTCAGCACACAAGGCATAAAACCAAGTGAACAGGTCACTGGATCAAGTCGACAAATCTGTTCCCTTCTGCAGCAGGGAGAGAAGTCTCTTCATGTTTGAAAAGGTCACCTCTGAGTCTTCTGTGACCTTTTCCTTTCATAGGTCTGGAGTATTCTAAATCATGATTTTTAAATCATTATATATTTTGTATGTAAATCAGATGGCTGGGGTAGAAAAATCAGTATAACACTCTAGCAGAGGTGAAGACTGAGAGAGATGAGATGGAGAGCAAATGCATAGTCTGGCCTGAACAGAGCAATTTACCTCCTGCTTTATCCATCTCTGTTATGGCAATTTTCACCACTCTAAACAGCTGGCCTCTAAAAAGCCTAAAAGTGGCTACATCAGTCAGTAAATTGTTAAAATCTCTTATTTTGATGCAATGCCTGCTGACAAGATACAGGAAGCTACTTTTTAGAATTGGAGCAAGCAAATGCTTCAGTTGCTTCGACATTCCCTACCTTTTTCATTTCCTTGTTTTCTGTCAGTTTTATTAGGCAATCAAGATTAAAGTGTTATTTTACACTGATTTAAAAAAATCATTCAAATTAGATTTTGTGCATACTAAAAGCCAAAGGGAGTGCTGCTGCTGAATCTGAACAAAAAGAATTGCAAACCACTGTATTTTGTCTCCGTGAAACAAAACAATTTAAGAAGTTATCAGCCAAAGCTGTTAATCAAATTAACTAAAAACTACAAAGGTGAATAAAAAAAAAAAAAAGAAAATAATATTAGATATTTTACACTTAAAGCACTGAACAATAATAAGCTTCTACCTGTTAACATATTAATAATGCTGTTAAGAATATGATGTGCTTGACACGGTGCCACAGATTTCATAAGCCTATGCAATTTCTTATCTGTCAAGAAACACTTTTTAGCTACTGCAAGAAATGTAAGAAAGAAGAAGGGAAGAAGATAGATGAAAAAAATGGACTGCATTAAGGCTTGAATGAGATTGTGAAAATCCAGTCACTTGACTCCTTTACCATCAGGCAACATATATTGGAAAATATATAAAAGCCCAAGGAAATGGATTGTACTGAGTGACCTCAGAGAACTTTTCCATCTGTGCCATTATTAATATGATGCAGACACCGTAAAACAGAGCTGGCAAAGCAATATATGTTCTCAGAGATGATGGATACGAAGGGAGAAGATAATGCTGATAGAAACAATTACTTGCTATAACAAGCAGGGGATTTTGTAAAAGTGCTATGATGTAATGAGAAAGATAAGTTGATATTCCTAAAAGTCAAATTATTAGATTTGTAGAGCTGAAAAAGTAACATGATGGAAGATTTTCAAGCTGAGCAAATAAATCAGAATGAATAATTTACCTGATGCTTTGCTCAGAAGAAGTTCTATAAACTAATGACACTTTCTCCACATATCTTGCTTTAAATTCTGGATTTCCATGATCTTCCATGAGACTTGGACTATATGAATTGATTGGAATGTTTTATTGTACTGGATATGTGAAATTCACATTAGTTTTTGAGTTACATATGCTAGAAAAAAAAATTAATTTAGTATTTTCTTATGGCTCATGAGTCAAGTAATATCTACAGAAAAGTGAACTTCAAGACAGCAATCAGAGCAAAATTTATGCAGAACTAAAAAAGTAACACATTTACTGTATTATGTCCCTGGAGGACAAGCTTGACTGTTCATTCAGCAAACCTGTTCAACAACCTGTAGTATTTAAAAATAAAAAAAATAAAAAAAATATTGCAGAACTTTGTACCCAAGCACAGTAAAAGGTGACCTGCACAACTGTAGGTGCCCAGAGGAAAACTTAAAGAGGAATGGATGTTTAATACATGCTGTTGATCCAAATTTTTAGTCTAATTAGAAGATATGTCAGAGGACAAGATTTTTTTGATGACAAGTAATTTAGGGTAACTTAGGATCCAATAGTTACAGTGGCACTGTGTGCTACACAATACTGAGTAAAGATTGTGCATGCTGTACAGCAACTCTGTGGACACTGTAGGACAACAAGTGGAGAAAAATGTAATCATATTCAGCACAACTCCATCTTAAGGAAACTGCAGGTCGAGCAAGGTCAACCAAGTGACACCGTTGACAGCCTTAGGTCCCGTTCACTGCCTCTGTCAGGGAAATGCTGCCTTGCTTCTCACACAGTGAGCAAGTCCTACCCTCCTCGATCATTTTTCTGACACTGTGGCCTCAATCATTTGCCCTGTCAACTGTTTAAGCCACCTCAGCTGGGAGCCTCAGTGAGAAAAGCCAGAAGTTCACCTCTGCTATCAGCATTTCGAGCAAGGTCAGCCCAGGGAGAAAGCAAATTACTGCAGAACTTTTATTTTCAATGCCTTAATCCTACCATTGGTCTGCACTGTCAACCCCTTGGGGTTCTAAGAAGAAATGGGCAAAGTACAGACTACCTTAAAAAGAAAAGTTATCCTTTGCTGAAGTGCCAGTTTTACTTGCCAGAGTTCTACATTATTCCAGACTGCAGACACATTTTCCCTCTCAGCCTGTATTTTATGCAAGTGCATTTGCCATTTCAATGCCAGGTTCAGACCCAAGGGTGGCTGCTCCCTGTGCATGCAGAGAGCATATCCCATCCTGCAGGAGCAGCTCTGGGTGCCTCTGGGCTGAGGACCCAAGGCAGTGACCACCAGGCACTCGCCACTGAGCCTCGGCTGGGTTGGGAAAATCGCCCTGGCAGAATGCAGCAAACTGCTTCACATCACCAGGTACAGGAGAGTCCTGCTGTTCTGGGAACTGAATGTTCACCACCCACTGAATAACCATGCACAGCACTGTCCATTTACACAGCAAAGGTGTTTGAGAGCAGTGAGGTCTCAAGATGACAGCAAACCCCTACTTTATTGTTGGAGTCAGTGAGTCGGGGGTCTCTGAATTCTTCAGAGAGAAATCAGAGTGCAGGGATTGAATTAAAATAGGCTAAGGAGTGGTGGTCTGAGTTTGTGTCTTAGCTTGTTGAGAAGATTCTATATGAGTAGGTATTGGGAAGAGTTGGTGCTTTTTGCCATCATTTTTCCTACTTTTCCTGCCATTGCTTTTCTTTTTGCTTTTGCTCACCCTCATCAGTCAACACCCAAGAAGAAGAGAGGAGCTGCCACAGCAACATCAGCCCCAGGACCTTTGACAAGAGCAGCTCCTACTTCTGTTTGGGACTTTATACCAAAACTTAGCACGGACTTTGATGTCTGCAACTCTGCCTTTTGAGATTGATGTGCTTCTGCAATAAATAACCTTTTAGTAACTATTAGCTGCTTCGCTCATTTAAGATAAACTGAGGAAGTTGGTGCCTAGAGCACTGAAGGTATTAACCTCACAGCTGGTGCCCTGTGTCTGGTACCTCGCTTGTAACCTCACACTTTATTAAAATGAGGGAGACTTTGGTTAATTTTTAGCATGAATATCTCTAATTATTAATTTCTAATAGCTTCAAAATATGCTATGGCTGACCAAGACAGCTTTGAAATACCAGTATTTTAAACATTAGCTGTAACAGACTCAAATTAATGTTCCAATAATTGTTCTAGGTTTCCAAATATTAACTCTTAACAAACTTGTTTTGGTAATGTCTTGCCTCTTCTGCTTTTGTTGAGAAAAGTATTTTAACTGCCATGAATAGAAATGTTCATAGAAATTTAACACCAAAAGATATTATGAGAAAAAACTTGTGGGTAATTAATTTTGCATTCATAATGAAATTTGTTGACAGCAGAAGTGTTTTAAGTGTTCATTCACCCTGGAATCAGGAGCAATAACACCTAACCAACAATGTAGTGAAAACTACAGCTTTGACCGTGTCCATACAAATGAAATGTTTGCATAATAAATTTGCCACTAATACATGACATTAAAAATGCATTCTAAGACATAGGCATACAAAATTAAATGTTTCTGAATAACTGGTGTGGTTTAGCAAAACAATGATCTATGTGCAGACACTGGAAAAGCATGGGATATGTTCAGGTTGTGGCAAAAAATTACTTCCCCAGGGGTCACACAACTCTGAAACTTTTTTGTTGTTGTTTGTGGGGGGGGGGTTGGGCTTGGTTTTTATTTGTTGGTTTGGATTTTTGTTGTTTTTGCAAAAACAAGGGAAATCATGATGCAATGTGCCAGATTTTTCAGGGGGAAAAGATCTTTCAGTTTAGATGCTTATTATTAATCCCTAAGCATCAAGTTTTGGTAACAGCAATTGCTGTTGCCTTCCATAACACCAGAGCACTTCTGTGCTGATGTTCTGTGCAAATAGAAATGCATTTTGGTACATATCAAAGGAAGTGCAGTTGTATCTCTAACTGTTTCAGCACAGAAGGGAATTTTTTAATACAGTTATAATCAGCTTAGACATGAGTTAATGGATACTTAAGTGTACTGAATAACAAAGCTTCCTTGTCATAGCCATGGTTATCCATCAAAGATCATCCAGAATTTTCTTTCAATTGCTGAAAGAACAAATATTGAATTCATAAGAAACGGGCCCCACAAGTCTTATATAGCTATTAAAATACAGATTTTTAGCCCTTGCCCACTTTCATTAGCATTTAATTTTATTCCTTTCCCTCATTTCTTAAGCAGTTGGTTCCTATTTAGGACCTTGGAGTACATTGTAAACCCTGCAACAATTACATAGAATCACAGAATGGTTTGGGCTGAAATGAACTTTAAAGCTCATTTAATTGCAAACCCCCACCACAGGCAGGGACACCTTCCACTAGCCCCATCCAAGCTGGCCTTGAACACTTCCAGGGATGGGGCAGCCACAGCTTCTCTGGGTGCCCAGTGCCAGAGTCTCCCCACCTTCACAGGGAGCAAATCCTTACTAATGTCCCATCTAACACTGTCCTCTGTGAGTGTGAAGCCATTCCCCTCTTGTCACCCTTATCCAAAGTCCATCTCCAGCTCTCTTGGAGTCTCTTTAAGCACAGGAAGGGGCTGTAAGGTCTCCCCAGAGCCTTCTCCTGATCCAGGCTGAGCAGCCCCAGCTCTTTTAGCCTGCCTCCAGAGTGAAAGTGCTGCAGCCCCCGAACATCTCCTGGCCCTCCTGCAGACTCTCCCAGGGGTCCATGTCATTATGTTGGGAGCCCCAGAGCTGGACACAGTTCTCCAGAACCCTGAACATCCACATCCTGACCATAAGTATCCAAATATTTTTGGAGGAAAGAACTTGGAGAAAACCTTTCTTCAGTAATTAGACCAGTCTTACTTCAGTGCTTTCCAGAAGCAAAGAGGGACAACATCAATACCCCTCCTGAGAGGAAACCTGTGACACACCATGTCCATAAAGGCTTTCCAATCCTCATATACAAAAACTTCCACAGAAATTTCTGTTGTTTGGATGTGACTTTTTTGCAGTTGAGATGGGTGAAAGCCTTAATAAAACTGCAGAATCCCATAGGGTGCAGCTATTTCCAGTAACAGGGTAACTATTTCCAGTGTGAAGACCACAGTGCCCTAAGGTTCTTTTGCATTTCCACCACCTTGTCAAATTTTGTTAGGTTTTCAGGTTTCAACCAATAACCACAAGAGCACAGAGGAGGGAGGGAGGGCAGAAAAATCTCACACAGTGAGAGTGTTTGAGCCACATTTGTCAGCTGTGTTTCCTTTGTCCTCTGTGTGCTTGAGAGGGACAGTCTCAGCAGCTTTAGTGCAGGAACTGAGGTGTTTGTTACCCTTTTACTCTGCCAGTCACACGTTCTCCTTGTGCATTCACTGTCCATTCAAAGCCTGAATCAATACATCCATGGCTAAGAGTAAAGTCAGGTTGCACAAATGTGTGCTGCATATGGTAGTTTTCTAAGGTTTTGGCACTGGACACAACATACTAATGATTTCACAGTTCCTGTAGAGCCTCAAAAGTGCCTGCATTTTCAGGTTCAGTACATGCCATGTGCTTTTAGCTGGAGATTTAGAAGATTTACACCATATAAGTGTAAGTGCAAAGTCTAAAATGTTATTTATACTAAAGTTTATTGTGATCCACCAAGTTTGTGATAGTTTTATGAAGTGCATGTTATGATAACTATTCTTGACATCCTGTTCTGGTTTTTATAAAAATTTGTATTAAGCAATTTTTCTCACCCTCTCAGTTTAATTTAAAACTGTATTTTAATTCTACTGAAATTAAATGTTTGCATATGTAACAAACTTTGTCTCTCAGGTTTTAAACATTAAACTACCTTGAAACTTACTGTTTTCTGACAAATGAAGATTTTTGAGCTGATAAATCTTCCTCCTGCCTGCAGCATTTTAAAATGCAGTAACAAGTCAACCACTCAGCACAATATCTTTGCCAGAATTTATGGCCACAAAGCTGCACAACACAGGAGATTACTTCAATCTAATACAATAATTACAACATGATCCCTATTATTTAGAATGCTAGACATGCAGTATTTCTTATAGACACGGTATTGACATTTAAAGAGGAACTTCACAGATGTATACAGATTTTCTATACACTCTACTGCTTTTTTAATACAGCATATTTGCATTGCTGGGTTTGACCAGGAGGAGCTGGTTCTCCACCTGTTGGTCCTGTGTCCTGGACAGACTCAGTTTCCCAGCTGAGATCAGGCAGAATCTGGCCAATGAAAGGGAAACAACCATACATTTCTCCCCTAACCTGCAATTAGCAGCTCACTAAGATATTTGCATAGCTATGTTAAGAGCAGCGATCAGAACACTTTCAGGCAGACTCTATGGACATGTTTGGCTCTGTGACCCTTCCTGATTTGATTTTGAAGGCAAATTTCACCACTGTCAAGAGAATTGCATTCTGGAAGTTGCCAACTGTAGCTGAAAACTTCCATCGGTGTGACTGTGCTAGAAACCACAAAGTGAAACATAATACCAGCTGGGTTCAAACACTTTAGAGAATGTTCCAATCTAGCATTTCATTCCTTTGCCCAAACAGGATACCCACAGTATGTCTAACAGCTTGGACTCAGTTTTCTTGGCCTGAAGTAATTTTGCATCCTGGCAGGATACTTCATTCCCTCTGCAAATCTCTTTCACTTAATGCTTCCAGAACACCTAATTTTTCACACCACACATTGCTCATTATTTAGGGGATCCTACATTTCCATTATGGAGAGCAAAATAATTTTAAATAGTATTGCATTAAAATGTTCCTGTGATTTAAAAAATCCGCATAAAATTGCTTTTGGGAGAATTTCAGACTTCAGATTCTACTAAACTTTTGATTCATTGTGAAATCTGCTTCCAGCATGAAGATTAAAAGCTGCTCTTTTAAGAGAAGAAGTAACAGATATTGCAGGGTTGATATGGGGCACAGATAAGTTCTAAAACATTATACCTGTCTTGGGTTGCAATACAGGATGTGACCAAAAGTGTGTATTCTATCATCATTTGTTAAAACCAGGCAGGGCAGTCATCTTTATCTTTCCACAACTCATCCTCCCTCCAGGAGATATCTCCTGCTAATGGCCATTGAGTCCCAGTGCATGGCTGATAAAATTACACCATCCCACTGGGAGATGCTCCAGCCAGGGGGAGGAGCCGAGCCTTTCCCACCTAGATAAAATCTGAGATTTGGAACATTAAGGCAGCCTTTTCCACTGGATTCCAGAGGAAAACCAGACCTTTCCACATCATCCCTGGAGCTCTGGAGGAAAACTGCACCATTCTACAGAACTGCTCCAACTGAACCACATCTGCCACTGCAGGAGGATGCAGCCACCATTTAATGGGACTGCTACCAACACCCTGACTGACTGATGGGGTGTCAGGTTGTATTCTGACTCTGTCAGTGTTTTGGGTTTGTTCTTTGTAATATTGTATTTCTATTTTAATTTTCGCAGTAAAGAACTGTTATTCCTAATTCCCCTATCTTTGCCTGAGAGCCCCTTAACTTCAAAATTATAATAATTTGGAGGGAGGAGGTTTACATTCTCCATTTCAAAGAGAACTTCTGCCTTTCTTAGCAGACACCTGTCCTCCAAATCAGGACAATACCAAATACTAGACCTTTAATTTCTCTAGTTTCATTCCAATCTGAGTTGAATAAAAATGAATGTATTTTAGATTGTCCATTAGAAAACATCCCTATAAATAAGATAAACTAATTTTCTTCTTTTATTCTATGGTGAAAATGCTTAACCATCATTAAACAAAACTTTTGACCTACACTGGTTCATACTGCAATTCTGAGCAGAGGAAACATACTAAAGAATAAGGAAAAAAATTATTCACATTTTAAGTAATTCAATCACGTTTTAAGTAATTCAAAGGTAGTTAAAAATGTTAAACTTGGCATACTTTCAACCCAATAAAATTAAAAACATGAATCAGTGCAGGAAAAATGTAGCTTGATAAATTAATAAATGCTCCTACACATGCTAATGACAGAGCAGTTTCAAAACCTAGGGTACTTTTCTAATCAAACTATACAAGCACTCCCCAGTTTTTGGGTTTTTTTTTGGCTAGATATGTTCCCTAGGATTGTGCCTGCTTCTTGAGTTGAGCAGGCATTTTCCATTAACATTTTTACCAGTCTAAATTATTCACTTAACTTTTTTGAAGGATAATGCAAGAAGCTCAAAATCATGACTGACATAAATGTATTACAGTCATTTGTGGATTAGAGCTTCTTTCTGGTGATTTCCATGAGACAGAGATTGGCTCCAAAAAGACTTAGTCCCCATACCATATCCTTATGCATAAAGATAAAATAATCACAGAATATGGAAAAAAGTGAGGTGGAAAGGGTGTTAGACCATTTAATCCATTCATGGTAGCTTATGATTCAGAAAGAAATTTGCATAACCTGCTCTAAAAGACTTTCTATATAATGGTGCTTCCTCAGTTTCCCAAAGCAATATTTCAATGCTCCAGCTCTCTTACTGTTAGAAAAGGATTTTACAAAAACCAAATTTTCATTCAGGATACATTCTTCACTTTTCCAAATAAATATCAGAATACATCTTCATTTCTCTTTACAGTGCCTGACTACATATTTAAAGAGTTTTGATGAGTCTACTCAGTTTCAACTATTCTGACCCCAAAAATGCCAGTTCCTCTCCTCTAAGGAAATACTGAGTTTGCTATGTGTGATTATTCTTTATTGTCTCCCAGTCCTTCTCCAAACACTCACAGTCTTTTTTTTCATGTACAATGCCCAAACCTGGAACAAGTGCTCTTTATGAAAAGGCTCTATTTTATGTTTTGTCTTTATGCTAAAACATATTCCTGAGTGTTGTTCATTTAAATAGAAGACAGCAAGTGAGATGTCAGGTGCAGACTCCAGGTGTACATACTGTGTATGTGTGCTCACTCGAAGTGCAGCACTACTAATATCTGCAAATCTGCAAAGAGCTTTTTACCAGATAATACACCTATATACTCAAATTCAACCTGGGACATCATGAAAGAGAGCTCTTCCTGCTCAAGTGTTTTTTAGGATTGATCCTTTTGTTTAATTTATGTGAGGAGATAAGATTTGTCAAATATTTTAGGTGATTTTTTCCTAGATTTTTTTAAAAATATTGCTGTTATGTAGGCAGATTAATAAATTTATTTTCACTCCCAACTTATAAACTCGATATTAAAAAAAAAAAAAAAAAAAAGGTCAAAAAAACTCCCCCAAAACACAACAAAAAACCAGAAACAAACCCAGAAAATCTAATGACCTTCAAGTGGTCAATTTCTTCCAACTACACATTTGAAAATATTGCGTGAACACCTTTTCTTACTTTTACCAGCAGGAATGCACTCTGTACTGCAAAAGTCAGAACAAGTTATTATGACTTGCTGGGGAAATAGAGGGATATTACAAAACAATCAACTTCCTTTATTGATTTTACACTTTGCTCATACTCTATATATGTAGTTCAACTAGCACTGTGAAAGGGAAACTGCTTCTTTGACACTGACACATGCTTATTTGTTGAAAGAACATTTCTAAATTAAAAATTTGAAAGCAAACATTCAAGAAAACCTTGATGCAGTTTGACACTATCATAAACCCCATTTTAATTTGTATTTAATTTATATGTTTTCTTAAGCTCTTTTATCCAGCACTGTTTCAATAAATCAGTAGCTATTAACACTTCTGAGCAAGTAACAGTTCATTCAGACTTACAGTTACAATGGAATTGTATTACTCTAGGTGCCACATTTTTTAAAGCTGCAATAATCCAGAAGCATTCAAGCTAATTCCCTGAATGCTTGGAGAAGTGATAGTGCTTCATCATGCATTTAGCAGTGGTGTTATACAACCTTCACCTGTCTATGACAGGCATGCAATTCAACATCTAAAGCATTACAAATGCTTAATGAAATCAATTCTCTAAAAGTTCACATTTATGTTTTATATGCAAGCAATACTTATTCTTAATCCTCTGTTTACTCACACCCCTCTTGCATATAAAGAAATTGTTTACAACTTCTTAAACCAATTAAAATCAATCGTGCGTGTCAAACAATTCAAGATAACAGCAGTTGTGCTAGTAACTTGCTGCATTTTGAGCATGGATGTTTGAAAGCAGAGGAATCCTTAAAGTCAACAAAATTACCCCTGTTCTACTGGTTCAGCTTCACAGAAGTCAGCTGACTGCCACAGCAGAAAATTATTTGTTCCAAATCATTCCAATGCTAGAGAGGCACACTCAGTAAAATTATCTTGGGCAGAAAGGGTACCATGAAGTCTGTCTGAAAGCATCAAATAGCATCTGCACTCAGTGTGAAAAATCTAAACCTACTCTTTTTCTACATTCAAAGTCCAGTCTCTTAAAGGAAATGTATTTTTAGCCTTATCTCAAAAAAGGGCAACTGAGCATCTTCCTACTGCAGCACAAAGTTTACATAAAGATGATTCCATCTCTGAGTGCTAATCAAATGCACTTGTAAATGATCAGAGGACATTAGGAAATCTTGCCTCTGTGGAAACTGAGATCAGCTTTGTTATCTTTTATGAACATATATATTGCCCTGTGTGCATACTTCAGTGACTGATACACTGTCTCTTTTATGCCATAAAAGGCCAGGAACTAAATACCCTGGGAAGGACTCTTTCTCCATACAGTTCAGTAAATTTATTTCAGCTCCCATAGACATAGATCTGCAGTCACTGCACAGTTCAACAGCATCCACAGAGCTTCCATGTTGAAAAACAAAAGTATTTCCTAGTTCCTAAATATTAGCCAGAGTTCTGCAGTTGTTTCACACACTGTGATCATCAAGGCACAACTGTACCCTCTTGAGAAAGATCTGGAAAGAGGATCTACAGCAATTCCACAGAATTCTCTTGGAAGGACTGGGGCTTGAATATTGGCACAGAAACAGTTTCAGAACAATTCTTTGTTACATGAATAACAGAGAAACAGGAAATTGTAGCAAAGTCAGCAATTCTGATCAAGTTTAGATTTTTGAAAATACCTCTCAAATCCATTACTGTCTTTTTAAAATCCAACCTTAAAATACTTATTTTTCTGTGAATTCTCCTTTATCTGAATAAAGGGTATAAACAAGGAGTTTAAGGTTATTTGCTTTTCTTAATGCAAAGGCACTTATCTCTTCCTGTGGAGGCAAGAAACACTGGCACAGGATCAGAGAATTTAAGTAATGGACACTACTACCTTGAGTGGGCAAGGACTAAGGATTTTATCATGATGAAATTGCACTTTGTTGGATCTCAGTGTCCTGTCATGACTTTTACAGAACACTACAGCACGAACTCTGTGAAATATCTTTTGCTGGTTGTTTATGCTCTCATATGTATTTACACAACACTGCTTCTGTCATTGATTTTCTCATATCTGCTACAGAATGTCAGATGACTTAAGCTGTAGAGTCAGATACTACTTATTTCAGATAGAGCATAATAAAAGGAATAGTACTTTTGGTCTGCCTTGCTCCCCTGCCCCTAAATTTCACATTCAGAGAACTACAGCTCAACCCAGTAACCTTAAGCTTAATACATATAATATCATAAATATTTTTTTAAAATATTGGTATGCTCCAGTTTACTGGAGGTCCAATTTATTTTATTACTAATTGGGACTTATGACCTTCATTCATAAAAAAAACATCCTGACCTTAAAGAGATACTAAATAAATCAGTTAATATATTTTTATCTTAAAACTGTCACAAGGACTTTACCTTCCAAAGTTAGAGCTTTGAGGAGCAGATTCTGATCACTTTTATACTGGTTTGATACTGATACTGTTGCATTATGCTCAGAAGGGCTCATCCTGTCTTACAATACCACAAGATCAGAACCCACACCTCTGCAGTCTTCTGCAAACGTGAACAAAAGCCAAAAGAGAAGCGGGCCTTGAGTTTTTCTTTACATTTGAGAAGGAATATCAGCCTGTATCCAAAGTACCTCCACTGTCTGCTTCATCCTAAGCAGAGGTTTCCATAGACAGCAAGGCCTTGCACACAACAGTCAGGGTCAGAATCCCAGGGCAGGGCTGGCTTCCTTCTCTCAGCAGCATTTAATGTTTGACAAAGCAAGAAGGTTTAGCTGAGGTCAACTGGAAGCAGCCTGCACTGGACTCAAGGGTTGGAGAGATAACTATTTGGGATAGACCATGCAGACTCAGAGATAAGCATCAGTAGAGATCAATACAGCAAAAGCAAAACTTCAAGAGTTAAGAAATCATACAGCAGCAGCTTTAAAAAAAAAAAAAAAAAAAAAAAAAAAAAAAAAAAAAAAAATTTTTTTTTTTTTTTTTTTTTTTTTTTTTTTCCCCCTATCCAGAAAGCTACTAGCAAGATTGTATTTGGGTCAATGCCATTCAGACTTTTCAAATCACTCTACCTTCTTGGACCTTATATCATACCTATTGCTCCTATAGTCTCATCTCCTCCCTTTTTCTCTCAAAAATGAGGAAAGCTAACAACCCAGAACCAAGTGTAACTCAGATTTTTTCTTTGGTACTGCAGCTTTCCACTAACCTTCACATAGGACTCTGACCATGAAAGTCAGTGTTTTTATGTGTAGGTCTGCCATCCTACAGCCAGGACTGCAGGGTAGGATGTTTTACATTATTAGTTGTTTCTCCTTTGACCTTGTAATTGTGGTTGCTATTGAAACAGATTGGCCATTTTCATCCTATGGAATAAGGTAGATGTAATACAAACTGGAAATGCTTACAGTGTGTCCTAAGAGAGAGCTTCCTCAGATGAGGAATCTTCTGTTTTCAGAATTAGAAATATAATGTAGAACCCATTTAAAAAAAAAAAAATCTTCTGCTTTATAGTTTCCCCATTGGTGTTTCATTTATAAGATTCAGTGAAGCCAAAAAATGTAATTTAAAATATATTAGAAGGAGGTAAAAAACACCATGGAAAATTAGGAGTCAAACAAGTTTTAAGAAAATTTATTGCTGTAGTATTTTATATTCTCCACCTTTACAGCTTCAGAAAAAGAAGAAAACATGATCTCTGAAAAACATTTTCTTCTTTCCCCTTCCCTCATTCCAACCCAACAAAAAGAAAAAAACCCCAAAATATCAGCAACAAATCTGACACAGAGACTTGGGTTGGAATACCTCACTATAAATTAAATTATGCACAGATTCAGGTGATGTTTACATCAGTGCCAATGGGATTGAAGAAAATTGCCCCACGCTTGGCTTGAGGAACACCCAGCTGCAGGAAGGGTGTCAGTGCCCAGTGAGACAGCCAGAGGCACCACGGAGAGGCTGAGCACAGATTTACAGCTTGGGCAGCCAGAGGGGCACAGCCCTCCTGTGAGACTGGGAGATTTCAGCTGGGGCAAACCCATCAGTTTTCCTACAATCCCAAACTGTTATAGTCCTGAACCAACCCAACAGCAACTAAAGCAACTTCCTCCAGAGCACTGATAATCACAACACACATCACTAAATCACCAGCTTAAGAAGCTTGCAGATTCACAGATATCATCTGTTCAAGCATCAGAGAAACTTAAGATGGAGAAAAACATTTCACTGTGTTCTGATTTTCACCCAGATTAAATGACAAGTATTTTTAACTTGCCTGAAACTACAGTTTTCTCCTGTTAAGAGTTTTTCTCCTATAAATAAAAAGCTTAAAAGAAAGTTTGCAGACATCAATTTGTGGTCAAAAATACAGAAAAAACTGCTTCATATGCTGCTTATAAATAAAATTCTCTCTTTACCAGACTATTAATCTGTCTTCTGTTTTCTTCCTATCCACCATCCAGGGCTCCTGACACATGATTTGTGGAATCCCAATTATTCATCTGACAGCCCACAGCTGCATGCTCTCAGCTATTACAATATATAAATTGTGCCTTTGTGTAAATTACACATCACCAAAATTCCTGTCTCATGCATGCAGACAGGCATCTCTTGATTCACTCTTTCTTTGAGTGCTTGTATGATACCATGTTCCCTTCCAAAACTAGAATTTTCTTTTTTTTCCTTCAAACTTATCCTGATTACAGTTTTATTTCTCTTTTCATATTGTTTGAAATTTCCAGAGCAAGAAAGACTATGGGTTGCATGATTGAACCGTATAATGAAGAAAAAGGGAAGAGCAAAAAGCAGACATGTTTGGATGAATTTTAAAGGCTAGAACTGCTCTGCTGTTGTAGTGGTGGCTTAAGCAGAAACTTGCAACATTTCCTAAAGACATTTATTTCATCTTCACTGCTTTTTATGATCCAAGGTTGTAGCACCCCCAATCTTAAACACCCTTAAATATATTAGCATAGAAGCCAAGCTCCTGTTGGTTCCTCCCACTAGCACGAGCCCTCTGATGACACTGGGGCAAAGCACAGCACACAAAAGGCCTGGAACAGGGTGAACTGTACATGGCACCTGCCAGCCCACCCTCTCCTGTCTGCATTTCAAGCCTGTAGAAGCAGTTCTGCTACAAAGATGTTCAATGGCAGAAAGGGCTGAACCAGCTTCACTGGCAGAGCTTGTTCTTCAGTGCCTGCACCAAGTGAGATGGTTAGTGCTAGTACTAAGCCCAAGAGAAAAGATGTTCAAGGCTTTTTGTTTTTTGTTTTTTTTTTTTTTTTTTTTTTTTTTTTTTTTTTTTTTTTTTTTTTTCCCTAAAGAACAGCATTTTACCCCATTAGTTTTGTCTACAAGTTAATCTGCTCCTGGTCAGTGTAACAAGCTGCTATCCAGAGGGGGCACAGCTTAAAATATCATGTATATATAGACTGTTAATCATTGTGGGATGACAGAGGTAAAATAAGGTTTTGTCATCAACTCCTTGATGTCTTCACTCCAACAAGAGCTTTTTATAAGATTAAAGAATTTTACAATTTCCATAAAAGCTGTACAACTTATAGAAGAACTATGTGTTGAACTTGGCACAAGTACTAATTTCACCAATTATTTCTCCCTATGTGACAAAAGTGTTGATAAATACTTTGTCATTACTATGCATCTTTACAGTGCTATTCCCCTAGAAAAGAAAATGGTAGCTTTGTTTCTGGTTGATCATTACTACAGGTTCTTTTCCCCCACATTTAAAACAGACCTTCTGTAATCATGACTATTCAAATGTCTCAGCTACATCTCTGACAAATGATTTATGGTACCTGGAGAGCTACTGCAGGTGACTCTCCTCCTCTGTATGATATTTAGTTATTAAAACAAGGCTGTGTTTTTTTCAACAAGTACAGAGGAAGGGAATGAGTGATTTCTCATTTACTTACTCACTTTGAGGGGAATATTTCCTTCCCAGGAGAGGCCATCATTTACAGTGATCTGAGGCATCCATATTTCCACCAGTAAAGGACAGAATTTATAGTCATTGCTTAGCTGATAATATTAATAGCATTTGAGATTGAAGGTGAGGAAGGTGAAAAATAACGTATCCTTCTGATGAAACTGTGGTTGGAAGAAGTAAAATACTGTAGGAATTTGTGCTGAAAAGGAGCAAGGAATGCTTTACACAGGTATGCAGAACATGTATTAAAAGGGCACTATTTTCCATGCTATTTCCCTATTCATGTTTTTCAAACAGTTGGCACTGAATCCTGCACAGAGAAAATACATCAATTACTTTTTAGTTTTAGACTTCCCCCAGTACTCAGAAATCTTTCTCAGCATCTTTTTCATTACAAAGTCTGTGATTAACCACCACAGGCTGAATATTGTGGTTGAGAACATAAGCTGGTTTAAATCAGCACCAGCCTTGTGAAGTTGCTCAATAATGTCAGTTTTAAGAGACAACCTCCCTGTCATTAGATGTGTAAAGCTGCATTATCAGTTTGGCATTGTATCACTAGAAATAATAATGTATAGGGCTGGCCAGCTAGGAAAATCCTTGCCTGTTTTTAATATAGGCCATATATTCTGGGAAGAAAAAAGGCATAAAAAAAATCTTTAACAGAGCTTGGTCCATTAACAAAACACAGAATAGAATAAAATTTTGCTCTATGGAATAAAGCAGGCCTATATCTCTGGTCACAGCTGGTGACTTTGCTTTTCCATGGTAAACTGAGGGGCAGCACTTGGACTGCCAAGAGCCACTCCCTGGGATGGGAAGAGGACATGGTGACACAAACAGGAGAGCTGTGCTTCTCCAAGTGAGTGGGATGGCAGCTTTTGGGCTGAGTGGGGATTTCAGACTGGCACTGGCCACCTGTGAAATCTTTAGCTCAAAAAATGGAACTACATAAAATTTACCCTGGGACATATCTTGATAGCAAAGTCAAACATAAATCCTTTTCAAAAATATTATTGAGGTGGCATATTGATAGCTGGTTTGGGTGGGTTTTCATCACTGTAAAAGTGTCACAGATACACAAACACAGAAATTGATGCAGGGCAAATCATCCTGTTTTCACCATAAAATACACCTCCTTCTGAGAGGTGATTTTTCATAAAATTGAAGCTGGCTTTTTTTTTTTTTTTTTTTTTTTTTAATATAAGAAAAATAAACATAAGCAATTTTTCCAAGAATAAACCTTTTTATCTCTGGAAATAGAGCATTGAGAAATTATTTCTTTTTTGACATTAGCTAAGTCAATGAAAAGTTGTGATTATTTATCAAGTAATTTTGTTATATTTAAGTGAACAAAAGCTTGGAAAGTATGCTTCTAATGAAAGACAAATCATTCTCTCCCTGAAACAATTCTATTCTAAACATATAAAAATGCACAGAGGAGGCCAAAATGTCTACTTTTGTACCTGAAAATATTTTTATCATCTATTAACCATTCCCTTTTGAAAAATACCACCATAGACTCCAAAGTCAGCTCTGCTTTTACCAAAATTATTTGATTTTAATTGCTTGAATTAATTGAGGAAAGAGATCAAGGTTATTTTTAAGAAAAAGCATGGCTTGGAAAAGCTATACATGTGTAGTTAGTCATGGGTGCCACTAGTACCAGATACAATTAGCCCACAGCAAAAATAAAAAAGAGATAAAATGTTAATGGAAATGTTGCTATAAGAGCCACCATTTATCAAGCATACAAGCTACTGCTCTTGGCTGCCAGGAGTCAGTGTCACAATAAGGAAAGAGGGCATTGCAGAGGGCTGCAAGGAAAGCACTGTCCCTGTGGGGGTGTCTGGTGTTTCTGCCAGGGGAAGCAGTGCCTGGACTTTGGAGGGTAGGAATGTGAAATGTGGTCAAGGTTGAAGCACCCAGATACAAGGTACCAATTAAAGAATAAAACACTTTTCACCCTCCTTTGGGGTCAGGAATCCCTTAGCTCCATTAGCCAGACTGTTACTTAGGACATCTCTTTGCCTTTGTGAGTGTGAGTGACAACTTCTGTTTCCACCCCTCCCCAAGTGACAAACTGACCACTGGAGCAGGTACTGCCCCTGCTTGTACCCAGCTGTAAGAGGAAGGATTTTCCCTTGGTATCACTTCTAATAAGGGAAAGATCACCTACACAACTGACTGGCAGCCTGGGAGGAACTGGCCTTGACATGAGCTGGGGGAGCAGGGGAGTTCCCCTCATCTATAACAGGGACATTAATTATATCCTCTCTTGCAGCTCCAAATGGAGATAAGCAGAGACAATCTGATCATCTGACTTAAACTTGCCATCTGAAAGGTAGAGTTTCATGTTAGTAGACAGGAAATAAATATTGAAAATATCCTTTTACACTTGCAGGCAAAGGCAAGAGTTACACAGTTCTTAAAGTGAAGCATTTGGTGTCAGTATCAGTGGAAATTAATGAGCTATGCAGCCACCCCTGACCTCACAAGCCAAAGAAAAATTCCTGACTTTGAGTCTGTCTGAGCAGACAGATTATGTCACTGGCTGCTCTGTAACACCTGCATGTAACATGAAGAAATCCAGACAAATCTTGATTCATAAAATGAAAGATGTCAGATTTTAAAAACCTGATCAGATGACATTACCATTTGCAGAAATTGTAAACATTTAATAACTTATCTATCTTCAAATTTGATTAAATCCATGACTATCCTGCTACAATGACCCTGTGGACAAATGCAGAGATGCAATCTGGTAATCACAAGGGCAGGGTATGCCACCTTCTGCAGAGGATTCTCCAGAACATGTTGGAAAGGAATAGTTCATTGCTGTGTGGTGTTGTGTTCTGGAGGGTTTTTGGTATTGTTTTGGTTTTGTTTTTAAACTAGAAGTAAAATATTATTCTCACTAAAAATATCTAAGGAGCAAGACATTTTGAAAAACTCCCCACTAAAAAGAAAGGTTTCTTTGAGCATTTCAGATCATCTGATTTGCCACAGGCTACCAACTCTCATGTTCATTCCAATTCTAATTGTTTTATAATACAGTTTTGGAGGTGTTTGCTATAGCAATCCTTAGAATAAAAAATCATGAAAGATTTCTATTTATTTCTTTGGAACTGTAGCAAAGCCAGGAAAACAAAGCATCCCTAATGCATCACTGTAGTCTCAAGAAGCAAAGGGAAGAGGATGCCATAGACAAGAGGTGTGAGCAGTGTCAGAATGCCTGAGATTAACAACACTGTAAAATAAGCATTGGCATAAACAAGTCAAGGGATTCACATTTAAATTCCTTGAAGCATGTGCCTTTTTCTCCTTATATATCAGCACACACGTGCCTGTAAAATCAGAGACTTTTCCAAGGACAAGTGCTTCCAGAAAACATTTAAATTCTAGAAACCTTGGATCTCATTCTTACCTTTTAACTCTTCTGAATCTGTGGCTAAACAAGTACATGAAATCAACTTTGAGGAAAAAAAAACAAACAAACCAAACCAGTCTACTTTCAAGGAGATTAATATCTTGTCCAAAGCTGATTTAGTAGTGTAAAAAGACAGTTAACCCTTACAGAAAACTGTGATCAAGACAAAACTTAGCTCCAAGCTAGACATTGTAATGCTGTTCAGACACAGAAAAAACAAAAAAATCAGAGATAATTTTACAAGCAATGTCTCAAAGAGATCATTTCATTATCTATTTTCTCAGCATTCTATTCTGGAGAACTTAAAGTTTCACAGAAATGTAATTTTGCAGTGTGAGAAAACTGCCACACCTAAATAAAACATGTAAAAGAATGTCTAAGCTTTAAGAAACATGGCCTGCAGAACTACCAGAGATCTGATGGTGTAATTGAGCCTTGAAAACAACCTTATAATGAAAAAAAAAAAAAAAAAAAAAAAAGTACTTAAATAAAATTGCAAATGCTATTGATCATGAATTTGAAAAAAAAAAAAAAAGCGATCATCCTCCTAAAACCAAAATAAGGGAACCCAAACAAGGTCAGAAATTTCTTCATTCTCTTTTCTGCACTTGGATCTCAAATGGGCATTTGAAAGAAGCAGCAGCCCCATCCCAAATCAGAACCCTGACAGCCCTGACCTTGGATCCCTCCCCCTTACCCAGCCTGGTTCTGGAAAGACACAAAAGCCACCATGATAAGAAAGAGACAGAGCACATTTACAAATTCCTCTAATCTCTTTAAAGTTTTTCAACAGTCCTAAATTAAATCCCTTCCAGCCTTATCGCTTTATCCATCAGAAAATCCGGAGGATATTTGGATTCAGACGTCCATAGCACCCAAAGATCTTTCATTACAACACACAAACAAGCACTTTTATTGAACAAGAACCCAATTACTTAACCCAGTTTCAGATTTCATTTTACCCTGCTGCTTCCACCTCGACATGGACCTACTAATCTCTTCTGACGGGCATTGCTACATATCAGTTCTGATACAGAGATGATTCCTAACCTCCCTTGCAGAGAGCTACTGATTAAATAAACTGAGATGCCCATCTCAGCTTCTTTGGACCAATGAATAACAATGAGAAAATAAAGTTGGGAGATAGAGACCTTTTTCCCTTTAATATGAACAGCATTCAGAAATAGACAGAAAATGAGAGAAAATAATTCACAGGAATGGAAACAGCTAAGAGTTTATTGTGCCCTGTATAAATTACTCATTTATTTTATCAGCTAGAGGTTATGCTTTCTTTTTTTTTCTCTACTGAGAATTAGTAAACTGTTTCTTTGCTACTGTACTGCATAAATGATGGTATAATTTCAAGTTTACCAAGCTGAGGGTTAGGAATATTGGAACAGAAAGACTTCAACCTGCTCTGCAGAAGAACTCCACTATGGTACATGAATGCCTAGTTTTCTTTCTGGCCCCAAATAGTGACAGAATCATCACAGGTTGCAAGCATCTATTACCTAGATCACAAGCACAGAGATGAAAGTTTGTTGCTAATGAACTCAAGAAACTAGAGTACATGTAGAAAAGAGGAGGGAGATCAATTATATGACCAAACAACCTCTCTCCAAATCAAATAAATTATTAGAAAAAGGTTGTTAGAGCCAGACCTCTATTAAAGTCAATAACCCCTGATCTCCAATGTGTTTATCAGCAGTGCTGATAAAGGAATGTGCAGCTCACCTGCTCATATAAACAGCCTGTTTTCTATTGAGTGGCCAGCATGCAAAACCACAAGAATCTGAACAACAAGGAGCCATTGTAAAATATTACAGATAAGGACATGGATATAAACATGGAAAGTAAAAAAAGAAGAGCTGGATAAGAACAGAATGAGTGAGGAGAGATCAAGGCAAAGCAAGCCAGAGAACTAAATTTGATCAGTGATAATGTATTTATACTGAAGAAGTAGGAGAGCTCTAACACCACTTATGTCAATCCAGGGGGAGTTACTAAACACCAGTGAGCAGGATCACAGAGCTTCTAGGATCAATTCCCTTCAATTACTTTAAGATTTATATTGCTATACTATTTCTTTTGAGACAAAAAAAAAAAAAAAAAAATCTACAATTTGAGCATGCATTTCTGACAGAAATTTTAAAACAAGGTTTAGAATCAGAAAAAAAAATGCAAACAGAGCCTAAACTATTTTTTCTACAGGAATTTCTTTTGCTTTAATCAAAATATCTCTGTTACTGAGATGCTTCTTTCATACTAATATGTATTTCCAATGAAAGTATTTTAAAGAAAATGTAAAAAATTTGTGTTGTCTCTAAATTTGCCATGAGTCTCAGCTTTTCCTGCCTCTGGTGGCTATTTTGTGCTGACTTGTTTTGTCCCATTTATCTCTCTGAACTAGGGAGAATTAATGACTTTCTGTATTTAGTCGGAGTTATAGATGAGTATTTTTCATGGAGAAAACTTAGTTCAACCACAAGCTGTATGGATAATTTTTTAAGGAAACATTTAAGTCTCATTATTATTTATAATTTCTCTACAGAAGAAATTGTATCTTTCTAAATAGTCCATCCTCTTCCTTGTATTTCTACTCAAGATCTTTGCAGGCAAAAAAAGCTACACAGAAAAATGTTTTGCAAACAACTCTTTACCATGATAATGTCTATCTAAAGATCATTTCAAAAGATACCTGCTGTCTTTCATCACTATATAAGACATTTAGGTAATTATAGGTACATTTGAGAGTATCTTCTCTTTACAAGAGTTTGACCCTTTAAGGAGCAGCTACCACAACTACAGGAGTAAGATACTCACATTGTCATTGCAGATTTGACTGATCCTTGCTTCTGGCCCTAAAGGAAGAAAAAAGGCTTCTCCCAGACAGAGTGCCATGTATGTCAGTCACCATGTTGATGCAGACCTCTATTTAGCCTGTATTGCTTACAGTTTGTATTACTTGAAGTCATATTTGTTTGCCCTCCCATTCCCTCCATCTTTTTATCCACCATGTTGTTGGCAGACAATTATTCTTTTATTTGCATAGCAGTTACATTCTGCATACTCTCCACATAGTAACAGGGAAAAAATTGTAGTAGTAGATAGAAAGTGGATAGAAAAATGGGAATAACGATTTTGCTATCAGTAAATTGCTAAAAATATGCCTTCCCACCTCAACAAAAAAATAAATTATTTCAAATTTGACAAGTTTGACAAGCACTTACCACCTCCCCAGTTAAAATCTATAACCTGCCTCAATGAAAGCAGACTGCTAGTTTTGAATGTGCTGTGTTCTGCCTGCCATCTAAGGTAAAAAGAAGCACATCCAAATGCAAAATAGTGGCTATTTTGTTCACTCTGTATTTTGGACCTCCACAGAGTGTAGGCAAAGTTTCTGTTATAACATTCACTTTTTTTCCCTTCCTTTTGTCATTGGACATAGAGTACTGTGTCTTTCATCATATTTGGAAACAAATTACAGCACTTGATTATATTAGTTAAATTGAGGTTGATTGATGTCATCAATGCAAATTAATTATGTCTAGTTAATGTTTCTGTGCCAGATTCCCTCAGCTAATAAAGTGATAGGAAAGTAAAGTGTCAGAAAGGACCATTATCTTTTATTTTCAAGGTCAAGTTGTCAATAAAACTCTGACATGAACTCACTGGGCAGGGACAAGGCTCATTGAAGGAGGCCTTTTAATCATGTTTATTATTTTTGCCAGCATTAATGTATTACCTAAATCTAATAATTGTGGCAAAAATCCTCACAAGCAAGCATTAAGCCAAAAACATCTGGTTTTTATCACTGCAGGTCAATATGAGAAGCTGCAGATCTACTGGAGCATTTGCATCAGAGTTCAAGCCCACTTCTGTTTGCCAGTGTCAAACACAAGTCTGTAGAGGTGACCAGAAGTGTTCCTCCTGTTCCATGTGTTTATGTGACTGAAATACCCTTATCTACACCAAGTGCAGCCAATCTGCATGTAGGACAAACACTTCCAGTGGCAGACACTTTGTTATCTCCCATTCAGAGGTTTTCCTTTTAAAGACATAACTTTCAGAGTGGGCATAAATTTACTCTGAAGTTGTGAAAACAACATGGGTGAACACAGCTCATTCCAGCTGGTTTTCCCATGCTTCTGTGTTGAAAGACATGCATGGCATCCCTTATAAACATATGGCCATACATGACAAGGGTAGAGTTGTGCATCACAAAAAAGACCTTTGGTTTCTCTACCAAGATTCAAGCAAAGCCACTAAACTATATGCACATTTTTTAATTTGGTTTGCTGTCTCTCTACCACCATGAGTCTATGTTCACAGAATACACTATGAGATCAAATGAGACGTCCTTTTATTATGAAACCTCCCCCTTGCAGTAAACTAAAAACCTTGAAACAATTCTAGCTAATAAAGACATAAGACATTCAAAGCATCCTTCAGCAGGATCTCACTGGGCTCTACAGATGGGATGGAAACAACCCAGAGAAAGTCACAGATTATTTTCTCACCTGGCTGTAGTCAGTGCATTAAACACCACGTGGAATAAGACCTCATAAATCTGAAGGTATGGTCAGATGTTCACTTCAGAAAGAGCCTTGTCAGTTAAAGATGCAAATTAATCTCTGCAGCTGTCACTGCAGTTCCTTCCTGAGAGCTGGAGCACTGCCTCCTGTGACTCTATCCCATCCATTTCAGGAGTGGAAAGCTATGGAAATTTCAGTGCTGGCTTGAGAGCATGGCCAGCCCCAGACTGGGGATGCCAGCCCCAAATTCTGTAGCCCATCTTAGCAGCAGAGCAAGTTCAATGACACACTCCTTTCTGTGAGCCATTTGAAAATATGCTGTGGATTTTTTCTAGAAGGTAGCAGCCTCCCTGCTTCTCGTGACGGGGTAGGATAGAGATTGTATGCAATCATGGAGGGTTTCATAACAATATTTTAATTTTTTCATAATAAAAATATTGATAGTCAGGATAATTGTAGGCCCCAAATACTACCAAGTCACTATCCTCCTCACTTTGACTTTGCTATTACTTTTTGATTAGAATTCAGTTGACAATACAGACTGAAATAGAAAGTACACTCAGATCCTGCAACACAGAGAAGTTAAAAGAGCAAAAAAGGAAAGAAAGAAAAAAGGAAATAAAGAAAAAAAGTAGAAAACCCCAAGCCTTTTGGGTTAGAACATACACACATGCTACTCCTAAAAAAAAGGCAAAAATAACACAATACTGTATAGTCTTTTTGTCAACTAAGAGTTTTTGTCCCATTTAACTGGTTACTTTTCTGCCCAGTGCTGCACTTTCATTTTGAACCATCCCATTGAAAATATTCTCTGATATGACCCTTTTAACAATTAATAATTCATGGAGGTTTCACTACATGGTACAGTTATAAGATTAGATAGCACTGAGAGAATGTAACAGCCAGTAAAATACATTTTAAAAATTACACCAGCTTGCTTATAAATGTATTATCTTCAAATATATTTTTAAACATATACTGTTTGAAGAAGGTATCAAAAAACAAAAACAAGAGCCTATGAAGAAGGGCTTGCCCTACTTGAGCACATTACCCTATGTACAGGTTCCCCAAACAAAAGCATTTTTCTAGATGTATGTGACATGTCCTCATACATATATATATATACACACGTATATGTGTATATATATATATACACACACATATATATACACATATATATATACACACATATATATACACATATATATATACACAGACATATATATATACACACACATATATATGTATATGCATACACACATATTTTCATACAACATATTAACATTTCATCCATATCCTAGGCCTCTGGCTTGTTCAAACAGAGCCATGAAATGCAAAACTTAGGTGTGAAAAAAAAGGGAAAAACAAAAGAAGAAAAATACAAAAAAATTCCCTTTTGCTTTTCTGTTAACACTTTTTAGTAATACCACCTAGAGAGCTGCAACAACAGAAGGCACTTTGCCCAGAGGCTGACAAGCTGAATCTACTTTTTTGTTTTATTTATTTATGACTTGGAAGTGCTCAGCTGTTAATCAGAACAACTCCAAGATCCTACTAATATCTCTCCCTGCCTAGTTTAATCTTATGGTGCATTTTCATTCTTAATAGCAAAATCATAGCAAGAGAATATCAGATTTACAGACTGTCCTTTCCTAGATTCAAGTCTCAAAGATGTGCTTCACCTGCATCTTTGTTTACTGGCAAAGCTGCCAGTCTGAAAGCACCCATGTGGCTGTGGCTGTTTTCTCTGAAAGAGTCACCATATGAATGCAACATATCATCCAATTTGATTTATCTACACCTGTTTTTTTTTTTTTTCTGGCTTTGTAAAGCTTGAGTTCAGTGACAACCAAGCTGGGCTAAAGGATAAGTATTCAGAAGCTTTTAGAGAAACCAAAAGACCTTGAACAAAAATCTTAGAAACTTAGCTTTTCTCTCTTTTCAAGTGCAAACATCAAGGTACAGCAATCTATCTTCTTTCATTAACTAGTTAAAAAAAAAAAAAAAAAAATTGGACAACAAACTTCCATCAAATACCAATTTTACTTAACTAGAAATAGACACAAGAGGTTATAAGTTCCTTCCTGCTCTGGTGCCTGTTAATACTTGCTTCACCCCGGAGAAGGAGGTGCAGCAACTTCCCCCTGGAAATAACAAAATCGGAATTTTTTTTCTTGGAAAAATTGTTCTTGGAAATAACAAAAATTGAGGGACCAAGGCCCTGAACCAGCTGCCCCCATTCCAGGTTAGTCCCAGCTGCAAGCTGGAGGTTCCTTCCTGGAGCATGGGCCAGTCCCAGCCCGAGGGGAGACAGAAGGAAACCAGCACTGGTCAGAGATTCTATGGCAGGCAGGGGAAGGGGAAGAGCTGTCACTCTCCAGCTGCAAGTGCACTAAAGCACCTTCATTTGAAAATCTTCTGGGCACTGTGGATGGCAAAGGAAGCATACAAAACCAAACAGGTAAGATAACCTTACAAGTTTGCTGCTTTACTCTGTGCTGCCTGTGAGTCCTTGAAAGAAAATGTATGATCTGACCATTAGAAAAGTATTTTAGAATCAGGGTGTTTAAAATGGGATGCTTGGGTTATAGTATTTTAACTTGAAAGATTAGTTAATATTTGGAGAGGGGAAGCTTTTTTTTCTTTAAGGTTCAGCCCTCAGCTGCTCATTAAGCACAAAATTGCATCTGCAGTAATTGCTAGCAAAAGCTGAGAAAAATGGTAAACATTTCTGTAGAACAAGCAGGAGTGCATTGCAAAGCACAGCACGAGACTCCCTCATTTGGGAAAGGAAACAAGAAAAACAATAAAGGGAGCAAGCCAATGTGTTTGAACTCTTCCACAATCGAGTACCATCTTATCTTTGCACATTCCCTAGCTGAGGGATAAAGCACTGTGCCCACAGAGCCCAACAGCCCCTGCAGGACTGAGATTAGGAGAAGAGGGACCCCAATCTCTCCCCACCCCATGTTCAACCTTGAAATGCCAGCACAGGACCTTTCCTGCCATGCAGGTATCACCAGCCCTTGGGCAGCTCCCCTGGGCTCTGGCACCTTCAGAGGAGAGGATGGAGGTGCATTCCCAGGAGGGTGAGCACCTGCAAGGTGTGGGAAGGGGAAGCAGCCTGCCCAGGGTCACAGTGGAAAGCCCATTTCCACATTTCTAACAAAGCTCCAGCTGCAGAGAGTTGGAAAGTATTTCTAAGACAGCAGAGATATGGAATTCAAGCAAAGTATAATTTTGATGCAGACAGACAAGATATTTCTCATGCAAATAGTGTGAATAAGAGCTGATGCTCATATATAAAATAATTTACATTTTTCTATAAGACATTCTGAAAAAAAAAAAACTAATTCCTGCTTAACTATGAAATATTCTGCTCCAGAAGGATTTTTTGGCTATGAAAACCAAGTGACCTTTCATATTAACATTGATTCAAAATGATATTTTTATTTCATTTTGAAATGTCAATTTGGTTTTTTAAGCCACCAAATCAAAACAAAGTGACATTTAAACTTTAAATTCATTGAAAAAGAACTGTTTGCACTCAAATGCCAAACTGAAATAATAATTTAAAAAAATAAAAATCACTTCTCATCAAATTATTTTTCCAGAAGTTTAGAAGCTTTTGTTTCTTACATCAACTGAAAAAATATTGTCCTGGACTTTTGTTTCAAAATTCATGTCAGAAAATACTGCTTTGTCCAAGCACCAGTTTTTGCTGCAATTTCAATTTATGGATCAAAAAGACAAGAAAATGATTACCATTATTAGCTTCAATGTTCAATCCCCAAACAACCAAGCCTATTCTTTTCCACCAGCTCTGCAATTCACTAAAAAACTCAACTCCCCCATTACCTTTAATTTCAAGAGAAAGGGGAAATTCTAATAATTTCTTCTTAATTTTCAAAAGGTAAATTTTAATTATTATTATTTTATTATTATTTATTTTGCTATTAAACTCATTCGCTTATTTAGGGTTTATCTCACACATGAAATGTGAAATTTTCTCTCTTACAACTTTTTTTCTTACGTTCAGTAGAAAATTAACAGATAATTCAAAATTTAATAGTGAAGCAACATCTGTATTGGTATTTCTTTTAACAAGCCATCTTTTCTTTTTATTTCATTTTACAGGGGGATGTTTTTCTTTTCTCAACTAATTGCTTATATATAAAAGATAATCCAGTGCATATGTGGATACAGAATATAATTGATGCAGAAGTCGAAAAAGGTTTTAAGATTTCAAAAGTAATCTCCTAATGGAGCAATACCCAATAATGGGAGATCATCACAGTGTTCCACTATCAAGCTTGGCACAATATCAGAAATCTCAGACAATCTGAGCCTCTGTGCCTTGGAGTACCCAGAAAGCATTTTCTTGATCGAGGTGCATCCAAAGTCCTGATCTTAATCTTCAGGTGTTGGATTTGCACGATCACGAAGCCAAACAATGGGATTGTTCAATGCCACAACTTTTATTCTGAGAAGGATAGCCTTGCCTCCTGTGGCTGAGATATGACAGGTTTAATGCAAACTGGGGGCTTTTCTCTTATTTGTTTGGGGGTTTTTCCATTTTTTAAATAAATATCTGCACGACACACAAACCAAATGACTGCTTCACTTTGGCCCATATTGCTGTCCCCTAAGGAGGAGCCACAAACCATGTGAATGTTCTTGGAGAAATAAAAAGCTCAGCAAGACAGGGGCTACTCTGTGTGTGTGCATGATGCTATTATTTGGTTATGCTGCAAAGAGAGCATTATGAATTTAGTCTCATGGAGAAAACAAGAGAGAAAATGGATTTTAAGAGTAGCTGGAAAGCATGGGGACAAAAACCCAAACCAACCAAACCACTCCTATGGAAAAAGCTTGCTTCTAAGGAAATGTTCTGAGTTTCATTAAGCTAAAGTAAAAGCTGGGGGGAAAGAGAAGGTGGAGGGAAAAAAAAAGGTATTCTCATAAAAGTATCCTAATTTCTACTGCTATAGAAACAGGTCAGCTCTCAGGGCAAATGCTAGCAAACGTTGCTGTTTGGGCTGCAGTTCTTGTAAAGCTCAGTAATAGTAGAGTTAATTGAAGTTACAAACAGCACCTGACTGATAATTGTTCCTGTTGGCCAGGGAGGGTGTGATCCAACCCATCCTGAGCCATTATCACATCTCTCCCAGCCCTCTCTTGTTTGGCTCTGACAGGACTGTGATGGTAAGTGGTGTTAGCTAATTTCCTTGTTATTTCTCAAGGAAATGGTCCTCACTGAGTAGACCTCCTTCCCGCTATTTTAACTGTTCCTTCAAATTATTAGTATCTTTTATTAGGAAGCACTTCTATGAAAATTAGTCATTAGTAGAAATCTTGCCTTTTACACAAAAACATAAAATTATGTCAGTCTTTTTAGGATGGGAATTTTAAGAGACTGAATTCTAAAACTTCAAGCCCTATTCCATTACACAATTCTTCAAGGTTTAAAAACCTTTCCTGCAAAAAGACTCAAAGTGTAAATCAGAGTAATGTAAACCCAAAATTCTTTTCCTGACTATGACCTGCATCTCTTGCTCTCTCCCTGATTAAAGCACAGGACCCCAGACTGAAGGCAGTTGGGAAATCTTTGGCTCACAAAAAGTAACAGACAAACATTGCAGCTGTGTTTTATTTCTGGACTTATCCTAGAAAAACTGGGCTGCTGCCAGCTTTTCTGACAGGAAGGAATAAAGGGTTTTTTTCTGTGTAATTAAAGCAACTGAGAAAGCACTAAACAAAACCTGAGTAGTTTGAGAAAGACTCACCTATGCCTTACATAAATTATTCTTTGAATGTACCTGCTTGTAAACACCTGCAAATTCCCTCATGACAGAGTTCTTCCCTTCTTCCTACTTTTAAAATGCACATTGCTCACAAGTAATGAGGAAAGGACTTCACACACTGGGATCAGTGGGCAAAACTGATGGGAGCACTGGCATGGGAGAATGACATTCCAATGGGAGAATGGGTGCAAGCCCTTCCTCCATCCTGCAGAAGGATGTCAGATGCAGATACCAAGGTAGCTGTGCCTTGATATCCTGCAGGAGCAGCTCTTGCTGCACAGATAAAGAAATGTTCAGCAGAGCAGGAACACAGTCCTGGATTCTAAGGAGGACATCTCCCAGCCTTTCCTGCTGATCTCACTCATATTCACAGCAGAGCAGGGGCTGAGGGCATTCCTGTCAGGCATCCTGCCCTAGGACACACCACTGCTCCCCAGGAACAGGCAGAACACCACCCATCCCACTGCTGGGACACATTTATTACCCTGGACAAGCTATTCTGGGACAACAGACTCACAGTGATCCTATTTGTCAGGACCAGTTTAACTTTCCTTGAAGCTAACAGTAAAATTAATAGCTTGTCCAAACAAAACCAAAGAATTCTGGAATATGGACTTAACTGGAAATGTTATTTCATTAACAGATTTAAGTTGAATGGAGTTGAACCAATCCTGATGCTTTAATATAATTGTTTGGTTTTTTTTTTTAAAATAAAAAGAATAGCTACAATTAAAATTATCTCTTTTTCTTAATTTTGCCCTTGGAATCTTCAAAGTTGATATAGTTAAAATTTGGAAAATACTAATTTTAAGACTGCAAACACACTCATGAATTGTTTTATGCAGTGAAAGGGTAAACATATCTATTTAAACAAACATCTGGCCAAACAGGTGCTTCCTCATTTAATGTCCTATTAATAATTCCATTTACTACTCTTTCCTGCTGATGCCAAACAATTAGTGAGGGATTTAAATCACAGTGGTATAAAGTGTCACCTGCTGATATCAACTTAACATATCTGGGATATCCAAGGCATCCAAGTTTATTGTGTGTCTTGAGCTAAAGTTCTGTGAAACACTGTGACCTGATTTCAGTCAATGTTGGAAAGACATCAAATCAATACCTGAGTAATGCAGAGATGTATCCATCATTTAGCAGGGGACACTTTGTCATTTTAGTCACAGTCTAGTCTCCAGGTTTCATACAGTTTGCTCTGGATTGTTTGAAGGGGTAGGTTTGTTGGTTTGAATTTTATTTTGCTTAGTGATACTTTTTTTTTCAAGGCAGAAAACCACAACACTTGAGAATGACCAAAATTTCCCCACTTTGTTTTTTTAGGAGTATTGTTTGACCTAAGCATACTGGCCAAATGCAATTAAAATAATTACATTATTTTAATTTATTATATAAATCATCATGTGACTATTAACAAAGATAAAACCTATTCCTATATTAAATTTGTAAATGTGAATAAAAGTCCTATTATTCAAGGCAGCAGAAAACACAAGTTTTCCTGGACTACTGACTTTGCACAAGAAGAAAGCTGACAAAGAGTTTGAAATAAATCACAAGAAAAGATCTTTTGGAACAGCAAAAAAAATCAGTTTAAGTTCAATCAATCTGAATGTTCAACTATATTAATTAATTCTAGATTAATGCATTCTTCTGCAGCTTATTTAAAATAATAATAAAAAAAATAAATACTTTTAAAAGCACTACTTCTTCTATGAGAAAAGATGGTCATATTTGGGATACAATAGAAGTTAAAACAAAACAAAACAAAACAAAAAAAAACAGCAAGGAAGATGGGCAGATGAGTTTCTACCTATTCATCTGGATCTTCTGTTTGCTCATCCCTGAGATTAATCTATTTTAGACCTTACAGACAGACCTGTGAATAGAGTGACCACAGGCAGCTATGTTCAATACCATAACTCTATATATTATACTAATATATATATATATTTTACTAACTATAAACTCAGCTCTATTCTGTGCTATTCTTCATAGAACAGAGCATAAATTCTAAGGTTAAGTGGTTTTCCACATGCATAAACAATTCCCCCAGAACTTTAAGTCAGGCACAAAGGATAACTTTAATGCCAGAGTTAAACCTTGTGGAGAGGCCAGGGGAGATGCCCTGTTTTTCATTTCAGTGCACCCTCCCAGTGGGTGGATTTGAACCCTTTCTGGACTGCAGACAGCACAGCTCAGAGTAGAAGGGTTGATGGCAAACCAATCATTAAAAGTTAGGCTCACAGAACTGGACTTTGATATGAATCAGAGAATCAGGGAATAGTTGAGATTAGAAGGACTTCAGGAGGTCAAGCCCACAGACAACAGGACAGAGCTCTCACCACAGATTGCAGCACCAGTTATGACATGGGAATTGGCTTTTCTGAATAAATTGTCTGATTCTAATAGGAAGTGGGCATAAAAATAGCATTCAGAAACTCAAGTCATCACACACATTCACTGAAAATGTAAAAAAATAAAAGAAAATCCTTTCTCCTAGACTGCCAAATTAAATAGAAATAGAGCTTTTGTTATCACCAGCAAACAAAAGATGAAAAAGCTGGACCCTCCCACAGTTGAAGCAACTGAGTCTCTTTAGGGTTAGCATTCAAGTTTTCTATTTCTCAACAGAGGAAAAGAGTTTCCATGGATCCAAAAAAACTAAAACAAAAAAAAAAAAAAAACACCAAAACAACAAACCAAAAAACAAATAAACAAAAAACCCCACCTAAAACTAAAACTTCTGTCTATTAATCCTCTTAATATATTTCTCTTGCAGCACTTTCAATTCAGTACTAACATGCCATCTCTTACAAATATTTGCATTGTAACAGAATCACTGTCAAATTTCAAATTCCAAACTTTTCTATAGTTCAGAGTCAGTTTGAAGGGCTGACAATTTTCAGAAGCTTGTATTAATTTGATTTTTGTTGTTTGTTTGGGTTTTTTTTAAAACCTGAAATGAGTTTACACACTATGCACAAATATTTTACACTGAACTATGAACACATGCATTTAGGAGGGGACTGTTCACCTTTGCAAGCACAATTCTCTGAATGTGTGGATTTAAGAATTGTTTCCTTCCTGTAGAATTGCATATATGCAATTCTTATGTCTGGGCCTCCTTGATCCCCTAGGGCTGTCACATACCCAAGTTCAGCACTCCATTTATAAACACAGAATAGTCAAAAGCAAGAGATGATTTACAGGATATTCCTTTATACTGCTTTAAACAATTTGAAGCAGTAGCTTTCTCTCCTCCTCAGCTCACTGGCAGAAAAAAAAAAATTCTGTAGAGTCAGGATTAAGTGCAATAACAGTATTATTCACCATGATATGGAGGTTTTTATGCAAAACACAGAGCTACATTGACAATACTCTCAAAACCATCCCAAACATAGCATAAAAAAAGAGCATAATTTTTATTTTAAAAGAGCCAGTAAAAAGTAGTAAACTTGGATGCAAAAACCAGTGAACTAGAAACATACCATGGTCCTCCAAAAGAGAAAGGATGAGACATGGATGAAAAATCCCTGTGGTGTTTCTTTAAATGGCATGACACAGTGGAGTCAGGTGTCTCCTGAATATTCTCCTTTCCCACATAAAAATCATTATGATATTTGTCATTCTAGGGAAACATGCTCTATTTTGACACCACTAATGATGCCAAAAACTTCACAAAATTAATAGAAACAGAAGAGGATAAACAAAAGTAGATCTTGGAATGCCTGGATTTCACATGCCACATACTGCTTGTGCCTGTCTGAAATATTGACTACAGGAAGATGTACAGCATTGTTCATGAAGTTGCAGAATAAATTCAGAAAGCAGAGGGGACAGGAACAGAGGAATGAGAAGAATTAAAGTGCTGCTGAAAGGAAGATGGAACTGTTAAATGCATTTACTGAAAACAAAAAACAGCTGAATGTGTCAGATTCCAGAGAGCTACTTTTTATAATACAACTTAAATAATCAGATATTCTTACCAGAAGGAGTGTTGTATTTGATGTACTTTGATGAGAACGAGCTAAGTTTTCACCTGAAAGAACATAAAATGAAAATGATGTCAGGAAAAAGAAAAGGCAGCTTGAAAATTCCCTGCCAAAACAGAAATTATTTAGATTGTTTATGTAGCATTAATATGGATTCATTCAGGAATAAGTATTCTTAGTAATAACAATATAACATAATATTCTTTTTAATAACAGTCTTATTCTGGAAAAGTTTTTTTTCACCAAGCTCATGTTAAGACAAGCATTTTCACAAGTGCAGAGTAGCTATTATACCTGCTTATTTACTATTTCTACTACAGAGTGTCTAGGATTCCAGCTGTGGGCAGAGAGGATTTTGTGATACTACTGAGGAGACACAAGAAGGTATAAAAACATATTCTTTATGTTAGAGACTTCAGCTGAGAACTAAGGGGGGAAGTGGAGATCACTGAGCCTAAATAAGCCTGACAAGAATTTCTATTTCTGTTCTAAACCCAAATGGTTAGTTTGAAACACAATTCCATTTTAATGCAGGTAAGAGTTTGTGACCCTGGTTCTAGCAGTTTGAGTTTTTATGCAATAAACCTCCCCTCATTTAACACTCTTTCTGTCAACCTGCAATTAGGAAATCCTATGGAACAATCAAGTGAGTGGCAAGGTGTGTTGGTGGGTTTCAGCACATTTTTATGACTAATCTACCTGAATTTTCACATATTTTGCTCAGTAGTTACTCTAAGAGGAGGCTGAGGCATGAGGCTATTGTGCACTCTCAGAAACTGCCCTTTTGTCACTGTGTCCATCAGTAGGTAGCAGCTCTCATGGTGGGATGGCACATTTGTTTTGCCATGGCACTGTGTTTCATGAAGCAGTCACATGCATTACTGGAGCATTAATGTTCTGTGCTCCCCCAGGTATGGCAGGAATGAGCCCTTTGTGCCCACATTTCCCTCCTGCAGCAGCAGCAGCCAATTCTTCTCCTGCCAGAGCCTGTTCCTACCTGAATGACTGCACTGACTCCATCAGGACACGTGGCTGCTGTCAGTTTGAGACAAGCCACATGTGAAAGCTTCTCCTTAATGGCAAGTGCTCACTTTCTTCCACAAATAACAGCACAGCAATTCTTATCTTTTTTTATAGAGAAACGAGTAGCAGATGTCAGTTACGTTTTTTTCAGTCAGTAACTGGGGATTCCTAAAGTCCACCTTCTATGACTAATTTACCCCTTTTCACACCTTTATGCCAGTCACTTGGACATGTGCCAGGACTCACAGACTCTCACCCCAACCACCTGCTAGGCTTTCATATTGTATTTCTACTAATCCTCTTTCCTGATTCAAGCTGTCATTACTGATTAAACAAAAGAAACACAGCCACGGGTCTCTCATGAGTGCCTTTCTCCTTATACAAAAAGGATGAAATTTAAGATCAAGATGGATGGGGCTATTATGGTTGTTGACACTGCTTCTGTTGTGGAGCCCTTCCATGTCCCAGTGCTACATTACATTGCACTGAACAAAAACAGTGACACATTTACCATTGCACAATCACCTTGCTTTCATATACAATGGCATTAAGCAACCAGTGGTGCTATCCATTAAACTGCATGATTATACAGTGGAGAAGGTGAATGCATGGAAGGAAATGAGTATCCTTTGGGTTTGTGGTAGCAGCTGGCTTTTGTTATCACTGCAGAAATCAAGACATCGGAGTACAGGAACTAACAGCACAAACCCTTCACTGAAATTCAAAGTCAAAAAGGTCCCTGCCATGGAAACAGTGTTTTTGAGCCCATAAAAGAAATACTTCAAAGGAAATATTTCTAAGGTTCCTACTACTGACACAGGCTCAACTCATGCTCCTAAATGCAAACTGAAGAACCTCTGGCTCTACCTGTCCTATGTAGCACCTGTAGTATCCAGAACCAGCCTACATTGTGTTACCTGGTACCAGCAGGAGTGTTTTTTAGCCAGTTCTGGAAAAAGGGCAAAGCTGTGAAACCTTTATGATATTCTATTTATTTGCAAACACTTGGTATAAAAAAAGTTTTTGTAACCAAATCTTCACAAATTAAGAAATATAAAGCCAGAGTTGAATCAGTTACAAAAATGCAGCCTCAGTGCACTGAGAGTACAATAACTACAAAGAAGCTGTTAACTGATGTCTCATTCACACCTCAATTTTCAGAAAAAAAAACTCTCCAAAAAGATGACAACATCTATACCTCACTAATATACTGTTAAATTCAGAATTGTTTTCATCATTTCAATATAAAGGCAAATAATTTTAATTATTAAAGGAGAAGATATCAAATCCTCCATAAACTAATATATATATGGTTCAGTCATAAGCATCCTACATTACCATCATGACTTAAACAATATTAAGATAAGGATGGTAGTTCAAAAGATTAGTTAGAGTGTGGTATATCTTTCCCTAAATGAGGGAAACTTTATGTTTGAAAAAGAAATTCAATCTCTAAAAAGTATTTTTGTTCTTGAAGGCTCTTTTGGACACATGTCAGACATTTGGGTAGATGTGGATAACACAAAAGATCAGTATTTCTTTTTACACACTAATTAAAAGAGATAGACAATTTTATTCAAGTGCAGTATATAATTTTTTTTTAATCCATTGAAGCAGAGAAATTACTACTGTTTGTATTAGAGTTGAAAATGACAGGAAAGCTTCTGTGCAGCTTCACTGGGATGGAATGAACTCCAAAAATTGAGAAAATCTGAAACACTTGGTAGCTTGAGACTTCTAATAGCTGCACGTATACTGTAATTAGAATCTAAACTAAAAGTGATATACACATGAAAATAATCCATGGCACACACCAAAAATGAAAATTGTAATATGATGAGCTTTACAGTCATTAATTTTTCTAACAAATGAGTACTAAAAGCCACACCATCTCTTCAGAAGGTGTAGCTAGCTGGTTTACCTAAGTAATTCCAAAATAGCAACGCACTTCTCACAGGATCCATACAACATTGCCTGCCTCTCAGACAAACACTGCAGAAAGAGGAATGCTTTCCAATTTTCCTTGGAAACACGGCAGAGGAATGGGGTGAGCACTGCTGGATGGCTGTTTTTAGGTAGGTGCAAGGACCAGTGGTGGGGGTGAATTCCCACCAGCCCCTGGACTGCAGAACTTTCTTAGCTCCAGTGGCTGACTACCATAAGTTTGGGATCTTCCTTCATATTTAAGTGCCATTTCTCTTGTTCTAGCTTATATCTGGTCTCCTCTGCCCTTTTGCTACATCCCTGCAGGAATCTTTATGTTCTCTTTAAAATCCCTTTGAGTAATTGAAAACAGCACAGCAGTGGGATCCTCCCCAAAATCTTTCTTTAGAAGAGACCCAGTTCTTCCAGTGTCTCCCTATATATTGTGCTCCAAACCCCTAAAAATTTTAATATCATGAGTAATACTAATTCAGCAGTGTCACCATGCCACCCTTACTATCTGCTGCTTTTCTGTACTTACTGCTGCCATTGAGTCACTCGTTTCTTGGCCTTTTCTAAAATTTCTCACACAAATAGTTATTGCATGGCTACAGAACATTTCCAGTCAAAGTCATGATGAATTCTAAATTAGGCTTGAATTCAAACCCCGTTTCTCTGCCAGGATATAAGTTATTAGTCTTGTCTTCCCAGTAACTAAAGGAATAAGTACAGCTGACAGTACCATGGGACCAGGAAAAACGTGGAAATATGACTTCTATAGGAAGTACCAAAAGCTCATTCATTCTCCTGTACTACATGAGAATGTAGTAATTTTGTACTACAAAATGCAATTATAAAGGATGACAGCAAAACTCGTGGTATCTCCCCATCTGAGTTCAAACCTGCTCTGTAAGCAGCAGCATGTATTTCTTTCCCCCTCATTAAAAACAAAATGCTTATTACAGACATGAATACAAAACCTAGTAAAGTTAACCACCCAGTAATACTAGAAAATGAAATTTCAGCCAGCTAAACATGAGAAATCACAGCACTGGCCCAAGGTCCAGCAGTTTTACTGACACAGCATTACTCAATATTCTCCAGTGCATGCTGGGTTTGGGGTAAGCAGTAAGAAATAAATAAAATAAAAAATTAAAAAATAAATTTTTAAAAAAGGTCAAGTTTGAGATCAATCATCAGCCTGTATCTGAATGAGCTCTATTCTGAGTGGAAAGAATGTGTTATAAGGGAATGTATCACTAACTGCAGATGTCACTTGGCATTGTCCCAGCTGCTCATCACAGAGTGCCTCACCATTCACGGCTGCACATGTTCATTTCTCCCGACTTCTCACAAAGTGCCACGGCAATATTTTGCCTTCTTCCTTACTTTTTGTTGCTTTTGCCTTCTCCTCTCTACTCCTGGCTGAAGTTTGCACACATTGATGAGTTGTAGATAGCTTTGACATCAGACTAACATTCTTCAAAGATAAAAAGTGACAGTGCTCTATTTTCTCTGGAGCCACCTTCTCTGACCCTCTCAGTTAATTCAAACTCATCAGCTCTTGCTCCCAATTTGTTCTATATCTGGATACAGCCAGCTCTAGGTGCCTCCTCCCAGAAGCTCCAAGTCCCATCAATCTTCTGTGCTCTCTTTTTGAAGTGGGGGAACTGTTATGGACAATGAGGCAATGGAAGCATTGGCAGGGGAGGATCAGATGGGACAGATGTCACATAACACAGCTCTGCTTTGGGATGGCCCTGCCTGAAAAAAGGGAATGGTCTTTTGACAGAAGAGAAAGACCTTACCATGTCTGAAGAATTTACTCCATGAACTACAAATTAAAACCCATCACACTCACCTCGGGAATAAGTTAACAGGATGTTTTGTTTCAGGGTGGGTTTTGGTTTTGATTTGGTTTTTTTAACCATGAGAACTCTTCTTTCTTTCTAATTCTAAATAAGATTAGCAGTAAGGAAAACTTTCTATTGACCACAGGCAGACAGGATTAAATGTCTTTTGAATTATGTTTTCAGTGAAGTCAGTGCCCAAAAGTAAGGCAATGTATCCTATATTTTCATCAAGGTCAGGCAAGACAGTTTTCCCTGATTTCAACATCAATTTGTCAATGCATCAGGCATGAGCACTCCAAACACAGGCAAAAATAAAAGTCTTAAGAGCAGATCTGGTTGCCTTTTGGAAAGTACACTCTGCAGACTGATAGGAGAAGGAAGAGTAACTGCTGCCAGGACTGGAACAGGAATGCAGGTATCATTAATGGATCATCTGGATCATGACAATTCCTTCCAAACCTTCTACCCAGTTTCTGGGCTCTACATGCCCAGAGCTTCACAGGGAAAGAATGTCAAAGTGATTTTACAAAGTGGCAGTTGAGTTCTGGCAAAGCTGAGAAGATCCTAGTGTGAGCATTCAGCAGATGATTTACAAATAAATGAAACCTGAAAAACGCCAATTGTCAAAGACACATTTTCATAGAATATGGATTTCAGCATGTTCTCTGGAATCCTGCTTTCACTTCTAGCACTACAATGGTATGCATAATATTTCCATAGAATTGGTTTATTCTATACTCACCTTTACAAGAGATTTCTGGCATGAAAGTAAAGGTAGGCAATGGGGAGAGCTATTTTTCAGTGTCAGACTGTCAGCACATCCAAGCAAAGATACAGAGACACCAAAGCTGTAATGAATGCAATTCAAAGGATTCATTCACAAGTATTTACCCATTTCTTGCTATAGCAAAGAAATTATCAAGAAGATTTTATTACTCCTCAAAAATATTAAGATAGAGATACAGTATCTTAAGAATTAATAAAATAGTACCAAACACATTAATGTATTACTGGATCTCAGAAAAATACTTCAAAGTTACTCGTTTTGCCCCTGTACTGTAAATGTTGGATATTCCTTCATAAAGCTACAAAGGCTATTGCTGGTCATTTCTTGAGAAGTCTTTAGTCAACAATTAACTAGGTTATATTTTGTGGGTTTTAGCCTGATTTGAGAAAATCCTTTCACAAAATCAAAATATTTTTGTGCCTCAGTGCCTTGATATATAAAAAGATTAAGCATTATTTTGTTAAAAATTAGCCCTTTAAGTAATAGATGAAGTCAGTAACATCAGGAAAAATATTTTAGACTCTTTGGTTATGAAGACTAATAATGATAAAAATCAAATTAAAAATGTCAACATTTCAGTCTACACCAAGACCCAACAGTCCTGACTACATTGGTGTCATTGAGACTGACTAATAAGATGAGTATATGTGCATTTAGTGTGCACTGTTGTATGTTTGTTAGGGATTCATCATAGTAAAATAAATCCAATTCAGCAATGGAAAAGGTTGTGTTATGACTCATAAATATTTATAAACCAGGAAAACAGTAAAGTTGGGTTTGATGTTCAGGAACAAAAAGATTTATTTTTTATGAATCCAATTCTTTAAGAGCTTCAATGTGAAACATTTTTAATCCTTATATAAATGACCTTGATAAAATGAATAAATTGAGCAAGGCTATCACCTAGTGGTCAATGGGAGCAATATTTTCTTTTTTTCTTGTGAACTCATTTGCTGAGCAGGTGTTTTGGGGCCCTTTTTTCCTCTGTACAGATCTGTCAAATACTGAATCTGCACAGCAATATTACATAAGTAGTAAGTGAATACATTAAGAAACCCTGTTGTGCCAAAGTTTTATTACTTGTAATTTATTTTTTATGTTCAGTAGCTCTTTTAAATAATCTCAAAAAGTCCTACTACATCCTTAACTTCACTTAGTGGTTTTTGGGTTTTTTTGTTTTTTTTTTTCCTGAAGCAAACCTACATGTCTATCTTAAAAGCCTATTCAGACAAGGATATGAAGCATAGAGTTCAGGCCATGATAAATGACCATGATAAAGGGAAGAAAATACCAATAAGGTATTTCTATCAGATAGAAGACCTAAATGAATAGGAAAAATGAAATAGAGTCACTCCTAAAATAAATAAATACAAAAGGAAATAATCAGTATCAATTCACAGTGAAAACAGGTTTGGGTGTTTTGGGAAGGCTGGGCTACGAGTTTTGGGGTAGAAAAGCAAAGGAAAGAGCCCCCCAGGACAAAGAGTGCCCCAGAGCTGTGCAGTGCTGCAGTATCAGTGGTGCAGAGCACCAGGGGCTCGGTCACAGCCCGCTGCTCTGGAGGCGACACCGGCACAGAACAAAAGCCAGCGTGCCCTAAGCAGCTTAGTCCCTACACCTCCACACTGGTATTACCCAGGGCATTATATCCAGCCTGTAGGATTACCTTATCGAGGGCACAGGGGCCAGAGCTTCAGGGGTTTAGCTGGACAATCAGCACACTGTAATTATTTGTCACGCTGGAAGAGGAAATGGTTTTTCGTCTTGGAGGTTTCCTCCTTGTTTTTCAGCAGCTTTCTGTCTCAGCTGAGACCAAAAACTGAGAGGGTGCAATTTTATCAGGAAGTATTGGTGCTATTTATCTTCCAACCATTTGAAAAAAGTTATCCTGAATAGACTTCACTACTTTTTAAACAGGCAAAAACCCTCCAAAACAAACCAACCAACCAAAATCCAATACCAAACCAAAACTTGAGCTGTAACAAAAAATAAGTTTCAGTTTAGAAAAGAAAAAGTTGTTAGTCTCCTGGACTACAGGGAACATCATGAAAAGATTGGGCACATTAGTGCATCACAGTTCCTCAGCCCATGGATGGTGAAAAATCTCTTTTCTCCACAACACCACACAATATGTAGCAAGGAGTCACTTAACATTACTTCCAGAAATAATACAGAAGCTGACCTCAAATAGTGGAGAGTCCCATTTATTTGAGAGACAAAATGAAAACATTTCCCCTTCAATTGGACCCATGGCATTTTTTCCTCAAACCCCATCATTTTGTTTGTACTCCTTCAAACAGGACTTCAGTATTTCACCTGCAACAAGGGCACTGCATAGATAACAAATCCTGTCTGCACAGTGGCTGATTGCAATTGGTGAGGCCAACCACAGCTTGAGCATTAAAGTACAATCCTGATAAGGAACAGCATGTCAGGGATCCCCAGTGAAATATGAAACTCCACACAGAAAGAGTGACACAACTCAATGGCATGTCTCTAACACTGCTTTCAGCTTTCCACCACACTTCTTTCTACATGGTGGTGGTAAGTGATACATGTGCTATCAGTTTCTCAGTTGTCTAAAAGAAATTACCTATTACTTGCCAAAAAATACCACCAACACTGAGAATTTGCATGCAGTGTATCTGTGTCCAACCAGTTACTACTGCCAGGTCTTCCCCTTACTCATCACTGTTACATGTATTCACATTTTGTTGCTGGAATACTCAGAATGGACACATAAGGAATTTCCAAATGAACATATGAAGTGCTCATATGTGAATGTCACTTCAGAACTGAGACAATATTTCCTAAAAGCTTTCACAGCCATGAAGCCATAACTCATTCATGATCTTTCTCCAAGGTTACAACTGCTTTCTGCCTTGCTTCTTGTGCTAAACCTCTCCAATATAGGATTTGAGAGCAGATCTGCCTGGATCACCCAGTCCCAGGAAGTATCCTCCCCTTACAATGAGTGCATGTTTACTCCCAATAAGTTGTAATTTAAACATTATTTATAAAGTAATTGAAGTTTTATCAAGAGTTAAGTCACATTTAGAAATAGAATGCCACAACTATGGTGTGTACCCTGTTTTTGTTTCAGAAATAAAAGTCTAAGCTGAACTTCAGTGTGAAATTGAATTCCTTGTCTCTGATAGTATCTCTGATCACATCTGCAGGTGTTAATTGCTCTTTTAATAATACCAAAACTAACTACATTAATGCTAACAGTAGGAACATGGACTACTGCAACTTATTACCATGGTCCTGACATATAAAGACATACCTTGTCCCCTTTTACTCCTCCAAATAAGACTGGTTAAAACCAGCACAGTGTCCCATTCCCTGAGGACTTTATTAACTCAGGCCTGCAGTGTTAAATAAGTCACATACCAGATCAGATAGAATTAGATTAGACAAATTAATCAGTGGAGGATGCATTGTACAATATCCAGTTCAACCTGCCTGCAATTATATTAAATTTAGAGTTTAGAGACAAGTTTCAGTCTTTAATGACAAATTCACTTTTTTCTTTACGTGCTAGAAGTTAGCTGGCAATGCACTGACTGTGGAAACACTAAAATAAGAAAAAACAATTGCTGCACAGTATTAGCATATTAGGCTGCTTGGTAGCTTGGGATTCCCAAGGCATAAAATACATTGAAACACACTTTCAAATTTGGTCTGTTTAGAACCTTGCTGCTTTATCTGCAATTCAGCTTATTTAAAATTGTACTTTTACTTCTGCTACCACATTTTTGAAAAGAAGTAGTTTAACAATATCTTCTAGGAAAGTTTTGCCTCAAAGTGCTCATTTCCCACCTTTTGTCCTGACCAGTGCATTGTCTAATGGATCCAGGGCTATTCCAGATCTAAATCTTTAATATTTTCCTTCACCCAAATCCTTTAGACACTCAAAAGGTTATTTTTGTAAGGCTTTCAATTAAGATCAACAGCACAACTAACCATGATACTTTAACAGTGTGAAAATGAGAAATGAGACAAGATCCACTACAAGCCAAGCTCAAACCCAAAAATAAGTGCAGCATCCTCCCTCTTTCAACTCTTTCCCACTGTCAAATGCTATATATTTTAGAGACAACTTAGAATTGACTGCATACTCAAACATATTTGAGATCAGACATGGCATCAGGAATTCCAATCCAATCTTTGAGCAGGGGCTGTTGCAACAGAATGCTCAGGAGTGTGTTCTGTTGATTATGAACATCCCCAAGAACTCTGCCAATTGTCTCTGCCAGTGGTCCCAAAACCTTACAGCAGAAGAGATCTTTCCTATGTAATGTAATGAATTTGAGCCAGAAATCATAACTGCCACTGAGGATAAGAGGTCTTTTTAAATGAAATTTCCTATTTTTTGGTATGTGGTAACAAGTTTTCATTCTAAAAGAACAGCTTTGCAAAAGAAATCTAGGTCATGAAGATTCCATTATTTTCTATGAAAGAAAATGTCAAATTAATTTTTCCCTCAGTATAAGTGAATTTTTAGCATTTAAAAATTCCAATATGATAAATCAATAGCACAATTTAGAGCTTTCACTCTCCAAGAGAATAAAAAGCACTGTTTACTGTTTCTCCTCACAGAAATAATTTGCTCTTTCTAAAATAAAATTTGATTAGAATTGACAGAATTTTGTCAAGTACTGAAACTTTATCAGAATTTAAACTTTAGCCACATATGTTGAAAATCAGTATTTTTCAAGCTCCCTCCAACCAGGAGCAAACAAGATAGTAAGAAGCTGGGTATCACCCACCTCCCACTCTGCAGCAGGAGATGACAGCACATCCAAAATTAACTTAGCTCATATTTGGTGTTCAAATACAAGATCTTTCACATACTGCATGCAGTGACTCAAATCAATGAATCAAAGTCTCCCTCAGAGTCAAAACAACTGTTCTTCTTGGCTAAATTGTGCAACAATTCTCACTGAAAATTTATTTTAGTTGCCTTGCTTCAAACCTGAGGCGAAATACATGAACATGCATTGCTTTTGCCAAAGCATTCCAGCAAGGGAACAAAGAACCCAAATAGATCTGTTTGGCTCTATCTCTAAAAGCCATGGGATTTGGATAGAAGATCATAATGCAAAGTTAAAGTTAACAAATATTGATGAGAGATGCAGTGTGATGTGACATCTGCTAGGGGCAGAATTACAGAAGAGTACCATTTCTTCATTTTTTGGGGGAAGAAAATACCTAGAGATGTTGTAATTAATGAATAATCTAGCTCCACATATTATTATTCTTCCTGTCTTCCTTCCAGCTTCAAAAATCAGTGCCTCAACTTTTATTAAAGATGATAAAACAGTGCAGAGTTTGCATAGTCTCAAGAAGGCAATGACATGAGAAGCAGGATCTGTATTACACACATTTGTATGGATGGATTGGACCCAACAAATGAATTAGCTCAATCCAGCTCTTCACAGCTAGCACAGAATCTTGTTTAGGATTAATTTTCAGGCAAGAGAACTGTTTCACTCAGAAGATGAAGTGTTTTGGAATGAGTTTGAATGAGATAGTTAGAAACATCACATCTAATATTTTTTTAAATCACACACATTTAAACTGCCACAGCCAAAGAGCCTGTTCACATTCTGCTTTCAACCACACTAGTAAAAAATCCAAGGGAAAAATATCATTAAAACCTTATCTGCCCTGTGATCTTTTGGGAACTGAATAATAATAATACTTAACAGTGATATAGCACTTTACTTCTTCAAAGCACTGCATAATCATTAACTGAAAAAACAATCTGACAACAATAACTCATCTACCTCCCATCTGCCATCAGCAGTGCACTCCAAATGAGAGCCCTGCAAAGAGAACATTACTCAGTACAGCCAGCACCAACTTTCTTATTTTGTTTCTCAGATTTAACTGGCACACTTCCTGCATGGGGCAAAAAAGGGCCTCGAGGGCAACACCAGTGACAAGAGCCCTGGGCAGGTGACAGGTGACAAACTGCTGCTGCAGCTCAGGGGGATGCTCAAGGTCAGCTCACCCCACAGCAGCTGTGAGCTGTGGTCACTGTAGGACTGAGGTCTGCTTATGCCAGACAGAAAAAAAAAATAGCCAGTGTTGGTATTTGAATTAAAATAAAACCAAACCCCACAGAATTCTTCTATTTCCAGCTAAGCACAGATTTATTGAATAATGAGGAAACTCCTCTTGTTTGGGAGGAATGTGGAAGGCATGGAATAGCCTAGGAAGAGAAAACTATAGAGCTTTCATGATTCAACTTTCATGATTCTCCTTCTTCAAATTGCTAATGCAAGATTTCCACACAGATTGACTCAATTACTACAAATAGATCAGATAACATTAAGTGTTTCTGCATTCAGTTTGGGACAAGTAGGGTGAAGCAGTAATTTATTACTAACTGGCTACTTCTAAGTCACCTTACCAATTTTTACACATACATCCTAAAAAATTACTGTATAGAAATATAAAACCACGACAAGTAATCCAGAGCATTCAAGAGGTCACTTTCTCAAAAATGTTCCCTGAGATAGGAAATACACAGAAAAAGGATCACTGATAAAATCTGCTTGGGAAAAAGCTGCAGCAAAGCAGATACACAAAAGAGAATTTTCAGATTTAATGTCTCCCCTATCTATTTATTGCTTCATTTATATCTTCTATATAAACACTTGCAACTGTGCTGTGTATTCTAGGTATTATGAAAATAAATCCTTTATTTGCATTTTACCTTAATCTGGCTTGAATCAAGAGGAACTTCAAGGTAACTTTCCAAAAAGGATTTAATCTTCTAAAGGTAAAGCAAGTCAAAAAAACAGAGTACATGGCTTCCTTTACAAGTGCTTTGGTTTCTCAGCACATTCTCCAAAAAAGTAAAATCATTTGTCCAAGACAGTCAGGCTGGTTTGACAATGACCACTGCAGGATTAAAAGAAAATCACCTTTTAGTTAGTTAGATATGATCTGTGGAACACTCCATCTTTCTGCTGGGATACAGCAGAGCTCACCTCACTGTCACATCTATGCAGTAAAAACCACCAGAGGTATCTCATTCAGAGTAAAACCAGCTACTGATGGCTTTACCAGGCAGTTTTCAAATCCCATTCACTCCAGAAATGTTTTTATTCACAACTTATTTGCATGGCCCAATGGAATTTGGGCTTCATATATTATTTGTAAATATCAGCAAATTATAAATTTTAAGCTTTAGTTATCTAGCAAAAAAAGTTTTAGATACACCTCAGACCATCCAGTGAAGGCACAGAGAACACCATTGCTTGAGGGAGTACTCACAAGGCAGTTTATCTGAGGCTCACTAAATTATAGGGCCCAGAACCTTTGGGAGGCACAAGTTATCACATGTATACACACAGACACACAGGCCTTTCTCCTTTTTATGAGCCTACATCTTGTACACTATGGTTTCTATATAAACTTGTATTCTGCTGAGGAAGCCCCTTGGCAGTGCATAAAATCAAACTGTAGCACCACCTTACAGAAATGAAATTGTCAACATTAGAAGTCCATTTACCGTCTTTTGAGAAAAGGGCACAAGTTTTGCAGTTCTCTTGGCCATAATTAATTTACAAAACATTAAAAAATTAACACTATGTGAATCAAAAATGAAAAATTCTTTGTTTACAAGTTAGAGAGTTTTTAAAATTATTATTTAAAGGAATTACTTTTTTCTTCTCTTAACAGACTAATGGAACAAAAACTAGATAGAAAGTTGCTTTCTTCTTGTCTGCCTGTAATTATCTCCCTCTGTTGTTGGTAGCTCCTCCAGGCTGCAGAACCACAGAGTAATCCAACACCACATTTCCATGGGGTCATAAACCCTGCCTAGAGGACAGTTAATCCCAGTGGCCAGTTTGCTAAGGAAGGGTCACAAAAAGATGTTTATAATTCATGATTAGAGTGTTTGAATGCATTTCAAACAGTTTATACCCTCTGGCAGTTTTAAGCTCTTCACAGCAAAGCTTTACCTCTCTAAATACCAGCAGTTTCACTGAGGACAGCTCCTCTCCAAGGTGCCTGCATTCTGCAGGTACCCCCAAACAATATTTGCACAAACAAGGAACTCATTTACTGTAGCAAGTCTATGCCTTTTGTCAATAATGAACCCTGCTACTCATCTCTTCTAGAACCATAAAGGGCTGATTTTGTCATTGTCATTGGACAGCCTTGTCCTTGTGTACAGTCATGATAATATAAACTTCCTCCAGTCCATAAATTAGTTTATTCATGATCTTCTCTACTTAGCTCATTGATCCACAAGTGCAGCACTCCATTTCTGTCCTTTAGGACTGTTATGCCAGCTTGAGCACTTTTTCCACAGGGAAAACAAACAAACAAAAAAACCCTCTGAACTACTTCAGTAAGAAATAAGATTGTTCTTTCTTCCATGGTACCTAATAATAAGCAGCCTATATAAGTGCAGCAGCCACTAGAGAAGAGAAACTAAATTCAGATTAAGATTCAGCAGCAAGGTTTATTTTCCTCATCCCTTTCCATTATGTCTCTAGCTTGCACTTAACAAAAAAAATTTGGAATTAGGACAATCCCAAAACTAGCAGAAAACATGGCAAAATTACATTATTGAAAAAATAAATATCACAATGTTGTTTTTTCTTATTATTTCCTTTAAAAGAGTACCTTTAGAAACATTCTCAGAGATTATGTATCTAGGAATAAATGAAGAAATCAAAGGACAGAGTTTTGCTGAGATGCACAGAGCTTGGCTGTATAAGAAGACAGTTGGAAAATCTGTTGGACAGCAGTAACTTCACTACACTGGAATGCACCCAGAACAATCTGAAATAGAGTGGCTGCAGATTTAGGAAAGAGCAGCAACAATTTAGTTGATGATGGGATAGTCTCACAGTCATCCTCTACATAACTCCTCTCTGTTCCTGGTAAAATCTAGCCCTATATATGCTTTGCTACTAATCACACCCCAAAATCAGACTAAGCAATCCACATTGTCCTGTAGAATGTGCATTAATAGCCCTTACTCACAAAGAATGTGCATCTTCTCTGTACACCACACTTGTCCAGGTAAGAAATATCTCTGGGTCACATCAGAACTCAAAACAGCTGAATTATTTCTGCTTTTGCCCATTACCAGCTGAATCAGAGCTGTATTTACCTACCCCTCATAATACCATTACTGTTGCCTATCTTCTTCCTCCTGAGTTGCAAGTTTAACAACAACCTCACACAGAACAGAAAAACATATCTAAAGCACACAAAACTTCTACATAGGGTTCTACATTAAAGAAAACTTTAAATTAAACATATTTTTTTTTAGACATTTGCATTCCTCATATTTAGTTAAGTACAATGCCTACCAGCTACTTTTGGGCAGAAAAGTCCTTGCCAGCAACCTTTCAGATTGAAGTGCCATGGTCTGCAGAACTATTCCCAACAAGCATACACATGGAGAAGCATTAAGTATTGGTGCAACACAGTGCTGCTTATCTTCCCTTCAGTTTTATCCTCCTAAGTTGTGCTGTTAAAAGCAAAGTCAATTCAAGTTGCTTTGGTTACTCTCAACTTACAAAGTCAAGCCATTACCTGGAGCACTGCAGCACTGACTTGGCTGCACTCAGATCTCTTTCAGGCCTTAGTGAATAATTCTGTGCTGTTCATATTGCATTATACTCAGCACTGTTGTATTTTCTAGTTAGTTGTTTAGGCACTGGCATGTTTATGTTGTCCGTGACAAAGCTGGAAGAAATGAACTAACAAATAAACCACTTCTGTTATCTACCAAAGGGCATTGGTAAAGAGTCCATTATTTTTCTTTCAGCACTTAAACTCTAGGGAAACTGAGTGAATAATTTAATTCCTCTACTGGTAAAGAGGAAACACATCTGCTAATGGAGGATCAGCTGAGGTTTTCCACAAGAATGCACTTCTCAGACAGAAACCTGGAATTTCTCCTTCAAAAATCTTTTTACTAATAAACAATTAATAAAATATTTTTTGGCTGAAAACGGGACTAAAATTTTGATTAAAAAATCCCTTCTGGAAATGCAGATATTGAAAAGCCATGCTGGAGCATATTCATGGATAGACTGGTCCTCATGTCAGCCAATTTGAAATTGTGTGCCTCAATGCCTTGTATGGGTTTGGACTTGATGGAAATACCACATTTGGGGAAGTTTTGTTTGTCAATAACCATGGTATCTGTGAGAAGAAAAACCTTCATTATAAAAAACCACAAAAATCATAATGGGGAAGAAGGGAGTCTGTCAAAGCCAAGTAGTGCCAGTCACTTTTTCTCTGCTAGGACAGCATCAGCTGGAGCCAGCACCGAGTGCTCTCACCTGCACTGCAGGCCTGCCTGGGGAGCTCTGTCCTCACCTGGCCTCAGCAGCACCATCCCTCTCCAACATATTGCTTGCAGCAGTTTTGTTAAATCTGTCTGGGGGAGCTCAGAACAGAACAGCCATCCTTAGTATTCAGCCTTTTTAAGCAAAGCAGTGCCCTTCATGTAATGGCTTTTCCCCCGGGAACGTCACTAAGGAAAATCCAGGTAGGGAAACTGACAAGTGAAAACCTTGTTAAAAATTTAAGTTCCCTAACAAATGTTCATATTTGTATGCCTGTTTTCTTGGGCTTTAAAAATATAAGCTTCATTTAGAAGCAGCTTAGATATAAACCAGCTGGAGGAAAAAGGTATTATTGAAGGAATAATTAATAAACTTTTACAAATATCTGAGATCTAGTTTTTTGTGTAACTATCCTGCATCCTCAGGCAAGGAGACAGAAATCCACTCTAAGAAGGGGGTCCTGTGGATGCAAGTCAAAAGTAAAGCACTCCAACAATGTGCCAGCTACTTACATTGCAGAGGGAGTAAATAGTTACCTGAAATCTTGTTAATATCCATATTTTCACCCACATGTCAACAAATGAAGCAAATTTTGCATGCAGCTCTTGGTGTTTTCCAATGGTTTTCAAGAACTCTAAAGTTCTTTTTTGAATGTCAGTATTATTTTTGGCTAAGTGACCCAGTGCAGGAAAGGATAAAGGTGTGTTGGAGGCAGATGCTCTTCACTGGGGCAGAAGGCACAATTTGGCCACTGTAACATTCAGACTGTTCAGGGCTTTAAAACCATATCAAACATTCCATGTGCTTTAGTAGCATGCAAGAAGCAGAGTGGTCAACAAGACAGGAACCCATGAATCAGTCTGTGACCACGATATGGGGACTGGTGGTTAGAAGCACATTAAGGGAATTCAGAGATGAGGTGGTGAGAAGCCAGCTCATTACAGTGACAAACAGCACCCAGATGCAGGAACATCTGCTCACAGAGCCAGACACCTGCCCTTACAGGCACTCACTGCTCTCAGCCCACAGGCTGGGAGGGGACAGCTGTGCTGGCACCTTGGGACAGGGACAGATGATGGCCCAGCCAAAGCCAGAGCCCAGCTCAGCGTGGTGGCACCTCCACCCATAAGTGCAGGACAAACTGGTCCCACGTCCTCTAGTAACAAAGGCAACAACTATCTTATGCGATGACAAAAAAACAGAAAAGCAACAAAACTAAATTCCCCTGCTTAATATCTACAAACAGTTGATTAGGTATTGATTTAATGGGGCCCCAAATTTAACTAGATTACAGTAGAGGAAAAATCTTTATTGATAAAAAGTAAAAAATTCAGGAACATAGAAGCAGAGCAACGTGCAAGCAGCAAAGCCAAAAAGTAGTCTTTGGATGGGCTCAAGCAGAAAGCCAGATAAAATACAGTGTCCAAGAATGTTAAAGAAAGATATAGCCCAGAGACCCTGCTCCAGAGCTCCTTCAGGGGGCTTGGGAATTGCTGATGGGGACTGTTGTCAGGGAAGATAGTGCTTTATAAACAAATGATGAGGTGTGCAGGCTCAGCAAAAGATGTTCATTTAAAGACATATGAGAAAAATAAACTGCAGACCTTGGAACACCTATTCTTTAAGCGAGTGCATGATTTAACTAGATGTGCAAGTCCTCATTTTAGGATCCACTGAAGGCTAGAAATAACACGTGGGTAATGATAACATTAAATTAATGGGGTGTTTTCCTCAGACTCCTTTGACTATTCATGAAGCTGAGGCTCATTGCCTTGCTGTCCAAACTAGATGTCCTAAATAAGGCAAATACATCAGGCAATACATTATTTTTGCTCCAGCTAGATGCTTTATCAAGTTATTTTGAAGAGATTTGTTTAAAATGATGGTATTACAAAAAAAAAAAAAAAAAAAAAAAAAAATCAGTTTAAGGATCCAAGCAGCAATTAATGTAAAGTTTTGGTGGTCCCTGCCATGGTGAGGCAGGTGACAGCACTGCAGGGACCCTCAATGGGCACTGCCTCTGCTTGTCCCCCCACAATTCACTTCCAGAGTTTCATTCTTGCAATCAACCTGCATTAAGGGACACCTTTCAGTGCAGAGTTGAGCTTTAAGTTCCCAAATCTATTAAAAACCAATACTTAAAGTGAAATTGTCAGTTTTTTTAATGGAACCAAGATATGTTTTCTCCCTCCCTTCCTTTCATAATTGTCAAAACAAAACCCAGTTGGTTTACTCATTTACAATAGAGAGCCTTTCACCATGGAAAAACATTGCACAGCTATGGTTCAAGGGTAGGTCATTATCTATATAGTTGTGAGATCCAGATACAAAAGGCTTCATAAGGCTTTTGTTACCATAGCAAAAAAGCTGCAAATGCAAGAAATTAAACTCTTCCTGAGTGCATTTCCCTGAAATTAGCAATGACAGCTGCCCATGGATCACAAAAAGCAGAAAAACACAAAGCTAATCTGCAAATATAATTACAAAATTTTTGTAATATTTAAATGTGAAGCTTAAACTATAATGAGCTAATTAATCAAATTAATTTCAGATTGCCAGGTATAACAGAGCCATTCAATTTATTTTTAATTGCTCTATCAAAGTTCTTTACTCTGAAATGAACCTCAAAGTGTGTCATCCAGGCCTGAGCACTTTGTAGGTCTGCATTTCTCAGACACCTCAAAGTTAAAGCATTCCTCATAAACACTTCTCTATAAATCATAGAGCTTCATATAAAACAGCCACAGAGGATTAACTTACATGTCAATTACTGCTGTTCTTCAAAATGCTAGTTTGGTGATGGACTAATAAACTTAATCATTTTTAAAATCTGATCACTCTGAAAACATAGTATCAAGTATATATGTGACAGCAAAAACTTTTGTCCCTGTAGCAAACTCTCACAAAATTCCCGTTCAACCTATAGTCTCATTTTCCGGAGTAAATCTGCCCATTGGGCTCATGGTAAAGACTAAACCTAAAATAATATTACAAATGGCTCCACCAAGCTTGCAGCAAATTATGAGTTTTATAGCTGCAAGGGGAAAGAAAGTTTTTTGGTAACACCAAAATGACTGGTGCAAAACACTATAAAGCTTCCTGCTGCTTGATAAAGAAGTGCTCCACATTTAAGAGGCAAAAAAGGTGTGTGAAAATCTGTATAAAACAATGGAAATGGTTTCTCTAAGTAGTTGGACAAACTCAGATGTGCATTTCTTAAATCTGTTACAGGCTAATAAAAAACAAAAGCCTCCAAACTCTTTCCTACCTTTGTTCTTACACACACAAGATGAGCAGTATGAGAAATGCAGCACCTCTTGTACAGTTTGAAGGCTCTAATACAGAGCTCCAGCTTCAAACTTAGAAAGAAAATGTCCCAGTCTGCCCAAAACCTCTCACATAAGCAAAACTGAACACGCTTTCATAGTCAAATAGTGACTATTCCTTAAATACCCTTGTCTTGGTTTGAAAAACAGGTGTGTCTGCTAGGCAAAGCAGGGCCTCCCTTGAAATGGAGAAAGTAAATCCCTTCCCTCTGAATTAGTGTAATTTTGAATTTAAGGGGCTCTCAGGCAAAGATATGAGGATAGGAATAGCAGTTCTTTACTGGTATGTATAACAAAAAACAAAACGACAGCATTGATAACAAACAGAGCAGGAGCTCAGCCCCAGCCCTGCCTGCGGCTCTTTCCCTCTGCTGCAGTTCCCGTCTCAGCCGGCAGGGGGCGCTGGAGGCTCCCGGCGGGCACAGCCGGGGCAGTGATTGCCCTGCCCTGCAGGGGGCGCTGTGAGCAGGGCTGGGCAGTGATTGCCCCCTGCAGGGGGCGCTGTGAGCAGGGCTGGGCAGTGATTGCCCTGCCCTGCAGGGGGGGCTGTGAGCAGAGCTGTGAGCAGGGCTGGGCAGTGATTGCCCCCTGCAGGGGCGCTGTGAGCAGGGCTGGGCAGTGATTGCCCCCTGCAGGGGCTGTGAGCAGGGCCGGGCAGTGATTGCCCCCTGCAGGGGGCGCTGTGAGCAGGGCCGGGCAGTGATTGCCCCTGCAGGGCGCCTGTGAGCAGGGGGCTGGGCAGTGATTGCCCCCTGCAGGGGGCGCTGTGAGCAGGGCTGGGCAGTGATTGCCCTGCTGCCCTGCAGGGGGGCAGTGTGGCAGGGCTGGGCAGGGCTGGGCAGTGATTGCCCTGCCCTGGGGGCGCTGTGAGCAGGGCTGGGCAGTGATTGCCCCTGCAGGGCGCTGTGAGCAGGGCTGGGCAGTGATTGCCCCCCCTGCAGGGGGCGCTGTGAGCAGGGCTGGGCAGTGATTGCCCCCCTGCAGGGGGCAGGGCTGTGAGCAGGGCTGGGCAGTGATTGCCCCCTGCAGGGGCGCTGTGAGCAGGGCTGGGCAGTGATTCCCTGCCCTGCAGGGGGCGCTGTGAGCAGGGCTGGGCAGTGATTGCCCCCTGCAGGGGGCGCTGTGAGCAGGGCTGGGCAGTGATTGCCCCCCTGCAGGGGGCGCTGTGAGCAGGGCTGGGCAGTGATTGCCCCCTGCAGGGGGCGCTGTGAGCAGGGCTGGGCAGTGATTGCCCCCCCTGCAGGGGGCGCTGTGAGCAGGGCCGGGCAGTGATTGCCCCCTGCAGGCTGGGCAGTGCTGTGAGCAGAGCTGGGCAGTGATTGCCCCCTGGGGGCGCTGTGAGCAGGGCTGGGCAGTGATTGCCCCCTGCAGGGGGCGCTGTGAGCAGGGCTGGGGCAGTGATTGCCCCCTGCAGGGGGCGCTGTGAGCAGAGCTGGGCAGTGATTGCCCTGCCCTGCAGGGGGCGCTGTGAGCAGGGCTGGGCAGTGATTGCCCCCTGCAGGGGGCGCTGTGAGCAGGGCCGGGCAGTGATTGCCCCCTGCAGGGGGCGCTGTGAGCAGGGCTGGGCAGTGATTGCCCCCTGCAGGGGGCGCTGTGAGCAGGGCTGGGCAGTGATTGCCCCCCTGCAGGGGGCGCTGTGAGCAGGGCTGGGCAGTGATTGCCCTGCCCTGCAGGGGGTGCTGTGAGCAGAGCTGGGCAGTGATTGCCCCCTGCAGGGCGCTGTGAGCAGAGCTGGGCAGTGATTGCCCCCTGCAGGGGGCGCTGTGAGCAGGGCTGGGCAGTGATTGCCCCCTGCAGGGGGCGCTGTGAGCAGGGCTGGGCAGTGATTGCCCCCTGCAGGGGGCGCTGTGAGCAGGGCTGGGCAGTGATTGCCCTGCCCTGCAGGGGGCGCTGTGAGCAGGGCCGGGCAGTGATTGCCCCCCCTGCAGGGGGGGCTGTGAGCAGGGCTGGGCAGTGATTGCCCCTGCAGGGGCGCTGTGAGCAGGGCTGGGCAGTGATTGCCCCCTGCAGGGGGCGCTGTGAGCAGGGCCGGGCAGTGATTGCCCCTGCAGGGGGCGCTGTGAGCAGGGCTGGGCAGTGATTGCCCCCTGCAGGGGGCGCTGTGAGCAGGGCCGGGCAGTGATTGCCCCCTGCAGGGGGCGCTGTGAGCAGGGCCGGGCAGTGATTGCCCCCCTGCAGGGGGCGCTGTGAGCAGGGCCGGGCAGTGATTGCCCCCCTGCAGGGGGCGCTGTGAGCAGGGCTGGGCAGTGATTCCTGCCCTGCAGGGGGCGCTGTGAGCAGGGCCGAGTTTTTACAACCACACATTTTTTAAAATCTGACTCCATGGAGAATTCTGGTTCTGCAGCAGTTTAGTGGTAACCTAAGCAAGCTGGGTGCAATTACACAGTTTTGAAGGTGACTATCTGGTATGTCTATTCTTTAAATTGTTTTTTAACATGTCAACAATTTCGCAGAAATCTGATCAGCAGACCTGCAAAGGAAATATCCTCACTCTCTAATAAAGATTTATGATGTTGAGTTCTCATAAGTCGATACATGATGAAAAGTAATCTTATTAAACAAAGATTTTAATCTTTTTTCTTATTGTGATGAATCATCAATATCATGCTTTATCAATCATACAATAGAGTTGGTGAGAGCTTTTCTGCTGTACCCAAGATTTAGCCTTAATAAATAGCTATTAATATCCCCTATTAAAAATGACCATATGAAGAGATGCCCTTCCAATTTTGCACACTGATGAAGAATAAATGCCTTGCAACTAAGAGCTGCTCAGTGCTAATTCAACCATTGCTAGTTCCATTTGCAGCAATCTCATCCTTCAAACACTGGCAGTGATTACTGTCTGACAAATGTTATGCTTACTAGTGGGTTTGTTTGGGGACTTCATGCATCTTTTTGCAAATCACTGTTTAAGCAAAGTGAAAAAGGAAAACAGAAAAATAACTAACTCTTGGATAAAAGCATAGTATTTCAGGCCTCTTTGAAGATTCATCTTATTCACATTGCATGGCTACCCTCACTGTGTATGCAGAAACGAGCATGTGGCAAGTACTGTCCGTCTGAATCAGCAGGTATGAGTTTTTATAAATATTTTTAAGCCTAGGTTTGAGTTTCACATTTTACACTTACATTACATTGCTACTTGTCTACCAGATTCTATAGAGTTCCTTCATTTTTAAAACTGTATTGACAAAGTTATTAAAACAATATCCATCTTGTTGAACAAATAACCAATTGACTGAAATGATGGGCTCCTAAGGAATACAGCTGCAGACCAGCAAACATTAAGCCGTGTGAAGAGTAATGAATTAACAAAATATGCTTTGATGTTACTTATCACAGAGCTACAGCACATTGACTCAAAAAGTGGGAAAATATCCTGGCACTTAAACAAGTATAGTCAAAATCATTGATTTTCAATCTCTATATTACAACTGACAGAATAAAGGCAGAGTATGACACAAAAATAAGAACAAGTTCACATTTTCAGAATGAAGCTGTATCACAACCCCACATTCTTAGCAACATACATCCACTGGGTTAAGACTGTGGTAGAAGATAGTAGAAGAAAAATCAAGTGACTGGATGGACAAGGGTATTTGCAATCAGCTCTCACAATATTCAGGGCTGAAAAACTGCACAAAATTGGTTTCTGTCTAACTGCATGATAGTGTCACATAGAGTAGTGCCTAGAGATTTCATTGCTATCTGCTTCTGGCTCTTTGTTACACACACTGTGTTTTTTCTTTTTTATTCTATTTTATTTTTGAAAACTATTTCTTTTTCATTGAACAAATATTAACAGAGAATTACTTGCACCTATGGATTTTGAAGACCAGCTTGGCAGATCATGGTGCTTGAAGTGAACTAAAACTCGATTCAAGCAGCTGCCTACAGCACAGCCAAATTCCTAATAATCTAAAGTTCCAGATCGCATAGGGTTGTAGTAACAAGAAATTCCTATCAAGAGTATGTGTGTTTTCATCAAGGCAGAAATCCATGGCACTGAAATGTTGCCTTTGCACTTGCTTTGATTTCAGCCTTACATCCCATTGGTTTGGATGCTTCAAGTTGCAGCAGTGCAACTACTAACTCTTGCTGCCTGGGGTTATTATGCATAATGAAACAAATCAGGAAAAGTAAAGATTAATTCCTTACTACAACATGTTTCTGCCAACATCACGTCTCTTGGAAGGGAACCTTCGGCTCTTTAGGATGCATCTCACATTTTGTCAATGTAACTCCTGGGGATTAAAAAATGCTTATATCAGGACAGAAGTAGTGGACATATCTAATCTTATAATAACTGAATTTATTGGGCAAAAAGTGGCTTTTCCACAGAAATCACCTACAAAAGTGAAAATAAAATTAGATATCTCTATAAAGACAGAAGTATAGACTTGTATTTAGTGTAATTAGCATCACAGTCTCTCCCAAGCATTTAAATGATCACAAACCAAGCACAAAAGCAATAAACAAACCACCAAGTATCCATTTAACTTTCCACAAGAGTTCTGGTATCAAGCAATAAAAGTGTTCTGCTTACAAAGACTCTTGCTATCAAACCTTGCAATATTTATATGCACTAAATGGATAAGAAATTGTACACCAATTTAATTTTTTTTTTTCAAAGAAACAACCCAAAACAACAAACACAACAGTTAAGATTGAAAGAAACAATTCCTTTGAAAGTGTATTTTACCATCTCTTTGTTTGAGGCTCAGCGTTCATACCTTAGCTAACAGCCAAAGCAAGAAAATGATACTTGCTCAGTCAGAAAGAAATCTGTTGCCATGGGAAACTCAAAGATATCAACTCAGGAATTGATAGCAGGAGTAAATGAAAACCCACTTTTAAGACATACAAAGAAAGTACAAATCAACACACAGGGCTATGCAGCAATTGTGATTTAATCCTAATTTAGGCAAGGGTTTGTGAGTTTTGATGATGGAAGCAGTATCTGCAATTGACACTTTTTGTTTTAATTTAATATCCTCCAGAGACTCCCCTATTCTGCCAAGCTAGAGTGACATAAATAGACCTGCATGTTACCCCAGTGTATATTTTTCCATGAAATGGCTTTCCCACAGGTCCCAGTGGGCTCAAAATAGACAGGAAAATAATAATTGAGAACAAACTCATCCTTGTATAGAATATTATATTAAACTCCTTTTTAAGATCTAACACTTACAAGTTATTTCTAGAAAACCTGGACTCTCCTCTTAGACAGATTTCAAGTATGAACTCCTAAGCAGTCACTGACTGATAACAGCTCATTTCAAGTGATTCATAACTCACTTCAAAAATTTGTTGTAGGTGTTAACTTGAGCAAAAGTAATTTCAACAAAATTTTGCTGACAAAGCATCAAAGTTAAATAATTTTTAACTTGCTAATGACAAATGAGACAGAATACACTCATATCAGTGTAATAGCTTCATAATATACTCAATATCCAGAGGATTAAAACTTTGTTATTAATCAATAACCCATCAGCCATGGTATTGTATTGGTATTTAAATTTCTACTAAAATTTCTGAGTGGAACAAAAGCTTAGGATGTTCTGTTCAGCTTTGAAAAAAATTATTGCATTTAATAATGAAAAAAAATGCAGCAGCAAAGTGCTTTGCTTCAGTCTGAGTTCAGACTTTACCTCAGAAAATACAATCTCAGTAAGTAAATGCAACAAGAATGTTACTGGTGAGAACAAGATCATTATTCAGTGCTGCAATTAGGATGAGTCAAATACTCTTAGCTCATTTCAGATCAGGACGTATTTTTCCAGCACTATAATTCATCTTCCTCATAGAAATTGTTCCTCAGCTCTCATACAGTCTTTGCCAAATTAAAAAAAAAAAAAAAAATAATGATACCTTCTGAAATTAAATTCCAATTTTGTGCTATGCTTTTCCATGTTCTTGACTTATTGTCTCTGTCACCTAAAGGTAGAGGCTTATGAGCGTTATCTGGGCATTGGCTGCTGCTCAGACCAGCAAGTGGCTCACAAAACTCAGCTGAGATTTTGTTTACTTGTTTAGTTCACAGTTTCAAGGGTCCATAGCATGTACATAAATACTTTAATGTGTCACTCTGTAGAGGTTGCTCATGAGACAGTAGCTTCAGATGCTAAATATTTAAGACTATTAGTAATTAGACAGTAATTTAGACCCTTATTGTGGCAGTCCTCCAATATTATTCTTTAGCTCAAAAAGAAAACACAAGCACTCTGCTGTGACACTCACTCACCCTGTTTAATGGCCAGAGAACAAATCTGTAGGTTCCTTTTTCACCTGGGCTCTGTGGCATGTTTAGACCAACATCCCCTGCCATTAGTAAGATGGCAAAAAATGTTAAGATTAGGTAAAACTTGCTCTTTCAAGAAAATTGTACCCTGCAAGACAGGTTTTCACAGGAACAAATTTACGATTTAGACCACTTTGATTTCTACTTGTTTGCAGAAGTCACCAAGTGTTACCTTCTCCCTAAACAGAATCACTCTGCTGGGAGGAGCAGAGTCACTGCAGCACAAGCACCGAGGTTGCCTCATCTTGGAATAAATAAAGGACATGCATTGAGGGGTTGCCTCAAGCAAAAGTGACAGTGAGTGTGCAAAAGCTGAAATCTTTGAGCATCCTGTCTAACGAACACATTTTCAGGTCTGCCCTGTAATGGCATGCTGGCTGGTAACTGAAAAGTTTTGCTTGCAGCCTGCATTTCAAAATGTGTCCAAATAATCTACTTGACAGATAATGAAACCTCTTGCAATTACCTTTAGCTTGAAGCAGAGTTCTTCAACTATCATTTTCATATTGATTTGTGATGAAGTTAATTACGTTTTCCTGCAAGCTGGAACCCACAGCCAAAGCCAAAGTCTAATCAAACCAACTGGGACTAAGATAGTGGTAAAAGAACCCTTAAAATACAAAAGAGAATAAAATGACTCCGAGTCTTTGACAGAGTGACTTGGCTCCCTGTGGGGGATAAGGGTTAAATCTCATCACAAACAGCCAGAAGCCCTTGCAGTCCACTAACAAGGGTGGGGGATTACCAGGAGCTCCACATCTGTTATTGACAATGCTGATGAGCCTAATTGGCAACACACAGCTGATCCCCCTGAAGCTGCAGGGAAGAGAAACAAATAAAGAGCACAAAGGTGGATAAGACAGTTTGAGCCATACCTACCCAGAGTGGCTCTGGATAAGCTGCTCTTCCACACTGGAGCTCACCAACCCCTCCAGCAGAAAAGTATCCAAGGCTGGGGGGCTGCTGCAGGTTCAGCACCAAAGCAATAATGAAGTTCTGGCAACCAAAGAACAGATGCACACAAACAAAAAGCATGATGGCAAGACTTGTCCAGGAAGGCGCTTTCTGCTAGAAGAAACATTTCCTACCTGTCCCCAACAAAATAATCTGCTAAAGAATTACAATTCTGACTTCTGAGAAAAATCCTGGAGTCTGTGACACCACTTTATGTATTAAGCTTATAATAATAAGATTTGTTTAAACAACAACAACAAATCTGATTTTACGTTTAATTTCTGATCTGAGTATGTTCTAACAGTTAAACTATGCTCAAAGCAGGATATTCTTGTTCATTACCAAAACATAACCCCTTCCAGTACAAATTGGCTTTGAAAAGGGCTTACTCTCTGCAGTTCAATGGCCAAGTTGTTACAGCATTAGAGAAGCCATCTCAAGGAGCAAATAAAAATCATGTCATCAGGCCTAATATCATAAAATTGCATACAATCCAGGTTCCCAAACTGACCTTTGGTCTTTTATTATCACTTACAAAATACAGGCTGCTGTCCAAGGAATTTTATTAAAAAGGTGTCCCCTTACAAACACTACTCTACAAAACTGTATTCCCTTCTTTCAAGCCTCTTTCCCCAGCAAGATCCCAGCTGCCAAGACATGCTGTTGAAATCCACGAACAACTTTTAATTAAAATACAATTAGAATGCCAGAAATATGCCAAAAGGAGAGCCAAAGTGTGCAATTAGTGAGCAACTGCAGCTACAGAGAGCCTTCTGAAAAAGCAAAGCCAGGTGGAAAGTGTGAGTCCACCCCGAGCACAGCTCCCTTTTGCACTCTCAAACTGGCTCTGGCCACCAGTGACACCACGGTGACCTCAGTGTTCTAATTGGTTGTAATGTGTTTGAAAGTCATTGCAAGGACTCTCTGGAGACTTTTTTAGGCTTTCATTAACTTGTGAGATCAATACATTCTCTCTGTACTAAGAGAAGAAAAGGAACATATTAGGACAAACTAAACCAGCTTTGAAACATTCTTGGGATTTTCCCAGCCTTGATATGTACCAAGTTACATTTGTTCTGGAACAGTCTCTGTCATTTAATTTACTCCCCTTTTGACTAAAGGTAGCCATTAGAAAGAAGAGTCAGGATTTTGGTAGCATAACTCACCTGAATATTGACAACTACAAAAATCTATCCAAACACTATCATAGACAGTTTGCCTGGACATCTGCCTCAGTTGAAGTCACAAAGTGTGCAGCAAGAGTACAATAAGTCATTTTTCTTCAGCAATCAATGAAATTATTAAGCAATGATACAGTTTTCTGTTACCATGAAATTTCAAGATGACTACCTGGTTAGAAATTATAAAAATATCCACACTAGGAAAGGTAAGTATATTAAATGTGCCTTTCTCCAAGGGTTATCAAGAGCTAACAAGGAAATTATTCAAAAAAGGCTCTATGACTGTACATGTACTCTGGCAGATCCTTCAATTCTTTCCAGTCTTCTTTTTATACACACTTCTCTCATTTAAAAGTTTATTCACAAATTTTTTTAATTCATAACTAATATTCTTCCAGGTGGCATTTGTCAACACATTTCAAAGTGCTGGACTGCTACAAGATCTGTTTCACCACTTGGGATTAGAAATGCCTTATCCCAAACACCTAAAAACCTCCCATATCAAACTTAGAAATGTATTTAGTATGCAGCTGATGGTTTTTTTTCACTTCATATTGGTTACTTCTGTGAAACAAACACAAAACTATTTTTCCTTGATGTTCAGCTGGTAGCCAGAATTAAAAGAGCACTTGGACTGTTTGCTGAAAGGTGTCTGCAGCTTTGTTCCAGTACCCATACCATGGGCCCAATGTCCAGCTGCAAGTGTTCCTCAGATACCACATGGAGCTTTGCATGCCTCTAAAGTCCACAAGCCCTGTCCAGGTACATGAATAAGATTTCCAAGCAGAACACATCAATTCATCAATCAAACCTTCAGTTTAGACAGGCTTCTCCTCTGGAGACAGAAGGCAGACCTCCCATTCTGTTTCTCCTCCCATGCCTTTAACTGACTTCCTTGCCATTTCATGGGCATTACTGTAGATTTGTTTGACATGATCAGGAAACAAGTTTTTAAATATGTATTATGCATTAAATATCACATATATTCAGCAGGCAAGGAAAAACATTTCTGGAGTACACTAATTTTACAGACTCTGGTTTCTAATAAATTTTCCAGCTGCCCTAAACTGCATTAGCAAGCTCCAGTTTATTGTCAAGCTTGTGCACAACACTCCTCAGTGACATGTCAAGTCTTTTCCAAGGCAGCTGAACTCCTAAAGCTGTCCTCATTGGCAGGAAACTTGTCAGATTAAATTGCCACCTCTTGTCAGGTAAACATGTATGATCCGATATCCCCCTGTTGCTGATGACACAAACACTCCTTTCACTTTATGAATCTCCAGTGTTTCTTACTATGAGCAGAGATGTATCTTGTTGTGAGAGGAAATATTCCTTGCTGACCATATTCAGCATAGTTTATTATAAATACAGACATAAGAATACAAAACTCCCCTTTTTTTTATTGTTCTGTTCAGTTCTCACTTTTTTTCCAGGTTTTTTGTTTATCTGTCTAGAGAACCAAAAAATAAAAGTATTTTCATAGTCTCTTCTGTCTTAAGTACTGTTTCCATAGAGTTGTCCAGGTGCATATTTACTATTTTTTACTATATTTACTATTTCCAAAAGCTCGAGCAGGGAAGTAGGACCCTTCCAGCCTTACCCATTCTGTGATTACTATATATTCCTTCTCTTTCCTTCATCCTAGGAGCAGCATTTTACTAGACAGAATTACCTGTTATTTTTGTGGCTCCTTGATTATTCCCAAGATCTGAGGAACAGAATAGAGAAGAATCAAGCACCCTAAGCTTATTTGGTATTTACACTGAAGTATTACTTTTACCAGCATTTTTCAAATAGTCACAATTCCAAATCTTTCTGCTGACTTATTCAAAACATAATCATAGAACGCTGGCACATGGGTTATTCTAAACAACTTCTCTAAACTGGGAGGGCAAATAAAACCAACTAAACCCAAACAAAAGCATTTCTGATATACCTGCACAACAATGTTTTGCTAGACTCCTTTATAAACTGCATTTAAGCTTAAACAAGTTTAGCATTTCCATTTCTTACCCTCCAAGGTCCCTGTTTTTAAGAAATGCAAAGTAATTTTCAGAAATTTTTTTCTTGAAAGAAAAAAACAATAGCTCTACCTATTGGGCAGAGAAATCATTCTTTTCCTCAATTTACAGTTTTCCAGTTATGAACTGGAAGTTCCAGGCAATGCAACTTAGGGCTCTTTAGGCCAGAGACACAGAACTTAACTTTCCAAACTATAATGATGCAGCTCAACAGAAGGGGGCACAAAAGTTTGATTAAACAGTTTAAACTAGAAATTCCTAATAGCAGGCAGAAACTTCTCCAAAGTCCTCTGAAGCACTAGTGCTGATTAGTACTTTATATCCTCACTTGCTTGCAGGAACACAGATTGCTTACTCTGTTCTCATCACAAACTGAAATGGCTCCAAGCAATGCCTGGGAGCATAATTAAAAAAAGTTGTGCCCCAGAGAAAGCTGCCGAGAAGCCTGAGCAAACTGAGAAATGCACTCACAGCTTTTCCAGCTGACAGCCAGAGAGGAGCTGCACAGCAAGTTCAACAGACATCAGATACAAGGTAATGCTGGAAATTTTATAGCATTCTACAAAATTTTACAAGTTTTCCAAAGATAGCTAAATGGAAGTTCAAACTACCAAAAGTCAACATAAAATAGGTAAGAATCTAAAAATGGCAAGAGTAGGTACCAAGCAGCTTTTAGAAATGGCAGAATTGGTAAATAATTCAAAGTTCTCCACTGAAAGCTTAAATGATGACAAAATGTTCAAAAAGGGATGCTTTTTTACCCCTTTTTATGTCTTACACAAAATGGACCTTTTCCATTAACCTTTCCTATGAACCTAGACCCCAATTTAGATAATTCCATTATCTTCAAAGAAGAAAGATATATTAGGAAAATGAAGCTATAGACTAATGGTACCTTATTAAAATCCTATTTACATAGAATTAACATAAATACAAGTTGGTAAACCATATGCTATCACATCTGTTCCTCTGTGTATTAATAACAAGACTGTCCCCTATAGGGCTCTCAAATTAATATGCATTAGAACATATTACAAAGTATTTTGATTCTCTTGACAATATAATTTGCAGCTAGATTATTTGTAGGCTTCTAGCTTGGAATTATTGCTGTTGCACTATACATCAGCTGTTTCTTCTAGTGTGGTTAAAGTACAACACCTGTCTCTTCTGGTATTAAGACTTTATGGAATTGTGTCAATTTTCAAATGCTCAGTTCCTTACAATTCAAGTATTTTCAGTTTGAGTGTGTCATAAGATTTCAGTCCCTTACCAACTACACCATCGCTTAGGAACTCTGTTTTCCAGGTTTCAGGACACAATATATGTCAAACACCAGCAGAGTTTACTAATTAGCTCAGGAAAAAAACACTTACATCAAAAAAAAAAAAAAAAAAAAAAAAAAGCTTTAAATATGAAGCTTAATAGATAAAAATTCCATTTCAGCAACCAAATATTCTATAAATATATGTTTGCATTTTCAAATGCCTCCCTACACTGAGTAAAGCAGGTACTTGTATTTGCTCTTGAAGACTATGAAGAATATTTTGGGAAATCAGCAAAGTTCTTTATTCCCTACAGTTTCTATAATTTTTTATTTTATTTTATTTTTTTTTTTTTGCATATGTTGCATGACTAAAAAAAACAGTCACAAAATCTGCCTTGTCTTCAGTTCAGCTACAAGGTTTAGTTACTAAAAAGGTTTAAAAGCTAAATGCTAAAATAAAAAAATTACAGAGATATTTAAGGCCTCTCCTTCACAGGGCAGAGATGGCAACAAAGAGCTGCCTGCCAGAGCCTACTCTCAGACTATGATGCTAAAATGCTTCCCCTGAAAAAAAGGCTACAGCTCACAGAATCACAAGGTTGAAGAGATCTTTGAGAGCATGTAGTCCAACCCATGCCCTAACATCTCAACTAGACTGTGGCACCAAGTGCCACATCCAGTCTTTTTTAAACACATCCAGGGATGGTGAACTCCATCCCCTCCCCAGGCAGACCATTCCAGCATTTGATCACTCTTTCTGTAAAAAAACTTTTTCCTAGCATCCAACCTGTATTTCCCTTGGTGCAGCTCAAGGCTGTGTCCTCTGGTTCTGTCGGTGCTGCCTGGAGAAAGAGCCCAACCCCAGCTGAGCACAGCCACCTTTCAGGGAGCTGTACAGAGTGATAAGGTCACCCCTGAGTGTCCTTTTCTCCAGGCTGAACAGCCCCAGCTCCCTCAGCCATTCCTCACAGGGTTTGTGTTCCAAGCCTCCTCTGGACGTGCTCAAGCATCTCTCCTTCCTCCTGTGCTTTCCAACCTCAGGATCTCTATTTCAGTGTTGCTCCTTGAATGCTTCACTAAATAAACCAGGAACGACCAAAACCATGATCAAAGCTCCCAGGCTGGGCAGATCTGCAGCCAAAGGAGGCTGCTGACCCTCCCCTGTCCCTGAGCCAGGCCAGGCTGGGAGGTGCTGACCATCCTCTCATGGCTCAAATGTCCACACACAGCTCCCTCACACACCTTGCAGGGTTATTAAAAACCAGGTATACATACACCATAAAAACAGGGATTAAAAACCAAACCAGCACAGGAAAATTGCCACTTACTCCTTAAGAGCACCTTTTAAACCAAACCAAATAGAAAGAAATTGATTAAAACCATCAGGTTTTGTCTTTTTCGGCTTTATGGAAGCCAGGGAAAGCTCAGAAAGCCTCTTACCTGATGCAGCTCCAGCACTCCCACACTGTTCTAGAGTATTCCTCACCAAGTGCCTCACAAGGGGCAGAATGTTCTGATGAACCCAAGCCATGGGCACCAGTCCCAGGGAGAGGAATTTTGTGGGACAGAAGGAACAGCCAGAACACAGCCAAGCCTCTCCTCCACCTGCTTCACTCAGCTTCTGAGGAGAGCCAGCAAACAGAACCACAACTAATGCTCCTCACCTGAGGGCAAAAATTCCATTATTTGCCCTCTACCCAGCTGGTCATGTAACAGCTTAACTCAGGAGTCCTGTGACTCCATCCTAAGGAGCCCTGACCCACCTGCCTCACACACCTGTGGCTTGTTGGTTTTCCCCTTCTGGCATTTTGGTTTGCTCTGGTTGTTTCTGAAGCAGTCCAACAAAGTGTTGCTGCACATTTCTTCTTTGTGGATAATCTTAAGTTCAGCAGAGAAAATGTATATATGTGTAAATATGTAAAATGTATATATTCATAAATCAGAATTACATTTCATTGCTGGGCTACTTGAGAGTTTAGATTTTTAGAATATTTTCCTAACCTAGAAGCCTAAATTCACCCAAGTTGTTTTGGTTTTTTTTTTTTTTTTTTTTTTTTTTTTTTTTTTTTTTTTTAATGACTATGAAATGCTCCTAATCAGGACCTATAGCTCTTATTTTAGGTGTACAGTGCTGTATGGATGCTATCTCTTTCCACAGCTGGAGAAACCAAGGCTCAAGAACGTGGCAGGAGTGGCACCCCCAGTCAGAAAGAGCCACCTCATCCTCAGCAGGGAACCCTGGGGACACACTGCCTTCATGACCACCCACCATTCAGGCTGCTGAACATCCCAGGAAAATTTTAAGATGGCTAGTGACAGAACAAGAAGTACAGAAGTATTTACATTGTTGTCACTTTTATACACTTGGACCAACATTTGCTTTTCCATATCTCATAGCTGAGTTTGTATAAATGCCTCAATGCCTCAAGATTTATGGCATGATAGATGAAAGACTTTGGATGTGAATTAATGATAGATTCTGCCTTAATATTCTTGATGCAATACTGAAAAATATGCCCAAATTTTCAAAAACTATAGAGGAAGTGCACGAAATAGAAAATACTACTGAAAGGTTGTTCTTACTGTAAAAGTTTATATTCACAGTTCTGGAGCCTGACACGCCATGTTTGAATTTTCAGGTTCTGCTAACAGAGGGAAATCTCCAATATGGCATTCTCTATCCACAGAACAAGGGGAAACATTAATGAACCCATCTTTCCTCCGAGTGCATTTTTCCTGCAGTTGTGTTCTGTGCAGGCAGTGCCAGGCCCTGGCTCAGGAGCCAAGTGCCAGCCAAGGCCAGGCACAGCTGCTCATTCCAGCACTGTCACAGGAGCCCTGCAGCTGGTCAGGATTCAGCAAAGCTGACATGGAACATGTGAGTCCAGGTGTCAGGTATGAACTGCACTTTTTCTGGCATCAGAGGAGATTTAGAGTGAGAAAAAGAAAGATAAAACTGTACAGTCCTCAGCTTGTTCCCCACTGGGTCTTCTTCTCCAAGACTGAATCCAAGTTGCTTTTGTTTTCATGCTTAAGCAATCTTCTGCCTGGCAGTCCAGTGAAAGATGCAGTGATGCACTGGGGGAGACAGTGCTGGCTGTGTCACCTCCTGGAAAGAAAAACAGCCTGAAGAATAACAGATCATCAACAATTTTCACTGGTTTTAGGTAAAAGAGCAGGAATTACAAAATAATCAAAAAATAAACCAGTTGTGCAGCAGAGGGATGGAAGCCATGCAGACAGGATTATAGTTGGTTTGTAGTTTTGGCCTGCAACTGTCAAATTTTTCTGCTTTATTATGTACATTGTGCAAGGCTGCATCATGGATCAGATTGCTGCATAAGGTATTACAGAAATATGCAAGCTTTAGACTTCCCACATGCAATATCATCATGCCTGCAAAATTTCCTTCAGTTCTGCATATTCATTAATTGCTTGAGTTGTCGTGGTCTTAAGTTCTGAAGTGTTTCATTAATTTCCAGCCTATACACAAATATAATGATTTTTCCAGCCAGAGACAAATAGATTGGATCAAGAGTAATCCTACTGAGCTTTGAGTTCATAAGTAGTGATCACAAAGGGTCTCTCAGTCATAGAACTGTGACCCTTTTGAATAGTATTCACATATAATTAATATAAGCATGTCTTAATAAACCATATGCTCACTCAGCTGTTCTTTGCTGTATTAATAACAAGGCTGTCCCCTAAGGGACTCCAAAATGAATGTATATTAGACATATGTATCCTAATAACCAGAAGGTATCACAGTTGTACTTGTCTTACTTTAGATAAGTATTTAATACAGCATTATTTTAATGACTTTAAGAAAACATATGTCCCTATCAGCTCAAAAATGTAGTTTATGAGACTCAAGATAAGCTGAATATTGGGATAAAAAAACTTCACAAATGCCATTCCTTCCCATTTTACATTAATAACTAATGTGATTGATAATAATGTGTATCTAATAATCTAATACTCTTTAAAAGAAAAGGGAAAGTGCAACATAACAAACCTCCGAATATATCTCATCATTTCAGGTCTCATTTGCTGTTGCTCATCACCTTATGACACAGACTATAACAGCCTTTTGCTCTTCACAGTATTAAAGTAGGCAAACTTATTTAAATAAAATAATCACCATTACCTCACACAAGAGTTCAGCTTGGAGTGATCTGAAATTTCCAACTACATTTTTGTTCTTATCTGATTTATCACATGCAATTTATTTTATGATATCCTAGCTCCCCCACATTTTTGAAAGTAAAAGTGGCAAAATGAAATTCTAATCAAAATCCTAGAGAGAATATATCTCTTGAGTAAAAAAAATATAGACAAATATTATCTGGAATAAGAATTCCTGCCTATGTCTCTCACTTTCCAAAGGAAAGCCTGCTCACTGATTTTTTGTCTTTTCTAGGATGGTTCTCATAAGAAGCTTTGACAGAGAACTGATCCTGCTGTGATTTATTAAAATGTGAATGTGTCTTTATGTAATGGGAAAGAGCACAATGGCATAGGAAGGTCAGGAAGATGCTCAGAGGGCTGGAGCACCTCTCCAATGAAGACAGGCTGAGAGAGTTGAGGCTCTTCAGCCTGGATGGCTGTGGGGACACCTCAGAGCCCCTTCCAGCACCTGAAGAGGCTCCAGGAGAGCTGGAGAGGGACTTTGGACAAGGGCCTGGAATGACAGGACAAGGTGAATGACTTCCCACTGCCAGAGGGGCAGGGCCAGCCAGGATATTAGGAAAAAGTTCTTTATTACTGGGAAGTTAGTGAGACACTGGCACAGGCTGTCCAGAGAAGTTGTGGATTCCCTATCTCTGGAAGTGTTCAAGGCCAGGATGGGGCTCTGTAGGCTTTGTTATGGTTGGATGAATAATGAATGAATAACTTTTTCTTGCACTGTTTCCCATGAATGCCTTTTCTCACCTGCTATGTGCGTTTTCATCCTGTAACACTTTTAAGTACAGATGGAAGAGTTGTCTGGTTTTGGTGCTTTTTTCTTTGCTTGTTTTTGGGGGGAGGTGCTTTTCTGCCAAGTGTAATGACCGTAGGTACCCTGAGCAATGGGGAAACCATACAAGTGCTGGAGGCACCCCAAATAATACACTCAGGTTGGATGAAGTTTGCAATTATCATTCTACCACTTCTACAGCTCTGCATAATAGATACAGCTTACAGAAGAGCTCAAAGTTGCAGCTCCAGTTTTCTGAGCAGATGTGATCCTCACCTCACAAGATCCTCAGGTAGTTAACAATACACTTGTCATTTTGAATTGGATAAAAAGCAGCTGTTCTTTAAGCTTTCATTTCAAAGAAAATACACACTGTTCTGCAACAAATGGCAATTAGTTGTCAAAAGGGGAATACTGAGAGCAGCTCTCCAGATAAAATGCTTTTGTTTATCATTAATTTATAACAGTGCATCACAAACTTGAGGAGTAGATGCAAGAGTTGTAGAATAATGAAGCCTGAATATTTTGATCAAAACAACTACAGCAGGTTCAGCATCTCCACTGAGCTAAGTTAGCTGAATTGAAATGTCTGGTCTCAATTGCTTGTTGCCGTGTTGTGCTTTCACCAGCTGACATGAGGAAACTTCTTTTCCTGACAAAAGACAAAACATTTCTGCCAGCTGAGGTGACATTGTGTTCATTCAATAATGATACAAGGCCCTGAGGTTCTTCGGCAAGAAAGATAACAAAGAGAATCCTCATTAACTAACTGCAGAAGAATGAAGGTCAACCCACAGAGAGACTTTCATGCTTACATGTCAGTTAGAACATTTGTTCTTCATTAATTCTTTAAACCCAAGCTGGGATATCATCTAGCAGCATTTTAATGTCCCACACTCCATCAGAAATAACTCTTAGGATGTGGGTGTCTTTGCACTGTGCTTAAGAGGCTTTTTTTAGAAGCACTTGACTTCACATCATTGGACACTAATAATGTTTTAAGATTATTACAGGAAATATCAGTTTGGGTATTTCAAGATGAAATAAATGAGGATTGACATAACATATTCCATGAAACCCGCTATATGGACATATAAAAATATCATCACTATTTTTTATGTTTGTGCACTACTTTATTACTATTGTATTTTTAAGTGTTTTCTGGTGAATCAAAACATCTTATTTCTGTCAAGAATATACTCTCTGTAGAGTGGTAGAATTATTTGCAAGATACTGTATTTTCAAATATGCAGATTCAACTATAAATACTTAGGTCTGTTTACATCTGGGGAGTTTTGGACATATGCTGTGTAATTAACTACTAAAAGGATGATAGCCACACCTTTGTTTTCTTAGACTTTACCAAAAAAAAAAAAAAAAAAAAAAAAAAAAATCCATGTGTCATGTTGTGAAATATTGTTCTACATTTTTCTCTCCCTGTGATGGCCACAAAAAAAAAAAAAAAAACCTCCCAAGCCAATAGCCTTCTGGTTCTGCATGTTTATTGTTCTTAAGTACAGATCAGTTCTCATAGAAGTAAGAAAACATAAAGCACATTATATATGTGTGTATTGTGTACATCTCTCTATATGTTTAAAGGATATCCTTTTGAAGATTTAATTCTTCATATGATTAGAGTTTGAGGGCATTCTGCATAAAATAGAATGTTAAATGTGAAACTTGGGAAGATTTCCTTCAGAGCATGAGCACAAGCAGGGACCTTCATCTGGTCCTGCTCAAACTGCCAGAAGATTCCACAGACACAGCAGCACAGCCAAGCCATTGAGTCAATGCATGACTGAAGGGAAGCAGCTGAAGAATTCCCATCCTTTCCATGCCATCAGTCCTGGTAACCTCCATGTACAAGACAGTAACATCCTAAATATTTGCAGTTTTTTGTAATTTTTACCTCTCTCTTTGCCATATGACTATTGTGCTTACAGGTTTATTTTAACTGACATATTGCAATTAGAAATATCAGATATCAGAGAGAATTTGGAAGAGGAAATGGCCAGACAGTTACTGCTTCAGATGGAGAGGTTTATCCTTGTATCAAGTTTGTTCTAAAGCAGTTTCTTGTAATCCCAAATGGTTTGTCCTTGGTGTCTCACATTATTCATTTTATTGATCATCTCTGGATTCTTGTCAGAAAAAGGAAAAAGATGATGGAGAGGTAACTGAAAAGCAAGAATATTTTAACTGAGTGTCCTTTTACTATTTCTTCCAAAGCTTCAGTGAATTATCCTAAGTCTCCCTTTTAGCCAATGCCATATGATATCTATATATTCTTTTATGAACACTGTGCAAATAGGGAATTATATTTATATAATAAATGTATTATTTTATATCACTGTGCATTATTTTATAAACACTGTGCACTCCTGTATCTTAAAAGACTTTTGTTGATTTGTTACAGGTTTATTCTGCAGGTGCTATTAGATTCCTTGATCAGCACAGAACCCCAGTGCTCTCTGAAGGCAGAAGGCAGCCTGTGTCAGGGAAATCTGGCAGATCAGCATGCTGTCTAATCCAACACTGACACAAAAACATACCATTCTTTGCCTACATTTTCAAATTACAACATGGCAATAGTAAATGTTGTAATAGAAAAGCAGATAAATAAAATTCGAAAATACCAAAACACTAAGGTACCTGAAACAAAAAGCCTCCAATTTAATTCACCTCTGTAGCTGTAATCCAAAGGAATAGTGAAGCAAAGTGTCTATTTGTGCCCTGGATCATGAAGCAGCCTGCAGCTCTGAGTGGGCTTAGCTGGCTTTTAAACTGTTTCCATCCAACCTTGTCCACTGCTAAATCCTCGGTTCAACACCCCTTGTTTCTGCTGTCAGGCAGCACTGCAAACATGATGGTTTTTTCTACCTCCCCCCTCGTGTACCTGCAGAGTTCTGATGTCTGTTCCTTAGTCAGACAGCCCAGCAGACAACTGCTCCTTTCTTTCACATCTCCCTTTTATTAGGAAGGCAGCAAATTATAAACTGTTCCCTTCCCAAACTTGTCCTGATTGGCTTGAAAGGAGATCCTGGAGTCAGCCTGCCACATCTACTGCAAAACAAGGCACCTGACACACCCAGAAAAACAGCAGTAATATGCTGTGTGTTCCATTTCCTAAACACCAACTGCTCCATCAGTTCCACCACAGCCTCCTTCTCTGCTGCTGCCTGTGTCCCTCATGGCTTGGCTGGCCTTGCTCCTGACAGGTGACATTTCAGATTTAATAGCCACAGGACCATGACAGAGACATAGTTGCCATCCATCCTACTCCACTGGGCTATGCCAAGCAAATCAAGAAGCAGAAGGGGTAGAATAGAATTATGTCTAAACCTAGGTAGTATGCCCATCATAGCTGGATTTACACATTCTTCAAATCTCTGTCATAATAAAATGGACATATTAAAAAACCTGTCACATCTGCAGTAATTTACAAAAAGAGAACTGTAACAGTGTTCATGATTAAGAAAAATGGCACCATTCCATTTCAGCCTTTTTTTTTTTTTTTTTTAAAATTCAGTAGAACGTTAATCAGCAAAATGGCTTTACAAAGAGCAAGTTCCTTACCTGATAGGCAGATGAAACACAGACTGTTGTCTGCAACACAGCTCCAGAAGCTTCTTTAATTTCTTCTCTTGTGTTTGTACACTTTAAGCACAGGACTTGGTTTCCCCTCTTCTTTGATGAACAATTATGAAGTAGCATTTGGTCTGCTTAGCAAATGGTGCAATTTCCCCTTTCATTTTTATTCATTTATTTATTTTATATTGAAGAGAGAGCTCTCAGAGTGAATGAGCAATTACCCAGCACCTTCCTCTGGGATCTCTCTGAGAGTAAGGAACAGAGGCACTCAAACATGATTCCAATCCACCTTTGCCATATCCAGTGGCAGGGTCGATTTGAAGAGCTGCTGACATACCCAGAGGTCCTGAAGGCACTCACATGAGTTAAGTGTGTTAATGGTTTCCTAATCAAAACAAAAGCCACGAAGCTCCTCTCGAACATACCCGGTAATTACTGACAGACTATAAATGTGTGTGAGAAGTTCACAGTCCATCCCCTAAAGTTTATAAAAATATAACATTTTCAAAAATTACCTGAATATCCTGAAATTTTTATAACAAAGCTTCTGAACAATGTTTAAGGCATCTTGGACTAGTTTTCCACCAATATCAGTTGAAATTAATGGGTTTAGATGACTTTATTAGAATTTAAATGAAAGCAAGAAAAGTGAGAGATTTTTCTGTTTTTATTTTTGAGGAATACTGAAATATTACATTACAAAAGAAAGTTCAGAGACATAAAATAATATTAATTCAGTTTTAGGAAGGTATACAGGTTAACTCTGAACCAGTAATTTTCTGAATTCTATCCTACTATTTTACATTCACTGTAAAATACAGACCTTTCAGCAGTGGAAAATTATTCCTTTTCTTCTCCAGTAAAAGTGTTAGTCAAAATGGCATTCTTTTATTTTTTATTTTTTTTTAGATAACAATTGATATCAACTAGGCAAAACACAATCCAAAAAGTCTTCTTAAAGTATCATAGCATTTAATGTTACATTGCTGGACTGTGCACTTCATGGAGGCTACATACTGCATTAAAAAAAGTGAATATTTATTCAACATACCAAATCAACTTCTTGATTATTTTGCCCTTTTGACAAAATTGTACAAAGGAGATTTGAAATGCTGTCATCCAAATCTGCCCCAGTTTATAACTTCCTGTTAGTGGCTGAAGAAGATATAAGAGTATCAGTTCTACTCCACATACATTTAAATAGACTGGAGGAATATATTTTAAACTTTAGAAAATCCTAATCAACATAAGACTCTTTATACAAGTACTGCTATCATGTGTTATTGGGTAAACAGATTTTTTTTTCTCTTCCATCAATCTAAGTCTATTTATTTAGAAATTACTGAGCTATTAGAACTGCTATCTTGTCTCTTGCATTTAATTTTCAATCTGCATTACATTTAGATATCCAAGTGACAGAAAAAGAGGTGGATGGTTACATTCCTGTAGCTTCCAGTTCTGTAAAATGAATCTCAGTGTGAAAAATTAAGATTCATGGGCTTCATAATCATTTTGTTCTGCTGAAGCCAATTTGAATAAAATGGAAAAAGAATTTATATATAAAAGTATCTTTGATATCTTTGGATAAAAATAAGAATTGTACATTAATTTGAGCTCATACACAAATTGCCATTTTATTTTCTCCCTTACCCATGTGAAGCTCCATTAGCATATGCACAACAGATTTCAGGCTGCTCTCTTTCAAACTGTTATCTAGAGGACATGCAGGAAATGGTCTGGGAGAGCATGAAGAGTGGAGAGCTGACTGCCACTCTGTGTATGCCATTTTAGGATTCCATGTACACGCTGATCTTTCAACAGATAATTTTCCTTCTTTCTTTAATTGAAGGGTGGAATGGTTCACCTTGAGATAGATGTAGCAATTCTGACCCCCAGCTGCCCACCTGATCCCTCTCTGAGGCACCTCATGTGGTTGTTGTGTAGTTATTTAAGGGTACCACGTGTCAAGAGTTTTGCCTTTGGCTTAGTGGAAGAACCTAGAGATGCCATGTAGGCAGTGCAGGAACAGTTGAGAGTTCCCTGCACTAGAGGAAGAACATCTGAGAGAGGGGTGCTGAGACCATGCCCCAGAAATAAACCATCCCCATCATCTGTCAGAGGCATGGAACTGCTGGCAAAGGTACTGGGAACAAATCCAAGCCTTTTCTTTCTTCTAAGATAAAAACCCACTTTATTATGTAACATAGAAGTGACATTTGATCAAATCTAATCCAAATAAAAACTGCTCCAATATCAGTTGTATAACACTTAATGAATAATCCTTTCTGATTTTAAATGGCTAAAACCAGTATTATATTAACTAAGCTAAAAAGTATTTTCTGGCTGAAAATTATTGCACTAGCATTTTGGTTTTTTTCTCCTTAACTGTAGAGTTTCTTTAAGCCCAGTCTTATTTCATAGGAGAACAGGCACGTTTTAAATTGTCAGTACAGGAAAAAGAAGAAAGCAGGTGACACACAATAAGATTTCATACCTATTCAGCTTCTTGTAGCATCTCCAGACCAATGATCTTAAATCAACAGAGTGATTGCTTGAGAAAAGCCCTATGCCACAAGTCCAAGCCCAGCATTGATCCACTTTCTCACTGTTAGAAAGTCAGTAGATTTAATCCACCACCTTTGGCTTTATTTTTAACTTTGCCACTGTATCTGTTGCCATGCTGTTCTGGTAGGTTGAGCACTACCCTGGGCAATCAAGCAGGGAACACAACACATTACAAATGGATGTGCTATGATAGTGCATTAGCTAGGAAATACTGCAGCATCACCTCTTCCCTGAAGCAGCACAAATTCCACTTTCCCTTGCAGCAAAATACTACTGAGCCCATAATGGGAAATAAGTTGATTTTAGATTTTTATATTGCTGGCTGAGTACCAGCCCATGAGAATGAAAAACATTTTACTATTTCCAGCATCTGGCACTTGTAAAACTTTTGGTTTTAATTTCTGTTGTGTGATTTGACATCACCTTGGAAAACCTGCTCTAATCAGGTGTTTCACTCTATAATAGAAGCAGAGTGAATGCACAGGGTTTTGGATGTAGCAGAGATGCTGTGATGTCCTGACTTGGAGATGGCCTCTTGCCAACCTCAGCTTTGGCTGCATTACCTTTGAAATCATTTAGTACCAGTCCTTCATGTCAGCAGGGTGGTAGCACAAAATGAGTACTTCCAAATGCATGAATACTCATCAAGAGCAGCAGAAAGAATCGACCTAAGGCATGGTACTTTGCAGATAAGGAGTCACATCAGCTGGCTATACGTTCATTATATAATCTGGACAAAATCCCTAGTTTTTTACGTATCAGTTCCATCTCTGTATGGCAGAGAAAGTAACTTCTTTTTATTTTCTTTGCCCATTTAAATTTTAATTCCTTTTTAAAGTGAGAGTTCCTCACTATGAATGTGCAGAGATGCTTTTAGAAACTACTATAACACAAATAAAACAACAACATAGTCCAGACAATCCTTAAATAATTCCAATAAAGACTGGGCAGATGCATGAGAAGGTCCTCAAGTAAATTTTCACATGAAAGAGAAGCTCAGATAGCTCTTATGTGCTTCTTCTTTGGAAAAGTGCAAAGTTTTGCCCGTAATTAGGAATTATTCGTTCACTGTGTCTGTGTAAACCTCAGTGCAATAAACTGCATGCCAAAAATTAAATAACTATAACACATATGCAGACACAGTAAGTACATATATGTACCTCCAGCTACATGCAAACAATTAAATAAAGTTTTTTTTAAATCCTCCCCCAAAATTTAATTGAAGACCGTACAAGGCCTTACAATATCAAGCAGTTGAGCTATGGCCCCTTAACAGCAGAGATAAATTATGGAAGCCTTTGGCCTCACAAATCAAGACTATGATATTGATGGAATCCAACCCAATGGATTATGAACTCCTCAGGATAAAAAAATATCTCATAAATTTAAAGAATTGTCAATAATAATGAAAAGTGATCAAAGCAAACTAAGACACAATCTAGTATAACTCAGATGCAGAATTATATTCTCATAGAGATATTTTTTAAGTTTTCCGGGAGGCATAGGTGAATCAATAAAGAGGAGAATTAATCTCTAAAACACTGGGAAATGTGGAGCTCAGGCTTTCATTTATCTTGCACTCATGGTGCTGCACAGGTATATCAGGGATCTGACAGCCCTGCATGGTATTGCTGCTGCACCATCTGTGCAGCAAATGCACACCTGAGCTCCAGGGAAATGCTGGAGGAGTGCAGCAGAATTTCTAACTCAGTGTTTCTTTTAAAGTATTTTATGTAAACTCATTGCTGACCCAACATTAAAATATTGCTAATTATTGAACAATAACAGAAAAGGAGTGCCTCTGTAAATAGGACTGGTTTTCTGAATACATATGATGTGAAACCATTTCTTGGAGAGGATGATGAGGGCTTTGGCACTCACATAATGAGACCCAAAATGAATCTGTCATGTTCTTATATACATGGTGCATTGAATTTATTTATTTTCACAGTACTCTCATCTTGGAGAGAAAATACACTTTAAAGTGGAAAAATAGCCTTGTAATACTCAGCAAGGGATTTTTTTAGTATCAGACACAGATGAGGAAGATATTTAGATAACAGGAAAAACCAAAGCACTGAACATAGAGGCTGATAGTGTACTTCACAGAACATAATATTTAAGTAAAATATCAAAGCATTTAGTCTTTTGACAAACACACTCTCTGTTGTGTAAATCAAAAATAAAAGCCTGTCTAACTGAAACATTGGCCAATTAAGTATAATTTACTTAATTAGTATCAGGAGATTCCTTCAACATCTGTATTCTATGTATTTTTCTTTGAAATCTTCTGTATCTATATCCTTGCTAAGTTTCTTACAAGTTTAAAGCTGAAGATTCTGTTTGCTGCTTCCATAGATAGCAATTAGAATTCAGTTCTCTCATTTTTAAATGCAAATAAATTTCTTACATACGTATTTCATAAATATAAGCCACAATTTCTAACCACCCTTCCAGTACCACAAAGACAGATTTGTATCCCATTCACATTATAATTGAATCATTATTTTAGAAAATAAAATTTTGTTATCTTATGCACAGTGCTCTACCCCCTCTGAAGCTCAAGATTAAGATGACAAACACGACTTTCTTTTGGCCCTTTCATGATCAAATATACATCACTGGCAGCTAGAATTTCATAGGAAGAACAAATAAAAGCACCAGCAAGAAGAACCCTGAAGAAGTGCTGAGGCTTTCCAGCTGCAATTCCTCTGGAGATGGACATGCCTGCCTGGCTACAGTAGGGATGAAAGGAGTGATTGGAATTATCAGCCTGTTGTGATGACAGTACTTAATTTCAGGAGGCAGTTCTAGTCAGATTGCAAAGCTGACATATATTGGTATTTTCAGACTCACTTGCTGTCGGAAGAAATGGTTCTACCATGAAAATAAACTGCCTAATATACATTCAATTTAAACAGTAAATGGAAACATGGTCAGAAAAATAATAATGGGGTCCCTTGATAGATCTCAGTCAATACGTAGCCATCGGGAAAAAAAAAAAAAATTAAAAAAGCTGTAACACAATGACTCCAAAATGCTCTAAGTTAACCAGAAACTCACAGGTTTTCCTTTCTTCTTTCCTGAGAACACTCCTTCCTTATTTCCACTCTGAGCATTTCACTCTTTGTTTTTTCCATTACCATCAGAGTTTACATTAGCTCAACCTACCTCCTACCTACAAAAAGCTAATTACTGATCTCAGTTAGGCCCATTAACAGTGCTTCACATTAACCAGGGGTCATTAAATACCAGGGGAAAACACTTTCTTTTCCACATGGTTGGAGGGTTGTCTCTATGCAATATGTTCAGCACTTGTTCACATGCAAAGAAAAATTCCAATTGCCGTGCTTTAAGTTAAGAAAATACATACGACTTCTTACCCATGCATCTGCTGGCAGCTGTAGGAGCTATTACTGATCCATGCACCACATTGACTCATTTACTCCAGGCTAACTCCATGTAACTCCATGGGTTTCATTGCTTTACATATTTACCTTCTATGTGTTCTCAGAAGACTCTGATACGATTTTACAAACGTAAATATATACTTACAGTAACAATTTTACCTCTTTTAAAGGCACAGAACTGAGTACCCAACATTAATGCCCTGAAAGCACACTAATAATTAGTAAAAATATTTTGCACAGCATGAAGAATTCTTCCTTAAAAAGAAAAAAAAAAATAGAAATGCTGTACTTATGATTGGAAACTCTATGGCAACTGTTCTGCACTCAAGATCTATTGACTTGGAGTCATAAGGGAAGAGCATGTCACTGACATCTCTTTTTTTTCTCTCCTGAAAAATATACAATGGAAATCAATGTTATTATTAAAGAAAATTGTGAATTTTCCTCCTACTGTGTAAGTGGTCAGGTACCTTAGTGCAAAATGTTATGCCTGATCAGAATCAATTGCTAAAGAGATGGGAAAAACAAACCTCAGAGTAATCTGAGGTCTCTGAATGAGAAGACAGAGAACCATCACCTAAATTTCAGTGAAATTATAAATGTCTAAACTTATAAAGAGGACATAGTTCCTTTCATTTACTCTGGAATATTCTTTCAAGGTAAGAATTTTTCAAGACAATCACTTAATTATTTTCCTGTATGTACATCACCTGTTTGTTAGTGAGTGTCTTTAGATTCTAAAGAAGAGATGCATTAAGTGAAAGAGTGCATTCATGTGAAAGTCTTGCTTTCACATGAAGCATAAGAGCGACTGAGAAAAAGAATGGGTGGGAAATGTGCTGCAAGTGGACAGGGAACTCAGAAATCCTCACTCCTCCTTGCCAGGGTGGATGCTGGGATCGGGAGATCTTCATCTCCAGACTCTTTTTGTCAGCAATGAGGAGATGCAGCCTCCTGCAGCAGATGAACCTTGTCCTCCAGCAAATAACCTCGTCCTCCAGTGGATGATGTGGAGCAGGATCTCACTGATTCTCAGAGTAGGCTGTAAGAGACACCTCTTGCTGCATTGGTTACATGGAGATCTGGTTTCCTGTTATCTTGGGTTGCAATACAGGATGTGGCCAGAAATGTGTATTCATCTGTTGAAGCCGGGTGTGGCAGTGACCCTTATCTCCATGGCACACATTATCTGCTAATGGGCCAGCTTTAAAACCAGCTGGGGCAATCATCTTTATCTTTTCCACAACCCATCCTCCCTCCAGGAACATATCATCTGTTAATGGGCCATTAAGTCCCAGTGCATGACTGATAAAATTACATCATCTCACTGGGAGATGCTCCACCCAGGGGAGGAGCCAAACCTTTCCTACCTAGAGAAAAACTGAGATTTGGAACACCAAAGCAGCCTTTTCCAGCTTCTAAAGCAGCTTTTTCTCTGGATTCCAGAGGAAAACCAGACCTTTCCACATCATCCCTGGACCTTCAGAGGAAAACTGCACCTTCTCCAGGAGCACTGCTCCAGCTGAACCACATCTGCCACTGCAGGAGGATGCAGCCACCATTGAATGGGACTGTGCCAACACCCTGACTGACTGATGGGGTGTCAGGTTGTATTCTGACTCTGGCAGGGTTTTGGGTTTGTTCTTTGCAATACTGTATTTCTATTTTAATTTTCCTAATAAAGAACTGTTATTCCTAATTCCCATATCTTTGCCTGAGCCCCTTAATTTCAAAATTCTAATAATTCGAAGGGAGGGGGTTTACATTTCAAGGAGAGGCTTCTGACTTTCTTAGCAGACACCTGTCCTCCAACCTGGACACCTGTCTTGGGTTTTTATCTATTTTACCTGTTTCAAACTATCAGAAAACTCTTAAAAATATGTCATAAATGTTCACAATTATAACTGTTGTTTACAAGATAGCAGTGATTACCAAAACTGCTGGACAAAAAATCTTCACATAAAAGATGTTTTGACAAAAAGGCATACAGAGCCTGGATGCTTCAGAAATTCATTAGATTTTGTCAGATGGGGAGGGAGATGCTCTGAATTTTCTTTAAAAATACTACTTAAATAAGAGACTTCAAAATTTTGGTGTTGCTGTATTTTGTCAAATGTAAATGTTACTTTTAATGCAAATATTTGATATATCACATTTTAATTTGTAACTTTTAAATTATCTTTAAGATGACCAAAATAATAAAAAATATTAAAAGGACCCAAGCAAATTTAAAAAAAAAATAGCAATCAAAAATGCCTGAAATACAATAAATTCCAGCACTTTGAATCAATCTGAATGTTTTGTTAAACCTAAAGCACCTTTCCAAATTATTTGTTGTGTGATACAAGCCAAGAAATCTATTATTGACCTCCTTGTGATCAGGACTTTTTTGCAATCATAATCACAATGTAATCACTCATATATTTTCTCTTTTTCATCAGAAAACACACTAAGAAAAATTAGATTGTCTCATGATTAATCTGCAAGGTAACAGTACAAAGGCAAAAATATCCAGAATTGAGAATTCCTATGAATTCTTAAAGCAAGATTGCTACTAAAAATTCACTAATTATTTCACAAATTATTCTTGGGCTGTTTCCCATTATATGAATGGTCTATTCTTCTGTTTTTATTAATATTGTTGACTAGCTAAAACAGGTGACATTTTTATCCCCTTAGGCTGTCCATTATCCAAATGAAGGGCCATCTGGAAAGGGATTCTGTTCACTGAAAAATGTGACAGAGCTGATGGCTTTTTAACTGCAAGTCATCTATGATTGCTGGTAAACACCAAAAATTAGCATTGATCCCCCTCAAATGAAAAAAACAACAACAATAAAGTACTTCAGACAGGCTTATGGAAACACCTTCTCGGCAGATGTGCATGCTAATTAATAATTGTAGATGGCAACCCTTCCTCATTTTTGTAAATTAATGCCAGTTGAATCCTCCAAAACAAATAAACATGACTACAGATGGGGCAGCTACTTGGATATGCCCAGCAGAGCATATGTGGAGTAGGAAATGGGGTGGGACTGAGATCTCTGCTGTGCTGCAAGCAGGCAGTAGACAAGAGCCATTACCAGAACCTGCCACACTCAGAAAAGCAGGGACTTTGTGCTTCTGCCCCCCAGGCCATGCTCTGGGAGGGTTTCCAAAGAGGAGGTGGATGCTGCACTGCCTCTGGACTTGAAGGCTGTGCTGGGAGGGACTGAGGCAGCAGCCACACATTCAGAGGCAGAACGAGAGTGGCACCATTTGGGTGTGACAACCCTCAAAATTCATTACCTTTTGAGCTATTGATTGAAAATGTGGATTTGGGGACTTTGGTTCTGTTGGAGTCAGTGAGTTAGGGTCTCTCTGAATTCTTCAGAGAGAAATCAGAATGTAGGGATTGAATAAGGTTTAGTAGGAGCTGCAGTGTTTTTAGTAAGTGAAAGGTCTCAGATACCACAGTAGCAGAGAGTGCTCTGTTGAAGGTTGCAGAAATAATGATATCTTTCAGTAGAGGCTCCAGGCCTGTAGTTGTAGACAGGACTTAGGCATAATAGAGTTATAGTAAGAATATTGCTTGTATTTCTTATATAGAATACGATAGAGTGTATGTGTAGTGTTACACGTAACCTGGTGAGCTAAGGAACTAGGATTCTAACAGGTTAGTGAGTGATGGTCTGAGCTTGCATCTTAGCTTGTTAGAGAAATCCTATATAACAGTATGTATTCAGGAGTTGTTGCTTTTAGCTATTGTGGCTTTAACCACTTGCTTTAACCATTTGCTTATTGCTTATTGCTGCTGCTTTTGCCATTGCTTGCCATTGCTTTTGCTATTGCCTGTTGAGACTGATGTGCTTTGTAATAAATAACCTTCTTAACTATTAGCTGGTTTGCTTATTTAGAGAATACCTGACAAGTAAGAGCCTAAGAGCTCAGAGCAGGAGCCTAGAGAGCTTCCAGGAGTTAGGTGCCTGTAGAGCACCTGGGGGTCAGAAAGAATTCCCTCAGCTAATTCCACATGTTTCTGTTTCCATCATCTGAAATCAGAACAGCAACACTGAAGTACCTTTACATTGACACAAAATATACATTAAAAATCCTTCAGCATACTTTTTTCATCTCAAAAGACATGAAGAGAATAATTATCTTGCCTTGGAAAAATCATATCCATCAGAACCTATAATGACAACAGGACTAACAACCCTTGATTTACTTCTGCCTACTACCTCATACTGGAATCCATCTAAAACATCCTCTCTGCATCTGGTGCCACCCTGGTGAATGCTTGAGGAGCAAGTTTGGGTAACATAAGATTCCCCACTCTTGATCTAGCAGGTGTGTGACTACAAGGTCTACACCATGTTCATCTATCAAACTGATTGCAAGGAAATACTTAAAAGGAAGAAAAAGATCTACAGCAATAATATTGAAGCTTTCCAATGTACCAACAAATAAAAGCAATAGACTTTGTCACAGCACAAAACATGAAAGAGTTTTAGTTTTAAAGTACTGCTCTGCACAACACAGCAAACAGAACAATTAAATTATTGTCTGCTTGTCTAACACAAAGGCAGCATTATCCACAAACATCCTGCAGCTAGGAGATAAGATGCTGGGGAAGTACTGTAAAATGGCTTATAATGCAACTAAGAATGATTTGGTAATTTGGACATTTCATATTTAATGAAAAACTGTTTCAATCAAAATCATCAGACATGCAATGACAAGGCTTATTTATGCTCTGTTTGTGTCTCCAACCAATAACTGAATTCACTTCATATTTAAATAGCACTCTTTTAACATGAAGGGAGAAACTTGGATGCTTGGTATTACTTTTAAATTAAACCACACAACTGGTATGAATAAAAGGAAGCCTCCTAAAGCATTCCATAATAACAGGGATAACAACTGGCTAGCAGAACACTTTACTTGGTTTTTTTCCACAGCAGATTTGAAGTGCATTGCAATGTATTGAAAATTATTTCTAGCCCTCCCTGATATCACAAATCACAACCTGCATAAAGCCACATGAGCAAAGACCCATTTGAGCTGTGATTCATATATGCATATGCTCAGAGCTTGTTCTGCTCAGTGCTCTATAATCAGGGCTGCAAACACTTTTTATTAGTTTCCCTTTTCATTAAAGCTGTGAAAAGAAGGAAGAGATGGAATCAAATGTAAAAAGAATGAACTTGGTATATAGAGGCCAGTGTGCTTTTATAGGCAAAATTTTGCCTGCTCTGTGTGTATGTGCATTCATACTTGATTTCTGAGCACACAATATTTCATAAAGTAATCACGGAAGAAGTCCTCTATTGCACTTTCCAGAAGCAGTTTCTCAATCTTCAAATCAAAATGTGTAAACACAATCCTATGTCTCATATTGAATATATCCTGACAATCAGGATCTTTTTCTCCAAAACATCACATTTTGCAGAACAATACCTACCAAAAAAGTAACTTTCCATTAAGATGGAATTGGTATTAATGCCACTCTTGGCATGTAGGTACACATAATATATCTATATATTATTGTTACATAGAAATCATAATTAGACCAAATACCAAGATATACTCAAGAGAATTTTAAAACTCCATGTCTTTTTCAAACATGAATGGAAGCCATATCTGGAACTTAGATTGTTCAAATTACTCATAAAATTACCCTGCACTGAAGAAGAAAACATCCAGAATTCAGCTCAAGAGAAGATAGATGAGGAATGAAAGTACAGACTGAAATGAGAAGTTGAGCTAGCTCACATCATTGGCTGTAAGGTCCCTTCTCCAGCAATTTCAATTCTAATATATTTCTAAATATGATCAATAAAAATAATTTAGGAGAGAGTTAAGGAACCAGATCTGACAGTCTGGCTTGTGTGAATGATGCGGGAGGCCTCTATCCCTCTAAAAAAGTGCCAGGGAACTCCTTCACTGTCACAGAGGAAGAGAAGCAGGGCTCTAACATAGCACAGTACCACTCCACAGCCAAGTGCCATTCCAGAGCTCAGTGCCATTCCAGAGCCAGTGCCATTCCATAGCCCAATGCTATTCCACAGCCCAGTGCTATTCCAGAGCCAGTGCCATTCCATAACCCAGTGCCATTCCACAGCCCAGTGCCATTCCATAACCCAGTGCCATTCCATAACCCAGTGCCATTCCATGACCCCGTGCCATTCCATAACCCAGTGCCATTCCACAGCCCAGTGCCATTCCATGACCCAGTGCCATTCCATGACCCCGTGCTATTCTATAACCCAGTGCCATTCCATAACCCAGTGCCATTCCATAGCCCAGTGCCATTCCATAACCCAGTGCCATTCCACAGCCCAGTGCCATTCCATAACCCAGTGCCATTCCATAACCCAGTGCCATTCCACAGCCCAGTGCCATTCCATAACCCAGTGCCATTCCATAGCCCAGTGCCATTCCATAGCCCAGTGCCATTCCACAGCCAAGTGCCATTCCAGAGCCCAGTGCCATTCCACAGCCCAGTGCCATTCCATAACCCAGTGCCATTCCATAGCCCAGTGCCATTCCATAACCCAGTGCCATTCCACAGCCCAGTGCCATTCCATAGCCCAGTGCCATTCCATAACCCAGTGCCATTCCACAGCCCAGTGCCATTCCATAACCCAGTGCCATTCCACAGCCCAGTGCCATTCCATAGCCCAGTGCCATTCCATAACCCAGTGCCATTCCACAGCGCAGTGCTATTCCAGAGCCAGTGCCATTCCATAACCCAGTGCCATTCCACAGCCCAGTGCCATTCCATAACCCAGTGCCATTCCATAACCCAGTGCCATTCCACAGCCCAGTGCCATTCCATAACCCAGTGCCATTCCATAACCCAGTGCCATTCCACAGCCCAGTGCCATTCCATAACCCAGTGCCATTCCACAGCCCAGTGCTATTCCAGAGCCAGTGCCATTCTACAGTCCGTGCCATTCCATGACCCAGTGCCACTCCATTGCCCAGTGTCCCTCTATAGCCCAGTGCCATCCCATCACCTAGTGTCATTCCAGAGCCCAGTGTCACTCCACAGCCAAGATGGGATCCTTTCTGTTCTTTTAGAACAATCTTTTGCCCCTAGCAAACTTCCCATGGCTCTGGCCACATGGAGAGGGCAATGCAAGAGAGAACACTTTAAATGCACCCATATAAACACGAAGAGGATTTTCCTGCTGAATGTGTTATATTTATCCCAGCATTACCATTGATGATGATTATTAGGCTACTTTCTATATAGTCACTATGTGTATTTTTTAATGTTCTTTTAAATTCTGTGCAGTTTCTAGATAAAAATTCACAGCATTAACTCTCTGCATAAAGACTGAAAATTTGTTGCAATTTGCAGCCATGATGGTTTGGCCTTCTAAGGAAAGCCTGGACACTGTTTAAATGCTTTATTTTGGATAGCTTAGTTAATACTGAATTGCATAGGAAAAGCCAAACATTGTTTATTAATTAAAAACAAGATTGGAATTCAGGTTGTGGAGTGACACACTTGCTAAATGGTAGAACTATGACTGACTGAAATATTTTAATTGAATTGGAATAAAAAATCTTATTTATTTCTTGAATCTTATCTGCATAAAGGAATAAAGACACTATTTTGTGTAGAAATTACAGCTGACAGAAGAACAAACGGTTAATGTTTACCATACCATTTTTCTCCTTGCTTCCCATTTCTCAGAGGCAAAACTGAAAGGAAATAGTATAAAAAGGTTTTTTACATGGAGAGCAGAGAGAGATAAAGGTTAATATCTTGGATTATAATTTAGCAATGACTTAGAAATAATTTAGGAATATATTTTGAGAATTTTTCCGCTTATTCCATGAGAAAGCAAATTTGATAGCAATGTTCATTTAAGAAAATATAATTTTGTAATGAAAGAGAAAGTTAAATTCACTAAATCTTCTACTATAGGGCAGGAAGTTACCTCAAGACCTTAGGTGGTCATAAAATCCATGTCCCTCAATAGGGCAGGATAAGCTACACTAAAATGATTTCTGACAGCTGTTTCCTTAATCTTTTCTTGAAAATCTCCAGTGTGTGGAAAAGGCTGCAGCATCCCAGGGTGACAGATCCAAGTGCTCAACTATTGTTGCAGTGAGAAAAGTGGTTTTAGTTGCTACTCTTTCCTGATGTCCAATCTAAAGCTCTCTCACTGAGAAAAAGTCACATTACTTTCTGTCCTATCCCCTATCCTGATCTGCAATGGACATGGAGAACAATTTATTACCTTCCTATTCGTGATAAATAAATAAAGGTTTATTCCTTTTAAAGATTGGGATCCTCTCTCATGTCAGTTGTATTTTCCTATCTAAACAAGCCCAGTTCTATCAATCTTTTCTGTGAGATCATATTTTCTCTGATCATATCTGTCTGCTTCCATCCTCTGAGCTGGCCCTGATTACTCTGCCTCTTTCCTCATATGCCTAAAATGTCTAAAATCAGACACAGCGCTACAACCCGTTTGCCTGCCTTGCAAACTTGCAATAAACAGACAGCAGTAGCTTCAAAACCCCTCAGTCATTACAAAGCTGAGGCTCATTTTTAACCCTCAGTGCATATGTATCCAAATGACACCATTTTCAAACTAGCATGCCAAGTATTAAGGCACATTAGGAGACCTACAGCTTGAATCTCTAATAAAAAACATGGTAAAATGAGCAACAGCTGAACTGGTCACGACCTCTCCCTGGCAATAAACACAGCAATGGCCAAAGGAAGAAACAGCTGAACACCAAACCTCTGACACACTGCTGGGTGAGGGCCAACTATGACAGAGCTGGTGATGTAACTAGCCCTTCACACTAAAGTAATGAATCCTCCAAGTGATCACCCCTCCAAGTTATCAAGGTTCAGGATTAAGAAAGTTGTCGAAGCAGCTCCATAAAATGTTGAACTGCTTCATGCTGCTCTGACAGAAACAAACCTCATTAGAGGTATGTCTCTGTTCTTTGTCATGTTTCATATTAGAAAGAGGACTTGCCCAAGCACTTGGATATGCAGAAGAAAAAAAAATCTAATTGCATTAAAGAAAATATATAAAAGAAAAATGAAATTATTCTTGTTATTGCTTGCACACAGCTCTTCCAGTCTTCATTACTTTAAAATCAAATTTAATACACAAGTTCTCATCTCTCTCTCTTAGCCATGAAGTCTGCTATTAGTGATTTCCCACGAGTAGTGTAGTAAACTCTAAATTGATCAGTTGTTGATGTATGTATTTTGGACTCCAGTTACATAAGTGCATGCCTATGTTAAAGTTGTGTCTGGAAGCACAACATTAACATAGGCTAAAAAGCCTCCTTAGTCACCTCACCAAACTGTTCAGCCTAATTTAATTCAGATATCAGGGAAGGGATGTTTGTTCTTTGGAGAACTTTCCAAAATTGCATGGTTATTAAGGTAACACAGTTAAGACATAGTTATTAAGATATTATGATACCAAAATACCTTTTAATCTGTTTCATAGCACTATACTTAATGTAATTAGATATGCTGGGCAAATTTCTCTCTTATTACCTTTTTCAGTTACAGTTTTTGGCAGATATGGGAAAATGGTTTGTATATAGTAAAAAAATTCACAACTTTAAAATTCTAACTTGAAAAATTTAAAGAATGCATGGGGAATTAATACAAACCAGAAAGACCTGGGTGTTGTTTTTTTTTTTTCTGACTAGTACAATGCATAGCCTTTCTTTTGATAGGTTTTTGGTTTTTTTAAATAAAGTACCTTCATTACAATATGAGAACTCCAGGAACTGACCAACTATAGCTCATTAGCTATAGCTAATAAGATAAGCCGAAATAAACCCTCTTGTTCATTTAAAATGCCATTTCTTTCTTTTTTTTTTTTTTTTTTTTTTTTTTTTTTTTTAAGATATTCAGATTATTCAAATGCCCACATTTGAAAGTTGTGATGGTTTGTTGTTTTTTTTTTTCTTTGGGGAAAAAAAGGCCACAAAAACACCAGGGCTGATTACTTCAGAGTACATGATGGCCTCTTCACTTTTATTGCAGCTGGCAACACAGGAAAGCATAGCTTAATTTATCATAGGATAAGTGTCCTTACTGAGTCCACAGAAAAAAAGAGGGCATTAAATTGTTCTATGTCCAACTAACTACAAAGGTTAGTGCCTCTTATGATTCCTGTGGTATTAACTACAAAATTTATGACGGTCTCAATGAAGCAATCTTGTAACAATTGTAACAATAATTTCTTAAGCTTTGATCTGTTATTGAAAAGAAAGCTTTAAACACCTGATATTTCACTGGGATATAAACAGTGGAATATTTTGAAATATCTCTGGTTTTACCTTTCTTCCCTTAGGAGAAGAAAGCATGTGCCAAAATTCCTTAACACATCAAAAAAATCCATAAACAGAGCTCAAGAGGCATTTGGACAATGTTCTCAAGCACAAGGTGTGACTCTTGGGTTGTCCTGTGCAGGGCCAGCAGTTGAACTTGATGGCCCTGGTGGGTCTCCTCTAACTCAGAATATTCTATGATTCTATGATTCACTGGCCTATTTCAGTGAAATATTGTTGCTTTTTAACCCCAGCTGTCACCTCAGCCCCACAGAGCTCCTTGCCCACTCCCCTCACTGGTGGGACTGGGGAGATAATGAGATGGGCAAATGGCAGAAAAGTCATGGATTGAGATAAGGGCAGATTAACAGGCAAAGCAAAAGGTGCATAAACAGGTAAACCAAAAGGACATTCATTCACCACTTTTCAAGCACAGACAAGTGTTCAGCCATGCATAGGAAAGTAGGGCTTCACCCCACAGAACAGTGTCTGAGAGGGACAAATGCCACCACTTCATATGTTCCTCCACTTCCTTATTTTTTCCCAGTTTTACATGCTGAGCATGATGCCATGAGGTCTGGAATTTCCCTTGGGTCAGCCCCCTTCCAGCTCCTCGTGCATCCCCATCCTGCTCCCTGGTGAGGTGGGGTGAGGAGCAGGAAAGGCTCTGTGAGAGCAGTTCTGAAACCCTCTGCTATCAGCACTGCTCCCAGCCCAAATCCAAACCACAGCCCATACCAGCCACTGGGAAGAATTAATCTACCCCAGCCCAAAACAGCACAGATCTGCAAGAAGCAAAGGCAGGTGCAAGGGGAGGTTGTTCTGCAATTGGCCCCTGCTGTGCCAGAGCAGAAAAGCAAGAGGAACAGCTGCCCAGCTGTGAGGACCCATCCTAGAAGAAATGCCTTTGAAACAATGCTATTTTGGGAGTCCTATACCTCTCACCATCTCACTTTCAATTACTTCTTTTTTCTCCTTTTTTTCTTTGGCTACTTTCTCTGTCAGTCTTTTCCACTCCTCCCCTCCCTCTCACCAATATATGTAAAATTACTGAGCATCCATCAAATGACCATTCACTAAACATATGACTGAAAGTATCTTAGAATACAAACTTGAGGGCATTGTGAACAATTACATCCAAATTTAGCCCAGAGCATTCAAGCAAACCCATGAAGGCACAAAACCCAGTGATATTACAAGAATGTCTCCTTTTATTAGCAACACAGTTCTCACACTGTTCTCACAAAAACACACATCAGCTTCACAGTGAGATGCTGAATTCTGCCTTACATATTTAATGTACAAGGTTTTCCAAACAACTAACTTAATTATATTATTTTCCTCAGAATTCTATGCAACCATAGTGTATAAATTATTTGTGCAATGTATAGTGTTACTGAAAGTAATCCTGTGAATTAACAGTGTACACATCAAATGCAATACTGTTTTTCAGAAATGACAGATACCTCACTCTGTTGTTCTTCCATCTAAATACCTTAAACCATAAAATGCCTGAGAACTTTTTAGACATTTTAAATAAGTCAAGAGGTCACTTTATGGATATGAGCATGAAGAAATCTGACAGTCTTAGGGAATTGTAAAACGAGACTGTAAATTAATTTATTATATTGCATTTTTCCAATCAGCACGCCTCCTAGAGGATGCCTAAATGTTTTCCACTAGAAAAGGGAATGACTCAATGGAGGAAGAGTAGCAACACATGCTGGCTTCCAGTCTGACAGGATAGAGAGAATTATTATCTGATCCTAGTTAATAACAAAAGACTCATTAGCTCCAATACCATGCAAATTCTAGGCAAAACTGCAACTCCTCTGACATCTAAACATCTAACTCCATTTTGATTTGGTATCTGTCTGCATCTCAGAAATTTTAGTGGTGGTTTCAGCTATTTAAGAAAGCTGATCTTTTAATTTTTTTTAAATCTGTAGCATTCTGTATTTTTGCACAGCAGACATGAAAAGTGTTCTTTTTCCCAGAATGAGTCCCAGGATGACTAAACAAAGGCCAGGGCCTCATCACTCTGTCTTCCTTAATGTCCTTAGTGGCTGTTCTCACAGATTCAGCTGTTATCTGAGCTGCTACCACCATGTGAAAAAATGGATGAACAACTCCCAGTGCTGCTGCCACAGGTGTCCCCTCCTTAGATCACACAGGGAGTTTTGCTGAAGCACAGTGCAGTCTGGACTCCCCGTATCCAATCTCATCCCCCCCTTGCCTTGGGAAGCCAAACACTCTACAGCGGCAAAAATCGATGTCAGAATAATAACCAGGTCACATTATCATGGTTGGGGGTGTTGAAACTTACAGAAGTAGTTTATAAAACTCCTAACAAGCTCTTTGCTGTGCCATGAAAGAAAGGAGCCTGCTGGCTTCCAGAATCCCAGCAGCACTCAGTGGGCACGGAGCTGACAGTGCTGCACACAGCAATGAGGGCTCTTACAAGCTCACATCAGACCTGTACAATAATCAAAAGTCAGCCATCCAAACTCGAACTGAAATGACAGATAGATGGAATATCTGAAAGGACACATGCATTGTATTCGGGCAAGACTGCCTAACATCTATTCTGACATGACAAAATAGAAAGCTGCAGTCCTGCTCCAGAGGGGTTTAGTGAACAGAGCCTGCACATTTGCTTGCAAATTTGAACCTGACCAACTATAGCCTCTAAGGGGAAATATCATCTTTTCTTTTCCCTTTTATTGGCTTATTTATCCTCTCTCCTCAGCAACATAATAACTATACATGCCTTCAGAGGGACTGAATAGCTTATTCTGTAAACCATGTGTTCAGTGCAAATGTTATGTTCAGTTTTTCTGATCATTAAAATCAAAGGAAATTGCTGATAAAGAGACCATGATGCTTTTGGACATGAGATTATGGCTAAAAGACCACAAGTTTTCTTATACAGAGTAACTATACGAAGCTACTTTTTTATTTTGTAATCTGTACCCAAGGCTGATGATTTGAAAAAGCATCATGTTATACAGCTGCAAAAGTCATGGTCCAAAGCTCAGTTCCACCACAGGTGGATTGACTCTTTTGTGTGACAAGTGAAACTGATCTCCAGAGACCACAGGATAACAAACCAGCTCTTTTAATTATACCATCAGCTACTATGACATTCTCAAAACCAAAGAATTACCAAAACAATGGCGATTTCATAGTGCCTCTAGATGTATCTTAAGAACAATCAATTAAATTTTTTTAATTGCTATTGACATGTGATTCAAATTAAAACCACAATGAGCTTATGATATGGGAAATATTATTGATGTTAGAGATTCAAGCATATTCAAGGAATTCAGCTGTTGACAGTCCCACTGAAGTTTTCCTTTATAGCCAAGAAATAGAAGACAGGATAAAGAACTGCATGAGATTACAAATCACAGCTCTGTTATCAAGCCTGGTGAACAGTTTGTGTTAAATTGTTTGAATAACCCCACCATAAAAATGCCCTCAATAAGAGACAATAAACCACAACTTAGATGCTGTCACTTATTCCAATGAAATTCATGCTCAGTATTTAAAGGTATATAAACAGATGTATCAAAGAGATTTAGATGCCTTAATGCCTCTAGTGATGTGTGCCATTAGCACCTAATACAGGCTCATAGAAACATACCTCAGTCAAGCAAACCTACTAGATTCTTAACCTCTGATGTATGACACTCCATTTTAATTTTAAATTAGAAACTCTTCTTTTCTTGTTAAGAAGGCTAAGAATGAAGATGAAAAGAAATAAAGATAGGACAGTTTATATATATATTGAGAAGTCAGTTTGCACTTTCAAAAAATGCATACTGATGAAAAATTAATTTCATGTGTTTCTCATTATCCCTGTGAAACAGAAACCCTGTCTTGATAATGTACTGTATAAGCCATGGTCAATACAGGAATTTTGAAATTTACTTTTTTCTTTGCTCCATATTATTTTGGGTGATATATACCTCAGTTTAAACACTCCTCTCCTTATGTCTCCTGCATCATTCTGGCGTGATCTAGGACAAAGCCTTTTATCTGACAGTATCAACAGAAGCAGCAGTGGGCTGGGAGTTTGGGCCTTGGCATGAAGGATGTGTTCAATTGCTGCAGGACAAGGTACTAACAGCAGCCTGACACAGCTCAGTAAACTAAACATGTCTCTAGCCTTAAAACCATTAATACATCCTCCCTTTTGGATTTTTCTAAATTGCTGTACAATAATCTGGACTATCTAAAAAGTGTTTTAAAAAACATGTTTTGGAGTTTAAAAAAATAAACAGTGTCATGTAAGCCATGGAATATTTCTTTCAGCTGTAGCTTCAGTTTATAATTCTAGTTTGATTATTTCTAGTTGATTGGATTACAGGAAGGAAAAATTGCTTTGCTTCTCTTACAAAGACATGTCAGCACTTGAACAAAGTCCTCCCTGTCCTTTGAATTATTTTGCAAGTGCCATAAAGTCCAAGTTTGTGCTCATTCAGAAAATGTGCACCAGTTCAGCTGCTTGTCAGCTTCTGAGCAGGGCAGCAGTGGGACAGCTGGAGAAGGGCTCTTGGAACCAACATGAAGAATGACAGCAGTGAGGAGATGCAAGAGGCTCTGGTTGCTCTGGGCAGCTGGAGGTGATTCCATGCCAGGTGCCACACTCAGGGCCAGGCATCACAGCCATTTGTACATACAGGAGTCTGGCAGGTTTCCTCTGGGTGAGCTACATCTTCTAAAATCAAAGCAACTCGGAGAAGCAGAAAGACAAATATGTGACATAAGGTTGAAATAAGGCTCAGATGTGTGAGGAAAATGTTTGGGGTACTTTTTGCATAAAAATATTACTGCATACATTATAGAGCTTCCTTGCTTCAACTGCGTGTTATCTACAGAATTTAATTAGGTGATGCAGCAGATTTACTTATTTATTTACACCTCCAGCCATATTAAAAAACCCTTCCCTTGGAACACCTAAGAGTATTGCCTAAGCAGCCAGCTGGGAGTTTCCTATTAACTGATGTTCCTGAAAGCCTGAGGTTCTAATGTCCTACTTCTCAACTGTGCAGAATCCACGGATAAGACCGTGAGTGCTCAGAATTATTTTAATGCAGATGCCAACAAAGTTTAATGTGGGAACTTTCTCTCTGCAGTGTTTCTTGCAAATCCTCTGAGATGACTGCACCTGCAGTGCTTGCTTTAGGTGCTCTCAGGCCTGTGCAGGAGAGTGCACACCTGCAGTGTGTTGCAGTCAGTGGCACTGCCCTGCTCCTGTTCCCTACTGATAGATGAGTGAAACAATTAATTAATAAGTTTTCCAGAGCAGCCGAGGAGGACAGATCTCCTGGTACTCCAAATAAATTTAGATTATGGTGCTCAGGAAGCAGTCAGAGATGGGGATGAATTTTTCTAAGAGTCTCACAAACAAGTTAAAAGCCTCAGAATTACAATTCAGCTCTTCTGATATTGAGGTAAGAGTAAAACATCAGCACAGGAAATCTGAGTCTCAGGAATACCTTGCTACATCAGCACAAAGTCTGCAAACAGTATTACATTAGGCTAGTCCACTTGTCCCTTCAGCCCCATCTCAGTAAATAGTTTGCTACCTGTTGTCTTCTGTGGGGATGATACCTCTCCACCAATGCCCTAAGCCAATTATACTATTGTGTAGATAAGAGGAAAATGCCTTTGTGACTCCTTTTGTGGTCAGTGAAGGCTCCAAACCATGAAATTATATTACTGCTATTTTAGTAAGAACTGCAAGTATCCTGAAATGATCTAGGCTTTTTAAAATTTCAATTGCAACTCATACCAATGGCATGAGTCCAACATGAGTACAGAGAAATTTTTCCTCTTAGACTCTTTGTAATTTTCCTGTTATTATTTCTAGAGGATAACTTCTCCTTGTACTCTAAAAAAGGCAGGCTCATCACTAGGGACCCCAATATTAATAGTGAATTTGAAGCGAAGTATTACCCAAGAGAAACATCCAGTTCCCAGATTTGCCATCTGTTTGTTTCTACATGAGGCTCAAAGAGAAAGAATCTATTAAGCAGAGCATATATTTAATATTTATTGTGATATGAGATACAAAGCTTTACCAAAATGTGTCCTCAGCAGAAGACTGGAGTTTGAAGCCTAAAGCAAACAAAGTGTTAATTAAAACACTTAGTAGAAATGGTAATAAAGGATAGGACAGAAGAATAGAGGAAATGCTGTAGTTCCCACTTTAGTATTCTACGTCACACACTCAGTCTGAAGGATTGAAGGGCATGAGAGGAAGGGAAAAACCTCACATGCTACTGAGCTAGGAAAAAAAAAGAAAAAAGCTCCCTATAGCAGATTCTGTGAGCTGGTCTCATATTTAACCCTCAGACAGTTTAACAGCCGTGGCTAATGGTCAGAGCAGGGGAGCTGTAACTCTGCACAGCCAGACAAAGGGGAGGCTGCACAAGGCAATTAGCCAGCCTGGCAATTTAGCTGGGGTTTTATAGTGACAATACGATTGGTACGGCTCACGATAATCTTAACGCTGCAATTTGTTCTTTAACTTTTGTAACTGTATTCCATTATGTAAATTTGTGTTGTAAGTAACTGCATTTCATCATTAGAGCCTGTCCTCTGCTAAGCCTGAGCTCATTGCGACAGCAGGAGGAATCCAAAGCTCCTCAAAAGAGGCAGACTTGGTCACTGTCCAGCCCCAGCTGAAGAGCTGTGCAGCACCAGGTGCAGCACCCAGACAGGTGATAAGGTTCACCTGGGTGGGAATGAACTCATCACTTAATGTGAACACACTAGGAAAAATTTCTCTAACATAAACTTAAAAAAGAGAACTAGCAACAGATATTTATTATTTCTTAGTGACATGCTTAGTGCCTTCAAATTGCTCATAATTTTGAAGAAGAATTTGAACAAAACCAGTTCTGAGCGTGTTGCTGAAGTTCTATGGGGAGATTTTCCTTGAGGAAGACTTACTTATTTAGTGACATCTTTGGGAGAGACTTTTGAGCAAGATGAGAGCATTCATTTTTTTGATAATAGGCAGATAATTTGCTCAATTTGCAAAGGATTCTACAAACCACTTCAGCCTGTTCCTACACTTCTGCTGAGCATTCCTAAGAGAACAGAACAACACAACTACTTTTGCCTGTGAAAGAGGAAAAACAAGAGTGCAGAGGTTTCAGGGGACAGTGGGGCAAATGTGCCTCTGGGACAGTTACTGTGTCAACTAGCAAAGTCAGCAAGTGCTTGATTTCTGTTTCCAGGAGGGCCTAAATGCTGGCTGTTTGGCTTAAGCAAGGGTGAGAGGAACAATCAGTAAGGACTTGTACCTGAAATTTCTGCAGAATCAACAACCTCACAAGCTGAGCTCTAAGCAGCAAATCTCCCATGGCAAATCACTTCCATAGCACCAGCATTTTCTTTCTCATTGATTCAGCTGCCTTGTGTTTCAGCACCTCTTTCTGTTACCAGAGCTAGAAATTAAAATTAAGGAAAGGAACATCTCTTTTCTTGGCTTTGTTTCAGGGCAAAAAGGTGGGTAACCTTGAAAGGGAAAACGCTGTGATTTGTCCTTTTGGAGAGATTCCCCCGTGGCAGTTCCATGTGTAACTTTTCACACTATGAATAACAGGAGGGACAGATTGATTTTCACAGTTTCTTTGAGGTGGGATGGGATGTTCTTACCAACTCGAACTTGAGTTCACTCATTTGCAGAGCTGAAGACTTTGCCATCTAGATGGGCAAAAAGGAGAAGAGGAATCAAGAGAATAATCTTTGCCATGACAGCACTGTGCCTGGGAAGCTCACACAGGATTTTCTCCCCAGTTCACCCTTCTCCTTCTTTGACACTAAGACAAAAGCAGGAATATGAAATTAAAACATTTTTCTTCTCTCAGATACATAATCTAAATAATTAAGGCACCTAAAGCATATGATTCCCCTGTAAACTGATCCCATGATAATTTTGATAGAGAACTGCATCAGGATTACTGGGGGAGGTACATTGATGCATTATTCATGCACAAAGTGCACACATCATCTTACTCTCAAATGGCCCTCATTATTTGGGACATTCCTCATTTTAGATTCACATTTATCTCTATCCCATACTGAGGTTAGTGTCTGATCATTTTTTTCCTTACTGACTCAGCCTGTTAATTTTATATAAAAGTCATTTAAAGCCAAATACTAACTGATCCTTTCAAATAGCTGCAATAAATAAAAATAAATATACTGTCTGTGATTACCAAGGAGAGAATATCAGCAGGCATTTAAAGATCCTACACTAGTGTTAGAATGAAGCCAAGGTAAATACAATCAGTATTTTTTTCTCTAATAAATCTTTGCGTTAATTTTTAATGCTCATAACAAAGCAAAAATGAGATCCAGTAACAAGACTTTTGAAAATATAAAGTGACTAATGCAAACTTTAACCTACACAAAGGTTATGATACCATTAACCAAGAAAATTATAAAGAGCAAATGACATAAAACTAAGCAGATCCAGTTATTTGAGAGAGCAGAGAACAGATGATACAATATTTATAACTGAAATCCACTGTCAGCAGCAACATGTAGGGAATTACACACAAGAGAGAATCACACTAGAGATTTCTTTTTACTGCTCCAGATAAAATTCTCAGCTCCTCAGCTTATTTTGTCTTTTCTACTTATTTTTTCTCTCACTTCATCCGCCACAGCAGAACTGGGCCAACACTTTGAGTTATTATTCACTTGACTGGAGGAGTCTATTTGCTCACACAGCATTTCTGCCTCTTTTTGTTAATTTTCATAACTTTCTACTTATCTTCTAGAAAGGACCAGTGAACCAGGATCATGGAAGAAACAGAAACATTGCTAGTAAAGATGCACAGCTCAGAAAAGACTTTTCTCCCCTTTACAAGAGCTCCTACTCCTACACTGTGGTGTGTTCAGCACTAGGACCACAGAGCTCTATTTCTGCATCTGACTTTCAAGTTTTAACATAATTGTATTTTGCTTAAAGTGAGACAGAAAGTTGATTGAATGGCTTGTCCCACAATATATTTTATAACGGTTGAGAAGGATTTAATTAATTTAATCAGGGGGCTGTGGTTGGAAGTGTTAGAATTTTGAGACACAGTGTCAGTTTTCCGGATTTTGCTCCTTCACTGCAGCTGAAGTGTTGCTTTCTTACTAAAAAATACAGTGTGAGCATTTGCTTTTCTTAAAATGTTCATATAATGTATCAAAGTGGAAGTAATTTAATGACAGTTTTAAAAGTATATTAAAGCCTTGTCTTGTTATGCCTTTATTCCACCCCTTCTGCAGTAAGACCAGCTTCTTCAAGAGAAGCTATTTCCTCCTTAGGAGTGAGAGTTCTCTGATACCTTTTCTGATGGTCAGTCCTACCTGCCAGGTACTCTGGAAATGTATGAGGGAGGTGCAGGACTTCAACCTCGCCCATCACTGTTTTATTTCATCAGAGGAACAACCATTTCCCAGGTAAAAACCTGAAAATGGAGAGAAAAGAGGATCATTAACATTAACAACAACTAATATTGAGAACTGAAGCATTATTTCAATTAAACATTTAGAGGTTTTGCTGTTCCTGAAATCAAGAAATTTGCATGAAAATTAAGTATTAAAGGTCAATTTTCAATGAATTTTAACTAATATTTCTTTGGAAATGTTTCTTTTCTGTTTCAGGGCTCTGCAAATTATGTCTGGGTTCTTGTATATACTCCATCACTGCCTCCTGCAGCATAATTCATCTTTTGTCTCTGCAAAGTTATGAATGAGTGTTTTGGTCACCTTGGTCTTGCCTTTGCCCTTCCCATAATCTCCTGTAAGAATGTTCAATATCCTTCAGCACTTAAAGTTCAAAGTCATCTTCTTATTATAAGGAATATTATTAAGAGCTTTGACTAGGATTTCTGCTTTAGATTTCTCACTTCGATTAATAGAAAATAATCACTCTCACACTCTCCCTCTCTGGTGATTTGGTTAATTAAACGGTAGAAGCAGCACAAATAATTTCTACACCAGAGTACTTATTGTTTTTAAAATTATGTGAAAATTAGTCCCTTATTAGATGATTAGGGCTTTAGATCTGCTAATGAACAACAATAGTCTGCCACTGCCATCTTTTAATTTACTTTTAATCACCAGCTAAGTAACAAAGAAATGTCTTTTAAAATAATTAAGACTACATATCAGGTCTCTGTAGGACATCAACAATAAAGGGGTTAATGATGCATCCAGTCATCATGGAAACAATAAAAAAATGTCTTGCTTTAAACAATGCAGAGCAACTCTCACTCTCTAAATGTATCTGTGCCAGAAAATTCCCACAGCTTTACAACATTTTTCATCCTGTAGAGATCACACACACACATATGCACAGAGAGATAAAAAATAATGATGGAAATCAACTATGTTACAGGACAAAGATGTAAATTAAGATATCTGTGAAAGGTAGGCACTCTCCTCTGACTTGACAGAACCCTCTCAGCACCATGGTATGACCTCAGTTGTGACAACACAGCACAACAAAAGATGCCAAACCAAAAACAGCACTTGGAGGCACAGAATGCTTTTTTTTTTTTTTTTTCCTCCCATAATCTTCCTGCACCTGTCTTCTTTAAATATTTAAAATTGAAAATTTGAAGAGCTGAAAAATAAGTTCCCAAAGCTCAATTCCAAAGATATTTTCTAAAGTGTCTGTGGCACATAAGAATAAACCTGAAGGTGAGAAATGGTAATAATTTTACTTTGAATCTATTAACTTTTTAATTACAGTAAATGCATATGATATTTATGTCTGTTGCTATAAAATTAACCCACCATAACTCTAGGATGGGATCCTCACTGAGGAGAGGCAGGTACTGCACTTAAAATTGCCAAACCATCTGTACTGTTTACAGTAATATTTCAATGAACAGTAAATGCAGCAAATAGTTTTCTTTAATTCTTGATTTTAAAAAAAAGTAATTATCCTAAAATTTTTTCTATTATGAAGCATTCAAGACATGTATTGGCACTCCAGAGAGCTACTACAATGTAATACCAGTGCTGCCTTTTGAAAGGGGGCTTTTCAAGCAGCACAGTTTGGCCCATGGGAGTGCAGACTGTAGAGCACTGTTAGGAGACTGCTACAGAGCCATCTGTGCTCTGGCTGAAAAGACTTTAGTTAATGTGGAAAACAAAAACCCCAAAACATTAATTGCTCTCTTCACAGCTTCTATTTTCATTTGGAGAATTACATGTGAAAATAACATAAAATTGAGAGCTGGCAACGGCCAAATAGGTAACTTAATCCACCTCTGTATCAAAGATGAAGATTCTCAGCTGGACAGTTGGAACAGTGAATGATGGCAGAGAGACTCCAGCCAGCTTTATCTTCCCCACGTTCAGCAGCACCATTCCCATCACACTCTCCCATTCTGCCCTTCCCTCCTTTTTTCTCTTCAAAGGTTGGCTAATTTTGCACAAGGTCTAAAATCTTCATGGTAACAGACAGCCATGACTATGTCTGTGTTTGTACTGTCTAAGAATTTAGGCTGACTGTCACATGTAGGTTCCCTGCTGGAACACTCATCTGAATTTTGCATTCACTGTGTGCATTGTTTTCTCACTTTCATCCCATTGACTCTAATTAACACTCTTTCAGCCGTTTTCAGTAATCCTCTACCTTGTGGGTTTTTTTCCCAGTTCTCTAAAGACTGTTAAATAGCCCATGCACAATGCTGGAGTCAAACTGATGTTAATTTTTAAATGGCTGTTTGTAGAGCATCCCAAATGCAATCTGTAGTGTGTAAGAGAGAACTTCACCTTTTTGTCACTTGACATCTTCGGTGTCCACATATCCAAACGAACATTAGAGCCATTTCTCAGCTGCACAGCTTCACAAAACCCTTGCCCACTGACACCAGAATCTCCCAGACGTTACAGATTCCACTGTTAGAGAGTTCTGGTTTTGCTGCCCCACACTTCACATTTTTCTGTCATTATTATGACCAGTTCTATTCTGCCGAGCCAAATATGGTCTTACTATTGTTGCCTTATGATGTATCAACCCTATAAAATACGTCATTATCTTTTTATATGTCTTAAAACCTTTTAAGCTCTTCTTTAATTACCTCATTATTGAATGAAGCCTCTCTAAAGAGAACTGCTCAGCAATTCTAGAAAATCAAAGTGCCTATTAGGACCTATAATAGACATTCAAGATGCTAATTTCAAGCATCACTTTTGAAAATCTTGACTCAGACACTTGTTTTATAAACATATGAGATTACAACTGCAGAACAAAATACATAGTAATTCTGAAAAAGGAAGCTTTTTAAAAAACAAATAAATATATATGGTATGACAAAACCTAGAGCAAAACTGCACCTTATTTATGGGCTGGCTTGAAGGACAGAAACAAGTAATTCAAAGAGCTTTGCAATTCACATTTCACATAAAGATAACTACTAACGAAATGTAATTAAATACTTGGGGGTTTATTTGTTATTTTTTGGTCTATACATTCTTTGAAAATACAAATGCAGTTAAACTTGAAAGACGAAACAAGATTAAAAACTTGGATAAAATTCCCTGCAGTGAAGAGGTTGACTCCTCTCAGTTCTGTGTAGTACATGTAATTTCTTCACAGACTCCAACAAGTAAAATATACCAGCTTTGCAGTTACATGTCACCTTGCAACACACAGGATAAAATTGGGACTATCCTGTACTGGGATTTCTGAGGAATTTTTTTTCCTTTTAAAATGTTAATGAGTCTCATTATGGTTATGAACCATTAATTTCACCCATGGGGACATCCTGGGGCTGTCTGTGTCTCTGATGAAAGGCAACATAAGTCCAGATGCACATTGTCCACCATCTGCACAATGGTCCTCAGCTTCTCATTCTCCTGGAACTAAATGGCTCATGTGTATTCAGGAGAACTTCAAAAGTGTAACCAAAAAGACTGAGACTTGGAGTGGTCCTTTTATGCCTTTGATGTACAAAGCAAATCAGTCTGAACTCATCAGAGACTACTGATGACAGGGGCTGGGCTAATCTTGGAATGATCAAAGAATTCAAAGTCAGTGACATTTGGAAGGAAATTAATGATTCCTTCATAAAGGTTTTAACCATCCTATAAACAGGATAAATGTAGAAATCCTTAGATGGATTGTACCATTAAGTACAGCAAATGTTACTGAAAATAATCACAATGGTGGCTCATTTATTAAGAAACTGTTCCCCACATTAATTTACATTCCACTGAACAGATTGTATGAAAGCGGGTTTTTTTGGTGGTTTTTGGGGTTTTTTTTCAGTCTGGTTAACGTTCTCTGAAATGAGAAATTACACACTGAAAAGCAGTACTTTGTGTGTGCCATGTCAGAGAATTACAAGGGATCATTATCCAATCTTTGAGACACAGAATTACTACAGATTTATCAATTGTTTCTACTGATGTAAAAGGTCTGATAATGGCACGACGTGCCTGACGAACAAGAATTACTATAATGAAGTTAAATGCTTTAACTTGTTTAATGATTCTTGTTGGCAGTTATTACTTATCTGGGACCAGAGAAGAAATTGTAAAATATGCTGTTATCCTTGATATGATTGGAGGTTAAAGGGCGAAACTATAAATACAAGGTTGGCATTTGCTTCTTAGAAAAAATTTGCTAAGGTTGTTAAATATGGTGAAGTCATATTTGTGCTGGCACATGATAAAGCTACCAATCAACTTTTTCAATAGAGAGCCTCTCCCTACCTTTGTACTGTCTTGCTTTATTTAATAAAGCAACATGAGATGTGAATTACCAGGCTCACTTTACAGTTTTGCAAGTATTTTACCTGTTACTCTGTAGCCTCAAGTTCTCATAACAGAATAAAACATAAGTGAACAGTTGCTTTAACTGTAACTAGGCATGATTTTGGCCTGTGGTCCAAAGAGGAGGAAAAAGAATAATCAAAAGACACTTTTGCCTCCTCTAATAAGTACTGATATTGCTTATATTATGAAATGTCTGGCCTCCAAATCTGTATGCAAGTAATTAAAAAAATATACTGGAAATTATTTGTTGCATTATGAGAGCATAAGAGTATAAATCAGTTAGCAATTTTTGATAAACAGGCAAACCTACAGGTTTAATTAAATGGCCTCTACTAATATGGGAGTCGACATCACACACCAACTAAATTCATCTAAACTTTTCTTTTTACATCTATCATCGTAAGCAAATTTTTGAAAACATTTTTGTCACAGAGATTTAACTATTTAAGTTTTGTCTTGTTAAAAACAATGGCTCTGCTGTTATTAAAGATGGACCCTTTTTGAAGTTTTCAAACCAGATCTCTTTTTAAAGTGTGAGTTAATACCCTAAGACAGCATGAACAGACACATGTACAGGCAAACTGCTTAGCCAACAAACTTCAACTTACCAACTTCAGTGTGCTAACCAGGCTCTTGTAACCCTGGCTGCCAGTGCCTGTGGATGATAGATCACTATTTACACACAGCAGACACATTAAAAAGTTCACTGGTGTGCTGAATTATTTTTTAATGGATGAATTTCAGTCTATTTCATCAAACCTTACTTGTAATTCCAGAATTCAATAATTGAATTTAAGACCATATTAAGAATATGATATTCTATGTAAAGGATCTAAAATGTTTGCAATTGTTTGAAACTAGAGAGTCTTGTAAGTTGACCTTTCAAGAATGAATAGATTTTCACATCATAATGCTGTTCTGCTAGTCCAACCATCAGCTGTAAGATGAAATCCTTAATAACTTTACTTGCACTCAGATATGATATTCTGAGTTCAGGACAGTGAGACTCATGAGCTTTTTCCCCTGTGTGATCATTTCTACATACTTGGATAATGGGTTTTTTGGGGGGTTTTCTTGGGTTTTTTTCCTCACAGATATCATCAGTCACTTGGTTTGGTCAGAATCAGAGGATCACAAGATATTTCAGGCTGGAAGGGACCTCAGGAAACCTGCAGTCCAACCTCTTGCTCAAAATAGGGACAGCTCTGAGGCCAGCCTGGGTTGCTCAGGGTTCATCCAGCCTCATATAAAAACCCTCAAGAACACAGACTGCTCGACCTCTTTGGGCAAACTTCCAGTGCCTCAGGATATCAAAGCTTTTTCCTGATTTCCAGTCCAGTCTTTTCTCTCCTGTTTCAACACGCCCATTGCTGTTCTTCCAGCCTGTGGAGGTGGCACATCCTTGCTGTCTCCAGGGCACTGCAGGCTGCTCACTGATCACCTCCACAGCTGTGTCCTCCCAAACCCTCAGTCCCTCAGCCCCTCATTTCAGAGCAAGTGATCCAACCCCCTGACCACTAATGGCCCTCTGATGAACTTACTCCACTTTAGCAACACCTTTCCTATTCTGACACAGCCCTTGCTGAATTTTGCTGCATTTCTTTAGGTCCCAGTTTCCCATTCTCCCAGGCTCTTCAGATCCATCTGCACAGCAGCTTTGTCCTCAGGCACATCAATCCTTAACCTCATTTTGGTGTCATAGTGCATTCTCTTATCTCCTCCATGTCAATGAAATAAAAAATTACTTAACTCAGTGTAAAAAAAATAGTATTAGAGGGTTTTTTTTTAATACCAGACTTTTTTTTTGTCAGACTCAGTTAAAGTTCTAACAGAAAATTAGCATTCAGTATGGAACAGAAACAACAGACACATGGGAGAAATCTTTCTCTGTGCTCAATTGCAGAACTGAATTTATTTTGAAAGAATCACTATCCTGTTCCTCAGTAAAAGGCAGTAGAAAACAAGGGGGTTGCACAACATAAAGATGTATTTTTGATACTTCAATCTGCATTCGTCAGTCAGCATTTATAATCCAACAGTCTTCCCACAACTTTAAATGCACCTGGTAGAACTTCTCTTCCAATGGACCCATCGCTCTTCTCTTTCACACTCGTGTTTCTCTTCAAAGATTGAAGGAAAAAAATATTACATTGAAATGTCATAGTGACTCCAACTGTACATACACATATGTTTGCAAGGCTCGGAGCACTGAGCAATCTGATCAGTATTTAACAAACTCTTCAGATCTTTGCTCAGCTCAAAGTGCTGTCGTGGTGCATTCCTGCTTCCCCAACCCACCTGCTCTAGTTTCAGATCAGGAAAGTCATCCTTTGCCTCATTTTAAATTGCAGTGGAAAGTACAATTACCCTATTTTTCCAGAACTCAAAAGATTAAAAAAAGATTTTGTTTCCAGTTTTTTTCTGGGGAAGAAAAAAATCCATAAACAAATGAAAAGGAGAAATGAAATAAAAGGGTAGTGTCTTAGCAATTTTACCTGAGAACTATGCCGGAGAACTAATTGCAGTGATCAGGATTAATAAAAACAAAACACAAAACCTGAGAAAGGTGGCTTTTTTCAGAGTTGGCACCAATTCAGGAAATCCAGGATTGCATTGCCATATGTGGTCAGCTTTATACCTAGTAGTATTACTGCAATGGTGTTTATTCAACACATTGAGGTGTAAAATTTACAGCTAAACACATTCCCATTAGTCTTTTTTTTTTTTTTTTTTCTTTAAATAACTAAACCAATACAAAGAACTATACCTCCACCAGTGAAAAAGACAGAATCTGTTTTTCTAGTTCTGCATCTGAAAGAGAAGCCTGGGCATGAACCTGTTTCACTCTCTATTCTCTCCCTGCTTCTGCTCTCATCTGTTAGTTCTGTTTCTACAATTCCATGATGCTGCTACTTCTTTGTTGAGACTGATTCTTTTTTAACTCTGCTTTTCTGCAGTCAAAAGTCTTCTTGTTGTTTATGGAAATATGTGAAACATGTCTATAATACTCATTCTGTTCGGTGTGACTGTATCCACTTCAACACTGCAATTTACCAAAGGAAATGTCAGCCTTAAATTTACAAAATAAATATGGTTGATGTTAAGTTTAGAGTAGGAATGAGACACGTGGAGATTCACAGCACTTGTGAATCTCACCCAGGTGATCTTGCCAGAAAGAAATCTGCATTAACCAGTGAGCACAGGCATGGATACAGTTACAGTGTTCTTCTTCCTTTTGTCTTGTTTTGCAATTGGAACATAGAGAAAATTAAGCTTAAGGTCAATTAGCTACAGTAACCTAACATACTAGTGTTTTTGTATTTTTTTTCTTCATATGTAACTTATATTATTTTGGTTACCTATATATAACCCTCAATTGGGGGAAAAAAGGAACATGAAATGTAATCAACCTGATTACCTGATTGCAATATCACTCATTTCAGTATTTTCAACAAATAACAATCCAAGAAATTATTTGCTGGAGAAATATGTAAAACAAGAATGAATGCAATTATATTTGAGGATTTGGCATCCATTCACAGTTGGAAGTACAAATAGAAAACAAAGTGAATGGGAATTAAATTATTTGTGATAATTATTCATTCCACTGTCGCCTTGCTATTTTAATCCTTTTAAATATTAAATACGGTTGATTTCATCCTAGAAATGGAATTAACATTATAGCCATTCACTAACAATCTCTGACAACTAAAAGAAAAACAATCACCTCTCTACAGCTTCATAAAAGAGTAAAGGGCTCTTTTGTTCTCATGTCAAGCTTCTCATGAGGACAGAAACTAATTCTGTTTGTGTGCAGTTGGGAAGTTATAATTCAGATTTTTTTATGACACCTACTTACTATACTGAAAGAGAAAAGCATTTACTATTTTCCTCCATAGGTTTCCTTTACAGCAATGTTTCTTCTAGAAGACAAGTCGAGACCAGTGACTTTCCAAATGCTACTAAGAGAGGTTTTATGAGTGCTCACCAAATAATGACATTTTTAACTGCAAAGGGAAACTGGTACTGCTTGGGCCAGAGCAACATTGAAATGAAATCTATTGCTTTGTGTAATCTATTCCAGTACATAAAAGGCAGAGACTGCAGGACCAGTTCTCCCAGCTTTCACAGAGATCTGGGGCTGACCCCAGGAAGACAAAGTTGCAGTACTGGGTGAGAGGTGATCTCCTCTGAGAGATGCCTCTTTCCATGAGATTAGAATTAAAGCTGGGAAAGGATTTGGGGATTTTTGTTGCTGCGGTTTCTTTTTTTCTTTTTCTTTTTCTTTTTCTTTTTCTTTTTCTTTTTCTTTTTCTTTTTCTTTTTCTTTTTCTTTTTCTTTTTCTTTTTCTTTTTCTTTTCTTTTCTTTTCTTTTTCTTTTTCTTTTTCTTTTTCTTTTTCTTTTTCTTTTTCTTTTTTATTAAAGAGATTCATACCAAAAAATGATTAATCGTAACTGTTTATTGTTTTCTTTAACATAGCAGAAAGACCACATAAAATATTCAGAAAAGATTGTTGCATATTTAACTACACAGTTGGCACTAAATTAACCCAAAACCCCTTAATTTTTGAACACTACTTTCCTAAGCCAACAAAAATATGAATTAGATAATTACCTTTCCTATTGCCTAGTTCAGCCTAGGAACTCAAAATCTGTAAGCACATTTAAGGTGTTTCATGCTCTGTTACATATTCAAACTGAAAAATTATTCTATAATATTCCCCAGTTTTATAAAATTAAGCATTTTATAAGTAAATACCAAGTCTTTCCAAATATTACGGGCCTCTAATAATTTATCTTGATTTATTTTAAATGTCATTTATGTATGAAACATGTCTGTTCACTGAAAAGTCATTGTGACTTCTTATCAAATAAGTGAAATAGAGACTTTCAAGCTGGCTGCCCCTTTCACAATGAAGATTTTCATATGTCATATTTTTATTAGAAGTTATTTCATGTTTATGCTTGCAGGAAATTCTTTCTTGAGGAGGACTTAGTTTGTTCCTGACTTAAAAATCCACTACTGACTCTTCAGCATTTTTCATATATTCTAGTTTGTTTAAACTCTCCAGAAAGAAGTCTGGGATGTTGCCTTTATTATGTCATCACTGTAGGACGCCTTGCTTAATGCTGAGAGTGAACTGTGATTTGCCCTTTTACTGAAGATGTGTATTTGCAGCTATGAAAAAGGACAGCATTATCTGACTTCCCCTGGGTTTGAAGACTTGACAAAGTCTTCTAAAGGAAGATTTCTGTTACTTTCTGAACAAATGAGGTCATGTATGAATCCTTTATAAATGTCTTTATCTTAGGCATAGAAATCAATGTTGAAGTTACTTAGAGTAAAATTATCAAATATTTACAGGTCAAAAATGTTTCTGGGCCTGTAGAGAGTTACTGTGATTTGTGATGTGTGATACCTCCTTCTAAACATCCCACCAGTTATTTCCCTTTTATTTTAGAAAATCTGTCTTTTCATCCCATTTTCAAGGGATTTTAGCTCGCAGGAGACTAAAGGCACATTTACAGTACTCAGTGGAACTCCAGTTTGAGGTGTTGTAACACAGCAAACATGCCCTGGTAAATTCAGTGCAGTGAAGCATAACTGGCATTGGGCTGTGCTATGTTGACCAATGGTTTGGGTTACATCTTTTACCTGCAGACAACTTAGCTGACAGTGCCAAGTGATGATTCAAGTTTGAAGTTATTTACATTTGAGTCTATATCACGTTTTGATTGTCACCGTAGGGTGTGATCCCAGTTGTCAAGATGGTTTGACATGGGAAATTTGATATGTGCCCCTTTGCTGATCACAGCAGTTATCTGCAGACTTGACCTAGGTCTCTTCTCTAGCACCCATGACTCTTTCTTACATTTTCTTTCCAGCTTGTAGTAGGACGAAGTGGTGCTCCCAATCTCACTAGATTTATTACAAACCCGAGGTAAATCATGAACACAGAAAGAAAAGTGTATCTTGTCATCCCTACATGTCAAGAGAACCTAACCCTCCTTTCAGCCCATCTCTGAAATGACCAAAAGCCAGAAGTCCACACACGAATCTAGCCGGTCACTGGGGCAGACTTGGAAACTATGGCTTCACGTGAGTCAGATCTGCTGAATCCTCCTGGGACAGCTGCAGAGATTACTGCAGCCACTGCTGGGGCTTACCACAGCATGCACTGCTTATTCTGGCACCTCAAGTGTATAATTCAGAGCACAGACCCTAAGCTCCATTGGACTATGAACCTCAGCACCTGAAGGATAAATATATGGCCCATTTTGCTTTTGTGATATGCAGGCAGTGACCTCTGCAAAGATCAGATGGGACAGGAGCAGGGAAAGAATTACTGCTGCTGTTTCAAGTAAGATTTGGCAGACACATTCATTTGCTGCAGCCCAAAGAACCACTCAAACAGAATGACACAGATTACAAATGACAGGTAGAAAAAGTCTGCTTAGAAGAAAAGAAACTTATTTAGCTCATTTTTAACGAAACTAAATTCTATGAATTTTCCTTCACTTAATGCACACATTTGCTGCAGCATATTTGGAATTTTTTTCTTTTGATGCCTTCAGTTTACCTGAAATATTTTGCAGCTATATTATTGCAATATATATCACCAGTTTCTATAGTTTTACTGGATCTTTGCTATTTCATTGCAAACTTCAGAGAAGATGAAAATAAAAACAAGTTTTTATTGTTGACTTGCTGCTGCCTCATTATATGGAAACTCGGTTTTTTGATAATAATATGTCAGCAGCTTGATTTACTAATCACATTCAGTATCTAGGGAGAGGATGGGGTGTGTGAGCACATATGTATATGTATATTTGTTCCAAAATTTGCATTTTATCCAAGTTAGCATTGATTAGCAACTAAATTTTCAACAGTACTGGTAAGGAATAATTTGGTTGAATCATTAAATACAATATGGTACCTTTACAAGCAGAAATCTGCAGGTCTGTCTAGAAAACAAGATAATAATATTATAAATTATGTTCAAATCCAATAATATTGAGAGAATAAGTTACTTATTTTTCCATGAAGAAGTAAGTACAGTCAGATAACAGAAATAATAAAATTCTGCAACTCATTAATCATGCAAACTACATTGTATAATCAAAATAATTTGCAAAATGCTGACTGAAATCCATTTGTTTAACAAGTTGTTTAGCTAGTCCATCCAAACTCAGAGTCACTGCCAAAAGATTCTGGGTCTGTAACAAAATATAATTTACAGCAAATGTTCAGACTGCTACGCTCAGAAAAATAAGATATCAATCATTTCATTTCTATGCATCAGTTTTACTTCAAATCTATCTCAGCAACAGCCACAGTTTGCCCTCATAACCAGCACAGTCTGGGCAAGCTGGTCAGCAGCAAACCCACACATCACCCCAGCACCAGAGCCTTTCACTGCTGAAGCCTGAGAGCTGAGCCCATCTCCACATACATGGGTTTGGACACTCTGGGGCAGAAAAGCTCCACACTGTATGGTTTGCTGTATTTGAGTCACAGTGCATGCCATTAATGGCTGGGGAGATTCAGCCTCCAGTGAGGGCAGCTTTCCTTAGAAAAGCCATCTTAGTGATCCCAGGGAGAACTTGCTCCTTTGGTGCAACCACACCTTGAAGAAAATTCCCTGGGTAATCTGTTAAACCATAGAAATACTGATTCCTTTTACCCTACTGACTTCTGAAATGTGGCTGAATTTGTTTGGTGTGACATCTGCACAGTTTGTCCTACTAATTGAAAGACTGGATGTGACTTATTTCCCTGAAGACTGTCTGCAGTCAGCAAGCAGGAACAAACTTCAGTTGTTTCTGACTGGCTACATTTCAAAATAATGTCCCAGATGTACCTGGGCTGTGTTTCCTGTGTGCCACTCATTTCTTTTAAGCTGACATTTTCATTTAGTTATCTCTGATCGGCTGAGACAGGCCAAGAGATCCAGGTGCACTTGTGCCTGACTCACGTTCCCCCCCAGAGAGCCAAGGTACAAGTGAAGCTCCTACTAACCCCCAAGTCAATCCATATAGCAAAGAAATTACAGGTTTCATGTCAAGCAAGAAGATGGGAAAAAACACTCCTAGTAAGGACAGATAAACTTACATGAACTATATAATCTCTATTCTTACAGAAAGTATCCTGAATTTTAAGCTCGTTACTTACCAGCGTCTGTTTCTGGCTCATTGTTTAAAAAAATTAAGGGACCAAAAACCACTAAGGAAATACCCTCATTAAGAGAAAATTGAGACAAAGAGAATAATGACCTTCTCCCACATTTGATGATGCCTGGGCCAGGAAAAACATTATTTGAGCTTCAAAATCCAACTGAAAACCAGGAGATCTGAAAATGCCCTGGAACTGAAGGGGACATACATAATTTCAAAACTGTCCCAGTGATCAAAGATGAGGTTGTCATGAGTCATTCTAGCAGATGAGCTTTTCTTCTTGACTCTGAAGACTGACAAACCTACTGGCAATCTTGAGCAAGATTTGCAATCCTCTCCAGTTATCTGCAGGAAAATGCAGTACAAAGGGGACACAGACTCTATTATGATCTTTTGGAATCAGTATTACACTCATATTTCAGCTGAAGAAAAAAATGGGAGTTGATGACAGATGGTAGTGGAGAATTGGCAGGAACAATTAAGAACTGAAGAAGGCATGGGAAATGTATTTTTTGTCAAGATGCTTCTCTGTAATTAAGCAATATGTGTCTCTTGACACAATTTCAATGCATAGATATGTTTTAAGACCTGAGAAGGTAAAACAGGCCAAGAAATTCTTGGGTTTTTTCAGCTAAATTTGAAAAAGGTCCAGTAGATCTTTGTTAACATAGCAGGTTTTGCCTGGTGAATTCCAGGAAACTGAAAATACACAGCAAAACATTTTTAGATGGGGAAAATATAATCAGTAACTTCTTCTCCCTTACCCCACTTCATTGTAAGTCCTGATACTTCCACAGTATCTGCGAAATTTATAGGAATTTAATACATATTTTTGCCAGTTAAACACAGGTTTTAAATCACGGCTCTTTTCTGCAAGGATACTTCTGGTAGCTTATACAAGCATCAAAAGCAAGGTGGAAATGTTTAGTGAGAACTTCAGCGTTCTTTGTTTTGCAATGAGTGACCCTGGCAAGCACATTCGATGCTGAGTTCAATTCTGAACGATGTGGATTCACACTTCACATCTTCTCTGCAAATTACTCATTGCTAACAATGGAAGAAGCTGAAGTCATGTTTCAGCTGAAAGTATGAAAGACAGAAAACAGGACAGGCCCATTTCAGGGACAGGTTTTCAGCTGATATTCTTGAAGATGGGATTTTTTGTCCTTGGCTTTACACCCATTTCAATTTTGCTCAACGACCACTGCACTATTGAGACATATAATTCAGATTTCACCTATGTCCTAATAGGGACCATCAGCAAGGATGCTAATTGGTGTCAGATGTGATTAGACCACTGCTCTGCAGGAAGACTACTGATTTGTTTTCCACTGCTTCTTTACTGCTGAGAATTCAGCCCCAGGTGACTCACTACCCTCACCTGAAGTAGGATTCAAAGGACTAAAGTCATTAGAGCTTATCATCAAACCTTCTATTCCCTCTGCTAAAGCTTTGTTTCTAAGATGATGTTACATATAGTTTTTATCATTTAGAAGTGACAGAAAATGTAGGCATCTTTTCCTGGAATTTTATGGTCAAGTGCAATGGAGAATTTTTATAGAAAACAATATAGAATTGTTGATTGCATTGTTGATTATACAACAGCAGAACATCGATCCAAGCATTTTCCCTTTTGTAAGTCCAGCAAAACAGAATTTTATTTTGCAATGGTGACTGCTTTTGTATCGCTTTTCTTTCCAAAGCACGAACATAAATAAATAAAATACATCTCTCCTCATGCCCAACATTAAAAGTGTATACAGGAATTGTGGGCTACAGAGCACTGCAGGTGAGTATTTCAATGCTTAAAACAACCTTCTCCTCTCCTGCTTCTCCCACCTTTTCATGATTCAGCTGACACACACAGAAACCACAAGCCTCTTACAAAATGTGCTCTACATGATATTCAAAGAACAATGCACACAGCCTTGAGACTGAAGACTCTGAATTCAGCAGATAATAGCTGGAAACCTCTGTTGACTTGATCTTGTTTTTTCTGAGAAAACTGTATCCAAAAATAAAATCAGATTTCCTCCAAGAAGCCTAGAGTCAAGATTTGTACCAGAAGGCAAATGTGGAGCTCAGGTTGATCCATAATTCCAGAAAACAGGGGAGCTGGGAGGAGGTAAAAGAGAAGGTCTTCTTTTGGATGGGGAATGTAAAGAAACCATGAAATGAAGAATGGAGAAAGCTCTAAATAATGAGATGCAAAAAAGTTGGCAGATATTGTTTAAGAAAGCAAAAACCTGGAGGTAAAGGAATGAATCCCAGAGAAAAAGGCTTGAGAGTAAAAGGAAACTCGGTAGGGTATTATGGGGAAGTGGAACACAGCCCAGGAGGGACTGTCTATTTTTAAAATAATTCAAGATCAAGACAGACCTAATGACCATGTACTTGTGTTGTATTGTACTCTGCTTCATAGCCCATTTGATGAGTTCCTTTTGCTTTCTATTCAAGGCAAACCCGTGATTGAATCTGGCACAGACAGACACAAAGTGGGTGAGGGGTGCAGGAGAGAAGCTATTTTGTTCTCTGACCATTATGCTGTGTTTACAGTACCTGACACTTAAAAAAACCCTTTAAAACACATTTTTGACTTGACAAATGTGAACATTAAAACAGTGAAGATATAACCACAGCTTAGAGAAATGGGTGAGGAGGTTATATTTTAATTTTTTCTACTTTCAGAACAACTTTTGCATTTGACAGAGAATGGTGAGGACAAAGGCAGCAGTGAGTGGGACTTAACACTGCCATAACATTTAATGTCCCATTGGCTGTAAAACAATTTTGGGATCTCTTTGTTCAGGAAGAAGTCTCGGTGTAAATTCCTCGACAGAAATCCCTCAATATTATATATTTAATCGACTTTGAATTCAAGGGCAGTCTAAAGGCTGCTGCCTGCACTCATGATATTTGCAACAAAAAATGCCTGCTGGCCACTGGGACATGCCCAGGTCACTGAAAAATAGCCAATACAGTAAAAATAAATGGTGAGCCCAATTCTCAGATGGACCATAAGGTTTCTAAGCCCTTAGGCCTGGTTTCAAAACCTTGATGTCATCCAAGCCCCACCTTCTGACTTGGATAAATACTGGCCCGTGCTGATCATAAGCACATGCACTAATTACGAGAGAGGGATTAATTCAGAGAGGGGCTTTCAGCCACTGCTCACCCCCTCTGCTCCCAGAGCATTCCATGCAGCATCTTCTGGCAGCTCTAGACAATAGTGCTTGAGGGGACTTGCAAGTTTGACAAAAAAGTCAGTGAAATTGATTGGTATTTAGAGTTTAGTGGTCTCTGATGAGTATTCCTGTGCTTCCCTGACTGATTTTGATGAAGTGCTTTTATTTGTCTTTCTACCGAGAGACTGCAGATGAATTTGCAATAGAGCAGCATGGCTCCTGTTTAGCTTTGTCAGGCACCACTTAGCCGTGTTATAATTTATTTTCCAGGAAAAAATATTTCTCATGAGAGCTTCAGGCTAACACAGTTATAAAGCACCTGGCTGCCATTCAGCTTTGTGTCTGAAAGCGGTTTCACTTCCATGCATAAACAGAAAAATACCAAACTGCTGAGGAGGAAGAACCAGAAGCTCCTCCAGGTACACGTGCTGTAGATGCACAGGTCTTCTTTGGAGTGGCATTTAATTAAATCAAACACTACCTCAGTACCACAGCTGGCAGGGTCAAGGCTGAAACAGCCCTATGCAGAAACAGACACTGCTGTCACTGGTGGTGATGCCACAGCAGGCTCTGGGCAGGGTTATTCATTTAAAAAAGCAGCCTCTCCACTCATTGCTAGCTTGGGGACTGACCGTTCTAAATTTTTGAGTAGAGTTAGACCTGTATTTAACTTTGACATACTGTGCAATAGAGCAATCTTTACCTTACTTCAGCTTTATTTGGTGAGAGCCCCTTTTATTCAGAGTGCATTGATTGTGGTGTTTATTTGGGCAGTTTTGTTCCTATTTTCTGCTGAATTATAGTGATTAGTGAGCACTTTGAAAGCACAGAGCTCGAAGATCTCTGCTTTGATCACCATTACTGTTATTCAAGAAGAGGCCCAAGTCTGGTTACAGGATGAATGTAAGCATCAATTCAGTTTCACTGCACTGTACAACAGAGACTGTTGTACTTTCTTTCCCTGTGTTTTCTTTGTATTCTTTGTCTTATTAGAATGCAGAGAAAGAAATGTGGTGACATACATATAATAAAGACAAAGTCTTTCTAGAACATGCCACTAATCATAAAATGTGATTTCTAGCATGATTTGTAATTAAAAGAGCATTTCTGCTTGTATTGCTTAAACCTTGCTTTTTAAGAAAGAGAGGTAAAGATCCAATGAGAAAATGGAGCCTGTTTATAGGGAACTGCTCTCATTGAGAGTTTAATCAGCTGTGATGTTTCATTAGCAATGACTTAACCAGAGCAGACAATGCTTATCGCAGCCCCTTGCCCTATAATCATTGCACATTACTACTGTCATGTGGTGTTTTATCAATTGTTCACTGAATGCTCTGCAATATTGACAACAGGAAACTGCAGGCCCAGGCTTAAATAACTTACAGCCTCCAAAATGACAACAGGGTAGTTTGGCAAAAAAAGACATCAAAATTTTGCAAACTTTGGTACAAAGAGGATAAAATGCCAATTCTAAAATCAAATTCATACAATTCACTTTTCATACAACATGTTGAGCACTCCCATCCATCTGTACTGAGTAATTACATTCATTCTGTCTCTTATAAGTCCCAGACACTATCAGGAGTACTAATTCAGCTGACCTAAAATTGTTTATTTATGCTCTAGTAGCATATTGTGCTTATTGCCAGAAAACCTCCACCACTGTTTTAACTTTAGCCATGGAAAGTTACTGGCAAATGCAAAACTGTGAGACATTAAAAATTTGACATCCTGATGTGGTGAGTGATACACATACAGATGCTTTTTTTACTGCTGAGAGGGAAGTATAGATTTTGAAAGAGCAACTTTATGGAAATGAATGTGAGCTGGTGAGCAGGAGAAGGAGGGATTGTGTGGAGCTGGATGGAGCTCAGGTTGTGCTGTGAGCAAGAACTGCAAAGGCACTTTGCTGCCCTCGTGCTCTGAACACGTGGGGGATGCTGGTGGGAAGAGAACAGGGCTGGATTTGAAATCCTGCTGCCCAACAAACTTGTGATGAAATCTAAAGCAGATTTCTCTTCTCTATGAGACTCAGTTACTCCTCTGCGAAATGGCAATAATAGCACTTCTTTATCTCCAGGAATAAACTGTCAAAGGGCTAGAAAGCAGCTAGACATCATCACTGGGAGGACAGGGTAACAGTAGCAGTGTAATACGAGGAAATGTTTCTATTTTTTTCAAGTAAATTCAAATCAAACTGGAAAAAGCATTTGACATCTCTGGGATTAAAATAGAAATGGAAAGAGGATATTTGGGCATATTTTCCCCTCAGAAAATAGGATTGATATCATTTTGCTCTGACTTTATAATTCCCATAGCTTATTATAATGTAGCTGTCCTCTTTGATTTGTGTATTGGAACGTACAGTGCGACTGCATATATTTGTAGAAATAGGCTTATTATTGTAACAACTCAAGGGAATCTTCTGAATTAAGGGAAAACATTTACATTGGAACAAATTACATTTTACCAAAAAAACTAATTGTTACGCTGAGAGCTGTATACCGTTGTAATTGTGTTGTCCTAATTACACACGTTGCATTATTTAAAAAGAGGAACATTGTTTATTTGCAATATCCACTGCTTATTTCCAGTTGCATATTTGAACAAGGAGCAAGGAGTTATTCCTACAAAGCAGCAGAGAGATTGTTATCTGCACAAAAACACAAAATTAATTCAGTAGAGGAAATCTACACTCAAACAGAGCAAGAGAGAAATTCTTCCTGAGGCAAGACATTCTACAATTGTTTCTAAATTTCTGTATAATTAACAAAGTGCTTACCATCTGCAGTGATTGACCTGTCAGTTCTGCTCCTCAGAGATAATTTCAGTGACATTTAAAAAAAATAGTGTGAATTTAAAAAAAAAATATATTCAATTTGTAGGGAATGGTGTTATCCTCTAAACATAAATTGCAAGCACTAAAGATGGCATTGGTTTACTATTCCTGCTGATTAACCCCAGCTTAGCTCAGGTATTGGTGGGATATCCTTTGTTGGGTATCATAACAATGACCTTATTTCCTCTCCTATTTTTAATTGTGCAAATGCCTCTCTAAAACATGAAAAGGCAACTAAGAAAATTCACTAACTTAGACAAATACACTAAACAATGTTTATGCTCCATATTAAATGGAATGATTGGGGAATTTCATTTTTAAGACAGGATTATTTTCTCTTGCTTTGCACCGTTGTTGCACACTTACTTTGACACAGCTAATTAGTGTATGAAGTTGACAATATGCTACCAAGCAGCAGTGACCAACCTCCTTTTTACCCCAGGAGTGTGAATACCCGAGTACATTGAAACTCAGCCCAGTACTGTTGTGTTTATACAGGGAAAACACTCTGTCCTTTGTCTATAATTTTTAATTAAACCTACTAAATCCAAACAGCATAATTTGTGGATTACCTCCATCTCCTTAACTATTCCCCCTTTTTCTTCCTGTGTTACATTAAATATTGATAGATGCTGCAAAAATTCTTCTCCATTAACAGCCTGGAATTTTTCTTCCTCCGCAAACCCGAATTTCTTGCAAATGTTATTTAGAGACATGTAAAATACAATTTTTTCCAAACCAATACACACTTTTCTCCCACCAGGTTTTGCAACTGATCTTTTTAAAAGCAGCAGAGAAAAAGAGATGGATGTTGTGTGGCATGCGAGATGAATGCATCTTCAGTTCTAAGGAGCAGCTATTGAAGTTTCAGATTGGTAACGATCACAGTCAAAATGATATTTTAATCTTGGTACACAGTAGGGAATAGACAGTTACTGCACAGTTCACTAGAATTTTACCCCCCTTTGACACATGAAAGAGCAAGTAGTCTGACTTTTCATCTTATTTCAGAAGAGATCCCCTTCTGGAGGTGGTCTAGTCAAGTCCAGACAGTGCTCCTAATACAGAAACTTTCACTTCTACAGCAAATGCGACTGATCTTTTATCTTTGATTTTAGTTCATTGCCACAAAATCAAGATGAATTTGTTGAAGTGTACGGTAAAAAACTGTGTAAATGAGAACTCCTACAGTAACAGTTGTTAGTAAATTATTGATCAAGGAACTTTTTACAATATGAATTGTAAAAGGGCCATCAAACTTTCCTAAAGTACCTTTGACAATAAATAAAAAGTTCAATCTTTTTTTTTTCTTCATTTCAGAGAGGTTTTTGTAGACCTTTTTTCCAATCCATATTGCAAGATGCACCTTGCTATTTCCTCTTGATTCAGTAACAAGAGAAAGAGAAAAGGATATTTCTGATTTCCCTATGATGCCAGTTATTCAAAAATGGGTGGCTTGGGTTGGTGGTATATTCATATTCATTATATTCAATTGAATAGTGGTAGGTAAAGAGAAAGCACTGAGTACAATTTCTTCTTGTTTGCAGGTAATGGGAAATGGAGGAAGAAATGAGAATAAACTCATAGAGCCTTTCAGCAAACAAAAGAGAACTGGCACAGACTGAGGACTTTCTTAGTATTTGAATTTTTTTTTTTTTTTTTTTAAGCCATACATAAAGAGAGAAGAAGAAATATTCTGTAGGCAGTTGTCCCATTAAGCCTTTCAGGGAACATGCAGCTGTGGAAATGGACCTCTAACTTACAGGGATCCCCAGGGAAGCTCCCAAGTCCATTGGGATTTGCACTAATCAAGGAGAGGTCCCTTGAGGAACAGAAGGTAAATGTGGTGGAACCAAGAATACAAAATACATCATGCCATCAGGAAAAACTGTGATTGAATCTTAGGGAACTGCATGTCAGATGCATTAGAGGACCCATAAATCTGAGGTTATCAATCTTATACTGCATAATTGTTCTATTTGTACACAGACACCTCAGATCAGTGAATGGAGCCAGCTGGAGACCTGTAACTTTACCAGGACCCACAGACTTTCAGAGGCTCCTGCAGAGTCTGTCCCCAAGAAACAACATCTTAACTACTGAGATTCCAAAGAAGGGAACAGTCTAAAACGCTCCATATTTGTGAGAATTTGTAAAGAAGAAAAAAAAACCCAAAACATGAAAATACTCAGTCAAAGGAACATCTCTGTCTTAGAATAGCCTCAACCAATTGTGAGTTCTTGTACTTCTGAACAAGGTCAGTATCCATTTAAAAACCTACCTTGGCAAGCACTTTGCAGCCAGGCTGTATGTATAGATAAATCTATTTTATATCACACTATGAGTGCTAATCCTACTGCAGAACACAGTAATTACAGCTCATATTGAATTACTACTTTTTATAATTCATTGTAGTGAGGTATTACCTTGTGACATGTCCAAGCCTAGTGAGCACATTATTTTTAAACAGAAAAATTGAAGGAAACCACTTACATTGCACTGACTGTTGAACTCTTTCATTCTCATTCTAGGTCAGAAGAACAAGCCACAGAATAAACTAGGACTTCCTAGAATCCATCTCCTTTAGTGACCAGCTTTTTCATGCTTGCCAGTAACAATATTAAAAATCCTTTAAACCATTTATTTATGACATCACACTCTATATAGTACACAGAATAAACCATACTGATGTCCTTATACTACACTACTTCCACAGGGGCATTTTACCTTTGAGATGAGCATGTATGCATACAAATGATGAATATCCATGTAAATGCAGACAAGCTATTAAAATTGTCAGTAATTTACCTTTGTTTTTAAGGTAACAATGCCAAAACTTGATTTTAGTACAGCAAGGGAAACAGTAAAATATTGCTTGAACTGGTGCACATTATTTTAAATGATAGGACATACCCTCTGAAAGAAAATGGATTATTTTCCAAGGGACTGTACAAAGATTACATATTTGTGCTCAGACAAAGAAATATTCTACATGATGACACCTTTTTTAATTCCCTATTTAAAAAGCTTTTGATGTCACCTTGGAGAGTCCCAGAGTGTGCTCACTAAAGTAAGCCTAAGAAGAGGGTATGACAGTTGTGGTTTCTGACATGAAAACATCTCTCACTATAGGCACAATAAGATTTTATTTATCCTGTTTTGATGAGTATATGCTGACATGTAAAAGGGTAGAGAAGGCATAAAAAACTAGCCCCTGTGTTATGGGAGAAAAAGGAAGTCTTTCTCTGTTTGGTTTGCTTTTGCTTTTCTTTACATTTCTCACATATCTTAGCTGGTTTAAATGTTAACAGATGTTCAGCAGACTTGAGCACAGTTAAAAACTCACATATAATTCTCTGCTTAAAAATTCAGGGAAAAACATATATGCTAATAACTTTTTAAGGGATAAAAATAGATTTTAAAAATAATTTTATTTGCAAGTTTACATTAAAAAAGGAATTTTAAACACGGATTTTGATATTTTCTCTTTTCTTTCTGAATTTACACATGCTGTCGTAACTTACAGAAGCTTTATAACATTGAAATAATACTCTAGCAAGATTTGCTGCATGATAATATTAAATCAGTTTTTTTGTCTTGCTACTGATAAATCACTATTTCATACCACAAAACACCTGACCTCAGCTTGTAGTATGGATGGCAATATCAGTTAAAGAGATTAAAGCTTGGCCAATTGGGGAAAAATGCCTGGTGGTTCCTCCCATCCAGCTCTGTGAAGGGATGCATGAAGTAGTTTACACTCCCAATATCAGTTACCATTAGACACTGAACTCCCACTCTGAGGATGCACATAAGTAGTAATTTCTTAAAATCTTTTCTGGAAGTTCACTCTGTGAGCACAAAATGCTGTTCAGAAAATGTTCATTTTGGAGGACTGCTTCACCATCCATATAGATGGATACTTGTAGCAACCTTCCTTTAATTAGGCTGTGACTCTGTCCTTTTCTCATGAACAAAATTATAGGCAGAATTGGAATTTGTTATCACAGAACTATTCTAAACTGAATACCAGAAAATATCCCAGAGGAAATGAGATTACTCTGTTATGTCTGCAGAGTAGTAAGTTTGTGATAGCACTACAGAAGTTGGAAAGCATCCTTCTTTGCCCACTTGCCTCTTACTCTTTTTCCAATATGAATTCAGTAAGTAACTTACATTGGCTTTCTTTTCAATCCTTTAATTTCCTGTCTCATTTGTCTTTGCAAATCTTTATCTAATAGTAGCTAAGAAAAGTTCTATACTGAATCTATATTGAAAGGGGAGCTTGGAATATTGCAAAAGGGCAAACCTAAAGGATTCTTTGTCCTTCCCTTTGCAGAATTTTATGTTATACTGAAGGCCAAAGAACAAATCTGATGTTAAAATATCACTGGCCTTTCTCTGAAATTCTCCCAAGGGATTGTTTTCACTGTATCACTCTCATTTCATCTGTAGTCTCTCTCCTCCACACTACTCCACACTCCACTCTAGCTTTTGATTACCAATACAGTCAATAAAGTTAGTACAAAACATTCCTCCCTCCATACTTCTCCTTGTTCCTGATACACACATGATTTTGAAATCAAGTACTGTGTGTATTTACCATGGAAACCTCTGAACTCTACCCTGTTCCTTCCCCAAAAAATACCCAAAAAATACAGCATTCTAGTCAGAGTGTTAAAATACCACTGTAGATAATAGCATTACTCTCTCTGACTTGGAAATCTCTATGTTCAGGAAAAAGGAAACAGCAGAAGAGACTCCTGGAATGTTTGTCCAGATTGGTTTTACTTCTATGTATTTGAAGTTAATCAGCAATTGTGATTAAACAAGATGAGAAAGGCACACTGCAGAGAGCAGGAACACTAGCCACCATGGCAAACCAAATCATTGCCAGCACAGGTACTGCTCAGCTACTGGACTTTTTTTTTTTTCATCAAAATGAAGGCAGTACCAACTGTACAGGACATGGGAAGAACAGAGCAGCCATTCTTTTAGATGTTAATGTGCAAAGGTGTCTCATACCCTTGTAGCATGACAGGCATTAAAATTTTCTTTCTCCAAAACTCCTCTGATATGAATGAATTTCATGAACATAATTAAAGGTCAAGAGATTTTTATCTCAAACTACAGAATGGTTAATTTTGTACAGAAGAAGAGACAAGAGTGAGAGTTATTACAGGCTGCCTCTAGGAGAGTTTACATGCTGGTGCAAAAATAGTGAGCTCACATTCTAGATAATAAATTAAAACAAATCCTTCCTCTCCTCTCCTGGCTGAGCAAAGCAAAAAAAAAAAAAAAAAAAAAATTCCTACCTCAGATAGCTGGAGTTAAAAGGAAGGTGGGGTACCTGGCAGGAGTAAGGGTGGAAGTCACAGGCAGCCCTTTCAAAGATGAAGGTTGGGGTCATGGAACCTGGGGGTGTTGGCAGCTGAACAAGGTTTGCAACTGGGTTCATGAAAAAAAAAAATATTCCTGATAGTTTATTTGTGTATATATAATTCACACATACGCTGATTCTGATTTAAAATACTGGAAGGCACTCAATCCTATCAGTATTTTCTCCTCCTAAATGAAATAATGCACAATGAATTTCTGATTATTCATCTGAGTGAAAAAAGTTTACCTTTCATTCTGGAAAATTAGCACAAGACCATTAATAAATAACATAATCTGAAGCACTATTTCAGGATATCTATGAATTTCAGTGATGGATTGTATCATCTCAGGAAATTTTATGCTAGATTTGCTCTAAACTGCCTATTCTTTTTTTTTTTTTTTTTTCTCACATCTTCCTTAGAGGTCTGAAAAATAGTTGCTGACTCTGTGTTGACCTGTTTTTCTGTCTCTTCACCATATAGTCACCTCAGTGTGTAGCTTATGAAGTTTACTGAAATAGATACCATCAAAAAACTTGACAGCAAGACAAAAACTCTGCATTGTATAAGCAAACAATGGTACCAGTATATGGAGAGCCCAGAGGACAAAAGAATATGACTATTGCAATTCTGTTATTTACAGCTTTGTATTACAATTTTTAATTTCTTTTCCTTCTTGAGATGAATGTAACTGCTTATCCCCAGCCTCCTTTAAGTATTTCTTTCAGAATATACATCAATCTAAAGTCCTCCTACAGCCTCCATTGTCACCTAACACCTTACAAGCAATGTCTGTGCTCTCACAACATCTCAGGTGCAGAAAATGTCATGATATTAATTTCCTAAGAGAGAATCAAAGCACATAGAGATTTTTAGATATCTGACATCCAGAGTGAAATCCAAACCTCTTCCTTTGCTCTTTTTAAAGTGCTTGGTATCATTCCACAGCTCCTCAAAATGAGATTCAGGACAATAAAATACTGAGAAAGAAGTCACCCACAGGCAGACTTGGAAAGAAGAGAACAGTCTCCTCCAAAATGCCTGGTAAAGCTCTTTTTGTGTTCTGAGGCTGTCACTACCACACTCCTGTGTACTCAGAAAGTGTTACTACAAGCCCTCTTTTAGAAGAGATGAACTCCTACAGCAGAGCATGGATCTGTCTTATGCCTACAGGCATCCCTCCTCTTGTTTTTATATAAAAAAACCACCCACAATAAGGGAAATTCTGGTGCAGTTTCTTGCTCTGCCTGAAGGGATGCAAAATTCCCATTTTTCTCCTCATAGGAAAAGGAGTGTCACAATCATCAAAATGAAGCATAGGCTGGAGAGGGGAAGCCTGATGTATTTCCTCAGCTTTCAAAGAGCTGAAGAAAAAATTTCAGGTACAGTTATCTGGGCAGAGCAAGGGAATGTGATTTATGTCTTGGACAGTGAAAACATGGTCTGGTTTTACCTGGATTTTACTCTTTGTGTCACCTGTACACTAATGCAAGTCTAGATGCCACATTTTTTCCAGTAGCAGGACTGTCTCAAACAATTCAAGGATACTGAAATACAGAGTCCTGATGTAAGAGATTTCTGAAACAAATTCAATGTAGGCCTGTACAGCTGGGAGTTTCTAGCAGAGAAACAAGGAATTAGAGCCAGAAATAATTTCATTTTCTCATTCTAGGGCTGAAGCATTAATTTTTTTAGAACAATAACACATAACCTGCCTGTATGTTTGTGATGAAATGCCAGCACCTTTTTATACCTATTGCTGGAGGAGAAGCTGCTATAAACAAACTTTTACTAGCTTTTATCTTTTCTATTACAGTCTATTGAATATTAATAAATTGCCATCTGCCAGTTTTGCAGGAGCAGCTGAAACACTGCCTGCATTAAAAGTGAAAATAACTCCTTCCCTCTTCACAAACTTCAAGAGAACACGAATTTTAAAATAATGATGACTGCCTGTACTATTTCATCGTGTTTCCCTTTAACAAATAATATTAAGATTTATGTGATACAGTCAGCTTTGCGATTGATAATTAATTGTCACTTAATTACACACTTTAATAATATTTATTCTGATGTTGTAACAACTCTGGCTTAGAAAATGACCCTGAATCACTTTAATTTATTAATTCACTTAATTAAAATACTTAATCTTGAAAAGAGCTTTCAGGCTGTTTAAATAAAGGTAAACAAATCTTCAAATTAAATCAACACTTTTTTTTCCCCTTTGATATATGTAATTAATTTTCACTCAACTCAATAAATAAACCTCATGTAAGGTTGTTCATGTGACAACAGAAAATGGCTTGCTGTCAGCTTAATCTTCCTTAACACTGTAAAGCATTTTTAGTTATGCTGACAGGCCTGCTAAAAACCTTTTGTTGGAAAGCAGTAATTATTAGCATTTTTTCCCACTGGCACTGCAGGAAAAAACATTTATTTGTAAATGATGATCATTAATCAACATTTTTGTACAAGCAATCAGAAAACCTCCCAGGCTAAAGCAAACTTGATGGAAAAGAAACCTCTATTTGCAATCAGTTTTAACTAAAGCTCACTCTCTCTTAAAGAATAGAATTTTTTGTTTTCTTCTGTTACTGGTTCTTGGTAAAGGAGTTCTCTGTGCTAAGGATTTTACTTTCTATCCCTCATGAAAGTTTTGAGACAAACTCTAGGACTTAATTACAGAGCTCACAGCACTGTCAAGATTTCACCTGTTTAAAGTTACAGCTGCAATTAGCTCCACCTAAATCAATGACAGTCAAATGAGCCACTGCACGAGATGTCAGTGCCACAGTGAAAGCTGTCACTTGTACAGGCATGTGCACAACTCTACAAACCCAAGTTTTACCATTAAATTTAATTTCCTCATATATATAACACCAATTTCAGATATTTCATTGCAGATAGTGACCTTATATTTTGAAAAGCTGGTTTCTGCTGAAAGCAATTTTGAATTGTTCACCAAAATTAATCTGATGATCTCATTACAGCATATATTTGACTACACCTTTCCCTTACATTTCAGTTTGGTCTGTGCCTTGAGAACTGCTGCAAGAGGATTCCTCCTCCCCATTATACCCTAACAAGGACCAGAAGGCCACGTTTTTCTTCAATTTACCATCTCCTTATTGTATGTTCATAGTTTGAGCTGAAGCAATTGCAGTTGTTTCTCTCTATCAGTTATATTTGAATTAAGAAAGGATTGAAAAGTCTGGGCTGAATATTTCCAATGTGTCTCCCTCTCCCAGTCCCACTTAGCCCTGAACAGCTCAAGTTAATTAACAACAGATCTAAGGAACTACTGTCATCAAGATGACAATTAAATGGAACTAAATATGAAAAGCAGAGGCTTCAGCTGGTGATAGAAAGTAGCCTTCCATCCCTCCTCAAAGGCTGTTTAGTGTAAAGGCATTTGAACTGGCTGCCATGATTTTTAACAGAATTGCAATTCATGAAGGTAGGTCTTCATTGAACTGAAACCAGCATAAAATTCCTGCATAAGCACAAACTCTCATGAGTTTTCCAGCTGCTTCTAGCACTCAAGAGAGCAGAAATAAAGCAAAGAATTTCACATTTTTAAAGTGGAGGAATTTTCAAATCTTTTCCAGTTTTTTGGGAGTGTGCAGCAGCAAGAAATGACTGCTAATGAGAAAATGGTCCTCCATTTTGATGCAGTATTTACAGCTGCCAACCAGAGTTGGTCTAAATTCTTAATAAAGTCTTCAGAGGATCTGTTCTTTAGCTGTGTTATTATCCTACCTCTTGTTTTCATCCTTAACAAATTCTTTAAAGTGCATCTGGGGAGACTTCACTTTGTTTATTGGGTTTTTTTGGTTTTGCCCCTTGTTTAGGAAACAGCTAAATAAAACTACTTCACATGACAAATAAAAGCAGTCAATTTTCGCAAACATTTTTTGAGAAACACAGAATGTGCTGATTGCCATCATGGTTATCCTACAAGGGATTCCAGGCAGTACAAATTAATTCTTCAGCTTAAGAAGTGAGAAATGTACCTACTGCACAGGAGGACCAGCTGGTGACATCTCTGCTAATAAGTGTGGGGAGAGTCTGCATGCTCAAGCTATTTAATGGAGTGGATTGCAAATTGCAATCAGAAAAATTGTATATCTATTTAAAACAACTTTCCTGCAATGTCATTAAAAAAAAAACCAAACCAAACCAAACCAAACCAAACCAAACCAAAACAAAACAAAACCAAAAAACAAAACAAACCAAACAAAAAAACAACCAAAACCAAACCACAAAAAAGCAAACAAAAAAGAAAAACAAACAACCAAACAAAAACCAACCGAACAAAAAGGAACCAAACCCTGTTCAAAAATAGCCTGAAGAGGTTTGGGTGCCTCTGACAAATTTGAGTGCTCAAGTGCCACTACAGACAGCTGGCTTCCAGCTGCCCCTCCACAAGGGCAGGTCTCCTCCCATCGAGCCTCTCAAGGTCATCTGGATGTGTATTCTTGGTGCTAAGAGACATTTCACAGCCCTGCAGACATTTTGTAGGTTCCTAAACACATCTTTAAATCCAGTCCCGTGGGATTTAACTCCTCCCTGGAGTGCAATGGCTGCAAACTGTTTTGCAGGTGGATTTATTCTTTTCCTGCTCGGATTTAAAAGAGTGCACAACCTCAATCCCAAAGGGTAGTCCAGTGGTCTTATTACACAGCTACACTTCAGCCATAAACAAGTTGCTTTATTTCTTGTGCTGAAGCTCACACAGGCTGCAGTGCTGCTTGCAGGCAGCTTGTTACCTTCAGCAGTGACAGACCAGCTGTGTATCCTAAATTAATCTATTTGTATTAAACATCCGTGTTTTCTGCTGCCTGCTGCTGAACTGGGCAAAAATAAAATATTGTCATGTCAAAAAATGGTGTTTAAACATTAGAAAAATAGAGATTTAAATAAAAGTGAGTCTGGATTTGGACCAGTTCTGCAAAGCCTTCATTTTACCTGTAAATGCAACATAAAAATCTGCAACCTATATTGTACATTTTTATATATAATCACTGTAATTATACAAAATATATGTTAAATACAAAAGATGCATAATATTATATTTTCCAGCGTTTACTTCAAAATAAATATAAGCGCTATATTTTTTTTTAAATTAACAGCATTTTCATGGTGTTGTTTGGCTCTTAGTGACTCAGATACTTTAGTAGACAGGAAAGGGGAAGATTTGGAATATTTGCAGCTGGAGTTTCTTATTAATTTCATTCACTGTCCAGCATGTTCCTCTGGGAAGCAGCAGCCGGGGCTGGAAGGTGCCGGGAGTCAGGGAGCACAGGACAGGGGAGAGCAGCCAGGGGCAGGGGACAGGGAGAAGGGTCAGAGCAGCAGGGCAGAGCTGGGAACACAGGGCAAGGGGAAAGCTGAGCCAGTGCAGCAGAGGGAAGGCAGGGGCTGGCTGGGCTTGAGCTGCCAGAGAGCCTGGGGAGGACAGAGGGACAGCCAGGACACTGTGGGCACTGTGCTGGGCACTGTGCTGGGCACTGCCCTGGGCACTGGGGTCACTGTCCTGGGCACTGCAGGCACTGTGCTGGGCACTGTGCTGGACACTCCCCTGGGCACTGTCCTGACACTGTCCTGGGCACTGTGCTGGGCACTGTCCTGGGCACTGTCCTGGGCACTGTGGGCACTGTCCTGGGCACTGTCCTGACACTGTCCTGGGCACTGTGGGCACTGTCCTGACACTGTCGTGGCACTGTCCTGGGCACTGTGCTGGACACTCCTGGGCACTGTCCTGGGCACTGTCCTGGGCACTGTCCTGGGCACTGTGCTGGGCACTGCAGGCACTGTGAGCCCGGCTTCCATGCTCAGGCATCAGGGCTCACTCCTGTGCTGGTTGCAGCAGCCTGTTGGGGTGTTGGCAGTCTGATCTGCCTCATCATTGCTGGGATCTGCCTGGCCCTTCATTTAGACAGTGATTAAAGCTGTGATCTGTTTTCTGGTTCGCTATTAAAATGTAGCAATGTTCACGTTGGAAAGGATGGAATAATGCATCCCTTACAAGGGACAGCCCAGCCCCTTAGAAACAGAAAAGACATTATTTTCTAGGAAGTGAAAGGCAGAAATTGCATCAGTGTGCTGCAGTTTACAGCAATTCCAGGTGTAAAATGAGCCCAAGATGAGTCAAATGCCACATGGGCTGTGATACAACCCCTGACATGGCAGCTAAGTTCAAACCAAAGGTTAGAAACAAGTCTAATGAATATGCAGGGTCAAAAATTCTTCAGCTCCAAGCTTTTTTTTTGTACAAGTGGTTTAGGCCAGCTCTCCACAAGCTGCTTCCATCTTTTATTGTTATTATAGTATCATGGTGTGTGTGCCAGCCCCAGCAAGGCAGTGGTTGTTAGAGAATTTGCAAACACAACTGCAATAATTGAATCATTGTACAGTAATAATTCTGCTGCAATAAATGCTCTCACTGATGACTGCACTGACAATACAAGAGCCTATGGGGCAGTGGCAATGTTCTCACATACAGGTACATCACCTTTCTCCCCTCAGCCTACCCTGCTCAGCACCAGTGTGAGAATGCTCAGACTTAATTGATTCTGGCTGCCAAGAGCTGGTACTGCCATGCTAACAACCAGGCTTCTCCAGACTGCTGAGGTCTTTGATTCTGAACCACAGCACAAACCATCAAACAGGCTTTCCACAAGCCACTTAAAAACCTGCCTGTCTCAGATCTCAACACTTAGAAAAAACTTTCCTGACTAAGCAAGGGGATACCAGCACATCTTCAACCTCTGTGAGGCATTCACACGTTACAAGACAAATTGTACTCATCAGAGCAATGTCTACATGAGAGACTGAATCTTTTACTGAGACAGTGACCATGATTTGAGGACCTACAATTTAGCTGCCAAAAAGAAGCAAATGTAATTTTCTGAGTGCTAAGTACCTGCAGCACCTTTTCCTGCATGTGAACAGAATCAGGCTGGGGCCTGAACACACTGTGAGCATATAAATTAGATGCTTGAAGGGAAGGAATATCCACTGTGAAAAAAAAAAAAAAAGTAGTAGAAGATTCTGTGCCATACTAGAGGCTCCAAAGCAATGTAGCCCACAGTTCAATTGGCTTTGCAATTCATTACTCAAACAGTCAATCTTGATATTCCTTGGAACAAAGACAGTAATCCCTGTGTGGGAGACACCTCTGCACACAGTTTCATATCAAACTTGACCTTTCATCTTCAGCATGAACAGGCAGATTTGAGATCTAGTCTACAGCCCTGTGTAGGCAAAAACACAAATTTGCTAAAAATTGGTACAACTCAGGCTTTCTATTGCTTAAGGAAATCTGCCTCTGCCAGCAAAAAACTGCCTGCCTGTACTTCAGCACCCCAGCAATGATGGCAGCCAGGACTAGAAAGTTCTGTCAGCAAAACTAAAGTTTGCACAGAATGAAAATAGCCTTGGGAGGAGTTCTTGGGAGAATTACAGGTTAGCTGGAGTTTATCCAGGCATGATTCAGACAATAGATTGTCTGTAAAAGTGCTTCAAAATGTGTAGCTTGTAAGGCACTGATGAATCACTAGATCAGTTCTGTAGTCACAGAGATTTCATATCTTGAGCAGGATCCTGAGTATTCTGACACCCCTATAATTTAGGTCTGAGTCTAATGAAGCAGTGGCTGGCACAGCAACATACAGCTACTATAAGATAATGCAGACTTTTAACTTTCCATTTGCCTAGAAATTTTATTGTCAATATTTGGGAAAAAAAATCTAGACACAAATATCTTTCTGAATATTCCTAGAAGTCATGAACAATTTTAAAACCTTGGTTCAGCAAATAACCTAAATTTGGGCCTAACACTGACTAACAAACAGTCCCAGCCTAAGTAGGTTTATTAAGGCATTTATTGGATCAGGTTCTAAGGAACTCTTATACGCAGATGACCACTACTTCCAACCTCAGGGACTCCAGTTCTAGATTTCACTAGACTAGCACAAAATCAAGTCTTTGTTTAACACCATGACTTAAGAACCCTTGCTTTGTACAGTGCTTCTTCATAAATGAGAGGGCTTTTGGTTTGGTTAGCATGAGACTCTTGAGTTTAATAATAGCTGACATAAGGAATCTTTATTTCTGTTTTCAAGTCACAAAATCAACAACAGAATCACAAGGTTCTGCATCACCTTCCCTGGTTTACTGTATGTGAGTCTGGAATGTGAGCAAGACAATTCCTATGAGACATTCAGCTATGACCAGAGGCAAACATTCTGGCAATCTAGTGTAAAACATTGCTCTTGTGCATTCCAGGCTTTGCAGACTTTTCTTGTCAATGGAAGCCTTTTGATTTCAATGCAGTCACTCCTGATTTACCCCAGGGGTAGTAAGACAGAAGCTGGAGACTAGCAGTACATTTTTTTTTTCCTTAGGAGCTTCTGTGTAACTGCCTTTAAGTCAAATGTCCACTGAGATATTTGATTTTGTAAGATATGTTACTGTAAAGAAATCTCTCCCTCCTTTTCCAGATTCTGACTTTTCCCAAAACAATTAGGTTCGAAAATTAAATAATATGTTTGCTATTTGCAAGTATTTAGGTAAGTACCTTGAAAAGGAGATGTGTTCAAAAAAAATAATGTCCAGTTCCATTGCCTAACTTTTTTCCTTGCTAGAATTTAATGAATTCTTCATTTGCTATTATAAACTAAATATTTCCTTTGAGTCCAATTAGCATAGCTGGAAGAAAAAGCAAAGCTAGGCACTGTTCAGCATGGATCAATGCAATGGAAAAATCAGTTCTTTTATTCTAGCTTTAATAACTGCAGCTTGATTAGAGAGAAAGAAAAAGCTAGGAGAGAGGGGTGGGGGGATGAGAGGCCTGCCAAATTAGTTCTATAAGAATTCTCAACCTGTCTGCTCTCTGGCTTACTATTCAAATGCTAATTGAGCCTTTTTGTAAACAGAATGGGTAATCATGGAAGACAAAAAGAGATACAGAAAACAAATGAAATATCGCACCTTATCCAAACCAGCACAAAATTGCACTGATGAGCTTTAGAAGTCTTAAAATTTTGTTTCTTTGGTCTCTTTAAAGAACACAGAAAAGCATATAATTAATATAATAATGTGAAATATAACACAATAAAATAATAAAGAGCAGTTCTTTTTGAACAGTGAAACCAGTCATGTTATAATTAGATAAGAGGATTTATATTCTCAGCTATAAACATGAAAGTGGACCATGAGACCGGATAAAGGCAAGGTTTTAATTCTTAAAAATTAATTACATGGCATTATTATTATCAGTACACAGGATGCATTAATTATACAATTAATAATAAGATGAAAGGCACATTTTTTTGCAACTTGAAATCACTTGGGGACATTTGGTTTTATACAAGAATTGTCCTTCAGGCATTGCTGTAATCTTGTTACTATGCAAAGTCAAGCCCTTAAACCTGTTAGTGGAAGTAGTGGATGGAATTAATCTCTCTTAATTTATACTTTGCATTTACACATACTGCTGCAAATTTTAGATACCTCCTGTAACTGGGGTCTAAGGTGTAGCAGATTTATTACAACTTCTCCACATAAAACTGAAGACTGATGTCACTGGAAGCAGAGTCCATCCAACATGAGATCAGGTGAATGTGGCTTCATGAACAATGCCTTGCACAAAGCCAAGGATAATGTCCCTGGTGCACCAGGAAAGACCTCTTAGATTTTGGTACAGATTGCAGGACAATTTTGTCTTCTGTTAGGTCTCAATGAAGTAAACTCCTCACCATACATTTTAATTTTAAGGAATTATTTCACAAATATCACTTACAAGGAAAATGAATTTTCTGCATTAAGGGTTAATGAGTATAATGTTTAGCAGTATCTGACTCAATTAAACTGCCAACATGGGCTCCCACAGGAATTCAAAAGAAGGATGAATGTCATGAAAACAAAGGTTCATCTTTCAGCTTAAACCTTTGAAAATGAAGAATCTTTAATAATACAAGCTTGTGTTACTACCACTAAGTAATTATTCCCAAGAGTTATATTGCTTTTCTGTAGGATTTCAGTCTTTTCATTCACATATTGTTCTGAATTATGCCATCTGGGAGAGATGAACTTTATCTGCAGGTTATTTTGATTACAGGTGTGTTCACTGTGACACCTCCTCATGAGCAAGCTCACCTTCCTTTCATTTTGATCTTCCTCCTCCATATCCTGTCGAGTTAGCCCTGTAGCTAGGCACACCAATCTGATATGCACCTTTTGTGAGACTGTTCATTTCTGCTGTGCTTTTTAATATAAACTGTATTTTGATTTGTTATTATTTTTATCATCATAGTCCCTTGAGAACCCAAGGAAGCAGCAAGTACCTCTTTGTCCTCAGCACTGTTATCTATGAGAGAAGCACCTCTATCAACCACACAATCTTCATTGTAGAGGATGAAGGTTTTGCTTCTCTTTTTGTTTCATTGAAGGGTATTATTTAATTCAATTTCCTGGAATATTAAACAGTATTTCTATAAAACAGGGACATCAATTTAGAATGGAAAAAATTGTCCTTTACTATAAACCAGATATGTCAAACTGCCTTCAGAGTAGCTGGCCAAATATCCAGTGTTCAAATAGGAAGTCAAGTAAGTCAATAAAAGTTTCATTAAAACCTTTGTCCTTTGTGCCTTGATATAAAAGGAGCAACCTTCCATTTTTAAATTAGCTCTATTATTGTTATCATTAGGTTATAACATTAAAGTAGCACCAACTAATAACAATTAGTGTCAAAAGCTCATTGGATAATAAGGATGAAAATGCTTTCACCTGAAAGAGTTTAGACTGTGAAGAAAGAATTCAGCAAATCAATATTATTAAAAGCAAAATTCTCAGAGATTCAGCCTTTGCAGCCACAGATCAGAAGGTACATGACCATGGGTACAACTCCTGTGACTCCCTGCACTTTGTAGTATAAGCTCATATGAAAGTGGGAAAGAAAGGTGACAGAAGTAATATAATTTAAATGGTTGCTTAAAAAAACCTAATCAAACAAACAAATTTAAAAAACCCAAAACAAACAAACAAAAAAAAAAAAAAACCAAAAAAAAAAACAACACCAAAAAAAACCAACCCACAATTTTAATGCAGCCTAGAGCTCTGGGGATTTTTTTTCCCAGCCTGTTGACAGAACTTCTTGCAAAATTTGGAATCCCATAACATTATTCCTCATGTCTCTGTGACTTTGTGGCTACCTTCTGTGGACCTGTTTGGAGTGGCTGGGTAATGCTGCAGCTCTCCATAACTTGTGCTGAAGGAAGGCATTGCTCAGAACTTGGCTCGGATCACAGCCCCTGTCTTTCCCAGAAACTGACTTTTCAAACACACAGAGCTCCAAGCTGCTGTGGTTTGTTCTATTTTCCCTTCACTCTCCATCCAATTTGCTTACAGACACTTATTTGTGAACACTACATAAGTCAGTCTTTTAAAAACTATTGATTATTTCTGGAAGTCTTTGATGTCAGAGGAAAATATTGAAAGTAAAGTGCAACATTGCAAACTAACCAGAGAATTTAATAGAGGCTTTTTCTTATGCTTTTTTCTGTTTTGACTATGACAAGATAGTGCAAAGACTAAAGCTTAAAACCTTGGTTTATGTGTTCATCTATGAATATGTGTTTTTCTATGCATACACACACTTTGAAATGTGTTCATAAATATTTACTGTTATATAATTACAGGTGGAGAAAAAGATGCTAAATATGAAAATATTTCACCCTAAAAGCATGATAGGTATTGGGTTTGGGTCACGGAGTAACAATCTCTTCTGTACAGAATACAACACAGCACCATGTAAAACTGAGTCCAAAGAAACAGATTATTTTAACTATTTCTTTCTTCTAAAAATCTGTCTGGGAGCTGTATTTTTAAAATCTCAAGTTTTTTATGTGTTAGTTTTCTTCATCTGTTGTCAAAAATAAATATTGAAATACAGCCAGTACAACATATTAGCTGTACCTAATAGTAATATTTAATATTTTTATTGAATAAACTCATACAGAAAAGATTTCATGGATAACACAGGGCTTTCTGATGTAAGCCAGGTAAGGCTGAAACTATTTTTATCACTACTCTGTACTATAAAAGGAAGTGAATTTATATGGCCTGTATGTATTATGCTTCAGTATCTGAGGGGGGGAAGGAAAATAAATCTGCCAGCTGACATTTCACTGATGACATCATAGAGCATATTTCTGGTGCTTATGTGTAAAACACCGGATTTAGTTCACAGGAATTTAGTTGGAACAGATTCCTTGGCTGTATGAAGTTTGTGTGAAATCCTATCCTGCTCAGAAGATGCTGATTTGAATGAAGCCACCACCTCAAAACAGAAGCCTGCAAAGGCAAACTGTCAGCTGGTTTGCTCTGGGCACATCTAAGCCATCTCACTTGGAGATTGCACCAGGATAATTTTTTTCTCACTCCCCTTCAGTCTTCAGAATAAAACCCAGTAGTTCTTTACTGCAATGACAACCACCTGCCCAGCATTCTCAGACACTGGCATTTGGAATGCTGCTCCACCTTGCCCCATGGGTGTGCAGGCAGAGGGAGATGAAAGGCAGCACACACAAGGCAGGTACAGGTCTGGGTGTATACAAGCCTGCATTTTTACATGGCTTTGAGAGATTTTAGATTCAAGGTTTGTGCTCACTCACAGGTGGTTTTGCTGTGAATTTATTGAGCCACCGGATACAAGTGAAATATTTCTAAACCTCAGTAAATCTTGGAATTGGTCTGAGTCCTCAGGAGAAAGCTTCTGTGAAAAGCTGGCATTTTTCTTTTTTTCGGGTTTAATTGGAACCGTTTTGCATGTTACACTAATCACCCCTTTGGGAGAACAAAAGACAAAAACTCTGCCAGCAAAACTCATTCCTTTTTGAGATTTTGATTTGTCAGACATTTGTATTTGCAAGTTACATCACAGTTCTATCTGAGACCAGGAAGACTAATTTGTGAAGTTCATAAAAATTCTGTATTTCAAGCTAAGAACATGACACTGGTATCATTTACAGTAGAATAAACTCAGAATAGCTTTGCTGAAATCCATATGGTTATAGCAAAATATGACTGATGGAAGTTTGACATAAATCAAATTTTAAGCTTTTTGTGTAAAGTTGAAACAGACTCACCTCCGGAAATAATTCATCCAAATGCACAAAATTATTTCTCTTTTGACTGTCCTAGAAGACAGGCACTCAGCACAGGTCATAGCCAAGGAACACTCATTTCTCCTGCCATACTTCTTTTGAGCTTTGTTCCAAATATTCATCATTCACTATTATATTTGTTAATCTTCTGTGTGTCACACAGTGTCCCACACAATAGAAGGCTAATTATGCTCTCAGTAATGAGCATTTGTGTGAATTGTACTACAGAAATTGTTAGTGCTGAAAGTCAGGAAGGTTTGACTGACTGTGACATGTAAATTGACAGAATTGCAAATGTTCAAAACAGGAAACGAACAAAGAGGGATATTTTGCACAAAATGTGCTAACAGACAATCTTAGGTAGACAATGAGATCTCTGCTCCAGCATGACAGACCTGACAACAGTAATAGATATTGTCTAAATATTCATTTAAAGAATATTCTATCCATGGAGATTTTTCATTAAAGAAAGAGGTTAGCAACATTAGATATAGGTGTCTTAGCTAAACACAAGGTAATTGTGAACAAGGTGTCTGTGACAAGAAATTTGATTCTAAAAGAATTTCCAGTAGGAATAAAGCAAAATGTGCATGGCATAACATCTGAATTACTCTCCACAGTTCTGATCACCTATACCCCAGCAGGAAAAATTTAATCTTAAAAACTTCGGTGTTGTTAGAAAAACAACAAGGGAACAGAAACTGTATCAGACAAGAGAGAAAGGTAAAATCAAAAAGAAAAGATGCTTAGAAGTACAAGAGAGGATCAGTGCACACAAGCAACAGGAAACAATACTGATGTGTAGGACCACAAACTGGGCAAGTAACTTGGAATCTTATTAAAGCTAATACAGTCTTGTAATGAGGAATTGAATTCAAACCAGTGATGAGTAAGCTTTCAAAACAAGAAAATCACCCTCTTTTTGTCTGGACTGAAAAAAGAAAAAATAAAAAAACAAAAAAACCAAAAAACCAAAAACCAAACCAAACCAAACCAAACCAAAACAAAACAAAACAAAACAAAAAACCCAAAAAAAAAAAAAAAAGGAAAAAGAAAAAGAAAAAAACAAAAAAAGAAAAAAAAAGAAGAAAAGAAAAAAGAAAGAAAGAAATGAAAAATAAATAAGAAGGAAATTTAAGAGAGGTTTTATTCAAGTGAAAATGAAACAGCAACCCCTTTCTCATCTTGTGTTACTATTGTGTTACTATGAATAGTCATATGTCAATTTAATATATCTGAATATTATTTAAGATATTTCAGTATTATTTTATTTACAGTTTTTCATTACTATTTCTTCCTTAAAACTAAAAGCAGTTATGTTAAGGGGATCTGGCAGGGAATGACAGAAGATGGCTCAGGAACAACACTCCTTTTTTTTGCTATTTTCTCCTAACTGCTGAAAGAGTAATGTCAAATCACTGACCCTGGTCCCAGTATTTGACCAGTATGCCATCCACTGGAGGTGAAAGATTTATTTTCCCTCTTGAATCCCCACTTTTTACCTATTTTAATAGTGTTCTCTTCACAGCCTAATTTTGGGCTCCCACGCAGTAGCAGACAGGTTTCTCCAAAATAATTCCATTTTTCTCAGGTACCTCTAGAGAGCCAAAAAAGATTCAGACATCCTCAGCCTTCTTCATCCCCCTAAGAGAGATGGTTTTATACCTCGATTGTGGGTTTGGGTAAACTCTGACAAGCAGCCTATCTTCCTGCACTCTTCATAAATTGAAACCCTGTCAGCCTGCACTAAAACATCTCATTTAATCATTTTCTAGTGTCAATAAATACCTGTGAAGGATTACATAAATGCAGCAAGCCTCATCTAGGGTCTGAGTGGGTAGAGAGGAAGCAGCTAATAGAGTGTTAATACTTCTAATATATTTTTCCCATTTAAAACCCAGTAATTTCAGGCTCACAGAAGAGAACAGCTTGCTCAACCTCTCTCCATGGAACAGGCAAAGCTGCAAACCTTTCCCACGTTTTGCAGGAGGCAGACAAGGACAGGAGAGCTGCAGGGAGCCTGCTCTCCTTTTGTGAGCACTTGTGTAACAGGGAGCTCAGTGTGCCCCAGGTGGCTGCCGTGACCTAAAGGAGCTTTTAACAGCAGCTCCTGCTAAAGTTATACATTCATAACCACGGAGAAATCATTCATGGTACCATAATTGCTCACAAAAGAGGTCTGAACAATGCATGAGTCCTCTCTAAAAGCCTCCACTGCCATCCTTGGTGTCAAGGCCTGGTTTTGCACTTACTTTTGTAACAAAAGTGTGTTTTCAGAAGACAGGATTTTCCAGCTAATGCTGTGGGCAACAAAACTAGTAATGGAATGGGCCCTGCTGCTCATGCAATGTGAATATTGGTTGTTAACAGGCATAACAACCCAAACTCCACCCATGGCTGTGTTAATGGCCCAGTTTCAGCATACAGCAAATATTAAAATGTTATCCCAAATGGTTGTCAGAGAGGGTGAAGACAGCTAGGGTAACTCTGGGAGCACACCTGAATCCAGGTGTTGCTTACACATTAAGACTGGAAGGACAGCTGTTTTAGAAGTCTGAACATGTATTGTCAGATTGGATCAAGTAAAATGATAAAGCCAGAGAAAACTGTTTAAAAATGACACCACTCTTATGGTACCAAACTCATATTATGCCCTATAGCTGATTAATGTATTTATATGAGTCACAGAGAAAGCAAGAAGATACCAAATCCTGACAATCTGGACAAGAACACAGCTCTTCTTTCAACAATGCTGACTTTTTGTGTCAAGAGTTTGACACATGAAAAAAATGGAGCCTCAGTTTGATTCAGACTTTAATGTCTGTGCTGAAATTCAGGGATACTTCCAGGAAGGAACAGGAAATAAAAGAGGGGTATTTGGAAATATATTTCAAAATTAATAATGTTTCAAAACTTGTCTGTGAAAAATTTTTACAAGATGAAAGTTATTTAATTTTAAAAACTGAGGAGAAGAAAAAGTTTTATTAAATCAATAAAATTGTCTCCATGTGAACAATTTCAAGCCTGCTTTTGAGCAATCTTATTTTGATGCAAAAAAAAAAAAATTAAGAAGAAAATTTAAAATCTTGGATTAATATCTGTTTATTTAAAAGCACTTTTTAGTTTCACCACTGGTCTAGAAGTCAATATTTCACTCAGCTCCAGGACCTAAAGAGAACTATCTCAAGTATTTGCCCAAAGGACTAAACAAAATTACTTGTATAATTAATGTGATTTTCTAAGAAGACTAGACTCAATACATTTGAGAATACCAATGTCTCTTAAGACAGGAGTTTTTTCACAAGCTCATCTTAAGAAGATTCCTCTGTACTTCTTTCCTATGCATGTGTTCCAAGAAGCACTTAATGAGCTTCACAGATTTACTAAAGAAAAAAGTAGTCTAACTACTTGCTTTCTAGTTCTCTATTGAATTTCTTATTAATTAACATATTAATGTTGTGTTTTCTTAAATTTAACTTTAAAGAAAGCAAGAACTTTTCAAATTAAGTAATGAGACAAGAATGCTAACAGCTTTTTTCACTCTATTAATTCATATATGCACTAAAATCTCAGAGGATTTTAGGAAGTAAGATAAGAAAGATAGCAATGACAGTGTTTCTATTTTAAGATTAAATCCCCTTGTCAAGCCAAGCTCTTTCATTGCTGCAATTTTTTATCTGAAAGAAATTAAGTCACCATTTTTGTTTTAATCATACAAATGCTTTAAAGCATATATTCAAACCAGTAAATCTTTATGGTCTTGTATCCATGCACTGGAGCAGTGATAATGATCCCGAGGAAGCCCCTGGCACCCAGCTGTGTCACCAGGCTCCTGCAGGAGCCTTCCTCTCTCCATGTCTGCCTCTCCTCCACCAGCCTTCTCATATATGTGTGCACTCTTTGGGGCTTTAACCACAAGGACAAAGAATGTTTTAATAAGATGGTCATGGAGATTTTTTTTTCCTTTCTTATTGTTTCTTCAATAGTTTACACTATTTCCTCTATGGTTATTTACCAATGTAATCTTACTTGAAAGGGCAATCCTTGTTTTCAGGCTGAATCCAGCTGCAGAATGCAGTGACCATGGTGAACCAACTTAAGCAGATAACAAAATCTGACCACAGCCATCTCAACATCCCTGTGTCCTTGAGATTAAATTATATACACACAACACCCTTCCACGTTTAGGACAAATGACTTTAAGCAACAGTTTCTTTCAGCACAACATAGAAGGAAAAAAAAAATAAAAGAAAGAAAGAAAACAGAAGCAAGAGAGAATAATTAGTTTAGGCTAGAAGGGAAGATGAGTTTTCAGCTATATGAAGCCCATGCACAAAATCTGTTGGGGCAGGAGGACCAAAAAAGCATTTGGGATCTGGTTTCTTATGCTTGTGAATAACAACCATACGTGAGGAGTCTGGATTAAACACCCAGATTCTGACAAAGAAAATCTTTTAGGTCACCATACAAGCTGTTCAATGCAAAGCTAATGTCTGTTAAGAAATTTGTTTACATTTTACTAAAAGATGAAATGTACCTTAAATGTGCTATAGTGCCTCGGTATAGGAAAAAAACAGATGGAGCTTTCTCTAGTCAAACCTCAGCTTGAAAGACACTCAGCTTGTAGAGCTGAAGCTTAGTTGGTGGTGCACTTCATGTCCTTCATGCAAAATATTCTGTCACTTTTAATTTTGTACCTTGTTTACTTTCTCTGTTACAAAAGAACTGGGACTTGTTTTTAGCAGCTCTGATTAAGTTTCTATTGATTTTTGAGATAGGAAATGGAACTTTCAGATTTCCCACATGAATTTAAAGCAAGTCAGATATTAACCTCGAGGTAAAACATCTGCCATGACATTCCAAGAATAGACAAGTACTATCTCACTGAAAACAGCATCTGTGCTCAAATCTCAGTGCCTGGGAGTTGGAATTGGGGAACAATGCAAGCAGCAGGGCAGTATTTTCACATGTATAAAACCACACATGAACACACCCACATTTACTGACATTTACATTCACTCAAATATGGATTATCACACTCATGAAACACCCTTTATATACACACCCCTTAACTGTTAAAGCACTAATAGCTAAAGTGAGATAGAGATGGTGTCAAGGGGAATTCAGAAGAATGAGAAAGCTGATGCAGAGCTAGAAAGCTTATTTTTTATACCACTGTTAATGTATCCAACCATATAATGGATATTTATTAGTTTTGAGGACCAACGTCCCCTTTCTTATCCTGCAACAACTGTCAATATATATGTACATTTTCTAGCTCAAAACTTTCATTATCAAATATATCCCTGGTATAGGTATTACTAGACAGTATTTAATAGACTAACAGAAAATAAATATGCATACTGTCTGAAATATGTGCCATATGCAACATCTACTGAGCTGAAAACTTTTACCTTCAAGTCTTTGGATTGGTTTTACCTATCATGGTAGTCTTCTTTAAGCCAGTTGTTTGGAGATGTTTGTGAATGATGTTTGGTGAATATTTTCAGGCTAGGCACACTGGGTGTGGTTCTGAAAACAGAGCCCATGCAAAATGAAGGAAAAATTCAGAGGAAAAAATAAAGAGGCAAAAATCATCTTTAGAGATGGAGCTGAAATATTTTAGGTTTTTTTCTGTCTTGTGAAACAGCCATAACTCTTGTAACTTGCTGGTGTTTAAAATGTGTACCTGTCTGACAGAGCTAGAAAGTGCCACCTATTGCATTTAACAAGCAAGTAAAAGGAACAATTGCAGTGTTATTCATGGACTTTTAAAAGTTAATTATGCCTACTGCCTTATCACTGCAAGTGTCATCCCACTGAGCTTCTCCCCTCACAGGAGACAAATCCAGAACCCACCTACAATGCCCTTGGCAAGAGGAGGAGTTAAACCATGGTTTATGCACTCAGGTCTATGAAAAACACGTGCATTCAAACACCCCTGTAAAGCAGCTTTGATCAACAGAGTACAGCACATTTGAAATGTATAAAAAAACCCCAAACTTTCATTAAATCCTTAATCTTCCAGTCCTGAATGTTACTATTAAAGCTGTCATCAAAAAGATGGCAAGTTAAAGGTATTTGAGGGATTTTAGGAAACTCTCTGATGAAGAAAATCTGTTTCTCAAGGCATGGAAAACATTACACAGAAGTTGGAAAATATAAAACTGTTTTCCTAATTTGCATGAATCTCATTTATAAATTTAAACACAACTTTTGTATACCAGGTACATCATCTTGCAGAAGGCTTTTAAATGGCACTTTAAAAAGATTAAAAAAATCAGTTTTAAACTGTAATGACTGTATTAATAACAACTGACCCAGCAGCAAGCCATTGATAACAACAGAAGTCAAAGCTTCATGAGCATATTTAAGTAGAAACAACGAAAATAAAGATTGTTTAGCATCTATTATTGTTTTTTACAAACGTGTTTTATCACCATAATCTTTTTATCAATTAGAAGTGTAAAATCCTGTGGGACATTTTTACAATTCCAAGTTGATTTTTTTTCTCATTTGCTGGAAAACTGAAGCTGTGCTATCACCTTCCCCAGCAGTGATTCAGGGAGCCACAGGTTTTCTCTGTTCAATACAAGGCCCATTACTTTGACCCAAATTTTCAGAAAAAGATTAAATATACTGAAAATCAGACCTCATATCACTGATTAAACTAAATCTCCTATGCTTTTTCAGAGCAGATTGCAGATGTTAAAAGGATCATGTGTGAGAGAAGGAAAGAATGTATGGGTTGCAGAAAATATAATAAAAATACAATAAATACATAGCATGAAAAATTATAGCTCTAAGTCCCACGTGTGCACCTGCAAGATTACAAGGTGGATATTTGCATGGAAGCAGTTAACATCACTCCTAATTCCGTGTTTTTGGGACTGTACTTTCCAACTGACCCAGTGATTAGACCAGATGGCTGAAATGAAGCATTTAATTTTGAAAAGAGATTACAAAATTATTGTGGAGAATTTTCTAATACATTTCTATTGCTATCAAATTATGAATGAGAAAGAAACCTAAACTTGGAACCAAATTTTTCCTATTCCATATTAATACATACATATCATTTTATTTGTGATTGCCTCTGTAAAGATTGCAAAGTACAGGTAGGGAGAGCAGAGATCTTCTTAAGAAGCAAAAACATTTTTGGAAAGGGGGTTTCCACGTGGAGAGCTGTGTGGTGCTGACATTCATTGAAAAGAATTCTACAAGTTTCCATTTGTATACCTAACAGAATCCAGTCTTCAGCAACAGAGTCATTTTGCACTTCAAAAGACTGGCAACTCCTCTGAATTTGTAAGAAAAAGCAATCAGTATTTTACCCTCTACAGTGGAAGACAACCCCGGGAATAAAATCTGTGTGTACTGGTGTGTACAGAACATTATCACACCACATACTCACATTCTGCAGGAGATACGTATTTCACAAATTATGTACAGTCACAAGTAATCCACAATCATGTGTGAAAAAAATTAAGGATGAAATCATTGCCTGTTCCTTCAGCTGGTTTTTGTTAGCAGTGTGAAGTGCTGCCTGTAGGATCATCTTACTACACCTTTCCCTGGCTGGCATGAAACATTCCCACTGGCTTCACATCCATGCACTGGAAACACAGGAGTGTCCAGAGCAGGCAGTTGGGTTTACTTTTTATTGCTCTGGTCTGCTGAAACTGAACAAATACAGCAGAAAGAAAGAAATAAAAACAAACAAAAATTATGCTGGTTTAAATCTTCAACTGAACTAGACTTAGGCACATTTGAATTGCACATGTAAGCAGTGCATTTACAGTCACTTCTCATGAGCATTTAGTTTATGGTCACAGATGTTCAAGGAAAATGCATTTTAATCTCAGGATGAGATCACTTAAATATAGCCTTCTGTGAACATTCATACCAGTCAGGGAGCCAGAAAAACACCAATCAAATTATGTGACTAATCATTTCTAAGTTGTGCACAGGTGTATTTGAATTTCAGATGGCAATCCGAGAAAAAGTCCTCAAAGCTTTAAGGAACATTCAAGTAAAGGGCTGTGTGCTCATGGGGATTTTAATAATGGCAAAAAATTCACCCATACTCACACAAATGGCTCAAAAAAGATTATCAGAACAATTTGAAAAAAAATATTTGAGAAAAGCTATCTTTAAGGGAAAGTTTTAAGGAATGGACAGCTTTATGGAATCTCTGTTCAGACTACAGTACTTTGATGTTTAATAGTGTTTCTATAAAAGCAGATATTCAAACATTAATAACTGAAAATTTACAAAGAAATTACCCAATCTGAATGAAGATTAAGAATTGGATCCACTGGAAATACATCTTCCACAAACATTCTCCAGGCTGGAGTGATTCAGATACTTTGACTTTCTAGTCTAATGACTCTCACCAGTGGCTGACAAGTAACCCTTTTCAACAAAGAATTATCCTTTTCAAGGCAGCTCCCCTGCTCTCAGGGCTGAGGTTCCAGGTGTCTGCAGTTCAAAGGGGCTGTTTCACAGCTATTACCAGTTCCTATTTCCCACTGGGGATGCAGCCAAACTATGAGACCACTGTCTGCCCCACGTACTGCCAGAATGAAATCTGGAGGAAGCACTGGAGTCATTTTAGATAAATGTCAAAAAGAGACAGAAGGCATGAAAGTAAAAACGAGACTGCAGCAGTCCTTTGCAGAAAACTCTGTTCTATGACACATGACAAATATCTATTTCAAGTGTAAATAAGTTGGAAAGTATTTTTAAAAGATCAGCATAAAATGTAAAGTGTATTTTGAAAAACACATATTACAATATAATATATAGGAAAACAAGCAGAAATATGTCTGTCTATGTGGGAGCTAATTTAGTTGCTTTCTTGAAAGCTCATTCTGAATATGAAGCCACCCGAGCTCTTTTCTCTTGCCTTGTCTTTCGTTTCTGTAAATAGGCACAACGTGAATACATGAGGGTATTGTTAAGCCTCAGGTTTGGAAAGTGTTGTGTGATCTTAGAATTGCAATTTCTAGAAACAGTAAAACCACTGCTGTTATTTTACCTCGACTTCACAAAGTATCAAAATGTGCCATTATGCAATGTAAATCATTGTCTTCGTTAGCCAGACAGTTGATTCTGATCAAAGCTAACTTGAAACTGACTTTCATACACTTCTTCCATCTTCAGGCAATTTTTTTTTCAGGGAATATGATAATATTCCTGAGAATGTATACACATGGAAGATATTTCTGTTGTTAATCAAATTTATAGAAGAAAGTACTGTTATACAGAGACACATTTAACATGTTCAAATTGGCACAACTATTGACATTATGCAAAACTTCATTCCAGGTCATACTGTGCCTCTGAAATACCTTCCCAACAAATGGCTTTGAGTGCCAGGGCCATCTATTCTTGGGACAAAGACTAAATCAGTAGAGGTATCAAGAAGCAAGTTAATACAAAGTTACTTTTCAATCTTTTTTTGTTGGTTTAAAAGCTCGAGGTTGCTTGATTAATCGATTAGGTACTATGCTCTCCCTCAAAGAAAAGAATGAACAAGATGCCCCCACTAAAAAATCAATTAAGTGAAATGAGCATGACACTAAAGGAACACAAGAACTGTACTCTTAATTCCATAAGGAATATTTTAGGATGGATTTCCAAATAGTCCCACAAAGACCAAAACACTGGGTGAAATGATAAATACTTTTATGTTGCCTATGGCTCATTTTTGGCATTTGCACCCCAGAGATACATAGAGAACCTGAAAATTCAGAAAAAATGAATGTTTTAAAATTCTATTTATAAGTAAGAAAAAATAGGCCAGTCTTTGTTGCTTTAGTTCTCCCCAGAATGCCGTTATTTAATTTCATGCAAAGGAGGCATAAAACACTCTGTTCTTAATTAGTTCTTGATACAGCTTATCTGCTTTCATGAGGGTTTGTCAGCACAGCATGAATCAGAATCATTGGAGACCACTACTTAGCTTGAGTTTATGCATGATTTGTCTTTAAAAACAGATTGGTTTGAATTGTTGGATCACAGAGTAATTGCAGACACTATTGACTTTATGTAACAGGTCAAATGTGATTGGGATGCTCCCTTTTCAAGTGCAGTACTTATCCTTGGGAAGACAAAGCTTCACATGTATTTAAGACCATAAGTGGCACACATTTGCAGGGTTTTATGTTAGTAAGTTTGGAAGTAATTTATCAGTTGAAAGCCAGAAATGGCAATCAAAGACAAATGAGGAAAAAAAAACAAATGAGTTTCCACTGCTAAATTATTTTGTGGATTATAGATAACTGCTAGCAGCAATGTCAAACTCTCAAAGTGCTTTTTAAAAAAAATAATTCTCACAACACCCTTGGAGAGAAGGTAAATATTATCTAAGCATTTTACAGGTGAGGCTGCTGCTGTACTGGGGGGGCAAATTGGCTCAAGGGGTGGGGCAGGCTGGAAATTCAAGAGAAGGTTGTGTGGACACCACAGATGGTAAATGTGATTCCCCAGGGCAGGCTGCTGGGATCAGCCTCTGCAGTGCTCCTAGACCTCTGCACAGGACAGTCTGCCAAGGAATCCTCAGCATCCACAGCTGAGGGTCAGACAGGGCTCAGGACTTTGCTGGGGTTATTTCTGCCTGTCTTAGGGGTGCTGTTAGTTCCTAACCAGCACCTGAACTGCAAAGCTCCATGCTGCAAAGTACCTGGAGTTCTTGTGAGAAGGGAGGAAGGATGAGTCCCCTCCCTGATGCTCTGACAGCACAGCACCTTCATCTCCTTCAGCATCACATTGTCATTGTCTTGCCTGCTGTGGCACAGGCTAACAGGATCTGCCTGGGAGCAGAAGAGATTTTGCTCATTAATTGTGTCACTAATCCAAACAAAAGGAAGAAAAACAGTTTTTCCATTTGTATTTTCCCTGCAGTATTTTGCAAACTTTAAACATACATAGGGGTTTGGAACACAGCAGTAATGGGAAAGGAATTTCTCTTGTGAGGGTTGTGGTTCCTTCCCAGGGAATCCTACAATGCTCTACATTCCTGGGCATGATCCTGCAAGTGCTGGCCATGGAGAGCTCCCTGTGGCTCCAGTGGGAGCTGTGCTTGAGAAGTTTTGAAGCTTTTAACAATATTAGCTGTAACAGTCCCCTGAGGAATCTGTGAGCATGCCAGCCAATATGGAGCACAGCAAACCACTGCTCTTAAAAGATGTGTCACAGGCTCTGTTATCCACAGAGAGCAGAGGGACACCCGAGAATGAACCAAACACACACAAACACTGCCACATGCTCAGCCTCACTCATTCCAGCACCATTCAGTGTAAGCTCTGCCTCCAAGGACTTGTGTCAATATGCTCTTTGTCACACATAACACAACAGGGACATGAAATTCAGGGTGCTGCCACGTGCCACTGCTTTTAAAATAAGAAATTGAAGTGCAATCCTAACATTTAAGTAGGGTAAAACTCTATAACAACATCCAAACTATGGCATAAGTACACTTATACTGCTGTGGACTGAGACCAGTCCCAGCCTTCAGGGTGGGTACATAGGTCTTCCACAAAATATTATTTCAACTTTCAATTTAGATACCATATTTCAGACACCAAAGATTAAATTGTTTTAATGAAAGGTCAACAGTGCTGTCTGCTATTTTGCTCTCTGTTGTCAAGCACAGCATGAGACTGCAGGGAAAAGGACAGTGTCATGTGGAAAATAGGACAATGAAATTACATAATTTTTATCTATTAATAATACATAATAGCAATATTTTTAATGCAATTAAAGGTTGTATAAACACAAAAGTACAGAACAGATGAACTTACATGAGTGAGTTCTATTATGATATTTTATAACATATGCTGTGTCATTTTATAAACAAAAGAATTTTCTTTAAATTTTATTTATATGCATATGAAATGCAACATAGTCAAATATGCTCCAAATATGAGAAAAAAAACCCCAGTGAAATTTGCAGAGAATGAAAGAATATTTTGTCTTTTAATTATTAAATACTTCTTATTTACTATACAAGAAATCAAATTTGGAATACTAGAAAATGAGTTTTGTTCTTATTAATAATTCTATTCTTTCATCCTAAGTTTTGCAACAAGCACAGCCCATGGGCTGCAGTTCAGCCCTGAGCAGGTGCTGCACTGACCATCACTCCCCATGCACATCACAACCCTCAATGTTCCCATCCTTCCCAGCAATCCCAGACGTGATGGATCCTCACAATGTCTTCCCTTGTGGCAGTCAGGTCAGGCAACCATTAAAAAAGACCTGTACCCAGCCCCAGGCCTTGGGAGGCATCTGCTGGAGTTGTGGCAATCTCAGAAGGGAAAGTTCCAAGGAGTTATGGGATTGCCTATGTTAATGCCTCATACATATTCCCAACCCTCATTTCCCAGTCATCATCACCTCTCCCAGCCCCTAGAATATTCTCCCTTCCTTGTGTCCCCATTGGCCTCATTTGATGCAGTGTCCCACCCAGCCCACCCCATTGCACCCCACCTTCCCTTACCCCACCTCTGCACCACTTTCCCCTGTACCCATTGGACCCTAAACCCAACTCCACCCCCTCTCCTACCCCACATTTATCCCCTGGACCTCCCTGCATCTTGGTCTTCAACCACTGGCTCCTAAAGAGACCTTGTCCCCTTGGTTAGCCTGTTCAGATTTTTGGGTCCCGTCCCACATTTACTTTCACTATTATTAAAGTGGTTTATGTTGCTAAGTTGTGGTCGTCACTCCGCTCTTCTTTTATTTTCCTTCTGATATCAGAAGAACCCTAAAAGGTATTGTCAGGGACCACCCTCAACCCTGACAATCCCTAACCAGTCACGTGCTTGCTGATGATCTCATCTTCAAACAGAGAACACTCTTAAAATTTTTTTTTTTTCACTTCCCATCTTTGTAAAAGAGCTTTTTACTGCGAGCCATTTGGCAAGAAATCCACAAGGTCATCTGTGATAGAAAAATAATGGACTAATTTGAAAGCTGAAGCCCGAACATTTGCTTGTAAAAAGTATGGCCAATTGTCAACTTTGCAGCTTTGAGATAAGGTATCTATTTTGATAGACTAGAGTCTCCACATGATACCTTAGCACTGTATTCTGGAAAAAGAGGCATTTCTGTGGGGAAGCTCACACAGGGAACTAGCAGCCCTTGCTCAGGCTCATCTGTTTTGCTGGTCAGGGCAGTATTTTCAAAATACTTTCTGCATTAGAGGAATCTGACAGAATTTATAATCTACTGTTTAATTTCTATAATAAATGTCCATTTCAATGGAATCATTATCTAATAGTAGAAGAATACTCTACACTGCTGTGGCATGTTGCTATGCTGGGAATCAAAAAGGAATTACTGTTTTTCACAGACACAGCGACAGCAACTTTGAAAAACCATATAGATTTCAAATTGATACAGGTTTTGGCTCTTGAGTACTGATCAGATAAATTGTCCACTTAGTCCAACTTGTATCATCCTTTTAACTTTTAAACTACCATAGGGCAGCCCTATGAATCAAGCCAAAATTCAGACTTTGCCACTGTCTGATTGGCTTGTATTTGTTAATAAAATGCAGACTGGCTCATGGCATTAGTACTTCATTGCAGTTGTAATAATATTGTAGCTGTAAATAATATTGCCTGGCATGGACTTCTAAGCCCTTTGCTTTAATTTAGTCCACACAAGCATGAAAAGTCCCTGCAAATTTCTATACTCATATATAGAATGTCACAACCTGTATGAAATACACCTTTTTATAGAACACAAAAACCTACCTAATGAAGCTAAAGAGCTTTCTAATGACATGAGAGTATTTAATGGAAGAGTTATCTGTCTGTTAAAAAAGAGTAATGTTAAAAATAGTTCTTAGTTTCCCCTAGAAATATAGTAATGCACAGAAGTTACAATTTGGAAAAGATGATTTTTTAAAAAAGCAGAGGAGGAGGGGAAGTTATAGGATAAGATGGATTTAACTGCCCAGGCTTGATCCTAGACTGCATACATTCTTTTTTTTGTATAAAAGGATAAAGGAGGAATTTGGTTATGTGCATTTCTACAATGATTGTGTAAAAGAATGCATCAGTGCATCCAGTTAGAGTTTTTCCATCAACTTAGAGTCAAGATTTCACCAGTTGTCTCTACAACTGGGTACACAGTCTATGTTATGCCTGTCTTTTCTGGGCAAAAATGTTTGAAGTATTTAATTCATGGTCTGCCAGCTTGTCACATATCTGCCACAGATGCAGGAAATATATATTATTTACATTTTTTAGCATTTAGATTGTGCAAATACTGTTACTGGCAAACTCTGACTGCAGAATAAAATGCAGGAAGACAAATAAGATACCTTCTATTTTCCCCAAAAGATAACTGTAAGGAAATATATACTAAAAATAGACTACATTGTTAAAGTATTTGAAGTGCATTGTTAAAATATTTGATGTGCACTATTAAATATTTTATTCAGCATTCAAAATATTAATGATGACTGCTGACTCACAATAAACTTCCTTGGCTTGTGTCAGTTGACCTCTTGTGGAATCATATAATGTTCCTTCAACATGGCAGAAAAAATGCAGTAATTTAATATCCTGGCAGTTTTGTGTACATGAACTCCTGCTGTGTTCCAAAGACCTGCCTTCCACAGTTCTTATTATTTAACTCAGATAAAATTTTCACTGGTTTAGCAACATATATAGAAAATGTGCTTGTGAACACCTCTATAAGAAAGCAAACCATTGGCTAAATGAAGGCTGTGTAATGTCAAGCACATTCAACTGAACCCTTGTTCTATGCAATTAGGTGCTCCTTACAGTTGGAATCAAAATACTTTTGTATGGGCATCAATTTGTGGTGAACTGGTGATAACAGCATTTTCCTTCTCCTGCAATGATCAAGGTCCTTGCTACAGGTTAAAGTATGTGAGCTGCCCCAATTCTTCCAGGAGTAGAGGAATGTTCTGACAGCATCCTTCTTGAGGAAGAACAGAAAATAGCACATCTCAAGTGAATGCATAGATGCTATTTTATATATTTCTAGTTGTATAAAATATGTAGATGTTATTAACATCTTGAGTCTGTAGTGTATACAGGCTCCTTGATCCACAAATTCCATCTGGCTTCTTGTATGTGATTGTCTACAACTCTTCCACTGTTTTAAAATGCTTTGGCCACAGAACTGACAGTTAGATCATCTGGCTACAACATCTTCTCTGATTCTTTTCTACAGCTTTTCTTCCAGGTTTCTTCTAAAATTAGACTCATTTTGGCTATTTCACCTTAAAGCAGTATTTAATACTGCAGTGTGATTCTGCTGTGGCCTAAGAACACAAATGATAGGAAAGCTCCTGAGGGAAATCATTCTTTTCTCAGGCACATATACCCCTTTGCTGCTTTCCACAGCCTGCTCCAGGTATGTTTGTGCTCCAGCTTCTGGAACTCAGTTTAAACATCAAACATATTGTATTATCTTCCTTTGCAAGCTGAAAAAACCACGTGAAAGGTCCAGATTCAGATGTCATTTGATATCATGCAACTTGAGCTAAAAAAATTGTGGACTATTTCTGACCAAATACAAAAGGCATACAAGGGTAAGAAGCCTTTTCTTGCCCATAAAAAAGCTTACTGAGGAAATCCAGAATTTAATTTCTGCAATCTCACATGGCCTAACTTTCTGATGCTACTTAAGTGAAAACTGACGACCAGACTGAAAACCAAACAGAAGTAAATATTTTAAATTTAGTTGAGAGAAGAACTTTAAATAATACACTTATTTTACAGTAACAGTGCTTTCTTGCTGGGAACCATCCCTTATTCTAGCTAGAATGTCCTTTGTTGTACACAAATAAACTCCATTTAAACATATCATTAATACTGACACAGCTTAGGTCTTCTACAATTTTCTTCCAACACACTGTACATTTCCATCCAGAACATGGCATGAAGAAAAATGAAAGCTTTGTGCAGTATAATAAACATTTCCATAGAAGTCTATATAGTATTTCTACTTTACATCATGTTTCATTTATCAACCTGAATTAGGATTTTAAAGGAGGAAAATGCAGCTTTGCAGTTCAGTACCTCTTCTGGTCTTTTCTTGCAATAACAAAATTGCTTAATGTCATTTCAAGTTCATCCTGTTCCATGCACACATGCACGCAGAGCTATGGGTAATTCACTTACACAGTTCAACATCTCCTTTGTCACAGATGGTAAATGTGCAGATTTTTCCCTCAAGGAAAGAAACTCTTTTATAAAATAATTGTATATTCTGCTCTTTTTTTTTTTTTTTTTCCTGCCACTGATGCTCTTGTATTGTTATTATACTCTGTCAGGCTGATAATTAGCATTCAGTCTCCATCTGACACAAGCACAGCTCTCAATCCTCCTTAAAAATCCCTTAGGACACACATGGTAAGTAAAATAATGTAAGCCAGTAAGAGGGGGAAAGTACAATAATAATAATAATAACAATAATAACAATAATAATAATAATAATAATAATAATAATAATAATAGTAGTAATAGAACAAATGAAAAACATGAGAGTGCATAACCACAGGCTGCTTTTGTCATGCAGTCAATACATGGCTCTTCTTCAGTGACCTGCATGGAGCTAATCCTGCTGTGTGGAATCAGCTTTCACAATGCTGCAACTGTCCCCCAGTAGCTGTCCTTTGCTTTTCTTACACAAAGATATAAATACTCTTCCCAGTCTCACCTTTCTTCCAAACTTTTAAGGCACACACAGTGTATCTTTACACACAGGGATTGCCCCTTCTCCATTCTCAGGTCTCTTGAGGGAATAATAATTTCCTCTTCTCAGACAAATAATTTTTTGGACAGTGTCACGTGATGCTTGAGGTATCCTATTGTTCTGAATTACTCTAACTAGATTATATGGTTCTTAGTAAAATTATGATGTCACTTTAGAGCTTGGTGAACCTACCAGAATTGTCCTAGTTTCAGCAACAATCTTGTCACTAGAAATAAGAAGAAACAGAACTTTCCTTGTAGTTCCTACAATATCCTTGTTTTCAGTGAATTCTTCTTGAAGTGACTGGTGTGATCACAGAGCAGGCCTACTCCAGAAATTCTGTAAAACTGGTAGCACCACACAGTAAATTCTTTTTAGCTGAACCCTCACAGATGCTCCTGCTTCTGGGTAAGGCAGGCAGGATGTGCTGAAGGTGCTGGTGCAGTCCCCACACTGTCACCAGCCCATCTTACCTGAGTTTTAACTGAGTTAAAACTCAGATTTCTGCCTTTGCACTCACACAGCAACAGGAGAGACAGAGCAGTAACTCTCACTGAAACTGGTGGCTTAAATCATCCCAATATCCTAAAGTTACCATGGAAATGACAACAAAAAGAGGTTTACACCTCTACACCAGATCAGTAGGAAAGATTACCAGGCCAGGCTTCAGAAGTCCAATGGCTCTCAGCTGCCATGTAACAAAGTGGAGGGTCAGGGATGTCAAAGATCTGCAACTCGAGAAAACCCTGAATTTCTCTGAATATGAGATATCTTAATTTTGTGACGTCAAAATATAGTCTGTCATCCAAAAGCTACTGAGTTGGTAACAGAGATTTGTGCCTTAAAATAAGAAATACCAAATTTATGCTTATATTAATTAACATTCTGGTCTGGCACTATATGTCTTGGCACCAGTCTTAAAGCCTAGCAAGACTCATGCAGTTGACAGAATGTGTGTATGAGAGACACCTGACAGATCATTGCCACCAAGGTGTTGAATAAGAAGTCCCTGGAGATCTCCATTTGCTCATTAGGTTTCCTCTCTTACAGCAAGGTAACACTGCAAGTGTGAGCCCACAGGAGTTGTTCTATTTACTGCACAGACACTTCCCAGGCCTCCAGCTACATATTTGTCCAAAAGTGGGAGAAAATCTCTTGATAGACACCACTGCTAACCAAATGTAATTTTCAAGTGTAAAATGCAGTTTTAGAATAATTAAAGTATTTTTAAAGTGAGAAGAAATACCTCATTCAGAGCAAATTCCTATGAAAATAACATCAGTGTGGGGATGCAACTAAATTAGAGCACACCCAGCCTAAGCTGCACTATTTTCAAGGTTTAATAAAGCCCTGCCTATTTTCTCTTATTAACTGCCTGGGATGTTGTGTGAAACACCAAACCTGTAACACTCAAATATCTAACACAAGCAGCATCTGACACAAGCAGCATCACACTGAGAAAACAAATGATGCAACCAGCTGAAAATACTTCCCTAGACACATATTAAACAAAACGGTGGAAGAATGATATTCAGCTCTGTTCTCTTTCTGCATGTCACAGATCTAGAGAGTGCTCTCTTGTCTCATACTAATAATTTTATCTTTTATTAGGTGAACCGAAAAGGAAGATTAGGGATTCTGTTAGGCTGGGATTTATGGTTACAGTGAATTTAAACACATGAAAACCATCTGCTGCAGCATCCAAGAAGGAACAATTACATACTTAAGCTGAGAAAATAAAAAACATTAGAGGTGGATTTTCTGCTTTTTGTAGAAGAAAAGCTCTGCCTCTTCCTGATCTCAAACTTCAGCCTCTATACAATATTTATTTATTACCAAGCTAATAAGTCAACCTTAAGAACACATTTCTGCAGTATCTGCTCACATGTTTTCACTTTTCATGTAGCAGAATTCCCTTTACCTAGGGTCTCAAAAGTTCAGAGTTCCAAAAGGGGGACCTGGTAGAAGGAATAAGAGGAACAAATGCCCAGACTCGATATTGCTGCTCAGCCCTTTGGGCCACGTGGCTCTCAAGTCGCCTCTGTCTAATTTTAGGTGGCAATATATCACATCAGGTGATGTCTCAGCATTTCATCTCAGTGACTGCTCCACAATTCCCATCATGGACAGGAACAATTTTTCACAGAAGGTGTATATTGCATAGAGAAGAAGAAATTTATCTGTGTAAATGTAAGAAGTTAATCTTCTACTGCATAACTTTGTGCATCTGCATAAGGAGATGTTATGTTGTGCTGGGGAAGTGGCTTGGCATTAGAGCACAATTCCTTTCTGGAAATGATACTGGCTTCCCAGCATTCTCCAAACAACTCCTTACAACTTTGGGGCTAATCCCACACAGCCTCAGGAGAAATAAGGGAAGTAAACTACAATAATGATGCTGTCCCCCTGCAAAGGCACAACATTTTATGGGAAAAACCTCCTGGGATATCCTCTTTTTTAGCTCTTTTGTGGTTGCTTGGAAGAGTGAATGGTCAGGCTGTGAAGGAGCTATAGTGTCAGTCCACCAAAATGCTTAGATCTTTGCAATTTGAAATCCTACTTTCTCTTCCTGAGCTTCTTTGAGAAAATCTTTAAATTAAATATCTAACATCTACCTATCTTTATATCTTTAAATATCTGCAAACGAATGGATGGAAATTTCTGGCGATTAAAAGTAAGAATCCATGTCACATATTTCCCATATTTGATTGTACTTCTTTCATCATGTATGTGAAACAGCAGATTTGCATAATATCATATTTCTCTGGACTGTGCACTGACCTGTATAAAACAACCTACCAGAAAGCAATCTTCTTTCATGAAACACCAATTTTTCTGATGCCTTCAAGGCAAAAAATGTAGACAGCCAGTTCTCAAAGTCACAGAGAAAACTATCTTCATAGATTTATGAAGGGAAGAAATACAACTTTGCTAACCAACCACTTCCATGCATTCTAATGTCAACATGCTGCAATTAATAAAACAAGCATGTCCCATACTGGGCGAAAATGCTGACCATGCCAGAATAAGTGGGCCCATATATTGTCCAAGCATGTAAACAGATTAAGTGACAGCATAATTAATCCTCAGTACATAATCAATGAGGAACAGTAAGGCCTTGTGAAAAATTAAAGACATCAGAATGAGACTGAATTTTCTCTGAGCTAAAATGTGGAGTCACTAGTCAATGAATCCTGCCTCAGGAGACTGTAACAAATACAAAGAGCGAGCTCAAGGACAGCCAGAGTTGTAAATTGAGAGCTATAAAAAAATAATAATCTAACAATTGTGCCAACATGTTTATAATTTATAGGTTGGCGTTAGAGGTGAGAAATAGGGGTTAGCAGTCTGTTATAATCTGAACTTGAGTCAGTAAAGCACTGCAGAACCTCTAAATCACCACTTCTTTCATTTCACATAGTTTAAAAACATATAATAAAACTATCAGACAAAGCCACTTTCTTTCAGGGTTTGAAGCTGGAGCTGTGGATACTAAACTGTTCAAAGTTAGAGAGCTACTGGGGAGTCCAGCAAAGGGAAGCTCTTAATTTTCCTTGTACTCTTTTCTTTTTCACATTGGACACTTGCCATAAAAGCACAAAAAGCACAGGAGTCTTTTTGTTATAATTGAGGCAGGCAAGAAAATAAGAGTTCCGTTTCACATTAAATTTCGGTGTTCTCAAATTTAATTCCATTTTGATAATCTAATTCACGGTACAGAAAAAAATGAAAAAGTTTGAGCATGCATTTAGATGGAGTGAAATTGGAACCTTTAATCCTACCCAGTGCTGCGAAACTCTGAGTTTCAAATTCCCTTCTCCCAGTGGGTGTGAAGGTCAGCGCTCACCACAGAGCAAATTGGAGCCTAGCAGGACTCTGTTCTCTGTAAATAGGGGAGGCTGCCTCGTCGTGCTCTGCAGGGACTGAACATCTTTTCCAAAAGGGTTTATATATGAAGGTTTTGGGCTGTTTCTTGGACATGAGTCCCCCTTAGAGAAAAGTGAATTAAATGGAGCAACTCTGCATGCATTTGCTAATAACTGGGCAGACAGCAGAATAGCACTTTTACATTTTTTTCCAGTCATTCATCTTTCAAAGTTCCCCATGCCTCCCATGAGCAGACCAGTCATTGCCAAGCTATCCTCTTACAGCCTGTACAATGTGTAGGAAGGTACTGGAGCATAGTATGTAAAGATGGTTCTATATTCACACACTAACAATAAAGTATTGCAATAAATACTAAAAATACTTATAAGCAACCTTCAAGATACTGTCCATTTGTCTGACATAATCACCATTTGAGCTCTAAGTCATCTTCCCTTACAACTGATCTACTCCATTCCTCTGCCATTGTGATGTGAGTTTAACCTGAACTTTGAAATACCATTTGGCACTCAGTATTCTTCCCCCATGAAGAGCTTGTGGAAAATTTTCATGATCAAATTACTTTTCCACATGCTGTATCTTTCATTTCAATTTCAGCAATTTTTCAAGTGCATTTTTCACTGTTAAATGCTCCCATGGAGGATAGTTGTAGCACTAATGGCAACTAAAAGTTACTACTATGAAAAAAATTCTGAAAACTTAGGTAGATTAGTAACACAATAAAACTGGTAGCTAGTGGAACTGCAGCCAACCTTTTATACTGATTGAGTCCAGTGGCCTTTCTACATGCAGAGCCCTTTCTTTCAAACAGGCCTAATGAACACACTGGCAGTGGTGTGACAGACAGAAAACCTACCAGATGAGTTCCCCAGCTGTGTCTTTGTGGAGGCTTGAGAGTGCTTTTACTTGCTGGGATATTAACTGAATAAGTAAGCAAAATTGAAATACAAGATTTCTGTTGTCACACTGTTTCATAAAAATTTTTTTAAACTCCATTACATAGCAGTTTATAAATCTCAAGATAATGTTAAACAATTATTCTGGTCTGTCACAGGCTCCTGGATATTGTAAGAGATTGGGTTGAGTGGGGCAGTAACATGTCTGCAGACAAGGCTCAACATTGTTTTACCCAGCCATCTTTGGTACTTGTCCCTAGTACCAAAGGGCTTTTATTACCTTGGAATACTCAGTATTGGAACACATTTATAATTGTTTGATGGACAAATTCAGACCTTGTCAAGACAAAGGTTAACTCTCCACAGCTTCAGCCTGGCAAAATGAAGGTTGAAAATGAGAGCTGTAGGATAACAGGAGAGTTGACATCTGCTAAATGATAGAGTGCTTCCCTTCTCCCTGAGGAAATAAATTAAGAGAAAACAAACCAATCAAGCAAAATAACTCCAACCAAACCAACAAACACAAACTACAGTTACAGATACAGAACTACATTCTGAGGGAATTTTTTTAGGCTTAGAATTGAGACTTAGACTTAGAGTTACCCTTAGAGTTTATAATCAATCCAGCATCCTGGGAAAATCCTCACATACCGCAGGTGAGAAACCATGAGACAGAAAAAATATACTGTCAGCCCACCTGGGCTCTGGGCTTGTCTTACCTGCAGCATCCTGTAATGGAATGAAACTGTGCTGCTGGAAAGTGTGTGATGGATTTAAAATCTGCTTCTGGGGTTTACATTTTGCTGTAACTGGGTTTAAGACAGCTAACCCAGGAGCAGAGGAGAGCAGAGGTCAGCACCCACTGCAGAGCTCACCCTGAAGGTCCTGCTGCTCTGAGATTCCTGCCAGAAAGGCAGCACAAAGCTTTGGCAAGTCCAGTTGGAAAAGGGCAAAAAGCCTTACAAGTACTTCAGGAAAGAAAGTAGAAGCTGAGTACAAATCTCTAAGAAAGACACTTTTTTGAGCAGCCTGCTTTTATCTCGAGGGAATTTAGCATTTCTGTAGACTGCAGCTACTGCAGGGTCATCTCAGGAGGAAAGGTCCAAGCCCTCTCAACTCTCCCCATCAGAAGCAACAGCTCCAAATTTCTCAGGAAACCAGTGAGTACAGAATACAAGGCCAAGTGTCACATGAACTCCATGATACATGTCAGGTAAACTTGTATATTATCCTGGCATATTATCCACAAGCTTCCATATCTGAATGGATTCACTGCACACCATCTGGTGGAGGCAAATCTGTGTCTGACCAAAGCACAGAGAAAAAAAAAAATGCATGTACATAATTTTAAGTATGGATACATAATACATATAGTATTTCAGAGAAAGGTGCATGAAATATATGGTGTTGTAGGGATTTTTTTTTTTCTTTTGGGGAAAAAAATAATGCAAAGTATATATTTTACTTGACGAAATACTAAGCATATGAAAAAAATTATTTCCAAACTATCTCTATTTATTTAGCTATTACAAATTTTATTTGTGAACCTGTTACTCCTTCACATGTTCTCAGCGTAGGTAACTGCAAATATGAATATCCTTCAGAAGCTGTTGTTTTAAAATGTTGTCTACAAAGGAACTGGATTTTAAGGAAGAAGTTATGAGTATGTTACAACTGGGAATGAGGTGATGCTGCACAGAGTTCCACAACCATAACTTTGAAACCTTTCAGAAATCAAATTCAGGCCACATATATGCCTCTCTTATGGACAGCTCAACTCCTCAGAAGTTTTCAGGCTTTCATTAGGAAGCTCTTTGCCTGCGTGCCAGAGCCAAAGCCACAGCTGTGGTTTAGCAACATAAAACCAGGCTTGGGCTGCATCCAGGACAGGTTACCTCACCCAAGGAATCTTCTGCATCTTCAGTAGATTGGTTTGTTTTCTCCAGGAGAAAAACAGCTGTGTGACCTGTGTGCATATTTCTGTATGATGTCCCATTTGCCAATATTTTAGTCTTTTGTCTGAGAAGGGAAGTGCAGAACACCTTCTGCAGAAAAGCTTCCTCTGGGTCAGCCCTGACAAACTCAGAATGGAAAGTTACAGTGTGGCAAACAGGAAATACACTTTCAAACTTCTCTCACTTTAGTTCAATAATCTTCTTAGCAAATGAACTAAATTTGTGTGTGGGTTTTGGGGGCTTTTTTCCCCTAATCTCATTATAAGTTCATAAAAGCAGGAAATTGCCTCCATTCCAACAGATCAATTTGCTTGCACAGGGTGTGATGTTTCACAGTGGTTGCTTCTGTAGCTATTAGCATGAGATGAGAAAGACTTTTCTTCTGCCAGCAGATTTGCCCAGGCCTTCAGAGTCACGATGTGCACACCCTCAGGCCCTGGAATGAGCCAGCAGGATCAAACCCCTCTGCTGTTCCAGTGGGTGGGACGTGCACACATCCAGATGTTCCAATGGGTGGGACATGCACACATCCAGATGTTCCAGTTCCAATTCTTCTTTGGAAATCCCAGCAGACAAGCTGGAATTATATTTGAATACACTGGAACCATATTGACATAGGACAATATATGTGTGTAGGTATGTATGTATACAAATTTGTCTTTAACGAAATGTTTAAAAATACTCTTTTCAGTCAATCTAAAAACACTTTGGGGATAATTTGCAGCAAGAAATTTAAGAATTTTCAGATATGTCATTTAAAAAATGAAAGATCTAAGTTCCATCCATCATAATTTCACCATATTTTTTGAAAAAAATTCTTTTTTAATGAACTTGAAACTAATTGACAAACTCAACTTGCACTTGCTAATAATTTGATCTTGAATACATTTAAAGAAAATAATGTCTTTAGCAAGCCAGCTTTCTTTCTAAGGTTGAGAAGAAATCTCTTACTCCCATTCATGGAATGAACACTATTTCTTTCCACAAACAAATTTTACTTTCCATACAGATCTGAAATCCTTCTGTCCACACAGTACCCACCTGTCAAATGTGCTTTGCTCAAAAATAATTTTAAAATTTAGATAGATATTTCCTGTTAAAAATAGTAATTCTGTAATTTCTATAAATTGAGCATTTTTAAATCTACATTAATTTAGTCCAGGAATTGCCATTTTGGTTTGAAAAAAAGTCTGGCCAGCTACAATGATTCAGAATACTATTTTAGATGTTTGAGCACTGCCTGCATGTCTGTTCCTTGTCCTTCTCTTCTGCTTACTGCTGCTGTTATCTGACAATATAAATCATCTTGCTTTTTACACAGAGTCTTATTATTTCCCTTAAACCTGGAAGAAAAAAATTCAGAACCACACCAATATAAGCAATCTGGAAGATGCCAGCTGCATCTCCTCTGTCCAGACCAAAGCCCTCGTGGCTCACTCTTGTGTACATTGAGCACCATCTGTCCCTCCTTGACTTGCTGCAATCTGGCCCCAGCCTAAGTGAAACCAGCACTGAGGAATGTCTGACACACACACACGAGCTTGAGGCTGTGCCTTTCAAAACCTCCCTGCAAGACTTGGCCATCTATGCCCTCCAGACAGGCTTGGAGTGCCACTCTTCCCTCTAGCAGCAGCAATTCCCAAAGGCTGCCCACTCTGAAAACACAGGCTGCCTTCCCTCCTGGGCACGGGGGAGCACTGCAGTCCCTCAAGTGGGACTGACATCACATCCAGACCTGCATGGTTTATGTAAGGACCAACTATGGTTTCTCCAGCTTCAGAAGAAGGGGTCCATGCACATCAAAGAGCATTATTTGGCTTTGTGGACTGAGAAGCTCTTAATAATTAAAAGTATACACAGACACAGGTGTGAATACTCAGTAGCATACAGGGGGAGCCGAGGGAGGACATCAATGACTATACACCTGCATATCTACTCACTTCAGTGTCCTTTCTGGATAGACAGTTTTCTTGCAGTGGAAAAGGAAGAAATGTCAATTAAACAAATTTCTGATCCTGCTTTAGCTTGTTGAACATTTGCAAGAATAAAAACTAACAGAATGGACAGTGTGGAAACTTCTAAAGCAGACATTACTTCTGAAGGGGAACAGCTAATTGCCAATGCAGAATGTATGTGAAATATTGATTTAGTTTGTGAGGAGAGGGGAGCAAGTCCCAACATACTTTCATCTGTTCTTAAATATAAATGAAAAAACAATACATTTACTCTAAGGTCACTGGGGAACAAAGGATCAGTCGAAGCATACACAGCTTGTGATTTATATTCAGCACCCACCAGCAGCAAGAAAAGAGAGACTGATACCATCATCTTGCAATCAGCTTTTGGATCATGTCATGCATCTCTCTGCATTCAGCAAACCAGTCTAACTCAACAATCACATATCCTTTTCTGCCCTTCAGTGCATGCAGCCACATAATATTTAATGTAACCATTAAAAGTATGCAGGCACTAATTATCACATTTTTGGGTGTCTTTTGAATACCAGTAAAAGGTGTCAAGCCTTTAAAGAGAGAAGATGCATTTGGCCATGTAAGTTTTCCAGGAAACAGGACAGAGCTGTAATCACTCATCACATGAAGAGATAATTGAGAGTTTAATTGCAGGGAGGGGGAAGGGTGCAAAACTGCTCTAGCCATTGACAAGAGTAAAGAATAATTTCATATAGGGTAGCCATCAAGTTAATTTGATAGGTAGCTCTGGGAGCCCCGTGGGTGCTCGGAAGGCTTAGCCAACAAGATTTCATCGACGTTGTTAGTTGCCTCTCCATCTGCTTCACAAGGAACTCTTGGCAGGCTTAACTCTATTTCCAGTTGCTAGAGAGACACTTTCAGCCTTGGGATGAAAGTAACATCGGTCTTTCCTTTCAGTACATAGCATTGTAACTTAATTTTCATATATTTTTCCCTGTTGAGGTTGAGTTTCAAAGCAGAATTCACATGAAGTTTTCTCACAAAAACACCAAGCAGTTTATAAGACAAATATTAAAATTAAAAACAGTAAAAAGTTCAAAACTGACTGCAAAGCATGATTGATTTTGTAGTGGGTATTTTTTTTTCCTTTTAAGTCAAAGGCAAACAATTTGCAATGAATAATTTATCTGACATGCTATGTTTTTTTTGGTTTTGTTTTTTTTTTTTTTCATAGAATTTCCTCTGGTAATTTCAACCTCAGGTACATTCCATTTTTAAGCAGACAGCTTTCCTAAAAATTAAGCCACATTCTGAACTTTCTTGGCATGTTCAATAATCCGGAATCAGAGAGTGCACAGTAGAATAGAAATGAAGACATGCACATCTTCAAGTTTAAATTTATATTTATATTAAGTTTCTGTGAGTGTACCCTCATAAAACTTTGAAGTGCATTCCTTCCCCTGCTCTCCCCTGAGGAACTGACTAGCAGAACAGAACCATGTGAATGCTCATGAAACAGAGGAGCACAAGAAAAACAAGTCAACTCAATGCACTTCTTTGAACGAAAAAGAAAAATATTTGGCAAAGTCTGGATTTAGGATGTGACACTACAAATTTACAGAATGGTAAAGAGCAGAAATTCAGCTATTCTCAAATGTGCTGAGTAGAATCTGATGAGCATCTGCATGTTCATCATCCAACAAGCTGAAGCAAAGATAATCTTGCTTGCTCAGCCCTTGTTCAGATTTGCAATTTATAAGAGTGGAGTTCAAGTGGCAGGAAGCTGAATGCTGTGTCCATGTGCTAGTGATCCCTTTCTGCCTTGTGTGGCTCAGGCTGAGAACCCCTGGCCAGCTGTGCTGGCTCTCCTGGATGGAGAACCCCTGGCCAGCTGTGCTGGCTCTCCTGGACTGAGAACCCCTGGCCAGCTGTGCTGCTCTCCCAGGCTGAGAACCCCTGGCCAGCTGTGCTGGCTCTCCTGGACTGAGAACCCCTGGGCAGATATGCTGCTCTCCTGGACTGAGAACCCCTGGCCAGCTGTGCTGCTCTCCCAGGCTGAGAACCCCTGGCCAGCTGTGCTGCTCTCCTGGACTGAAAACCCCTGGCCAGCTGTGCTGGCTCTCCTGGACTGAGAACCCCTGGCCAGCTGTGCTGCTCTCCTGGACTGAGAACCCCTGGCCAGCTGTGCTGCTCTCCCAGCTCACCACTCCTCAGCTGGATGGCCGTGGCAGCCCAGCCCAGCCCAGGACCACTGCAGAAACAGAGTCAGAGGTACAAAGTGCTGCATTGTTTAAGCTGGCTGCAAACAATAAACAACCTGAGAAAGAGTGTGCTGGTCCCAGCTACCTCAGATGCTGCTTCTACCTGCTCTGTGTTACTCCTGTCAGGCACGAGTCAGCATCTCCCAGATTTGGCAGTGCACACTCCCTGATTTGGCTCCTGTTCACATGCAATGCAGTCTTTGAGTGCAGCCCCTTTCCAAACAAAACATCAATCAATCAATCACATCACACAGCTTAGAATCACAGAACCACAGAATCATTAAGGTTAGAAAAGAGCTCCAAGGTCATTAAATCCAACCTATGATCAAACACAACCACATCAACTAAACTAAAGCACCAACTGCCACTTTTCTGGGTGGCATTTTTCCAGCTTGCTTTCCTGGGCTGTGAAAACCTTCATTACAAACACAAACCAAACTTAATTCAGTGATACCTAAATTTGCCTCAGGTTCACTCTGTGTGCAATGGCAGTCTTAGATAACAGAAGCACAGGCCACAAGTAATTAAAATCACATTGATTTTACTCAGTATCACAGTGATGATATGAGTAATGTTGGCCTTCTTATAATGGAATTAAAATACTAAGTGGCTGTGTGAATAAGATACTTTCATTTTCTGTAAGGTATCATCAGAAATTACAAAAAAAAAAAAAAAATTTCAAATCATCATGGCGAAATGTATGGTTTTGAGGGACTTTGATGCATTTTAAAATAATAAATAGACATAATTCTTTACCGACCCACAGAAAAAAGCTGGGATATCTCAGTGCACTCGAGCCAGAGATATGCACAAAGAACACTTATCCTGCTTTCAAGTTGTAATTTAAGGGGAAAAGAGCTTAAAGAAATTTTTTCCTCCCTCTCTTCTTGTTCCCTAAAGTGCAGGTGGCTGTGCCTGCCTGGTCCTGCTCATGCTGCCTGTCCTGTGCTCTGCACTCAGCTGGCCAAAGCAGCCCACAGAGCCCATCCCCAGCTCTGCAAAATTCCTCAGGATATCTCTGCAGGATAGAACTGTATCTGGTGGCTCTTTAGTTGCTGCAGCATTCTTCCAATCTGGCAGAGGCATGACAAATTTGCAAGTCAACATGTTTTAAGATGGATTATCCTTTTCAGAAAATGTCTGCAGGGATGGTTTGGGAAAAAAATCCTTTAAAAATCTTGTTCCTGCTTTGCTTTTCACACTAAACATGAGAAGAAATATTCAGAGAGGATTTCTGAATTCATAGCTAATGGGGGAAGGGATGATGTAAGGTCGTATTCCATTTATAGGAAGTCTTTTAATTTGTTTTGCCATTCCACATTAAAATATATTTATATGTACACACATATATACACATACATTCCAAATATTATGGAGATAAACCTGTAATATCTATCTTTCCACCTTTAGAATGATAACATGAGGAGAATTTTTCAAAGTTCTACATCACTGCAAACCCCACATACTTCATAAAGATGATTAACCACTGAAGAAAGCTCCCAGCAATTTAACAGATACAAGAGAAAATTTAATGCCTTGGAGGCATATCAGATGTTGGAGGATAGCTTAACTACTGAATTATCCACTAACCTTCTCTTCCAGCTCTGCCTTGGGGATACTACAAAAGATGTTTCAAGAATGAGATAGAAGGCACTGAAGGAAAAGCCATGTTAAAAACTTTTAAGGAGTGGCCTGGATCTTGACCTTATCTAAATTAGCTTGGACTTGCATAAGATGGGAAAAGGTTGATGTGGGAGAAAAAGAAGATAATGATCAAGTGTCTTGACTTGCAGACAGGCAATAAATCACTTCTATTGAACATGCCATGAATGACAACGGAGAATCTTAGACATGAAATGAGTCACTGGAAACATTGTGTCTTCTGAGTCAGCTGAAAGGGAAGAAAAGTCTCCTTGTAGAGGCATTGTCTTCCTAATTTGCAGAAAGGTAAATAAACACCTTTCTCAGCTTTCAGCTACAGAAAATAAATATAATATAATATAATCCACTGTGTGGATAGCCACACAGTCAGTAAATCTCCTCTCCAGTCAAAATTTTTTCATTCCCTTTTTCGTTGAGGGAACACACTACCCTGCCCCAGGGCTGACCTCTAGGATTTAAAAAAAAAAAAAAAAAAAAAAAAGTCCTCTGTGGATATCTATTGATTTCCCGGCAAACTCAGATAAGTTTGGGGCCTGTCTGAAGAGAGGAGCCAGCCCTGCTGCTGTCCCCGTGTGTGACAGGAGGTGTTGTGGGGACAACAGGCTCTCCTGCCCTTGCCAAGGGTGACCTGGGCTGGGGTGTCCTGCAGGTGGGGACAGGAGCTGATGGCAGAAGGAAGTGTGAGCAGCACTTGCAGTGACACTCAGGATGGTTACTGTGATGCCAGTTGGAGTTTTGCCTTTTTTCTTTCATATGTTTTCTGTATTCTTCGCACAGATATTTGTAGCTCTGTTGCATTAGTGACTAGATTTCCCAGTAATTTTCCATGGCCTTTCCTTAGGCAGAAAGACAAAACAAATTCCAAGCTCCAAGCCCTGGGAGGAGCAGGGCCCTGCACTATCTTGGTTCTTCCTGGGAACCAAGGCTCTTTGAGACACATTCCCATGGACAAAGTACAGCTGGCACCAAAAGGGGGGCTCCAGAAAAGGGGCATGGCCTGGGGGGGGCATTGCACCACCACTCATCCTCCTAATTGGTGCTTTCTATCAATTATGCCAATTTCCTAAAATCTGTAAAAATGTATTCACCCCTGTGGGGGTGGGCTTTTGTGGACATCTTTCCATAACTGCTCCTGAAGGCTTTCAAATAAAGATCCGCTCCCATATTACCTCCTTACTAAAATTACCACAAGTTTCATTTCCTGGTTATGCAAAAGGCCATACCCACATCCATCACACCTGATGGCACCAACAAGCACAGCTGGGCACCTTTGGTCTTAAGGTTCTTCTTCCTGTTATTTTAACAAAGTAAAAACCTTAGTTAAAAAGAAAGAGGATAGTGCAACCATTTCAATGACCTTTTTCCTACAAGCCAATATTTTTAAAAACAGATTTTAAGTCTAACCACAAACTTGGCAGAAGTAATCTCCTGCTGTCACCCTCTCTGGTTTTTCCTACCTTCTTGCTGCAGCAAGAGGAGTCAGCAGCCTGGATAAGATCACTCTGCTGTTGCAAACTTTAAAAAGCACCAAACAAACAAACAAACAAACATAATTTCAAATAAAGCCCAACTCAATGCACACAGTTTCAACAGAACAGTTTATGAATTCTGAAGGCTCTTAAAATTTGTATTATATGCTTTACAAATGTTAACTGCTTAGTTCTTACACTTCATTGCATGCAAAGCCTAAAGGATTCATAGATTAATTCATGTGATATTTTAGTTTTTTGAGAAGGATAGGGAAGATAAAGGCTCACCACTTACAAAAATAAGAACAAAAAGACCAATGGTATTCGTTCTACTAAATCAACTATGACAGTTTTCACATGGGTAAGCTTCCAAAGGGAAGATGGGCTATGACCTCTAAGATGTATTTAGAAACACATCTCCCTCTCAGAGGTTTCTGATAGTGCAGGCAGTGTTTGTTTACATATGTACCCTAAAAGTTTTCTGCACCTTCATTTTTACTGGTCCTGTTTTTGTTTCTAAGCTTGCTAATTGAGTTGTGCTTGTAAAAAACTCTCAATGCATCTGAGAGTCATGTAACTGTCTAAAGAGAACTTCTCCTTTACAGGTGGCACAATCAGGTTTTCTCAGGAGTTCAGGCCTTTTTCTCCTCCTCAGCACATTGAGTAGCTTTGAACCTTTGCCTCACCTCATTAATTAGTTCAGTTCTCCAGATACACTAAAAACTCCATGCTCATCCCAGGTAGCCAGCCTCCAAGAAAACAAAGGACAAGTTCAAGCCCTTCTCTCAGGTTCTTTCTTAAAGGTTTGTCAGTCTTCTCCTTCTAAGGTGAATCCTGGAGTCTTCAGGGACTTCATACCTCCCCTTTTCTAAAAATCTCATCTGTCTTTCAACTGCTTCCTTTTCATTTAACTCTCTGTTCCCCTAGTACTCCTGCCTACTATTCCAATATCTCTATATTGAATTGTCTAACTAATTCTTCACATAATCTCCCATGCTCCTTCCTGCTCTTGGATTCTCTTGGCCCCTCAGCTTTCAGGGCACATTCTTACAGGTCTATGGCCAAAGTCCCCAGCCCAAGGTTTTCCAGCCTCATTTCTCTATGGATATCCAGCAGCCAGCTGCCCTCGTTTCAAGAGCTTCCTCCACTCCTCTCCACTCTCTGCAAAGAGATTCACATCTCTTTTCTCCCTCTGTTTGCACATCTAACACTGGCTGGGGTTTGGGCTGCTGCAAGGGCAATTTTCTGCCTCCTGCAACATTTTTGAAAGGATCAGCAACATCTTCTCCCAGTATTCCCACACACAAACACTGCTGCATGTATACCACACCAGGCTGGGCTCTCCTCACTCTGATTTCCTACACCTTGCCATCCAAAGCCTGGAACTCATTTTATCAGCCTTCAATATTCTGTGGGAGCACAAGATACATGTAAGAAAATCTCTGCTCAGGAAAAACTTGAGAAAATTTAACTCAAAGGCAACAACCTTTGTTTACATTTCCCAGTCTCTGAAAAGCTTTCAGGTATTTGCTCATGGGCTGCTGTCAGCAAAGAGGTACAAAACATTTGTACTCCATCTGCTAAAAGATTATTAGTGGCATTACTTTTTAAATCCATCTTGTGACACTATACCCGACAAACTGTTCACACAATTCCAATTTTTTTTTCCTCTTCAGGCTTTTAATCTTTTTTTTCTGGTTCTCAGGGAAAGAAAAGAATTCCAAATCAAGAAGAACTGTGCATAGAAGGCAGGTCCAACTGCAATTATTCACACAGTGGCTTAACATTCTAATCAAATCCTGAATATCTGGAATTTTTCAATTTTTTAGATCTTAATTTCACAATTATTCCTCCACTATATGCATCATTTCTGTGCTTGCACAGGCAAAAGGTATCACCAATGGAATAAAGGCTTTGTTGGAGAATGTTGTACAGTCCTATTAATAATATAAAATCAGTCTAAGCCACAAAGCAATTTTGTTGACTCATGGGTCATTAAACATGCCTTATTTAAAACATTTTCACTTTTTATTTCTGAGTTCTCCTTCAAATCATTTTTTATTGTCTGATTTAGAATAATTCAACATAAGATATGAGTTTTCCAGCTAAGAAGCCATTACCAATTCAAACATCAAACTGACTTCTCTTCCAATATGCAAGCAAGTGAACTTAGCTTGTTAAACTTTCTTTAAACTAGAAATCTTTTATAACCCAAGAATAGCTGTTTAATACAATAAATTCTTTTGCTGCTATAAAACTTAGATGGTTTACACACCATCTATTTTAAGTTCATGGCATGGATAGACAGTTCCTAGATCTTCTGCCTATAAATAGGGGCCAAATACAGGCTTATGCATTATGGGAAATAGAATGCCTGAACAAAATCTTTAGATAGACACAGAAGTTATTTATATGTTTTTCTCACCTGATTGCATTTAACCCTCATATGAACTGAAAGAGATTATATGCTGAGATGGCTGGTTATTTTCTGATAAGAAACTGGGGCATCTTAAATGTTAAAATCTACATTTTTCAGAGGAAAAATTTTTGACAGTTTTGATAGAACAGGCTTCCCTGATCTAAAATAGGATTGCAGACAGAAAGACAACTGCTGTTGAAGACTCACTCCTCAATAAGACTCCAATCCTCTGGTGACAAAGTCTTCACTGTAAACCCAGCTTAGCCCAAATAACAGGCTCATTTCAGCACAGGACTAAAGGGCTGATCAGACAGGCATATATATGTATATTTATATATAAATCTATCTATCTATCTATCTATCTATCTATCTATCTATCTACCTACCTACCTACCTACCTACCTATATGAATTTATATATAGAGCTGCACCTAATTATCCAGAATTTCACCCAAAGATCAGTTCTTCATGGCAAGTACAAAACTTTGTCTTTTGGAATGATTTCCAAATCCACAGCATTCCTGGCTATAATGGAGAACCAAGGGGACATGAATGATTATTTGTCTGCAACCATTCAGCCAATACGTTTTTTAAAAGCAATAAAAAGGAAATTTATTTTTAGAAACAAATCCAAATGGAACTGTTATAGGCATACCTGCAAACATATGTGTATATTCTAGGGTTAACACAGATATATGCATAAGAGAACAAGAAATGTCCTTGAAATCTGTCCAAAACTTACGAGATTTAAAGGAATATTTATAGCCATACAGAAACAAAAGACATACAAGTGCTAATTTATTTATCTTTTCGTTTTTCTCTGTGCTGATATTCGGGCTTGTGACATTTTAGTGGCTAGTCCTTTTGCATGAATGGCCACTGGGTGCCACTGTTCTGCTGCATAGAAAAAGAGCTGAAACAACATTTTCGTTGTAGCAATAGTTTTTTTTTTTATTAAAATATCTATACTACTGCTTCACATACCCATCTCTTAGAAATGTTGCTGCACGGTTCATAGTGAGCTTTTTCATTGCAGAACAATAGAAAAACTGGCATTAAGAGACTGGAAAACGTATTTAAACTCAATGGGCAATGTAACGTAGAAGAAACTTTCTTCAACTGTTTATTTTTTAGTAAAAGAGAGACTTGTTATCCAGTTTCAGTTTCGATATTCATTTGCTGAATGACCTTGTGGAACTCACTGGGAGCTGTTCCTGCCCAGCTGTGCACAGCTGCTTTTCCAGCACCCAAATATGTACATCAAATGTTCAAATGTACATGGAAACAGGATCTAATACACTGAATTGCTTTCTAGAATACACAGTGTGTGTGCAACTACAATAACTGTCCACAGGAAACTGGTGCATTTCTGAATGTGGAAACCACATCCTTAAATCCTCTGTGCCTTGTTTTCTTCAGTTAGGAAATGGGGTTTACAATGAGTATGCAATTTATGGCAAGAATAACACTGCAGGGACAGACTTTTATACAGCTAATAAGAACAGGGTTGGGCCTGTGCAAGAAGTCTCAAGAAGCTGAATGTGACCTGCAGCTTTAGAAGTAAACAGTATCTTGTGCTGGGAGAGGACAGAGGGTGGTGTCATACAGGTCTGGGCCACCATGTCCCATCCAAGTTTATATAACTGCAGTAATAAAAGCCACCATTTGCTCTCCCAGCTGCAATACAAACATATTCAAAGTTTAAATAAAGCTTCCAGAGGTCAATGAAGAAAGATAATTTCAAATGCTGCCATCTCACACCATTAAGTTATAAGCAAAAAAAGAAAAGAAATGGTGAATCACTGAGTTCCTTGAAAGTTCAAAGGATAGACTTTAAATATGAAAAGCATCAGAAATAAAAAAGCAAAAAAGCAGCCTGAACTACATTTAACAACTTTATGCCAAAACAGAAAGGTCTTTCCAATCATGCAGAGAGTTTTCAAAAAAAAAAAAAAAAAAACCTATAACAAGAAGGAAAATATGGTGCAAATTGACAGATTATTGAGGCAATTATCTTAAATAACATTGCTTAATCTTTATAACATGTTACACTGCCCAAATGTGGGCTGATAGTTATTCATCACGTTGCTCTGGCACATACTTGAAAAAATTTCAGAGATGCTAAATGACCTTTGAAAGACATTTTTAATAAAATGCCTTATTCTAGGTTGGTCTTAATCCACTGCAGAAGCTAAAACCCTATCATGTTCAGATAATGAAATATCTCCAGAATAATTTTTTAAGAAGTGAAGAGGACACTGCTCATGCTTTCTCTGTCTCTACATATGACACTCACCAGAACCTTCTTTTTAAAGCAATTCAGAAAGCCACAGAAAATGCTGTGTACATTCAAGTACCTCACAGTACATTAGGAAAGATCTAAAGAATGTTTCTTATATATTTCTTTTTTATCTAAGGCAATATTTCTGTGTTCCCACCTAAGATCAAAACAATTTGGTGTTACAATTTTTAGCACTCTTTGACTCCCTGTTGAGCCCATCATACTTGTCCAACCCACTTCCTCCCAGTCACTGACAGCTTCAAATTAATTTCCTGCCCATAAATTCCTTACCCATCCTCTGCAGTGTGTCCCACCTTCATGAAGTTCAACCATAAAAAAATCACAGCAGGGCAATAACCAGATTGAAAGGATCCCTGAGCTCCCCTCTAGGTAGCCAGGTACCCACCTGTGTCAGTCACTGAAACAGGGGGATGACAAGGTTGTCTGCACTTCTTACCTCTCATGTTTGGAGTTTAATAGGAAGTAAAAATTGGTCTCTGTCTGATGCTGACTGCCTTCCCTCACCTGAAATGACCAGCTCAAGTACAGTACAGGGAAAACTGTTCCACTTCAAGGAGCTGATGGGCGAGGGTCAGAGCACAGCAGAGACAGATGTGACCTTAGGGCACCTCCAGCTGTCCTTGCTGGATTGAGTAGTATGGAAACAGCTTCTACTTTGAGATGATAAAGATTAATTTTATGAAAACTAGTGAACACTCCCAGGCTTAGATAATTTGGGTGCACCTGAAAAGTTAGAGTAAACAATCTAACCTGACCATAGTTTAAAGTGAAAAATATCCAGTCTGTGTTCATATTGCACTTTTCCCAAGTGCCTTGGGTATAAGGCTAGAAAGCCACATACCCATCTGAAACAACTCATGTTGAGATTAAATGTATTTTCAATTAATATTTAGATCCATATCCTGTACCCTAGTCAGGTGGTCTTGCAGCACAGCCTTTATTTTAAAGCAGACAGAAGATACAGATATAAAGTAAGAGAACATTTGCTTTGAGAACAGAGGCAAACATATGGTTTTCACAGCCCTAATTTCATTACAGCTCAGCTCTTCTCAGCAATAACTGTCTCTCCCATAATACTTCCAAATGCCCTGAAATACTCTAAGTGAATTTGGTAACTAGCAAACTGCTGTGCTTCTCTGTTCATTAGCATGAGCTGTCTTGTTTCACTTGCCTATCACGCCAATGTGATATGGCATAATGCAGTGTTACATGCTGTAACAAGTCAGAAAAAATTTTAAAGGCCACATGTTTGGCTTTATGCTTAATTCTCAACAGCCTGTATATTGTCCATTACACAGCCCAGGTAATTTAATAGCCCAGCTGCTCAAGAAGAAAGCGAAAAGACAACTTTTTACAAGTTTAGAAACTTGTATTGTTGTCATTTATCTGTGAATGGGTGTCCATATGTAGACATTTATAAAAGGTTTTTAGCATCTTTTGCGGAAACTAATGCTCACAGCTTTCAAGAACTTCTAATAAAATTTAATACAAAATATTTAAGAGATTGGAAGCATTTAAATATCCACATTCACAATTGTTGAAGTGCTTGAACACTGAGAGCTGCCCAAGAGCTGGAAACAAATCCTGGCTGTGCGTCCATGAACAACAAAATTTCATTCTCAAAAAGCTCAAAATCAAAAGTCAATCATCTTTCTGGTGAAAAGGTGACAAGATAACTATTATTATTTAACATCATATGACATTTTCTCTATTGTACAGATGTACTTGTCCAAAAATTGCCCAGAGCCTGGAGGAGACATTTTCCCAAGCAATCCACTATAGGGAATAAATTTAAAAAAAGTGAAAGCTGTGGGAAAACCTTACTGAGGATGGAAGGGAGGTTCTGGCCTGCCTGCAGCCAGCATCCCTCATCCCTCCTGGGCTCACAGGCACCAGGGATGCCTTCCAGCCCCTGAATCTATTCTGCTCATGTGCTAAGGAAGCACAAAACAAACAGGAAAATACACACTAAGGTAGCAATACTTATCCTGACCTAAATCACACAGCCAGCTTCACACTTAGCTCCTTCCTTTCCCAAACCTGGCAGCTTGCTCAGGAAAGATCAGTGCTTAGATGCAGAATATTCCTGAGGGAACCCAGAAATAGTTCTTAGAAAGCAGAGTGCTCAACCTGAAGCTACACCTATGTAAGAGGAGATGAGACATTTTATCACTGTTTTACATATCCTGCCAAGCAGCCTGAGGTGAGGGCACCTCTCTGATCTCAAATGCCTTCTGAAGTGATAAAGAGGATCTCATGCTGTAGGTTTAATGTGTAAAATACTTCTTACCTTAAAAATTAAAGTAATATATATAGATATGGATCAAAATTAGGAAAGACTAATACACTTGATCTCTTAATTCCATTTCCCCTTAGGGCAATTGTTCTGTGCTAAAATAGCAAGGCCTGACTCTTGTCATCAGAAGATCCCAGAGGAGCTCAGCATTATCTGCTGTACAAACTGGGGACTTACAGCACAGAGCACTGTGGCCAGAGTGCCAGCACAGCCCTGCACCCACCATGAGAGACAGGGAGGGAAAGAGGAAGCCTGAGCCTTCCAGCCTCCCACTGTGGTACCTCTGCTGGGGAGCATCAGCTTTTATCATTTGTTCCACTTTCAGATTATCTCTTACAATCCCTTTCCAGCAATTCATTGCTGTTGGCTACACTTTTGTATAATCTTGTATTAGCCTGGGGAGTGCTTAATAATTTTAATTTTTCATCTGAGTTTTCTTCTTGTAGCAATTTTTTTTTTTTTTTTTTTTGGGGGAGGGTATTAAATAAAAGTAGTAACATAGAAAATGTCAGGAAGGGCTAAGCCTAATATAATTGTTTTCATGGCATGGATCTAAATACAGCAAGAAGCATCCAGGGAAATAACCTTTACTTCTGTAAAATTTAAGTACATAAAAAAGGTAATTGGTGCCAGCTAAAATGTATTGCAGTTTACCCTTTATTGAAAATATGCACCAAATTCCATTGTGTGGCTGCTTGACCAGGTGCAGACTACAGGTCATCAGAAATTCTACATATCACTGTGTTTCTGGATGGGAAAGGACCAAAGTTATGGCACAAAACCCACAACAAAGTAACAAATAAAAAAAGAACAAAAAAAGATCCAAACCACAAAAACTTAAAAAAAAAAAAAAAAAAAAAAAAAAAAAAAAAAAAAAAAAAAAAAAAACACAAAAATAGGGCAATAATACCCTAAAAATGAAAATCTCTGGCCCGAAGTCCTGCACCTATTTATTCCAGCTGAAAACTCTCATTGAACACTGACAAGCAGGAAAAGAGCCTGGTTGATGATGATTATGAAGTACCCATGTATTATTAATACTTTTAAATATCTGTGGCACACACAGAAGCTCCTTATGTGAGGCACAAACAGAATCAGTTTCTCTTCAAAAAGACATTCTACTTTCACATAATAGTGCAAATGGTTTTGCCAAAGAAACGTTTTTTCTTACACTTTACAGAGGCCTTACATCCAACTGCCACAAATGCCTACATGAGCAGAATTTGAGATATTCAAGAATATTGTGAGCACAAGGCAGCCAGTAATGAATGTTTCACTTTTAATTGAAATATATATCTATTGCTAGTAAAATCCATAAATCATTCCAACAGAAGAAAGAAAATTACATGAAGAATTTGATACACTTCAAACTAAAATAAATGCATCAACTATTAAAATAAATGTGTGTATTACAGGAAAAATTGATCAAAATCAGATACAATATTTTATTCACCAAATCAGACACATCCCTGTTGAATCACTGCTTATTCAATGCAGGGTGAGATGCATCATCTATCAAAACAGATATCTCCTACAGTAAATCAAATCCACCCTGTGATTCAAATATGTCTCCTACTGAATCAAAAATATCACCCAATACATCAACTATGTGGCACCAAATACATGGCATTTTAAAGAATTACCAAGCACAGTGCCTCTAGATTTAACAAGGATAATGTTTAAATTAAAATTTATTTAGACAAAGAGAGTATTTCCAGACTCCCTCAAAGGCTGATTCCTGGACTAGGGACTGTATTATATTGTTTCCTTGAGGCATCCTTTGTTTAAGGCACCTTGCTAGGATGAAGTGCTTTCCCCATCTGAGCAGAAAAGGAGGGCTTTTATTCCACTTTGATCCACTCCTCAAACCTCTGACATCTGGACCAAGCTCTAAGCAGCCACATGTTGTCCCCAACTCCCCAAAAGGGGAAGTGCCAGCCTTTTCCAACACATTCAGAACACCACAGTCCATGTACCCTGAAATAAAGAGATGCAAATGTTATCAACATCAGTGGATGGCCACCATGAAGGGCCCAACAACCAACTAACAGGCTGATCCTCCACAGTATTTTTATCATTACATCTTCATGTAGCACAAAGCCAAGTTCATGCTTAGCCCAAAAGCACCTAGGTGGCCTCCACAACACATTGCCACAGTGTGAAGGAGATGCCAAATGTTCACATGGGCTGGAAAAAACCGTCAGAAAAGTTAGGGAAACGTTCTCAAATACACAGATGTCAATCCTGGCTTGGGAAGCTACTGAGACATTGTCTCAGATACTGGGACAGTAATCTTGTGAACTATCCATACACAGATTCACTGCTTTTTAAACTTTTGCCTCAGCAACAGGCAGGCACAACTGACAAAGACAAAATGCTGTGCTATACTGGAACAATTTTCATAATCTTACTCACTGTACCTGATCCCATATTATTTCCTGGAATTTGGTGTCCCCATCAAGGCTGTGTATAGGCAACTAATTTGTTTACAAGCCTCAGAAGAGTCTTTTCTGCAGACTCAGTGCCTAACTCACTGTCTCCCATCTAGGAGAACTCTGTGTGACACAGAGGGAGCAGTGCCCTCCATCCCCACATTCACTCAGCACCAGTGAGGAAGTGACACCTCTGGCTGGCAGATGAGATGCTCCACCAGCCTGATGCGGTGAGAATCAACCTTTCCTTATTATGCTGGGGGCTCTTTGGGTGCTGGATTTGAGACTGCTGAGTATGAGTGATTTTGTGCCTCTCCTTTTAAAGGCAGTTTGGTATGCAGCAATAAAAGGGCATGAACTCTGAGGTGAGAAGGGAAGCTGAGAGCACAGACATTCCAGTTGTGACAGTGAAAGAAAGGCAGATTTGTTTTCCTCTCTCTGCTCCCAATAAAGGGAATTGACATCTCAATTTTCAGCAGTGCTAAGAAATGAGCATTCAAAAGAACTCAGGTTAAAACTGACCACATATGATATTATAAAGACTGTCAGGATAAGATTAAGTTACCTGCAGTGTCACAATGTTTAAAATACATCTGATTAACTCAGACAGCTGGAATATTTTTCAAGGATGACAAAATTCTACTGGGACACTCCCAAATTGTGGGTTTAGCTTATAAATTAGGCTAGAGAACTGCTGTTCTTATTGCAAGCTCAAAAGGAACAAACAATACTTGTTACTCCTCTGACGTTCACCATTATCACTTTCCTCTGTCAATACAAGCATTGATTATAATTGCAGTTTTGCCCAACTCAGATTGATTAGAAAGTAAAGCAACAAGAGTAGTATAATTATGTCCAAAAATGTATAATGTCAAAAAATGTCCACTGACATGAGACATAAAGCTGGCTTGATGGACTATTAACAAGTAGAAGAAACATATGTTTTCCTTATACTTGCTATGAATCCTACAGAAATACAATTCTATTCTGCATTTCTGTCGTTTTCACAGGAAAATATACCATAAATTTGGCAAATCCAGCCAAGGAAAGGAGCAATTTATGGATGTGATGTCTCTACCAGACCTGCCTTACCCCTTAAATCTGATAGAGTAAACCTGGGTAGTGTCTGTGTATTGGGTTAATTAAGAATCTGAACAGCAGGAGCAGTTTCCAAACACATGACCTTGCAGAAGGTGATGTTTATCTCAGATTGGGATGGACACTTCTGGGCCTGGAGAGAGTTCAGGCATCACGGTGGATGTTGCTTTGTTCTGCCTCCTCTGCTGGATATTGTCACAGCTTGAAGCTGAAAGTGGATAACAATTCCTCCTTTCCAAAGGACAGAGCAAGGCTGGCTGTGATGGCAGGAGACAGCAGGAGCTGAATGCACCTGCACAACAGGAAAGCTTCTCTTTGGTGGGAAGATGTTCAGTGAGGGTTCTGTTCACTGTCACACTGCAATCGACTTCAGTGAGTACAGGAATTGAAATTAGAAAGTTCAAACTTACTCCATGAATTGCTTCATTAAAAGGTCAAATATTAAAATTCAGATTTCAAATATTAAAATTCAGGAGTAAGCATAACTACACAAACTCAATATTTTCTTTTGCAACACTTGTGGTTTCTGTAGGCAGAGAGCTTCAGATCCAAAATGGTGTAAAGACACAAAGATTTATTTGTTTACTCTTTTTATCTCCATCTCTTTTAAAGACCCTCTTATCTTACATTATGTTTCCATCTATTTCTACATCTTGTTATTTAAAGGAGCTTAAAACTCTTAAAGATGGATTTTGTTCATGGCATTTCCTAGAACCTAAGGCACAAGGGAAAATATTCAAAAGGTGATAATCTCAATTAAGTTTTAAAATCATGGCTCTAATGCCTAGTATTTTGTTGCCATGGTTTAAATTTTAAAGAAATGCTTATTTTTACAGTATACCCCTGTGTTCCTTAAGACACTATAAAAATAAAATGCAGAAAAGCTTTTTTAAAAATTATAAGATAGTCTTAATAACATTTAATTAATAGACATAAAAGCTAATCCTTTCTTCTTAAAGAAAAGTATATCTGGCTGTTCAGCAAAGTAACCAGCACTTTACACAAAGCCTCTGTTATTTTCTTTGCTTCCAAGGCATATTCAGGAACTCCTTTTAAGGCCTGTCCATCGAAGTAAATCGATTAAACTCATTCAAATCAGTACAAGTCCCTGTAACATTACAATTAATGAAATATTCTTGGTTAGCTTTAATGGGAATCAAGAAGATAAATTCTCTACTCTACTTAATTTAAGAAAAAAAAATGAGAGAAACAAAATCAATTATTTTGAACATTTCATAGAATAAGAGAATTTGCCATACTATTGTTAGACCTATTCAGAAGGTACAGCTTCTTATGTTACACATGGCTGTGCTGTGCTGTGCTGTACACACAGGGCAATCCCCCTCTGCCTGAGTCCTCCAAATGATCTGTTTTCATGCTGATGCCTGAGATTGGATGAAGGAATTGCTATTTTAATTCACAAAGCTCCCACACTGTTAAAACTGTCACTAAAATGATACTGAATTTCTGGCAAAGATTCCTGATGTGCTGCTGTTATGTGTTAGTGCATATTCATTGACATTTCAAATATTTACAAAACTCTCCCCTCCCTCAAGACCTTTTTTCCTCATTTCTAAGTCTCTCATTATGTGCAGCTCTGCTGCAGCTCTGGGCAGGGCTGACCCTCCTCACAGAAACTGCCCCAGCTCTGGCATCACTCAGGGGCTTCAGGGACAGAACACGTGGAGCCCCAGCAGCCACTGGAAAAGTTTTAATCTGATTTTTAGACTTTATTATCTGAACTCTTTCAATTTAGATATAGTTCTATGCAACCATATTTACATTCAGTTTTTGATAATGAAAGACTTTAAATAGCATCTGGTAGATGCTGAAGAATCCTGCTGGTTATTCAGTGTTATTCAGCAGAGCCACTTGCTGCAAAGAAAGTCCTCTAGACACTTCATTAAATTCCTGCTTTGCTTATTTTTCTGCTAAAGAAAATGTGGGTTAACTAGAGATCACAAATATTACACGGTATTATGGTGAGAAGTTAACGAGCACAGCAAACTCACCACAGTCTTTAGGTTAGAGATTTCTTTTTTACTCTAACACCAACTGTATTTTGTAGCAGCACCATCAGGAAGCAAGCATATTTCTAGGTCTGTAAATATTTTTCAAAACAAAATATTTAGGAAAATAGAATTTTTCCAAGTCCTCTATCCATAACAGTACTGAAGTTACTACGCTTCTGAACTTTCTCTGAAAGTAATCATATTCTTTCAGGGTAAAACCTTTACAACTCAAAGTAGGTAAGATCTACACTATGGAAGAACTAGAGGCCAGGCAGGTAAATCTTCAGAAAACATAATTCATACTTAATACAGAACCAGAACAATGACCAGTTAAACGTGGTTGCTGGGTTCCTGAACAGCTATGTCTAAACAGAAAACAAAATACACTGGCCTGCAGCCAGAAGAGGCTCGTTTTTATTTGGGGAACAGTAAAGATCCTGACAAAGTTCACTGGTCAAGACTGTAAGAAATTACACGTTTTACATGCTGTTTAATGGGTGTATTTCTTGGGGAAATGCTTTTTACTGTCCTTTTCACCATCAAACCTTGCATCAGTGTCTTTAGAATTTGCTAAATCCAAATGATTTTCAAATGTATAATGACTACTGTTATGTTACTGAACACCACAGACATATCTGAGGTGGTCATGGGTATTACAGAAGCTCATTATCCATCTCATTTCACTTTAATAAGTGAGACTGTATACGTATAGGACTGGAATTTATTCTCAATATTAAAATAAATGCTATATGTATCTTGCAACTTTGTACAATACATCTTGAATATTTTGTTGTTTCTTTTTCTTCCTGACTGTGTATTTAATGGGGGAAAGCCTATTATTCATACCTCTGTTCTTAATCAAAGCTGAGAATTCTGTAGAGAAGCAGAAAATTGAAATTGGCTCCTGCAACCTAGAGCTGAACAATTATGACTTGATTTACAAGGAGCCACTTTACTACATATTTAAATGTAGCTCTGCTACAAAATCTGGGGACTTTTGAGATAATCAAAATGCTACAGATTTAGCACTTTTAATTTTTGCTCCATCTCCTGCCAGCTTGAACTCTGATTATAATTACCATTTCATCTTCCTCTGAATGACATTGTTTTATCAGAGGAAGACGCTGTATCTGGAGCCTGAGCGTGGTGATTAGTGTGGAACCAGATTTCAATGGGAAACAATATGTGCCCTGAAATGAATCAGGATGGGGAGCAATAGTGTGAAGCTGGAGATAATCTGAAGTCCTTGAGACACACTGCATAACCCCCATAGCCCTGCAGTGCCTGTGAGGGAACTATGCAGTCACAGAATGAGAAAAACCCTCCCCTGCACAGGGCAGCTCCCAAGGAACAAAAAGGAAACCAAGCCTAACAACTGTTTAACTTCACTGGCACTTACCTACATTTTGCACCTGGAAAAATTTGCTACTTCCTTGGATTGAACTGGCCCAACTGCTAATAACAAAATCATGCAGGACAGTGTATTTTTGGCAATGTCTTGAGAGTCTTCTTCCCATGTTTTGTTTCCAGAAACTATGTTAGAGAAAAGTACTTCAGCAGTGAAGTACCCCCAATACATCCCAGCTGCTGGGGGACAAAAAAGGGGTGGGTGCTACAGCTGCTTCTGGCTCCTGTTTCTCTATTCACTTGTTACAGGTCTGAGTAAATGAGCAATACTTTCTGCATAATTGAAAAAATAAAATTAAATTTTAGATAAACCACACATAGAAGTAGTCTTAAACTCTAAGTAATATATGCTGAAAATAAGAAATATGAACAGTTATCTCATGTTAGCAGACTTGCCATGAATAAATCCAACTGTTAGAAAACCATGAAGTCAGATATATCTATAACATAAATTGGCTGCTTTGGAAAGTTCTTTTCTTTGTGAGAATTATCTTTTTAGTGAAGAAAAGATTTACTGATAAAAAGTCAAGAGGAGTAATAAATTGGCACAGATGAGTGTAAGTACCTTTTGCAACAGTTGCAATAAATTCTGATTGATGCAAGAGAAGAAAACAAATGGTGTGGTCCTGCTGCTCATGCCAGAGATAAGATGCAGCAAAACAAGTAACCTAAAATTCATAGAAGTTTCCTTAAAATTTATGTCAGTACTGGTGCTACTCTAGGTTCCATTTCTTGAAAACCCTCTCACTCAGTACATTTATGCTGAAAAATGCTCTAAATATTCTTTCTCTGGTTAAGGAAACTGCACATAAATTTGGATCATGGCTTTCAAGATATGCCATGAGATAATATCTCAGAAAAGGTAAAGTTAAATGCACACAAATTTTTGTGAAGTGTCACTTATAGACATTTTATTTCTATGTGTATTTTTTGTAATGAAAAATTCATTCCTATTTAAGAGTATTCCACTTGGAAAAATAATAAATGCTCTGAAAAATCCTTAAGTCAAACAGAACTTCTGCTCACCTAACTTGGAATGATAGAGTAAAACTCTTCAGAAAAAGGCATAAAAGAATTTTGTGAAAATAACTAGAAAATGGAATATATTTTATACAAGACTAACCTGAGTAATAGGCATCACTTTGAAAAAGGCTTAATGAGAGGAAAGGAAAATCTCATAGAGAGCAAAATAATGAGAACTTTGTGAATAGTGAGTGGTTTCTCACAGCTTCTCAGTCCAAAAGAATTATGTGGTGCCCATGAACTTTTCAGGCAACAACTTTCTTTAAAAAAGAATGGGTTTTTTTTGTTTTGTTTTGTTTGTTGGGGTTTTTTTTTTTTTTTGGTTTTTTTTTGTTTTTGTTTTGTTTTGTTTTGGTTTGGTTTTTTTGGGTTTTTTTGGTTTTTTTAACAGAACCCATAGTTAAGTGGTGAAATTCAGAATCACAGGATGGTGAGAAGTAAAAATTATAGATAGATTCAAAATCTAAACAAATCTGGAGAAGTATGTCTATCAAGGAGCATAAGATCCCAAACTTGAATTGAAGCTGTGTCTCAGAAAATTCCAGAAACAAGTGGTAAAACAGGCAAGGAGGCAGTGCTGTAATTGCTCTGCCACTTCCCCTATCATTGAGAGCAGCATCAGGGTGAGCTACAAAAATTCAAGTATGCCTGGCACTCTTGTTTTCTTACACTGGCTTTTCATTAACTTATCCTTTTATCTTTTAATGACAGGTAACAATAAATTTGTTTCTGTTCAACTTGCCAGGAATTGTGTGAATTAGCAGCACTGCCCCAAAACAGTCAGAGTAGTAACACTGTACATGTGTGTGGAGGTGCCTCCATGCAGAAGAAAACAGAAGATGAACAGCACCCTGAAAACTAGATGTTAATCAATATCTGACATTGCAAACTGATGTATAAACTTCAGGCCTATTTCTCCTCTTGTTATATTGCTGCAGAAAAAAATCCTCAAGGTTAAAGACCCCTAGAAAAAGAGCAAATCATCAAAATCTAGGATTGCTTTTGCAGGTTTGCCTCCTCTGATACCCAACAGGGTTAGCCTGCAACACCAGAAAAAAATTGTTAAGAAAGATATGTTTACTTCCAAAATGTCAGCTGGAATACACTTTATAAATATTTTGTAGAGGATGTATGCAAAGATACAGACCATCAAGGAAATTATTAAAAAATAATAATAATACTGCTGCTCTTAATAACTCTTATAAAGCTACTTTGTACTCATTGACTGTATTGTACTCTTTACACCAAATTACCAAGAACTATGAGACAAACTGTAACCTTAGTCAGGTAAAGAGTGGACTGCCTGTACTCTTGCTAAAAATGTAACCAAAAGATGTTCATGAGGTTTCTCAGTTTTCTTCCAAAGCCCCAGTGTTTGAATAATACATAACTGTGTCTCCTTGCTAAAAAGGGGGAAAATACCTTTAGGTCCTATGTAGCAGGGGTCTGAGAGGGATGGATTTCTTTTAAAAAGCAGCAGTTGAGCCACTCCAAATAGCTCTCAACTTACTGTACTTTCCTCTGTCTCAAGAAAAAGTGCATTTTTTATTTGGTCTGTTAAAGCATAAGCCCACTGAAGGCTTTAGGAAAGGCAGCTTGCTCCCGTGCACTGCAGTTTAATTTGCTCCCCAGCAAATCTCAGAGCAGGCCATTCAGCATGAACCCTTCCCTAAAGCTGAGATTCACACATGATGAAATATATGACTGGTTCAGTCAGTGTGGTTGCTAGGCTAGCACGCAGCAAGGGAATAAATTAACTACAAAATAGTCAGAGTTTCAAGCTTTTGTGCACCTCTAAAATATCAATAAGTAGTGTTCTGGAGCTGTTGAAAAATGATGGGCTTGAAATAATGCCCTGTGGAAGCCACTGTCCCACACATTGTGTAAGTCATGCTGAGTTCTCTTTGGCTGGAGTCAAAGACAAGTTTAGAAAACATCAGTATAATTCTGCCCTCATGAAAAATAATTTTAAAAAACTGACCAAACAAACAAACTATCAACCAAAGAGAAACAGGTTTTTATTTGTCAAGGAAACCTAAGAGTGTCTCTGTAAGTTCAGGACCTATTTGACAATATAAATCTGGGTATCTAGCTAGGGATGAAGCTTACTAAGCCAAATTTCCTCCCTTTATGAGGAAAAAGGAGGCTTTGAGTTGCTTTGGCACCTGATTAACTATGGGCCACAAGCTCAGATTCACTAAGGGTGAGCTGCCAGCCTGACGATTTCAGGATGCTCCAATGGTATGTAAATCTGTCCCAAAATCCCTTAGATTTAGTTTGAAGACCTGCTGCCATCCTTGACCCAAGACAGGTCTTCCTCACCAATCCTGCTGCATTTGTTCAGCTTTCAGTCAAACCAAACCTAGTTTGAGCACATATCTGTTACATAACTCCAAATGAAATCTTCAGAGATTCTGCAAAGGGAAATGGTAGAGCAGATACTACTTCCTAATTCCCATATCTTTACCTGAGAGCCCCTTAAATTCAAAATTATAATAATTTGGAGGGGGTACGTTTACATTCTCAATTTCAAAAAGAGGCTCCTGTCCTCCAAACCAGGACAATTACCCACTGGCTAAGAGGTTTGCTTTTCATCTTTTATTACATGGGTATAAGCAAATAAATGTTTTAATGAATGAAGGCCCCACTGTTGTGGGAAAGTTCCAATATACATCCTATGCATCTGACCAAGATTTCATCAGATTGAAATGTTTTAATCTTAAGCCAGTACTCAGAAGCAAAACCACTACATAGTTTTCCCCCTGAAGATCATGTTTCATAATGATCATATAGATTTAAAAGCTATGTTAAAGAAACTTCTACTGTTTTAAAAGTGTTAACAGGAAAATTAATTTTGCTTCTAGAACAGGGCCACAGTGAATAACTTGCTGGATACTGGTTCCATCCTTGCAAACCTAGGACTTCACTATTACAAAAAGGAAGAAGCATGAAATTATTATAATGACATGGGAAACTAAAAAGTTCACACTTTAAGTGAAAATATCCGTAAAGAGCCTGACAGAATGCAAATCTGTTTTTTCTATTTAACTGCTAATTTGCTCTTTCCTCCCAGTCTTCTGCCATTCCTTTTCTCCAGAATTTCACCTCTCCTTGACAGATTAAGACTCTTCTCTGAAGGATAACTCTGGTTTTGCATCTGTAGCATTTCAACACTGAAGACAGAGATAAGTCAACAAATATAAATGTAAATATGCTTGTGGTAGTAAATCCTGACAGAAGAGCATGGATGGCCTGTACACTATCATGGATTGGAAAGCAATCAGCCATAAATCACCCAAGAGACAATAACCTCCCTTTGAACTTAGTTCTCTATTTTTTGTAGTTGCCTGGTCTTTTTAGGTAAGCTTTAGAGCTCTTTACCTCAACTAAAATGTTAACACTGTGTTTATGCTGCTATAAAGTTGCTTGAGAAATGTGAAATCAGCAGCCAATCAGAAAAAAAGTGATTGCAGCATCCAGAGCAGGTAACTGGCATATTTACAATACAGATGTTGAGAAAGAAGCCCAGAGTAACTATACAAATCCTGCTCTTCAAATGACTAATGGTGATGGGCAGCCAATCACCAAGTAGGCATCTGCATGCTTTGAATTATTTAGATAATAATTATGATTATTGAAAGCAGGCAATGCAGATAAGATGTAATGGGAGTGTAGCAGAAAGGGAAGGGACAATGAGTTATCAGCAACCTTTAAGCTCTTTGGCAATGTTTAACATGACACAATATAGCACAGATTCTGTGCCCTTCATCTCCAGAACTCTGCAGTTATGTGTTGCCCTCATGAACTGACACGTGTTTCCAGAGCCTTGGGTCCTCACAGCTCTGGGGTTATCATCAAAGGACAAATCTTGAAAAGCAGAAACATACACAGCATTTCTGAGGCTTTGGTCCTATCTGATCTGAGCACACATGGCTGGCTGGCTGCACGTCGCATCCTGACAGCAAATGAAGGCACAGTTAATGTCAAATGTGTCACTAACTCACCATTAGTTCCTAACTGAATGTGGTGCTACTCTACAGTGAAGACTTGCAACTGGTTTATGTACTGATCTATATCAACACTGCCACATGGCCAACTCACATCAACTTGGAAAATGGTTCAGAATTAAAGTAACACATCAAAACAGCACAAAAAATCCTTACTAAAACTGCAAACATTTTGAGAAGCCTTTGCAATCTGTCTCAGGTCAGAATCAGTTACTCTCTCTCACTAAAATTATGCCACTGAAGGCATGATAGACATCAAGAACCCTTAGTATAAACTCAATTAAACCTTTTCATGTATTCATGAATGAAAAGTACTAAATGGGCCTTTACAGCTGCAGATAGTTCCTACATGCTGAGCAATTGCAGTGATTAGAAATTGCCTTTTTCATTTTTTTCTCCTTTTTGGGGGGCGGGAAGGGGGGAAGGAATGTGCATGTTTCAAATTAATATATCTGAAAACAGACTCCAGATTGCATAATTCTGTTATTGGAGCTACAGACACTCCTTTGTAGCCATTGTTCAATTGTTTTAGAGTCACTGGATATATAGTAGCAATATTTTCACTTTATTTACAAAACTTTCATGCCTTAAACAGAAAATTACTAAATAAACGTATTTACAGAACATTTCAGAACTACTTTTAAAGTATGATAGTATTCCAACACTTCATGTGAATACAACCCCAGAAAGACCTTTAAAATTATGCGAAACTGGTGAAAAAAAAAAAAAAATTAAATCATATACAAGCTTGGGACCAGAAGAGTGTTTTGAACATTAATTATCATAAGCAATTGTTATTTGTTTTTGTTGTTACTGGAATAAGTGACATTATTAATAATAAGCAGATAGTTTCTAAAATTATTTTTCGTTATTCCAGATGCACTTGGCCATAAAGCCACACTTTTACACTGTGAAAATTTAGACTATATTTTTTGCTCTAGATTCTTTTATATGAACAAGGGAACAGCTTTCTGACAAAAAAAAAAAAAAAAAGAGGTTTCTATGCATGTGCAAAGGATGGTGCAGCATTCAGCACTATTTATGTTACTCTGGTATCTCCCAGCAGTGTTAATTCTGTGTTTAACTTTTCTGTCCAGAGTCTACAAGAGAGTTCCTTTCTGGTAACAAAAAATTACTATCAGTCTTTCATAGTCAAAACAAAACATGATAGTCATATCACCTGATTTTCCAGAAAAAAAGGTAATATGTTTTTATTAAATGATTCCATATCCTTTTTTTAACATTTGGTAATAATTTCAAGCAACAAACTTTACTATGCTAAGAGAGCTTAATTCAGTTTTAAATCTATTCTATATCTATTTTTCTATTGTTTTTTTCCGTATTCTCAATCCTTTTTTACTGCTGTGCTGGTTTGAAAGACAGGCGTCTGCTAAGAAAAAGCAGGAGCCTCTCTTTGAAATAGAGAATTTAACCACCTTCCCCCCTCCAAATTACTATAATATTGAAATTACGAGGCTCTCAGACAAAGATATGGGAAATAGGAATAACAGCTCTTTACTAGGAAAATTAAGATAAATATACAGTATAACAAAGAACAATCCCAACCCTGCCAGAGTCAGAATCCAAGCTGACACCCGTCAGTCAGTCAGGGTGTTGGCACAGTCCCATTCCATGGTGGCTGCATCCTCCTGCAGTGGCAGATGTGGCTCAGCTGGAGCAGTGCTCCTGGAGAAGGTGCAGTTCCCTCTGAAGGTGCAGGGATGATGTGGAAAGGTCTGGTTTTCCTCTGGAATCCAGTGGAAAAAGGCTGCTCTGATGTTCCAAATCTCAGTTTTTATCCAGGTAGAAAAGGTTTGGCTCCTCCCCCTGGGGGGACCATCTCCCATGGGATGATGGAATTTTATCAGTCATGCACTGGGACTCAATGGCCATGAACAGGAGATATCTCCTGGAGGGAGGATGAGTTGTGACAAGATAAAGAACACTGCCCCACCTGGGTTTACCAGATGGTGATAGAATGCACACTTTTGATCCTGTATTGCAACCTAAGACAACTGCTGAGCGCAGCATTAAAAGTATGATGTGATGAGTAATCTCCTTCACAAGAAGAAAAACCTAGAGTAAGCAATATTTAGCCTCCATTTTTGTTAAATTTTGTTTGATTAATCAAGATTTCAGATTATCAATGTCAGGGACTTACCCATATTTCTTCAGAGCATAGTACATTTTATACCATGTCTGGCTTTCATAAATCCTTATTAAAGTTAGCATATATACATGACAAGGAGCCAAATGGCATGGAAACACTCTGCCTTTCTTTTTTTCTTTTTTATATAGAATTATTTATGGTACAACATAACATGAAATTTTGTTCTTCATAATATATCTTGGGCATAAAAATTCTTAGAAGAGTAAATATCAAGTTATTTAGGGCTCTGTAGCATTATAAAAATGCAAAACTACATGACTGCAAAGACTAAATATATAAACCACATGTAGAGATTTCTCAGCAGTGTTGTATAAACCCATTTTTTGAAGAAAACTACAATACTTAAAAAAAAAAAAAAAAAATGAGGCACACAAAACACATCTTTGCTGATGACCAAGGCTATTTTGGGGGTTACTGTAAACTAAACTTCTATGCCCATTTTAAGCAAAATCCTCAGAGCACTAAAATTAAGCCAGTGGTTGAAGGGGTGTTTAGAATTTTGGGAGGGGCCATCTCTTACAGATTCCCAAAGGCATCTTATTAATATTTCCATAATGTCAATAGCCTAATGGAGTTTTAGACAGCCTAATCACCCCACATACTACAGACACCACATCTCAGTGTGTGCCATTGATGAAATGATAAAAAATAATAAAAAAAATATATAATTAAACAGAGCCAGTTTAATGGACTAAGTGATTTGGTTGATTTAACCTGTGCAATATCCCTTGATCTAACATTAATGTATTTATTTCACATAATGTGTGCTAAAGATGTCAACAGTCAATCTGATACAAACATCTCCTGGTGCTCATTAGCCTGCTGTGATGTGATGATGCTGCTACCATGTGGTGAGACTTAGGACTTGGCTCTTAAATTCTGTCCTGAGTAACACTTTGGAATCTGCCCTTGCCTGGCATGGACACTGGGTCAGAGTTCAATTTTAATTTTGCAGCAGCAGTGTGCAGATTAACTTTCTGAGTGTATATATATAGGCAGATAGATATAGCTATGTTTTCATGGAAGTTCATTTGCATTGAAATATATATCATTTATTGACTTAGCCATGTTTTACAGCAAATAAAATGGGAGTAATTTAGAATGGTGGCTGCTGCTTTAAGACCCTCTCTCCCTGTTGCCTGGCAGATGGATGGATATAATGCCATCACTTGATACCATGCCGAATTATGACTGTGTCATTTTGTTAGAGCCTGCTGGTTTCATGTAGAAATTTGCTGTTGGATTAGGGCTTTTGCCAATCCAGGCACAAGAAAAAGGCTATTTAATGTGTTTTGAGCTGCCATATGGTGTGGATAAAAGAAGTAGTTGCATGGCAGTCATGAAATCTGATGCATATGAGTAAGTCCGTGTGCTTTGCCATATTCCCTGTCACATCATGCACCTGCTGCTATCAGGTATTACACATAGAAAATATGATTGTCATAGCTCTTGATCCTGGATGCACCTCAATGTCAGAAAACAGTAAATCCTTCTGATGTTTTCAATACACATGCAAATATCAACTGGAATGAGAAGTGTGGAAATACCCACTTTATGGCACAGCTGATTCAAACTATACTCCAACACAATATTCATTTAAAATGCATAATATTCACTCTGAATTAAATGGTATTTTAATAACAAACCTAAATCCCATAATTCTATCTTAAACTAGATGAACAGAACATACTACAGAAAGAACTGATAATAGCACTCTCTCAAAATAAAACTCACGAGTCCCAGTCTGGGTCTTCCACTGTTTTCCAGTGATAAATCTCATCCTGCTGCTTCATCCATTTCTGCCAGCACTGTGAGTCAATATCCACTAATATAATTCTTATCTTCTTTTCCATCACTTCCCTTTTTTCTCCACTTAATCCCTGAAAAAGCCTAGAAGAAAGCAAATGGAGGCAAGGATGTCCTCAATCTAACACTACAGCTTTCTCCTTCATTGAATAATGGTAGAGATTCTGGCTCCACTGTAGCTTCAGTATCTGAGTCACTCTTTTTCTTAAGGCAGACAGTCTCAGAAAAGTTTAGCAATGAACAGATTTCCTTTAGAGTTATATGTGAATGCCACCATCATGCAAAAATACAATGATACTAAGGCTATAAGCACTAAGAATCCTACTTATAACATCATTATTCTAATCAGTGCTCAGTTTGTCAGACATACTATAGCCTACAAACTGTGTCACTCTAATTTTCAGATTTTCAGCTGCTAGACTGGCATCCAGAAACACCGAGTTCCCCATACAGCAGGTACTCTGCTGCTCAGCTTTGTGGGAAGAGGAGCACTCAAGGACACACAAGGAGACAAAACCTGAAGCTATAGAGGAATTTCAAGGAAAAGAGTTAATGGTCTGAATAGTTAAATAGCCTTCAGCATTAGGTGATAGCTGAGGAAAAATGTTAAGGGTATACATATACATAGTAATATAATAACTTTCTAAATCTCATTCAAAGCTTCCTAATTCTGCTGGCAATATTCCTCAGGGTATCAGATAGATTGAAGAAAACACTACTTCCTTAGCTACCAACTTCTCTTCAAAAGATACTTGAAGCCTTATAGTCACTTGATAAAAAAGAAAGAAGCTTGGGATGTCTGCAGGATTTGGACTGTGCTATGCATAAAACCTTCTGGCAGGAGTGTTCTCATACAGTTTACATAAAAATTCCATGAACAACAACCCTTCAGATTTGTTTAAGGCATCTTTCAAGGAGATAAAGCGTTGGGCAGTATGAAGGTCATGAGAAAGATGGAGACAGATAATCTTTCTGTTTATTCCAGAGCAGATTGAGGTGCTTCAGTCCAGCTCTGGAGCATAGAGTTCAGAGCCTAACAGGGCCCTGCACCCAAACCAGCTTGTCCAAGCCAACACCCCCCCACCCCTTCCATCTTTATCACAAAACTGGGCTCCAGTCCTGACCACAGCTAGGACTTCTCATCTGCAATGCTCGTTGAAATTTGTTACCGTGCTGCCTGTGAAATAATCAGCAATGTCAAGCCATACTTAATGGATTTACCAGAAGCCAAAAGAGTTCCAGGAGGGTTCAGATCCTCACAATGCTCAGAGAATCACATGGATAGTGTCACAGTTCTGCCAGGGGACAGTGTCACAGCTCTGCCATGGCACAGTGTCACAGCTCTGCCATGCACAGTGTCACAGCTCTGCCAGGGGACAGTGTCACAGCTCTGCCATGGCACACTGCCCTGTACAAAGCCCAGTCCTCACAAAACTGGAGCTCTGCTGTCCCTGCTGAACTTCAAGCATGTTCTGAATCTAAGAATACTGAGTGACATTATGGATCTCAAGAAGGACCCATAAGACATCAAATAGAAAGCTGAAGGAGACAAATCATTACATACTAGCAATATGTGATTATGCACATGTTTAAGACACCCCTGTTCACCTGGTTCTACACTGCTCCAAATCTCTTGGTTGTTTTCACAACTCACCAATGGAAGGATCCTCATTATAATATGAATGATATCAGCCACCTCCTAAAGTTCATCAGCCAGAATCTCCTCATCTACAACTTTCTTTATATCCAGTGTACTGGATTTAGTCTAGGAAACAACTTTTCTGGAAATGGCTTTGTGTGCACTGCATGTTTTGTTAGCAGTATTTTCCCAGTGCTGGCAGATCACTCTGTGGCAGCAGATGTGCAAGTTTTAGAAAATCACCACCATAAGGAATAGCATAATTATATTTACTGCTGTTTGTTACTGCACCCGATATCGACTCGTAGGGATGCTGGGACAATTGAGACTCACTAAGAACTTCTCTTCTTCCTTGGCATAATATACATAATTATGTTTTCTTTCCTCTAATTGCAGCTAAAGATTACCTGCTCACTAATAAACTTTTCTTACAGTACAGCCAAAATTAGGGCCTACTGTAGAAAACTGTAGATGCATCTGAAGTATCAGAAGACTTCAGTTTATATCCTCTTGAATTTTTCACCTGCCTTATAATTTTGCTTTTGTATTGGTTTCTAAAAAGGTGACATTATTGCAAGAGAACATTTCTGACAGACTATGCTGCTAAATTCAGTGATAGCCATGCATTAGTTATCTGCTGACCCAAAGCACTATGCTAAGTTTTGCAAGTATTTAAATTGTACTATTGAAGATCTGACAAAAAACCTCTTGCATTATTTCCATGTTCAGAACCAAAAGGGAACTTAAAAAGCAAGAAATACAGTCCAGAGAATGATAAAATTTCAAAAAGATTTTATTGAAAACATGTTGTCTGAAAAACTCTGGAAGCTCTTTATTTGATAAGTGTTTTTATCTCTTTTTGTTTCATTTATGATTTGAGAATACATATGCTGATTTCCTTTCTCATTTAAATTTCAATTATTGCTCCATTAGTCCTAGATACATTGTGAATTTGTAGCCTTTTGAAATCTTATTAGAATTTCCACACATATATGGGTCCAAAGCCACTTTTAGATTAAATGAGAACAAAGAGAAGAAAAAACACTGTAGGAAATTAAAATTACTTCAGTTGTCAAAATGGCAGTGCCATCTACTAGATCAGCTTCTTAGAAATGTGTAGCATGTCTTTAAAAACAAAAAACGCACAGATGACAATATAGAAATTTATTCCCTTAGGAATATCCTTGAAGCTTTTCCCACTCTAATTACAACACATTGTCCTTGTTGACATATCTTCTGACACAGCTCAAAGTCACACCTGAGAATGCATCAACTGATGTCTGGAAAACAAGTTTGTTCATTGCAAATACAAGAGTTGAAATTCATGTTTTCTGGGGTAACAACTGTAAAATAGGGACTAGTGAGGAATGAAATACTGTACTGCAAGACTGACATTCATACTGTGCATTAGGTAATTAAACCCTGTGTGTGTGTTTGATTGAAATGCAGAACTTACTGACTCACTGCTTTTCCTTTATCTAGAGGGCAGCTCTTGGGTTCCATTAGTCAATTATTTAAATGATACAGTGATTGCTATAACTCCTTCAAAGAATCCTTTTGTGTATTAGTGCTCACAGGAGGTTAATAATTTAACATTATAATGTCCAAGAACAAAATGCCACAGTCATGAAAAAATAAGTGTACAAAATACCACTAAAGGATTTTGACTTCATAATAATCCAAACAGATAAAGTCAAGGTCAGCCATATTAAGTATATATAGCATAATATAATATAAGATACAGTTTTTAACAGGTTCAAAATTCCAAAACAAACACAGTTTTATTTTAACAAGGAGAACATTGCATACCACACTTTTAAGCTGCTGGTGTCTAAATATCAAGGCAACTCAGAATTTCTAATATTAACTTTTTTCTCACAAAAGATAAAGAACAGATGAAGTCCTACTTCCTTCATTTAAAGCTGGGGCAAGATATATTCTAAGCATCCACAAGAAGCTCATGCCAAACAGTAAAAATGTGATTACCTACGTCCTAGGCATGCCTTCTTCACTAAACCCTTCTTCTTTGAACACCAGCCTTTACATTCCCATGACAAAACTTGAAAAATACTGCCTCGTGTACAGTGATTTTATCCTTCCCCTTTCATAGAAAGAAACCAAAGAGTGATTAAAATAACCTCATTTTTCAAGAAAATCCAACCCATCAAATTATAGACTCTCCCTTTCTTAACTCTTCCAGAGTTTCTTAATTCAAACACAAAAAGCTAAAGACAAAAGAGTTTGGGGAAAAGGGAAAGCTTTCTTAGACCATTCTTAGCAGCAATGGCCACCTATCACCACAGCAAAGAAGATGCAACTTCATGGTCTGTGCTGACCCAAAACTACAGAGGTGTTCTTGCTATATATATGTGTGTGTGTGTATATATGTATATGTATATGTATATGTATATGTATATGTATATGTATATGTATATGTATATGTATATAAAAGTATGATTTTACAAAACTGATTATTTTTTCCTAGACATAAATAGTTTCAAAAGTCTGCAATGATTATCAGAGAAGAAATCAAAGGAGAAAAGATGGAAGCAAAATGTGATGAACAAAATAGCTATAAAAGAAAAAGTTTTACTTATGCTATTACCCTTCCCTAGGACTTTGCATTACAATTCATTTTTATCTTTGTGACATTCAATTTTCTTTGACTAGCAGCAATATCAGCAGCACAACTGAAGGTGATTCTCTCAAGAATTCATGTTCTTTCCAGATAAACAAAACTTGGACAAGAAATGTACAAGAAAATGAAAAAGCTCAATTGACTTAAATGCTTTTCTCCTTTCAGTTATCCAGAGGTTTCCCATTCAATAACTGTCTTGTCATTCTGACTCGCTTATTTATCTACATTTTTCTATTAATATTTTATTTTTAGAACATAAATGTTTAACCCCACTGAAAAATCATGTGTTTCTTAGATAAAATACTAAAATACATGCCCCAATGGGAAGCAAACAAAATGCACCAAAAATATCCAATCCCACTCTTTTTTTCTGTCCTGAAACTCTGGTCCAGACTTCCAAAGACTGAACACCCATATGCAAAACTGGACTAATATTGATAATTTTCTATTATTTTACAGTTCTTTTATCAAAGCAAAGTGAATCTCAGGGGAGTTATTTTATATCCCTGAGTCTTGTCTTTTAACTTGGTAGTTAATCTCTTGTTTAGATTCTCTCACTGTTACTGTAACAATATCTCAAAATTAGTGCCAAGAGACTAATTCTGCATCATGGAGTCTGGAGAAGAGATTTATATAAACCTGAATGAATCTTGGGCAAGTGGTGCTGAATAGCTTTAAACTTTAACAAGGGGCTTTGGGTAAGGCAAATAAATCCCCTGAAAGCATTCTCTGCTTCAGAGAATCCTGCATTAAGCCTCACATCTCCTCCTTTCTTCCCAGCTATGAAATCCATGACAAAAAGCAGAAACCTGACTGTTCAGCTGGTGGAAGCCCAGCTGCAAAAGTCTGTTTGCATGGCAGAGAATTCAGAAAGGAGTGAAGTCAGCTGGCTACTGAACAGCTGCTGGACTCCTTACAGGCTGCAGATATCTGAACACTGCAGTGCTGGCTGCTAAAAATCACATTCTACTGGTGAACAATGGAAAAAATTAATAAAATCAAACAAATATACTGGATAGTGCGTTTCTACAATATAGGCGTGTTATTATAATAAAGTGTGATTTCCACATACTTTATAAGCTTTTATTCAAATCTGGAAAATACTTTTAAAGTATTATTACAACTCAGTATTAACTTTTAATTGTTTTTTTCTTTGATACTCAGTAGCCTTTTTTATAATTTTGTAACAAACTGTATTTATTAAATATTCATGACCTTAATTTTATGTCTTTAAAGTAATTAACCAAATAAAACATCTACTTTTAGAAGAAGTGGTTTTTTTCTGACACAGATAAAGGTGCTCAGGTATTTACAGAATTCTGGTATCAACTGCAAAAATCTATATGAAAGTTTTGGGAAAAGAAATCTCACAATTTGAACTAGAGGAAGTTTTATTTTTTTCTGGAAGTAGCCAGTTAGTAAAGACTGGGGAAAATGAGACATTATCTAGGTGAATAGAATAAAAGTTTCAGACACTAAAGCTTTTTTTTTTACTACTATACAAAAAAATATATGCAATGTATCGTTTTTATATTGATGCCACAATTTCATTAAATGTCAGCACACAGAGAACTGTGGAAAATTTAAAAATTAAACTCAAATTTCAAAATCATACAGCAAAAAGTACAGCTTTACCACCTCTAATTTTTTGCTTGGCAATAAGGACAAGATACAAAATGGAGAATGAACAACACATTTCATCAGTTCACCAAACACAACACAAAAGACACCCTGAAAAAATTGTTTCAAATATTGATTTTCTTGGGGAAAAAAAAAAAAAAAAAAGCCAGAGCAGAAAATGAGACTGGTTTTTTTTTCTCTGAAGAACAAAACAAGAATAGAGCTTCAGCTGGCCTCACCCATGTTAATGTCAGGAACAACTGAAGGTCTACTGCAAACACTCACCTGGAGTGAGCATCCATGCTTAAATGCACTGGAATGCTGAACTTACCCTCCTGCCCTGATAGAGCACGTGCACAACTGAACCTGCTGAAGATTCACTCCTGCCATCAGCAATCCCACAGAGTGCAAAAACTCTCCACTTTGCCTGCTTTTCCTAAGTGAGCACTTTATTCCTTTATTAATGTGTCAGGGCCACTTCTGCCTCTTCCAGTAAACTGAATGTAAAGAACCTTGGTTATTATTTGAAGGAATGAATGGGGCTCCTGATTGAGAAGAAGGGACAAATTCTGTGGTGTTCAGGCACCTGAGGAGGACCACTGCTAAAGGACCTGCATAATACTTGTCTTTTCACACAGTAGAGGACAAGTCCAGTGAGACAGGGCACAACTGGATAAAGTTCACTGATGGTGTTTGGGAAGCTGCAGAATGGTGAGAAAACACAGCAAAGAAAACTGATTCTCTGGTAATGGCTGTTTTTATCATCCTTTCTACACAGCTGCATCCCAATATGTTCTTCTTGCCTTCCACCTTTAGCCTGCTATGAATTCTTTGCTCACATATTTTGTAATCAGGTGCCTTCATTTTCCATACTGCCTGAATACTTAAGGAAACTATTGCAGAGAAAGCCCAGCTTGAACGTTACTATTCTAAACATACTAAAATAAGTCAAACTCAGACCTGAAAGAAACAGCTATACTTAGAGAAAATGGAGTATCTCACCTAAAATCAAGCAGTACCTCTTAAGCATGAGCAAATCATAACTTTCAAATATCCACAACTTGAAAAAAATTCAGTGGATTTCTAAGCAGAATATAAAATGTATTTCTTTCTTCTTGTGAAATGTCAAGTCCTTGCTCTATAATATAAGAGTACTTTTAAATTTTCAAAGGAAATCTTTAGCCCTGAAAAGCACTGATTTTACCTTATTTCATTCTGAGGCCTTTTTTTTCAAGGAAAGTGGGTCTCATAAAATAATGGAGCAGACCAAAATTATTGAAAATTCCATCCCTGAACAGCAGACCCCAGTAAAATTACAGGTAATTGAAAAGCCAGCACAAGGAAAGAACCCTCAACAGTCTTTAAATGGGGAAAACTTTAATGTCTCCCATGTGTACAAGCAAGCATAAAATTAATATTCAAATAAAATTGTAAGTCTAATCTAAGATAGAAAAAATACTGGGTAGTTCATTAAATAAATCGTTCAGGTTGACCTTTATCAACTTTTTTACATTTTTATATTACATTCTAATTCAGAATAATTTTTAGTGGTGGTATTTTCTTGAAAACATACATTTAAGGTCATCAGACCTTCTGCTGAGATAAAGTCTCATCTTAATTCAGAGCAGCCCAGAACATTTCACCTCCTGTGTGCTTGTCCAGAGAAAGAAAAGGTGGCAGGGCAGTCACACTTCCATTGCCTTATTATGTTAAATTTAGAATCAATCATGGCTGCAACCAATCAGTGCAACACTTTTATAAAATCTTCAAATAAAAATCAAATTTCTTACTTCCACTATGAAATAGCCAGACTTAAATAGGACTTTTTTTCAAATGACTGCATAATTTTTACCAGGCTGTAAAAGGTGGAAGGGAATCATTTACTGCCCTTCAATCAGTGGTGAGAGGGCAGGGGGAGCTGCAGCAGAGGCTGCTGCCTGACTCTGAAACCCTCTTCATTCCAGTGACTTTGTGAAGGCAGCTGCAGCCCACACACAGGCATAGAAACGAGGTGATGTTAGAAAAAAGACACCACCAGAACCTGAGACAGTGCCTGCTTATAAATAGATGTAATGAAAACACTGCAAATATTCAAGAACCCCTATTTTCCTATAGGATCAGCCCTTAAATGCATCTGCAACAACTTTGTTATCTTATTCACAGGATATTCAAGAGACATGAGGATGTGGCTCTTGGGACAAGGTTTAGTGGTGAGCACAGCTGGACTTGATCTTAGAAGCCATTTCCAATCCCAATTTGATTTTTGATTCTATGATAGCCAAAATATATATAAAGTACAGCAAGACTGACATCTATAAAAGCAAATCAAAATAGAAATATTTGTAGGACTTTAAAACATAAAATTTTATGTTATTTTCATCAAAATACAAGCATGCAAACAAAAATCAAGGGGTGAGGAAAGTATTCTTCTCATATTTTTATTTATCAGCAATCACTTTTTAAGTGACTAGGAATTTTGCTCCTACTGGAGCCCAGCAAACTTAGGGAGCAAGGCAAAAATAACTCCTCTTGTTTTTCAGATGTTCTCCCAATTAACAACCAAAGGTGGAAGTGCTTTTGAACACGAGTCTTCATATGCACTATCTGCATGTTCTTTTTTCCAAATTATAATTTCTGTCTGTGGGAATTCTTGCAATGTACAGCATGTGGTAATACTACAACACACATACATAAATAGTTACTAGCAATAAAAAGACTCCCCACAATTTCATCTTTTCTGAAATACCTGTAAGCCATTTTATCATATTAAAACCCCCAAATTTTATAGAAGCATTAATTCATGGGACCCCTCAAGAGACAACCACACTCCTATAAAGATACAGCAGTTAGGTAATTTTGAATGTTGTTATAAACAAGCAGAGAAACATACATTCAAAGTCATTTTTTGCATTACTACTTGTATGTTGCAAAATAATAAATTTGTTTGGAAGCAGCTGTCTGTTAGTGAAGTATATAATTTTTCATAAGTCTCTAAACTATTATTGGCAGGTAAATGCCTTTCAGGCTTCAGATCCCAGGATAGACTCCAACTTCTGGCACAGAAGACACAGTGGTATTTCATCCACTGACACAACAAGGGTGACAAAATAATCATTTATTTGGGTGTTTGCAGATTCTGACTCAGTATCTGCCCAACAGCTGGAAGCCATCACATCCTTTTCACTTTAGTTTACTCTGGTGTCTTCCTACTGTCTTTCTCTTGCCTTTTCTAAATATTGCCAATTCTGTTTGTCCCAAGCCTCATCATGCTTTCCACAGACCAACTCCAATTTCTGATTTAGCTCATCTCTGGTAAAATGTCTTCCTTCACTCAGCATAATATTTAATGAGTACCGTGAATTCAACTTTCTGAGGAATTCCATGTATTAAAACGATGCAAATTCAAGAAATGTCACTAAAATTTCACTCAACTTTCTGTGTTCCAGGCAGGTAAAGCAGGAGGTTTTATTCCCAATCCCTAAGGAGATGACTGGCCACTTACCTCATCTAACATTAGAAATGAATTGTGAAACCACTTGGCATTAACAGAATATAGAACTAGGCAATGAGAACTAAGACCACGAAGTTACTGACCTCATGAGAAATAATTTTCTGAAGAAAATAATGACTCACATTTCTGCCCTGAACCACTGCTTTTGGAAGACAGTGTAACTAGGCACTCTCCCTTGACATCTGTGCAAATTGTACTGTGCCCTTCTTGTTAGGAAAAATACATTGGGGATGACAAGTCAAAACCAGGGAAAATCAGCTGTTTCGGATTGTGTGTAAGGAGAGCTGATGCTGCTCCAGGGATCCCTTGAGCAGAAGTTAAAGTCTACCTGTAACAAGAGAAATATGCATTTAACCCAAAACAATAAATAGGGAAGTAAAAATAATGCAGTAGCCAAAGACTCTGGCACATTAACAAGCTCCCTGCTATCAGGGGACAAGCTTCTGGCAAAACAGGACATGGTGATTCCCAGTTGCAGGAGTATGCAAGCTTGGAAGATGGAAAATGTGCCCAGTACCACAAGAATAGTAACTATATATAAACTGAAAACATATCTTTTTAATTCATCCCTGATACAATTCCTTAGAAATAAATCATATGACAGCCTAATCTACAGGGTCTGGGCAAACACAAATACAAGGCAAATGCCTTCTGATCTTATCAGCCTTTCTGTGAAGAAATTCCTCTAAATATCCAGCCTAAGGCTCCCATAAGATTATGGTGCAACATAAGACTATGTCCTGAGAGGGTATTTTCTGAATAATTTGTAAAGAAAAGTCCTGATAACATCTTGTCAGCCACCCTTTTCAGTTTGCTTGGACAGCTACTTGCCTACATAAAACTATTTGTTTTCAGTTATGTATATGTCCTGTGAGATTTAACTCAGAAGTAATTAATAAATAAATCTGAGGAAAGATCTTCCACAAATGTAAATTATTTGAATAATTGATGCTGTCTTAGAGTAGTTCTTTCTCCCATATTAAAACATCTAAAGAATGAATGAGCATGTTCCACAATGAGACTGTGTGAGTAGAACATCTGCACACAGATAAATTTATATTCTGTCTGTGTGCATCTGACAGACAGGTATATTGGGTATGCTACATATAAAACAAACAAAACCTGGACTGGGGTGTGAAATCTAATCAGCATTTTATTCCAAATTTATGCATGAAAAGGCATTTCACCAGCATTATCAACAGTTCTCATGTTGTTCTTGCATTTTGAACTATGCTTCTAATTTTACATTGATCTGAACCTATGCATACCTATTGATACCCAGACCATAATCCTTTATATTGGCATTTTATTGCTCCTAACAGAGAGGACAATGCAAAGAGAACAGTGAAAGCTGCTGCTGTTGGCAGGTAAGGGCTCTGTACCCTACAGGACACTTGGTGGCTGCACTCCTTTAAAGCCATGCATGAGGAGCACAAATCCCCAAAAACATCACCCATGTACAGGCTAAACTCAAAAGATGACAATAAATGCTCAAGATGGTCAGTTTATTCATCTCTTGTATTTACAGGTGAAAGCTGTCATCTTTTGATCAAAGTGTGATTTTAGGCATGTTACAATAAACTCACACCCCCATACCTGTCAATAAATTAATGCTGGCCCTTGCTGGCAGCAATTGCTGGACACAAGTGCTGAGGTAAACTAAAGAAGACAAATTCTTATAAGGAAAATGTTACCAGTTTTGAGAAACAGACAGAAAATCTGCATTCAGATTTCAATGCATGAATCACCTACAGAATTAAACCAGGGCCAAACACACTGCTAAAATGCCATATTTTATTGCTGATGAAGGATTAATAACAACATCTTTAATATCAGTACCGCTTAAAGCAGACACCAGCACAGTAAGAAGTGCACAGCTTCCATACCAGAAGCCAAATATCAAGTCTAGTGACATTCTGATGATCATTCTCTGCCAAAGGACAAGATAAATACAGCCCTAACCCACCTAAGTGGGGACCACAAGTCATTTCTGGGGCTGTTAATCTCCTGTGTCTGTGAAACACTGATGTTCATCTTCAATTACATGTTACTTACAGAGAGACACCACCAATACAGACCACAGTGTGGTCTGTAACCTGCTTTAGCCAGGAGAGAAAATAAAGGCTTGATCCTTTATTGGATTTCCCTCCCTCAGTAATGTCAATTGCTTTAAAACTGGCTGCCCAGTTTTGCCAACTCAGCAATCTTGAGGCTGTGTCCTGTAATGTTCATTTTAGAGTGAAATAAAGAAAGGGTAGACACCAGCATAAGGAAACTGAATCACCACATTCTGAGTTTAACTCATTGATGTACATATAATGTAACTGTTCTTCCTTGCTGAACCACATCAGAAATACTTGCTTGAAGATCTTTTAGGGTTTACAAAGTAATTTTAATGTGTTCAGCTAACTCTGAACTCCACTTCTGGAAAAGCTGATACATTGAAATGAAAGGTCTCTGTGTTTGACTACAGCATGAAGCATTGTACCTGACTACCAGAAAGGGATCATTCACAAAAACACACCCGTAAACAGATGTGTTGTGGTTTTAATTCAACATAACAATTTTCTGATACTTTTAAAGTTTATGATGCAAAAAACATTTTTCAACCTGAGAACCTCAACTTAATCTTTACAGGGAATGTTTCCAAGACCGCTGTATCCTCTGTATTTCTCAACTATTACCCCTCTCAAAATCCCCTTCTTTCCTATGATTTTCATATGCTTTTGGGCCAGCTCCATCTATCTAAAGCACACTAAAAAACTCACATTCTTCTTTCTTTCTGTTGTCTCTATAAACCTCAAGGAGCTGAACATTTAAATTTCAAAGAAACTCTGTGGAAGGCAGTTATCTCATTAAAATTCTCAGCTGCTAAATTTTCTCCTGCTGAGACACCTGGGCCCAGAACTCCCACCTAAATCTGTGTGAAACACCTCTCAGCACCATGCCAGGCTGCTTCTCAGCCTTTCCTCTAGAATGCCCATAAATCCATTCTCATGGAAGTGTTCAAGACAGTAAGAGGGGAAGGAGCATGACTTGCAAGATGCCTATTAAATTATTTTCCTAATTTGCTCATTGCCACATCTTTTTTTCCTTTTTTTTTCTTTGTTATGTTCCTATATTCTCATTGCTGAATCTTACCTCCATTTTTTTTTTGTTTACATGTTGTTTACTTTTCATAAAAGCAGGGACCTCATTGCCTTATTTTTCATTTAGCATCCAGAGGAAGGCCTTCTGTACAGCAATAGCAGCTTTTTAAATTCCTCTAAAAGGGAAAACTTGAAGCATGATCTGTCTGCAGTAGAGCTATGCCTTTTTATTTTATTTTATTTTGCTGTAACAGAAGAATGTTTCATTAATGCTCACCCACATTTTCACTTCATTAATTCTGATTCTCTAAATGAAAATAAGTCCATCCACAGAGACCCTGTTTTAAAGGCAGTATCTCAGGTCTGTAACTATGAAAATGAAAATCTTACAGTCTGTGACCTGAAGGTCAGCACACATGCACAGCCTTACACTGCACAAGTACTCTCCTGAAGGCTGTTCAGCAGTACAGCACTGCCCAGAAGTAACTTTACTAAATTCAGAGCAGCCCTTTTGAAACTTCTGGAACCTCACTGGACTGATTTATTGGCATTTAAGGGGGAATTTCCTTCCCTGAATGCAGACAGATCCTTGGTGGTTCCCCATGCCACTGCTGAAGGCAGGGGTGTCCTGAGCTGTGCTGTACCTGCTGCCCAGCAGGGACATCTCAGGGGATCCTGTGTCTGACAGGGCATCACAGCTGTGCTCCAGATCACTGCTTCAGAAGTGCAGCAATGCCACCTCAGTTCAAAACTGAGGATTACAGCTGGGGCCATTAAAAAAATGCAACTTGTGTCCCCAAAATCCAATTTGAAGTCCCTATTCCCAAAATATAAGCAAATAGGTACTGCCTTGCTCATTCTGCAGATGTCAGGATGGGAGGTGGCCCAGACACAGCCACAGCTCACTCTGCAGCTGGAGGCTCCCCCAGCAGGCTGAGATCCACCTTGCCATGAGCTGCAAAACTGGGAAGGGAAGCTGGGACTGACATTGCTGCAGCAGCTGGACACAACAGTGAACAAGCCATGGAAGGTGGCAAGAAAGCAAAGTGTCTTCATTCTGCCTGAGAACCAGGAAAAAGTAAAGATTTAATTTGAATTAGTTTTAGTAGTTTGCTGTGGTCTCTTCAGGTTTTTTTTTTTTTTTTTTTTTTTTGCTGGATTTTTAAAAAATTATTATTTTTATTGCCATTTCTGTTGTGCATTCTGAATGAGGGGTTTTAATGGCAAGATGATTAATTTCTGGAAAAGTAGGGACTGCAGGCCTCATAAGCATAGCAGCAGTATAAAAGTCTGGCTGGGAAAAAAGAGATTTGAAGAAACTCCCTTCCCTATTCCTCAGGTTTAGATTTATATTGTGAATTTTGCTCTATATTTACAGTGATACTTTCATTAGATACCTGCTTTACTGCTGAAATTACAAATCTGAAAAATGGAACATATTTGAGGCCAAGCTCAGTTTTCCCCACTCATTCTCCCTAGATATTTAAACTTGGCATTTTCAGCAGATGTATTAGAATCTTTCTAATGCAAATGTTATCACAGGTACTCCAAATATGTTGTGCAGCTAAACAAGGGGTACTCATCTTTGAAACTGAATACCCTAACCTGAAACTTCAAAGCTTTAAAATATCTAGGACCAGCTGTATTTGAAAATTCAGGCAATTTTAACCTCATACAGCCTTAGAAATTCTTCTTTCAAAAGAACTCACTTCATGTCTGGAGGCAAAATTACACATTACTAATTACATAACTGCAATATACCTTGTGTCCTCAAATCCAGCAGCAGAGCATGTGTATGAGTTTTATACTGCAAAAACAAAATTACCAAGCTTCATCAAAACCAGATGCTAAATAGATCTACTTGCAATATTATAACCCAAACTGTCCTCCCTGCAGCACTTCAGTTAAAATGTAAGCAAGGTATTTGTATGAAAGGTACTTCCTCTGCTTTAGGAAACCTCACAAACATCTCAAGCCCTACTGAATCCTGCAGAAAATTGTGGTTAGGATGAAATGATGCAGTGACCACCTTCATTGTCATAGTAAATCATGACAAGCTGGGTTTGTGCCATTTACTTCACCAAGAATTAAGATGAGAAAAGCTTTTGGTTTTGGAACAGTTTTCTTTTTTTTAAGAAGCTTGCACATATCAAAAGAAAGTTCAGGAAATTTTACTCCAGCTCAAACTACATCTATCATGGGACTCTGTCAGATTCCTGGTAGAAGCATTTTGATTATAAATCTTTGTTTAGTGTGCTTCTAGATAATTCTGACTGTTCAAGAATTACACATCACAGTAACAGAGCAGCTCTACCAACTATAAATAAACAATACAGCAGAAATTTTGGCCCTTGCTGTATTTTTCTTGGAATATATAAGAATACAGTTTATGTGACCATGCTAGCCACTGCATAATTTATTTGCCATGTAGTCTCACTTTGAATCATCACAGAAAGATGACAAATGATTAGTCATTAACTATTCAGTTTTAAGTAGTTTTGTGGTCTGAACACTTGCAACAGTGAGGCTATCATGTTCTTATTAATATTCATGTGTGAATTTTGTCTGAATATCTAATGACTTCAGGAAGCTGCATGGCATGAAAACATGAGCATAGGCCTAGGAACTGGGTAGTGCCTTTTCCTTTTCACATTATTATTTGGTACCAGTCTTGTAGTTTGATGGATTAACACTGAAAAGTCCACAATCCTTAACAAAGGTGCCTCTCCTTTAATCCTGCTGCTTTAAGCACAAGGAGACTGAAGAATTTGCTATATAGTTCCACGTGTGCATGCACACACACACATGAAAAATTATGAAAAAGGATATGTAAGATTTATGTCCCTCCCTCATCAATCTCATGATGGACAGCATTAGCTTTAAAACCCAGAGATTTGGTTTACAAGTTTTGGGATAAGTTTACCAGGTGCTGAAGCACAGTTTTTTTGTAAGCCCCAAACCCAGGCTTATTTTTCTGGTCTATTTTAGTTGCTATGTTAATGGCTTAATTCCTGAAATTCTTATTCTGCCTCATGTTTCTTACAAGCAAAGATTATACTGTATTATACTCCTAGTGATATTCTGCCTGCTGTATAACTAATTAAAATAAACTCCATTGTATAGCAAGTTTTTCTTAATTAATCACTGAAGTTTGATTATTTTATGGTTTAATTGAGCTCTTTTGGCACAGAAAAGTAACAGGCAACAAAAGGAGTTCTCTCAAAAATGGTCTGAAGTCTGGAGGGTAATAAATATAGACACTGGTCTTTCTGTGTTGAGACATGAAAATAATCCAAAAATAGAAGGCAGTACCAAGAACAGGTATCCCACAAAGAACCTGGACTTTCTTTACTTCTTTCAAGCCACAGGATTCTGCAGGGATCATAACTTGCCACCTCATATATTTGGTGATCCTCAGGAAAATTCCTTTTGAAGATACACTATTCAAAAAAAAAAAAAAAAAAAAAAAAAAAAAAAAAAAATCACATTTCTAAACAGCTGGTAACAAAAACATATGCCTGTCCTTAGGGTAAGGAAAAATTTATTCTCTAATTGAAACAGTTATCTGATTCTGATTTAACTGTGTAAGGCTTCCCTGTGCCCTCCCAGGAAGCCTGCACAGTAAATCCAGTGCTCAGGGTGTACACTGCACCCAGCCTCACACCTTGACAGGGCCCCAAGTGGCACTGCAGGTTTGGAATGAGCCAGACCTAATAAACTGTCTCCAGCTTTCAGACCTGAAATTCAGCACTGACAAATACAGTTGAAAGACCCCACTCAACTGCATTTATTTGTGGATGAAAATGTCTAGAAAAAGAAATGTGTCAAAAAATTTCAGGAACTGTCACAGAAGCTGGACTTGCCACCAGGACTCTCAAACAAACTAGTAATTTTGGCTTTGTATTTTGGTTGCTCTCTACTCCCAGAAGCCCAGAAGAACAGCAATGTTGAGTGTCCAATGACTGACTTTTAGATTTCTCCACTAATCTCAAGATAACCTTTTAGGGCAGTGCCAGGATGCTGTGGTGATAACTCTCCTGTCAGTCTGATGTGTTCCTTCAGAAATACACTCAAATTTAAATGGAAAGTTGTAATCCCATACAGAGATATTGCTAATTGTGTTTTAGGAGTATAATTTTATATCCATTCTTACATCTAAACATAAACAGTTTTCATAAGATCATCAAATTTTAGAACTACAACTGCAATCTGTGTCACCTTCAGAGGTGCTCTTTATTATTTACGACTGAATTTCTTCTGCTAATCTGTCACCAGAACAACACTGGAATTTTCATCACTGCTCTGAAGAAAAGAGTAAATCATGCCCCTATTTCTCATTCTATTCTCTGTTCATAAAACCTGAATTAAACGTGAAGACTGGAAACTGCACTCATGCATTCTTAAAAGCCCAGCACAACCATAACTCAAATACCTCCTTGCAATTTTTCTATTAAATTCAAACTGGCAAAATTGTGACTCATCAAAGCAATTTTCTGATACAATACTCTGGGTCAGTCCCACTGGGGAACAGGTCTGTGGGATCCTCCACCAGCAGATGAGGATGCAGCCTGCAGACATAACAGCCAAATAATATTTAATCAAACAGAAACACTTCTCGTTGGCATGTGTGGGGTTCTTTTAAATCTAAAAGGATGATTTGTACCATTTTCAGCCCTCTGTCTGCATGGCTTTGCTCACCAGGGTTTTCTGGAGCAGAGGGATACTGGGGCTGCTGCTGCTGCTGGAAAAGGCAAACTGGAGCTGCTCATCTGCTGTGGGCCAGGATCTCAGTGATGAGCACAGCTCAGACAGCTGGTTCATTGCCTTTCTCCAGCTAAACAAAAGAGAACTGGGCTGAAAGAAACTAAATGCCCAGTAGTCATTTGCCTCCAGCTTGTAAGCACTGGGCACTACCTCAGCAAACATTTGCCCCCAGGAAACTGGCAATGATAAATATTTGAAGGGTGATTATATTTTTGGGAAACAGCTGACTTGGTATTCTTGGGTATAATTGCTTAAGACAAAATGTAGGAAAAGAAACTGAAGTTAGCCTGGACATTTGGGGCAGCTTTTTCCGGATGCCTGAACCAATACATGCCTTGCAAATACCATGTAAATGTACATGTCTAGAAAACCATGGCTCACAAGCTGATCCATTATGTCAGATGAGATCTATGTGTTCATTTGGTGTGCATCCTCATGAAGCATCAGCTTCTGAAAATAGGACATCTGCTGAGCAAGCTGCTTTTGACATGGACGAGGATCATGTATCTACTAATACATCATTTTATCACCCCATTAATATGGACCCCACTGTTCATCTTTGAAGATGATTTGATGGTCAGCTGAATATGAATCTGCTTCCTAAATAAAATTATATACTTTATTTTTCCTTGCTAGGACCTAGCTGTCCATTTCATTCTACAGGGATGGGAAAAACCCTACAGAACTTTGAGGAATCAGTTAAAGACCTTGGTGAAAAGACTCCAGGCTAAGTTTACTTGTGCTCTGAGCAAAGATTTGAACTACAAAGTGATTTTTTTTTCTTTTAATATGTATATATGTATTTTATTTTAAAGAAGTATCTAACAAAGATAATTGAAAAAACTTAACTTCCAAGTACAAGAAAGTTAGAGTCAGAAGTGCAGAAAAAAATTCCCCAAGTTATGAAAATGACAATCAATACTTACATGACTAAAATAAGTATTCAGATTAAATGAGCAGTAACTACATATTCCTTCAACACTGGTTGCCAGTGCATCCACTGGCATCATAGGAATCAGTGAAAGGTTCATTTTCCCAGAAGAATTGTTAAGCCTTGGTTTGCTCTCTAACCTGTCCATCTCATGACTTGGAAAGGAAGTTTTTCGAGGAGAAAGTAACCCAAAAGGGAGGGGAACTGGTTTTTTTTTCAGGATTACCAGGATTATTACAGCAGATATCTACACAAAATCAGTGTTCTTGGCTCCTCACACAAATGAGCAGGGAAGGGGCCACTCACATTTTCTGTCAGGTTGCTGTTTGATCACAGAGATAATTCACTGGACAGGCTATCAGACAAGCTGCTCAGTTTGGCCATAGGATATAATAGCTCAAGAAAAGGAATCACTGGAGCTAACAGATGGTTCAAACCCCCATCCCTGCAGCAGTGCACCTCAATTCTCTCCCTTGTCCACAAACAAGCTCTTTTCTCCTTGCCTTGTTCCCAGGCTAACCAGCACTTGTGTGTCCCCAGCTGTGTGGAGAGATCTGTCATTGGAAAAAAAAGCCTTGGGAAGATCTTCCAAAGCCCCTGGGAGCTGCTGCTGCATTCTGGCTTTGACTGGCTGTTTCAGGGCAGGACACAAACTTTTCCTCTCATTCTGTAGCTGGAATTCTCACTCCTGCTGTACAGGGAGCACAGAGTGCTGAGCAGTTCCAGCAGCCCCCCTCTCCCACTGTCCCAAACAAAAGATGGTGAGCTGGCACAAGGGGAAGCTCAAAGGAACAGATCAGATGGCTTTCAGCAGCTCTTGTTCTCATATTTAACCCTTTTACCTCAGCTCTTGCATTGACCAACTCCCACTTTTAAATGGAACATTTGTTTGTGAATGATATACAAAATCTACCCCATGTCCATGAATACCCTTGAAAGACAGATCTTACAGGAAGGCTCTTTCCTCTCTCCTTATCCCAAGCCTGATGCAGGAAAGTGGCAGGGCAGAACCACAGGATTTACTGTGTTTCATTCAATTGTTCTTCAAACTACTCAAGCACATTCTTTCCATCTCTTTCCTTTCTGAGGAGTTTTAGCAGTCTTGGAAAAGGCTCTACAGAGTGAAATTAAGTACAAAATTAAGTTTGGACTGCAGAACACATGTTCTTGTACTTAGTACCAGGATTTTTGTGTTCTAAACAGATTATTTTTACAGTATATTAAGGAAGATTAAAGAAATATTTGTATACTTTTGATTTTAACAAGAGGAAGAAGAGATGAGATTGGGTTATAATAAAAGAATTACAGTACAGCTGTTACTCCCTAATTAATTCTGTCTGTGAGTAAATCAAAGCTCTAATTATAGACACAAAATATGTTCAATATTGTGGAATATTTATGCAAAACATTATTCCTGGCACTTATCAGCTAAAATATAATGTCTCACCAGAGCTGAAGCAGCAATTTTTAAGTGTCATCATTTTTTTTGCCACTTCTTTATAGTTCAATACATGGAAAGTGCCTGATGAGGGTACAATCTCATTTTTTTAGTACTTTGAGAATCCCAACTGACAACTGGTCCAATCTTTTCTTTAAGAACACCTGTCTTTATCTAACAGACAAAAAACCCCAATGTCCAATAATCCTTAAAATGGCATTTCTCTTACTGCTATGAAATAATGCCCGTTAGTTCCACAGCTGTCAGCACACTTAGGAAAGTTATATTTGACCTTCTTCTCCATGTGCTGTCCCATGCACTGGCACAGTGTAACCCATCATTCATATTTCCACTATATCATTAATTAATAACTCCCTCCAAGTTCTAATCCTGAAAGTTACTTCCAATAGGAAACTTGATTCTACCCTGCTCAACTGTGTGAACTGAACCCACTCAGCTTTCTGCACAAGGACAGACATTGCTGATCAACCATATGTCCATAGAGAGGAAAGGGATTGGGATACAGACTTCCCATCATGGAATGCATTGCTGTGATTCTGAGGGCATTACCCAAAGGGCAATTACATCTTAATGTCAATAAAAGATAACATAATTGACATATGACAGTGCTGCCATTCAATTCAAAAGCTTTTGGGTGATGATTTGGTGGTTCTTTCCATGACAGATAACAGAGACATTCTAGTAGAATCAGAGTGAGTCTCTAAATTGTTTGCATTTTGGAGGTTTTTCCTTTATCCCTTGAAAATGCAAGAGAAAATTGAAATACAGACCCTTAAATGTCAGTGGACCTACTTAACAACCTGTGCAGGTTACTGTAGTTCCTTTGTTTCTTTCTTTTTTTTATTTTAAAACTGAGCTATGACAGTTTATAAATAGAAAAGAAAGCCCAGTAAACTTCATAGTCACTAGTCATTATCCAGGTTAATTTTATTCCATGGAAGTTCAGAGCCTGCAAAGGCTACACAGGCTACAGTCTGACATTCACTACAATACAAAAGTTTTGACAAGCACCTGATCAAACATCATAAAAACCTAGAAAAGAAGCACAATAGTAAAAAAAAAAAGGTGCTAGCAAGATGGCACAAAACCATTGTTTTTCAAAGGTTAATTAATATTTTCACTAGCTCTGAATCTTTCAAAAAGGTAGTTAATAATTTCAGTAGATCTGCATTTTCCTCCAAAAGGGTGCACACAACAAGTCTCTGCTAATCTTTAAGGTAATTCAAAGAAGATACATCACAGAGCACAACGATTTTGTGAAGCACAGTAACTCCTATTGCCCTAAGAGTATTTTAGGTTTTTGAATCTGGCTTCAACTCTAAACTCCACAGTTTCAAAGGAATTCTGATAATGATCACTTCACTTCTGTCCTTTGAAGTTTCTTCACCTCCTCTTGTGTTATACTCAGATCTCCCATTTATTTTGCACAAACACATAGAAAATGCAGCCTATTAGTCTTTCTGATATTATTAGGGCTGACAAAATAATTCTCACAAACGAGTTCAAAGTAGTGGTGAATGTTGCAAAAAATTACAATTTCTGGAACATTGTGAAAAGGGGAAACCACAATAGAAATTATGTGTGTTCATCACTGGAATGTGAAAAGGGAAAAAAAAAAAAAAAAAAAAAGCACTGACAAAGCTCTGACAGCATGGAACTGCATTTATCTCATTTACCTGTTTCAGCCAAAGGTACAGGGCAAGCCTCTGGCAGACTGGGAAATGAAAGTACAACCCCTGTGCTAGAAACTCAGTAATTATAACTTCAGGGATCAGTGTTGGAATCAGAGCAAGAGAAATCTAAATTTTGCTAGCTTGAAATATAACCCTGAATGATCTTTGTCAGCCTTTAAAACCAGACAAATGTCTCCCTTTTTGCTCCCAGTCCTTGTGTGTGGAAGGGGAGCAATAAATGGAACACATGCACACACACAAATCCACAGAACTCACTGTCCCTGACAGACAACTAAAGGCTGACATGTGCAACCCCTTACACCCTTTGGAAACAGAAGGTCTTGGTTTGAAAGACAGGTGTTTGCAAGGAAAGTAGGGTTCTTTCTTGAAATGTTTTTAATTTTGCAATGTTTTTGTCCTTCCCCTCACAAAAACCAGAGAGGTTCCCCCCTCCCCTATCTCAGGGACTTAGCCATCAGTGCTTCTTTAGCAAGTCAATGGGAAAAATTCTACAGGCAATGAGTAAAAGGAAAACCAACCCCTAACACAGAAATAAAGCAAAATAACTGCATTAAAATGGTGGCAAAATCAGCTTTGTACCCAGCCAGCATTGTCAGATCCCAGAGGCTGGAGATGCTCTGCAGAAGGGGGGAGAGTGAAATAAAGCAGACCCAGCTGCTCCACCCTCTGCAATGGGGTCACAAAACAAATTAAAAGAGTAATGATTGTTTTGCACTGACATCCTCCTGCACAGCAAAGGAAACAAGAATTGTGTGTCATTAAACCTTATGGTAACTTCACCAGTGGAAAAGCTGGTGAGTATTTGAGGTATTAAGCTTAATGCAGACAATGTACAACTGCAGATCAAAACTCTCTTTTTCAGGCCACTCATCTCCTTTCACAACAATGCAAAGAATACAGGTCAGAAAAGAGAGTGAACAGAATCCTTTTAGGGATATTTCAAGAAAATTGGGCTACCTAGCTGGGGTAGGAAAATTTGAATTCCTTCTGATGACTTCAGGGTGTTACTTTAAACGCAGTGAGAGAAACAAAGTGACAGTGAATCAACTCTGTAACATGCATTTATTTATTTATGCAGCCCATATATTTAGCTCTCCTAAGACAGTTAAATCAAGAATGCTAATGAACACAGGGAATATCCTGAGTCAGTCTTCTGAACATATTTTCAAAGTTTTATTTTCTTTCAGTATGAAAATTCCTGCTTATAGCATAAATGCTATTAATTATGATAAAAACAAGGAAAAATTTTTTTCATCATTAAGTGTGTAAACAATCTCAATATCATAACAATATTGCTATGATATTGTGATAATGACATGTACTAAAAAATTATAATAACTTAAATTTACAATCTAAACTATTTATTCTTTAATAGTGTGAGGCTGGAGGATTTTGACTTTTTAGAAAAGTGGACTCCAAATACCTTTCCTGACTTCATAACTACTAGCTGAAAAAGCTGATGTTTCCAAAGTGAACAATGAGGAGATGGGTCTGGCAAGTAGGGATGGAAACAAAGATTTAAAGGCAAGTATTTGGGAACTGATATGGGAGGTTTAATCAAAAGGCTGCTATGTCAGACATAGTTAGAAAATAATAGAGTTGGCACCTGGACAACTTCTGGAACTTCATTTGCAGCTTCCCTGTGCCTGTAAACAGCACAGCACTGGGGTGAAACTCCAGGGGTGCTTCTTTCATGAGCTCATTTTCTATTCTTATTACAATGCACCTTAATTCCATTTTGATGAGTGTTCCTGCCAGCAACACATTCTCATTTTCCTAAACCCCTATCTGGGGACTTCTCAGAGCTGGCAGTGCTGTTTTAGAGCCAATTTCTTGCTACCTATTCCCATCCACAAAACCTTGCCAAGATACACAGTTCATACTATGGTGCTGTCCTGACTGAGCCTAAATTCACTTTTTCTATTTGAGTTTTGCTGCTACAGTTTCAGGTTTTAGTAACTGCATCCCTAAGGAACTTTATTATATCATCCATTCTATTAAGGGGACAAAATTAGCTTTACTTACTGGTAAATGCTGATTAAAGCTTCTAAGCCTGAAAAGTTAGAAAGGTTATGGATTTTTAGATCATGAACTTCTATACTGATGTGCTATATTAACTCCAAAAGTTACAGTGCTTTTAAGACTAAAAAAAGAAAAATTAAAATTTTATAAATGTAGATGGAACATTGCCCAGAGGATGCTTTGTGGCAGCATTTTTAATACACTCTGAGTTCTTGGTCCTTCTGTGGCACATAATAGTGTTCTTCACACTGCTCTTCTCCACAATTTAACTTCCTGCTACTCTTCTCATGCTAGACTTAATATTCTGATACTTCTTTGTTGTCAGAGTCCTCTTCCCAATCACTGTTTAATCTCTGGTTTTATTTCTATGCCTTTCTGTCAGGAATTACATTTCTGTTCCTCCTTGCAATGCCTCCTGCCTGCTTCCAATTTTACTAATACTCATTTCTGCAACAACACTATGCCCACAATCCAGAGGTAGTGATTACATCATCTACTGACTATTATAACACTTCCCCAGCTTTTGCCTTCAGGGCTTGGTCAGACTCACATTTGTGACTTCTAAGTCTGTGAAAGATCTAAGAAAAAAAAGCAACATAATAAATCCTTAATAAAGAATTATCGCAAAAGGTCCATCTTCCAGCTGCTCCCATTTTCAAGAATATATAGATATTGCTATTTTGAATTTCCCTAAACACAGCCAAAGACAAGTGAGACATATCAGCTGAAAAAATTCCTTTCATCACTTCCCTAAGGGGTCAAAAGCAAGAAGTCAATCAGAATTCACTCCTAAGGTCAATGTCCATGTGACAAACAGGAGATGTCAGCTGTGTAGGAGTAACCAGACCAGCCAGTGCCTGTACTAAGGGCAATAAAAATGTGGTGTAAGGACTTCCAGTGGCCCAGCATGAACAGCCCAGGAGCTGCTCTATTTCCATGTGGTTCCATGCCAGAGTCACCTGTACTGGCCATGATACAGGTGGGAACATGGGCACAAAGATTAGGTACAAAGCATTTGGAGATACCAGGGAGCCAGCAATGAAAGACCCTCTAGAAAGAAGCAGGAGCAAATAGAGGTGTGATGTATTCTCATCCTTTCTCACATTTGCTGTGATAGTGCCAGTTATTCTCACAGAGGAGCTCCCCAGCACAGTGACTGCAGGAACACAAGGGTAACACAGGCAAGACCCAGCATCCAAAATGAAACCCTGGCCATTGCATCAGCATCCAACTAATCCTACTTTATAAAGTACAGTTCAGAATGTGAATTGTGAAGCACTTCAGATGAGACTCAGGGCATTAAAAGTTTACTTCCAATAAAGATAAAAATGTATTTCCTAACACTGGTTTATCAATGACATCTTCCATATCAGTGGCAGTTGAAATATCTCTGATAAGGTCTAAGAACAAGACCAAGGTGTGAACAGCTGTCGGTGTGGAGGCAGTGAGTGCCCATGATGGGGCATTCCCAACAATCTCCCTCTTCTCATGCATTCTACTCTTCAAATTTGCTGCTGAGCTCCAAGAGTTTTGCCTGTAGCAGTATCACTTTCCAGAGTTCCCACTGAGAATATTACTCATGAGGCCTTTTTAAAAAATTAAAAATTAAGCATATAAATATATAACAGCTAAAGAGCAATATTTTTCTTTTCCTTGAACACTGATATTAAAAACAAAAGTTCCATTTTCCAGAGTTTAGCTGCATAAAATACTATAGAACTGTCTATAATTTCCCTCTGCTAATCCTTTTGCCTAAATTTTACTGGGGTTTTAAATCTTTATTAAACTCTGATATTCAATAAATTTCATATTCTGATACTTTTTTCTCTAATTTTTTTCTAATTATTTTATAGGCAACATCTGTGTTCAGTAAATTGGAATTCTCTAAACACTGATACTTTGTATTAATAAGCAAACATTTCTTGGTCCTGATGTTTAATTCATTGGTTTTCATTACTATATTTCCAGGAAAAGATTTAATTTGTATGTATTAAGCACACCAGCCACACAGCCTCATACTCAGGTTGTGTTTCATTAAGCATAATCCCCAGTAATTAATCTTTTCAAATCTCTCATACAAAACACTCCTCCCCATTTTCATTCCACCCCAGGTACTTCTGGAGCAAGTTAATCAAATTTATTAAGAAGGAAGCCAAAAAAATCCCATTGTGGTATGGGATATCAATCCTTGCTGTATATAGATTTCTAATCATCTCATGTGTTGCCATTATTCTTCCAGAAAGATTTCAGGGATAAAAGGGACTAAAGGAATGTTCTCTTCCTCAGCTTCAATAGCTGTCAATTGCTGCAGCATTTGCTAACAAACCTGAGACTATGGTGTGAAGGTCTCTTTCTCAGGGGACCAAACCTACCCTAGGCTATTAATTATCTCTTTATATCCTACACATTCTGCAGCTGCAAAGGAGGTACAATCATAAGATAATAAGAAAATGATCTTTTAAGGAAACTAATTTCTCACTAAGGCATATGTATTAGAATAAAGGAAATTAATCATCTATTTATTTACAGCACATGGTTAGCATTTCCATGAGTTTGTGTATCAAGTCTTGATTGCAGGATTATCAGAGTCTGTTTATAGCTAATCTGTTTTTAATGAACGTGTGCTTGCCAGCCTGATGTCCCCATTTCCAACTATTTTACTTCATTTGCAATATTTTAACATTACTCTGTGCCAAACCTGAAAAAAAAAAAAAAAAAAAAAGCTCATAAAGCCAAAGAAAAGTAGTAAAAGTATTTTGCAAGTCCTAATATAAAGCTTTAATTAAGGAAAGCAGTTAAGCATGTGTCTGATTTTATGCCAAGGCTTAAGCACATGTGAAATTAGTCTTAAACATTATGTTGGATTGGACTCCATGTATCATTAACAGTTTGAATTGAATTGCAACAAAACAGTCATCTCTGTTCCACGGCTTTTGTCTTCAGTAAGCCACCAGTTCCAAAGCCAGGGACACACTACAGCTACAACCAGAATGAAGAGTGAAGGCAAACCATCAGGTAATAAAAAGACAGTTGTGTCCACTCAGGGGATACCTGGTGCAGAATTTTCTGCAATGAAAGGCTGTTAGAGTAAGAATTTCTCAGGGAATTCCTGAAGATCACAGCAAGATAAATTCTGAATAGAATCTAAAAAGCTTTTGGTGCTACTTCAACAGTGCAGTAAAGCAAAAAGAGGAGATGGTATTGAATAGTCTTTTGCTCATCTGTCATTCAAGAACCAAAGCTGTGCCTGCAACTCTCCCAAAAATGTTTAACTCTCCCTGTGGCTATTGAAACCAGGGCAATCAAATCAGTCATTGTCAAACATCTACCAATATTTCAAGATACAAATTCATGTGACTAGATTAAAACATTCAACAGATTTTTGCCTTCATACAAATTAGCAAGTACACTTATTAATTTACAGTGGAAGCACTTAAGTGTAAGTAGCATATGACTGTGCCAAAAAATGGCAGATCTGATGACCTGACCTATGATTAAAATGATGAGCTACATTCGTTTATACACAATTTCTAAATGATAAATCTTTTTATCACTTTGTTACAAGAACAAGAGGTTAACTCATGTACTCAGAGGCACAACAGTATTATCTCATCCAGAGAATGAAGCAAAGACACAAGGTAAAGAAATCTAAAAATTGGTTTCAAGTTAGACAAGTAAACTATTCATAGTGAACTGTGTCTGGCAATTCATACATGTGCATATTTCCTACTGTAGAGCAATTAAGCTCCACCAGCTTCCTTGTTCCCCCCAGCAGAAAGTAAACTCTTATTAAAATGACAATAAAATTCTGTCTATTATAAATGGCAGAACAGGATAGTATTTGCCTAGATGCAATTCTTCAGCATATTGCTTCAACTAAGAGCCTCTGAATGAGTATCTTTGTGTAAAACATGCTGCATTAGCTGCACTGCAAGATCTGCTGGTAAAAAAATGTGCAAGCCAAGAGGGAGCTGACAAAGCCTGGTTTAAATTAGGAATGTTTTAAGAGGCAACTAGAGGTAACTAGAATGCTTTTTGCAATCCAATTGCCTTTTAATTTACCTTACAAATAGTATATGCTCAGATTAGAATGCCAAATTCCTTCATTTATTTACCCTTTAAGTCAAATGTATTAACATTGATCATGAAACTGAAACTTCACAAAAGAAATACATTCTGTTAAGACCTTCATTAAACAAAAGAGTAATTACTGCATTTAAGTCACTCCAGTTGTGAAGAAAAGCATCTAAGCTAAATTTGATGATTTCAGTGTTGTAGTCACTTACTGTTGATGCTTAAGAAAATATCAAGCCATGGGTTTATCCCACCTACTTAAGTTACTTCTCACATCATTCAATGTGGTGAAAGACCCAGCTGTGTCCCCCAGATGAAAGAACCTTTGATTTAAATATCTTCCTTTCAGGAAGATACTTGGAGTACCATAAGTACAGAAATTTCTAGCACCTTCATTGCTAAAACATTTTAGGATACCACAATGAATATGGATTCAAGACCAATATAATGGCTTAAAACTTAGGGATTACAGTTTTATTTCATATTAATTTCCATATAAAATCCATTTGTTTGAATGTTCCTAAATTCTTCATACATTTTGCAATCTGCTACATTATTTTACCATAAAATTTGCATTCTGTTTGTCATGGCACACATTGGACCTTGATAATCATTAGTGATGTTTGAAGATGCAAATGATAATCAGGGGCTTACGACTTGGTGAAAATAAGCTGTATATCCAACAGCTGCTAACAGCTAACCTGGAGCTAGGGAGATAACTGGGGCTGCATTGGTGTGAGAGGAGAAAGCAGAGTGACCAGCTGCTGGAGTTGCAAAGAAATTAGCCAAAGCCAAGTGATTTGGTAATGCCTCACCCCAGCCCCTGTGGTCCCTGGAAGCACACAGCACAGCTGGATGTCTGGCTTGCCCCACTTGTTCCCATCACTGCAGGTGCATCAGCAGTGCCACTGTGTCAGTGCATCCTGCTGCAGCCACAGCCTGGAGCAGGAACGTGGCTCTGCTGGTGGTTGCTCTGACACAGCTCAGGCTTTACTGGTGCCAGTTGCCTCAAGTTAATGCAAAATGGGTATTAATGTTCAAGGAAGAATTAGTAGATAGATTTTTAGCCAAGCTAGTTTCGAAGGCAAGTATAACTGCCATAAAATCCAGTTCATTTATGGGATCGTGACAAGATTCTCATTCCAATCTAACCAACCATCCAGTATATAAACCCTTCCAAGCTTAGCAGTGGCATAGACAGACAGTTCATTAACAGGAGCTACTGGAGCAGATCTTCACCAATCACATTGGTAAGCCACCCCTCATTAGTTTCATAATTACACTGTATATGTCCCACACATCACGTATCATGTTTTTGAGCTATTAAAATATAGCTTTCATTTTCTGAAAGGCTAAACACATTAAATCACAGAAATCAGGAGTAGCATTCTCTTAAACAAATCATAACTCAGAGCGGACATTTAAACTGACTTTTATTCTAAATGACACAATCTAGGAAAGTGTAGTATTGCTGATATTCAGAAGCTGCTGGTTTTTCAGAGATCGGGCTTTAATTATGGAAGAAAATGACAGTTGGGATGAATAGACTGGTAAATGAAATAACTTTTTGGTTTGCATGTAGTATTCTTGGCTCCATTCTTCTCACTATCCCTTGAGAAAAGCTGGAATTGCATTTTAAATCAAAGTCACTTAGACTTTGTATGACCAATGGACACACTGAGAGTGATTCACAGACAAAATATATTTATGATGCAAATCTGTCAGGATTCTGTATAACCTTAATTCCTTTAATGAGAAGCCACAGGATTTTGCATTGAAGTACTGTTCACCTGGATATGTGCACACTAATTTTTCCCAGTGAAAAACAAAGCAAACATGCTGAGACAAAATGTGGGCAGCTCTTCAAATGAGTTGTCCTCCACAGATCCAACAGATACCTACAATGAGACAGGCCCAGCTACAGCATCCAGAATTCAGTGTCTGGCATACTTCCACAAAACCCCATAAAAACATATTTCTCCCAGCACCCATTCTGTCTGACAGCTTCTTTTTCCCAGTAACTCAGAAACATTTTGATTTTGAAAGTACTTCATCCTTCCCATCATATTACCCATGTATACTGCAGGTACAATTTTTTACATACTAGTTCTTTGCAGACATTACTAAAACCATGCAAACACCCCCAGGAGCCATGCAAGAAGGCTGCCACCTCCTTCTTCTAGTGTTGGCAATCAGATACAGAGTTGGTAATCAGACATGTACTGCAAGGAATGGCCCTGACACTGTCAGTGCATCCCCCAACACCATCCAGCAGAGGAACCAAGTAAGGAAAAATGGTTTGATGCAGTTGCTTCTGAGTATATCTGAGGCTACTAAATGCATAGTGAATAATTACTGTAAATGGTAGAGGTTTACATGGCTTTTCTGACAGGTTATTCTATCAGAAGAAAGCATCATCCCAAATATTTAGCTAAGGCATGAAACATATGCACTCAGTTTCTACTGTAGACTGCAATTAAAATTGTACAAATAGGAATGCCTGTATTTAGAAGATCTGGGATTTAAGAAACCACTTTTTCTTATCATCAGACACTTATACATTTTCTCAGTAGCACACAAACCTTATACACAACAGTATTTCTTGTGAACCCTTCTCTGTTCTTGCAAATGTCCTGCAGCTGGCTGCAGCCATTCTCAGCATTCTCAGTGTGACTGGGACTGTCTGGCCATTGTATCTGTTCCCTCAGATCTATTCCCAAAGCAGAGCCATGCTTCACTCTGTAGCAGTGCTTGTGAATGGTGTGACAGAGTTATACGATAATGACTCGAGAGCAGATGCTACTGCATCCCAAGTTTACAATTTCATGGGCCTGAATGAGACAAAACCATTACACATGAATACTGCCACTACTTTGGCTTTTAAGAGCACTCCAACTAGAAATCCAAAAATGAGAATCTTAATTGCAAATGCCAGACACATTCCCCCTTTCAAAGTAAAAACTTCACTTTAATCATCTTTTCCATTTACCTTTCCCAAACTACAGGTGTATGCAGTCTTATTTGAAACTAAAAACTATTTCTATTTAAAATAGTTCATAAGTAAATATCTCAAGTAGGCTTTTTTTCCTTGACTTCCCATCTTGGTTAATTCAAACTCACACTCCCTAGACTCCCTCATAAAACTTTTTAAAAATCAAATCCTTCTCAATTTTTTTTTAAAAATGCTACATTCATCATGTTCTTCCTACCTTTTTTTTTCTTCTAAAATTATGCTCTGATAATACTTTGGGACTACCCCACAATATGCAAGACTTCCCTTTCAGAAGAATAATAAAAAGGAATTATTGAATCCCTTACTACTCCACAACTGTAAAATGTCATCAGCAATTCCTATAAGATCACCAGCTGTTGAAAATTACTTGACTTTCTACACTGACCTTTAACATTTGCAGTTTGCAAGAGGAACTCTGTACTTTCACATCTGCTTAAAACATATCACAATGAAAATGAGACTAAGGCTAAAAATTACCTTGAAGAAACCAACCCATGTGCACCTGTTGAGGTGCCAATAAGCACTTGTCTATTCATAATACTCATTCAAGCCTGCCAGCGAATACTTCACTATCTCTTCTTAAATTTTAATTAAATGCTAAACCCAGGAGAAGCTCTATTGCACTTAAATAATATGTGAACGTGACATTTAGTATAACCTTGTTTTCTAACAAAGGATGTCATCAGGATAGTGTAAGGGTTGGTGGTGCCTGGTCATAAACTTGGTATGAGGGACAACAGGATGTACCAAGGATGCAAATGAGAAGTGACAGAGGAGATATTGTTTATGTGCACAGGCTGTTTGCAGCCAGCATTCTCCAGTTTTACAGATCACCTTCCAGAGCACTGTGCTCCCTCCACATTCCAAAGCAGTTGGGTTCCCTAACTGGCACAGCTGTACCTGGACCTGAAGCTCTGCTTCAGCTCAAAGATGCAGACAATTTGTACCCTGTCTTCACCAATTTCTTTGTTTGCTTGCTGAAACTAAGTGAAACTTTAAATGAATTTCCCATAAGAAAACAGATCTTGATGCCCAGAGAGATCTCACAAAAGCAAACAATAAAAGATGCCAGCACTGCGGGGATGCTTGATCTATAACTGAAGGTTGTTCTAAAAGCTCACACATAAGGTGTAGGAAAAAATCTTCCACAGGGGTTTTGAAAAATTTTTTTTTCAAATCCTCTGTCTCTATGTAAAATAAAATAAATTACAACATAATGTAATAGTGTATATCAGCTACTACTTACCACATTGTACATAAGGATAAAGAAAGAATACAATGCAAAGATAATTTGGGCTCATTTTTATTGCAGCCTCTTATTTTTAAATAAGCAAGGTATTTGCTGTATGTACTTCCTACTCCTGAAACAGGCTCAGCATGAAATTTCTTCTTGCTTTTCATGATACAAGAAACTCCTCACAGAGTGAATGACATCTTCCATATCAGAAGATAGGTGTCACAGAATAGAGGAGAACTTGCCAATCACTATTAGCATCTTATGATGCCAGTTTGAGAATGCCAAGCATGGGTCCACAAAGTGAAGATTATTTTATAATGGGATGCTTTGTAACAAAATATATTAGATCTGAGACAGACAATGCTGCAGCACAGAGCTGCCAGAAGAAATTGTTGTCTCAAATCAATACAACACAAGGAATAAATAAATTCTTGTTAATCAGGCAGTATCAAACCCCACCCTTTGTAACAGAAAAGATCCTCTTTTTCTCCAGGTTTGCCTAGACAACTTTAAGAAAAAATGCAGATGAAACTTTGCAGCAAGAAACCCTTCTACACACAACTCATCCCTGATCTGTGGCTGCCAGATAAAGAGATTATACAACAGGCTTTTAAACAATGTTAGATTAAACTTTTTTTTTGGTGTTAATGATAGTCACTGTTGCCATCCAAGAAAAGAAATTAAACAAAATACAACAACTTCAAGTAGCATTAACGCAACAATTCAACATAATTTAACAGCAATTAGATAAATCCTAACTTTCCTTTCTGAATGAAGTGAAAAAGTAGAATTTAGTTGAATATCGAAATTACAAATATATTCTTTTTCTTTACTTTATCACTTTCATTAAACAGATTATAAATATTTTATATGTCTATGATGTAGAGAAGCCACATAATAGATTTTCCATACTTAAAAGTAAAACAATATTTCCAGATTTTTTCACATTTTTCTGCCTTTCTTATATTTCATCCTTATTTTGAATTATGGCAAATTTTGTTCTACACAAATTTAGAGCTATCCATTCTTGAATTAACCTGTTTTGTCAGCCTGTTGGGAGTCACTTTGTTTGAACATCTGGACCAACCACATGTTTCCTACTGAAAATAAATCACCATTTATGAGGTATGAGTATTAACATACTCAACATCAGACGACTGATGGAGATTGGACTGTGTATGTTTAATGCATTATGATAAAATATGATATAAAATTTGTGTTTGGAAAGTTTATGGAATACATCAAAAATGAGCAGCTTATCTGGGTCTGTTAAAAAGTATTTTCTAGTACCATAGCTCAGCTGGGTCTGCACCTATTAAAAGTTAAACTACTCTAACAGTGCCATCTGTATTCAATCAATATACTTTATTATTATTTAACACCCCAATTTATCAAAATAAATAATTTCTTAAAAAAATTTTGCCTCTCTGATTAGAGGACTCTTTAAATGATTTTATCCTAGAAATTAAAGACAGTGTAGCTCTTCTTTTAGTAGTTAGCTGTGATCTCAAGTGAGCCTTCAGGCACTGTAGTGTTTTGTGCTCACATCCCTCCCTGAAGTATTTTCCTGTATGACACTGGGAATGGGGGTTGTGGAAATCCACTGTTCTGATTCTGTGTCACCTGAATATTCAGGGTTACATTCAGTAACACAGGAGTCACTCCTTTCTGTTAAGTATTCAATCAATGTTCCTGCAGGAACTTTTATTCATAATATACATATTTGTAAACAGCAACTAATTAATTGGGAGTTTATCAGTTACAAAAAATCCTAACATTAGTATTATTTCCCTGCACAGAATAAAGAAAATCACAAACAGGTAATTTGCAAATCTTTTTTCTACAGTGTCATAAATGCAGAGACATTGATAAAAAAGAATATGAAGCTTTATAGAGCATTGGTATTAAAGGCAGACAGCAGCCAAGTAAACTGGAATGACTAAATGAGGAAAGTTCTGTGAATACTTGTGCAGCAGGAACACTTCACACCACCTTCTTATGTTCCCAAATCAAAGTGAAGCTTTTCTATCACCCACCAATAATGTTTTTACACCTTACTCATTGCTATTGTATCTATACATTGATCAATTTTTTTTTTTAATTATTTTTTTTTAGGTGATAAGTTTAACTAAAAAATATGGTCTAGGATGGACTGAAACTCTTACCAAATAAAAATTACAGGATTTCAATGTCTATACTCACTAAGATCTGTAACAGTAAAACTGGTCTAAATCTTATCTAACAGTCTGTACTAGAAGTTTTATTTCACAGCATTAGTGGCAGGGCTCAAAGCCTCACCTCCTTGAAGTCTGTGATTGCATGAAAAGAATACTTCTGTGAATAAAAACAAACAAACATTCCTGCTTGAAGCAGTTATGACCAGGTGAGCACCTGGTGGATGAGGGAAAGGCTGTGGATGTTGTGTACCTGGACTTCAGCAAGGCCTTGGACACTGTCTCCCACAGTAAACTCCTGGAAAAGCTGCAGCCCATGGCTTGGACAGGAGCACTCTGCTGGGTCAGGAACTGGCTGGATGGCCAGGCCCAGGGAGTGCTGGTGAAGGGTGCTGCATCCAGCTGGGGATCAGGCACCAGTGGTGTCCCCCAGGGGTCTGTGCTGGGGCCAGTTCTGTTCAATACTTTTATCAATGACATGGATGAGGGTATTGAGTCTTTCTTTCATTAGTAAATTTGCAGATGACACTAAGCTGGGAGCATGTGTTGATCTGTTGGGAGGGAGGAGGGCTCTGCAGAGACCTGGAAGGGTTGGATGGATGGGCAGAGCCCAGTAGATTTACACTGAAGGAATTGCATTGAAATTATGAATCTGCATCAACCACAGAATTTTTAATTAATTAATTTTTTAATTCTGACTCAAGCACTTTGTACTTACATGTATCACTATCACTTTGATTGCTTAAACCCAGCTGTCTAATCTAAGCTTACAAGCTAGGCCCTCCAGCCACTGTAGAATCTATTTCCAAGTCTCTTCATACCATCTATCTTAGACTTTCAAAGATTTTAGGCTTTTAGAGGTGCATGTCTCTCTCCACTGACCGAAGAGGAGAAACTACAGGGCCTTGCAGTAATAGCCAATGTAAAGAACATAAACACCATTCTTCATGCCTAAACTGAATCATTGAATTCCAAAATATCAAAATATTGAAAACAAGAAAGCAATTCCAAGAAAACTGTAAATTAAATATACTGCATTAGAAAAAATTTAGATGCAACCTGCAAGTTTAGATTTTCCTGAATTTGATGCTTCAGGCAAGCCATATGCAGTTTTCCAAGAAAATCCCTTGTCTTTACAAAAAACAATTATGAACATTGGTGACTGCAGCAGAGTTTGCCCTTTCCTAGATATTCGTATTAATTATGCTTTGAAGGTGCTGAATTAATCCATTCTGTGAAATATATATCAGTTAATTAAAAGATATTTTCTTCAAGAAGGAATATAATTTATGATGAAATAGGAGATTAATGCTTCCTAAGTCAGAAATCCTTTGGGTGAAAATAAAATAGGTTTTAGAATAGATATGCTTTCCAATTGACCTTACTCTTTAAGTATTCCTGAAAGTCTTCAGATCTGAACTGAAGGAGTGCAGAACATGGTATGGAGCTTTATTAGTTTCCTTTATCTTACTTAGGAGTAATAGAACAGGCAAACACATGGTACTGTAACACCCAAAGAATGAACTGCAACACTCCAAACACCACACAATACCAGGCACAGAGCCTGCCATGCCACAAACAGGGCCACAGAGACAGATAACAGTGGTCTGTTTGCCATAGAAGCAGTAGATCAGGAAACTTAGATATTTACTATCTCAATGAAAAGTTTGGATCAGGAATACCAAGGGCTTCTTAACTCTTTACCCATACATAAGCTGCTCAGTTGGGTATGCAAGTAAACAAATGTATTTTTCTGTATGGATGCAGGGGAAAAACCTCCAGACTTGGGTTGTAGAAAAAAATGAAAGTATTCTCAAGCTGTCCCATGTAAAACTTATAGTGACAAATTAGTAAGTGTTAGTTCACTAGCAAAGCACCTCATCACCTTGAAAAATGCCAGTGACAAATAGTAGTATAACTCATGGAGGTGGGATGAAGGTGGTGAACATGAGGAATGTGCATTTCCTCAGAGGCTACATTAGGTATTATTCCTACCATGAGTGGAGAAGACAAGAGAGAACAAAAAATCCCACATTCTCTATTAGGCAAAAGGGCCTCTTGGCTGGTGCAGGGCTGACAAAAGTGTTCAGAGTAGCTCAATTCCCCATTCAGGTGTACTTGGATACACACACTGCTCTGCACTGTGCTGAGACCACAGAGGAGGATGACAAAAAAGGAAATTTGATCAGATTTGGTACCACAGTTCTCTGTATGATTCCATAAGATTTTGGGCCAAACAGTAACCTGGCATAAGCTGTCACTGTGCTTTCTAGCTAGGGAGAGAAAGGGCTTTAGAGGAGATAAGAATTTTCCTCACTGTACAAATGTGTCTCTGCCAAGACATTATTAGGATTTGTGCTGGCCTAGCTCTGTCCATCAGGACAGTCAGCAGACAAGTTCCAGGAATTACCATGAACCAGAAGTTTCTCCTGCAGGCACAGTTCCATAGCAAACTGGAATTTCCAACAGCCTGGTCTGATTCAGTTCTTGGCTATGATTTCACTGTGCTGACATGAGGCACAGCTGCCTGTATCATTACATTCATTCTGGGATCACCTTTTGGGGGCATATGAAAGTCAGTCCTGAGATTGCTGTAGCTGTTAAGGTATGTTCAAGCTTTCTCAGCCCCTCTCTATCAATGCCCTAAGGAAAGAAAGTTGCTCAGGACACGACTCAAAATATTATGATGTACATAAATGCACTTCAGGTTGCCATCCCAGGATCCTAATTCACTCCCTGTTATCCCCAGCCTCAAGTCTCCTTCCTGAGCATGGTTCATCCAGCCTGTGGTGCAATCCAGACAGCACCAGCACCCCTGTGGCAAACATGCAGACAGCATTAACACCCCAGTGTGGATATTGGTGACTCTCCAAAAGCCAGATCCTCAACAGGTGTTTCTCCTTCAATGCCTCTGGAGCCACACTGATGTGTTTCACTCTAGGGATCTAATTGAATATTTTGTTGGCTGTACCCCAAAGTTATCTCCTGCCCAGAGATCTAGAATTGTGAGAAATAACTATCAGACACATTCAAACTTTTATCCTTTGACTATTATCTTTTTCTCCCCTGTTTTGGGACAAGTAAAAATCCTGAGGCTGTAGAATTTAGGCAATAACTTAATAGGAAACTGTACCAGATTTAGCATTTCTCTCAGAAATGCAGAACCACATGTTCCTCCCTACAAACAGCACCACATTTGCCATGTGAAAAGTCAAGTGAAAAAGTTCTAAAGGAAGTCTTTGGCTTCCTACAAGTCTAGAAACTCACACTATTTCATGCAAAACCTTATTTTCTACATGGAGTAGCCACATCTCGTCAGTACCAAAATAATCCAAATGAAAAAAAGTTGCAGAAATCCAGACAAGCAATGAGATGTGTTCATTTTTATCTCCTCCAAATCTTCCAATAGGTCACACTGGATAAAAGCCAAGACAACATGAACTGGTCTAAGTTTTACTTTGACTAGAAGTAAAAATTAAAAACTACAGTAAATGTCATCAAAAGTCCTTATTCTGTTAGCACTTAAAATCTGTATATGCGAAATAACTAGAAAGTTTAATTCTATGATAAAGGACTGGTAACAGGTGAAATTGGAAAATAAAGTGACAGGTTAGCAAGTATTTGAAAAGTATTTAAGAAAAAGCTTATATATGTACTTACTAGAAAAATTATGTTTAAATTTAATATTGTGTCATTAGAGCAGATTTTATTACCCATCCTCCTCAGTTTTCTTAGCTCTCTCATCCCAGAGTAATTAATTTTACACTGAGTTCCAAAAATTATCTATTACACAGGATTAAACACAATCAGAGCCAAAAAAATTATCATCTTATAAACTTCATAAAGATGAAACCTTCGCCAATATATTTTTCTGTTAGTCTCTGTCTCCAAGTACCAGTCAGTGTCAAGATTGCAGAGAAGACTGGTTCTAACTCTCTGCCCAAAAAATGTGCTTTGTTATTATCTGACCTGCCAGCTACCAGCAGGTCAAATAATCAGCAGTGTTGTTATTTACACAATCCTAGACTATAACCAAGTCTTGTTTTGATTCACAAAGTTGGGCACAGACTATATTTGTAACATTATCATTCTGTTACAATGCTTTTACTGAATTGCATGTTGACAAAACAACTCACTTGACCATAACAAAAAAAAAAAAAAATCACTTATGCCACGTGCAAAATCTCATAACTCTATTTCTGCCAATTGGATAAGCATGACTAAACACTTAAAAATGTTCAGCTAGATCATTTAGGGCTGCCTGGGAATATGTGTTATTAGACTAATTGGTGCACTAATCCTATGCATCAGAAAGTAAAGAAATTAATTTTTAATGTTACAAATTGATTATTAAACATCATATAGAAACAGCAAGAGATATATCTCAAAACACATTCTACGAACATATTACTTCATTCAAAACCTAACTTTTAAGGTTTACAATCACTATGATTTTTAAAGCTTAAGAAAAATTGTAAATACATCTTTAAAGTATACTGCAGGTGTTCTTGAGATTAAGCTTCCCTAAAGATAGCATGACATAAGGACAAACACAATAGTTCTAAGTGCTCAATGACAGCCAGGCACCGTAGTCAGAAGTAGTATTTGTAAACATATGTTAACAATGTAGAAGGTGACACTTATGTAGAAATCTCTTACCTGCCTTGGTTGAGTCTCTCCTGATAAGGTTTGTTCTGTGAAAGATGCAAATCTTTATGTATAAATCAGAAGCAAAGTGTGCTTGGCACATCCAGTTTTCAGCAGAGCTCAAGTGTGATATGTGTAAGTAATAAATTGGCTTCTCAAAGTAGCTCAGAACATATTAATTGGAAACAGAGTCACTGCTTGCAAGGTTGCTGATGCTGCTCCTTCTGCTTTGTGCCTTTGCAGAGAGCTAATGTATGAATAAGGCAGAGAACAAATCCCTTTCTCTCTCTTTACCTTTCCTTCTTTCTGTTAAATGGTGAGTTAGAGTTCAGTTTGTTCTGCAGGCGATGGCAGAGCACAGGCTGACAGTGCTGTTTCCTCCCCTGCCGAGACACACTGAATGTGTTGTGAATAAAGACAAAGCCCTCTCTCTACCAGTGCACCACATCACTGTAGGTAAGAGCTGCAAGGATGAGCTGTGCTGCTCCTCAGCAGGCAGACAAGCCTTAAACACAGCAGGACAAGCTCACCCTGCTCTCCTCACTGAAGACCTGCACCAATAACTTTAGTTGGGGACCACTCCTCCTCTGCAAGGGGAACTCCAGCTCTGCAGCTGGCACGAGTTCTGATTTACCTCCTGGCAATGGCTATCTATGTGGTTTTATTTTTCTACACCATAATGGGCAATTTAGTTCCAGTTTCTCCTTATGGGAGAAACTAAATGGATAAACTGCCAGCTTTTCTTAGAGTCAATTAACCCCTGCTAACACTAACTAACACTTAACTAACACTTCAGGTTTAAGGTTTGTGCTGAAATTAGGCCTAAAGGACACCTGCCAAATAGGTTTACACACAGATAACATTGCTTTCATCTCTACTCCCCAATCCCCCTTTTCTTTTTCACTGTAAGTAAAATATTCCTGGGTCAAATAATTACCTAGTGGAAACTAGTAATGTTGCAATTGGAAAAATAGGTGAAGATGACAGTAAACAGGAAGGAAAACTACCTAGTTATCAAACAGTATGCAAACTGACCCATTTCAAAAGCCCTACTGAATAAATGGAAAACGTTTGCTGGTTTGAGTTCACACTCCAAACAATGGACTTGAAGCTATTTTAAGAAGATTATATTTATTTTCCATGCTCCTGTCTGTTAATATTGAATACTAGCAGGTGGGAAAGTCTTAAAGCAAAGGTACTAAAAAAATTTTGCAATTTTTAATATTGCATTTTTCAGATATGTATATATATGGCTACATAAAATCCTATGCTTTGGTGCCCAATATGAAACCCTATCAGTCTCTTTCCTTGATGGCAAAAGCAGAAAAACAAACAAAAAACCAAACACAAACCTTTTTTTTTTTTTTTTATATCATCAAAGTAATAGTTATTGAAAAGAACCTTCCCCCTACCCATCTTTTCTGAACATGACAAGTATTTCTTCATCAAATATTCCCACATTATTGGCTGTGAAATCTGGGAATCTCAAAGTCCTTTGAGCACTAAGGTTCTTTGACTAAGAGGTGAAAGAGTGCATTAGGGAAGGGAAGACAGGAAGCAATTCCTGACAGCATTTCTACTGCCCTGCAGAAGCTGTTGGGTGGTGGATGGTTATGGAGCCACAAAACATCATATGGAAACTTTAGAACTGGACAAACCTCTTGACTTTGCAGCAAAATGGCTCTGGGGTGTCAGATTTTTGTAGTGGCAATGGCTGAGGAATGAAGCCACTCCTCTCTTGTTCTCACAAGAGCCTCCAGTCTTGTCCTGTAGCAATACTGACCATCAGGGTGTTGAATAAAGACCTCTTTGCTGCAGCACACCCTGGGCACTTTCCATTGCTGATGAAAGTGAATCCATTTCTCATCACTTCCATTCCTGGTCACTTTGAGAGCTAGGTTTGACATTTCAGCACGCTTGACAAATTTTGCTTTGTTTGAGAACAAAAGTAGCAGAAACATGATAGCAAGCACCATACACTGAAACATGCAATTTGTCCCAGGCTGATATTTACCCTGAATGTGATCCAGCTGTCAATCCCATTGCCACTGTTCTAGGTGAATTTTGGTAACAAGGAAATTAAAACAGCACATGGCAGCCTGTGCCAGTTTTGTGTTCGTGTCTAGAACAAAGAATATCAGGGACAAGAAACTCATTTGCCCAAGGATACTGTTTGTTGATGTTTGTTGCATCTGCAAAAAGAAACCTGATTTTATGAGTCATTTGCTATTTCTACAAGAAATATTAAGCATTTGGCACTCAGCTGTATGTTTAAAAAATTAAATTGTTTCAGGGGACTTGAGCACTGGCACTTGAGCCTTTTTGCTCCTTCCTTCCTATAAGTAAAACATCCTGGAGCCCGAATAAGTGATCTATTGTTTTTCTACTGCTGTGTAGCACAGAGTGTTATGGTGTAACATGATAATATATTTCTCTAGAAAGAGGAGATGCACATACAAAAGGTAAAGTTTCTTCTAACAACTCATTTCCAGTAGGAAGAGGAAGCTCTCAGTTCCCAATGGCTTTCACAGAAGTGGAGTACTTGGCACCTTAGACCCTTGCTGAGCAACTGCAGAATCTCAGCCAGAGCAGAAACACACTTAAGTCATAAAGCACCATTAATCCTGTATTTACATAGTCAATATCCCAAGGGTTGCAGATAAAACTGTAGGAAAAACAAACAAAAGATTATTAAAACCACTACTTTATAATTTAGTCTATGCCTTCATTACTTTATATAAATGTTTCCTGTTTTTTATTAAAATAAAATGCATCAAATACAGTGGCACAGAACAACAACAAACAATTCAATTTCCTCCTGGAATTTCTTTTATTCTGTATGACAAGCTAAAAGGAATAAATCCATTATCTACTAGAGAGCAAAGTATCCAGCCCTGAGCAGCATAAATACCCTATTTGTGAATATTCAGAGACACAAAATTATCTGCAAAAAAATTTTCAAGCAAAGAAGCCATCACTAGTACTAGAAGCATTTCACAATAAAAATATTTTTGGCAGTCACTAGAAGAAGCTCTTCTAATCATCCATCTACTAATTATTCACAAAATAACTAATGACCAATTACTAAACAGAGAGGATTCTTTTTAAGAGACCTAGAGATGGAATAGAAAAAATTCTATGCTAGGTCAGCTACTGAAGAGCAAACAACTTAATACTCATAAACTACTATACTAAAAAACCCCTTACAAAACGAAAAACTAAAGATTGCTAATATGATTTCCATAGTAAGGTCACTCATGTCATCAATTCTGTGAGTGTGGGAGCACCACAGTTTTCTCCTGTGAAAATTTCGGTAATTTTGCCAAAATATTGTGCAGTGCTGTCTGATTTGTCTAACCACTTCCTGTGGCTGGGGGGACTTGTATATCTCAAGCTTTTAGTAAAAGAGCCATGGGATACAGCTTCTTCTATTTGCAAGGCACTGCTTCCATCTGAAATACTTCAGTAGAATTCAAACCACTATTAAGTTATTGTAGCATGAGGAAAAGATGATCTCAAGATATTCCTTGATGACATACATTGCAAAGGAGATAGTAAAGTTAGAACCTCTGGGCAATTAGTGAACAAGAATGACTGTAAATGAAACTTCTGGGGTTAATTTGTTTGAAATGGTAACCAAGAAGCTGGATTTTGCTGGTTTTGGTTTTTTCCAGTTTTGATTTAGTTCTAACATGAGCCATGTCAAGTAAATATTTAACTGTATTCAGCTGATGCTGAGGATATGCAATGGGTCTAAGGTAGTTGAGACAAGGTATCTTAAACTTGCTAACACAGTAACCTTAATGAGAAAAAGTATCACCTCTGTCACTGACCTACTTTTCATAATACAAACACAATCATACCCTTCACCTTTTGAAGTCTGCCCGTGATCAGCAACAGTATGACAATAAACAGGACTGCTTCCAAATCCCCATGCTGGATGAATCATTTCTTTCAATCAAATGCTCTCACATGAAAGAATGATGCTGCATATATTAATTGCATATTCCATTAGATCTTCACCTTCATCTACTGCAGTACTATGGCCCCTACCAGTTCTTTAATAGTCCTGCATTTATAAACATAAAATGTTTCTTTACAGTTATTCTTTGACTTGCACATCATCATCATACAGAAGGACTAGGAAGACAGAGTGCATAAGAGTAGAGTAGAAGGTGAGGAACAAAGTCCTATTTATTGCTAGTTAAGGTACCCCCAGCTGTTTTGTTAGACTCTGATCTGCACTGCCTCCATGTCAGCCCAGAATCTAATTAACTGACTCCATGTGATTTCTGACAGGTATGAGAAGTTTACTCGTTTGTGTGTTGATGAAAAAAGGCCTGACAGTACTCCAACTTTAAGAGCTGAAGAGTTACTAAAAATGAAATCAGACTCAGGGCAGGCAGATAGGAAGTTCCCTTTCTTCTTTTCACCTGATTTACTGTGAGTAGTGCCCCAGAAAATGTCTCTGGGTTATCTGCTGCAGGCCAGCAATCTTGCCATCACAGGTCCAGAATGGTCCAGATATTACTTAATATTCAAATTACTGAATAATCAAACCAGTTACCTGGAAATGCTTGCAGATTTAAGGAGCAGATTAAGCCATATCCATTGTTTCCCAGAGGTTGTTAGTGCAGGACATCCCTCACTGAGGACTTGCCGTGCTCTACACCAGTTAGAGCTATTGCTACATTAAGTCAGTGTCTGAATCAAATCAGAGAATCTTCAGAAGCAGCTTTAATTTCCTCTTTCCACAATCCCTTTTTCTCCTCTTCATTAATAGATATTTTGGTTCTTTTTATAAGCATAGAGGTCATTCTTCAACAAAATAGAAAACATAACCAGTGCACAACCTTTTGTCAGATTTTATGCTTTTTAGGTTTGTAAGGGATAGATGAGACATAGTTGGATGTCAGTCTTAAATTGTTAGTTTAGGAATGATTGCTTATCTACACAGAGAGAGAGGGAGACAAAATTCTGGCCAAACCCTGCATACTTTTTGTACATGAGACATTCAGTGGCTTAAAAGGGTATTTGGATGGCTGAAGAACAAAGAAATTATTTCTTTTGTACATTTTGTGATCCATACAACCTATTGTATGTCTGTATCTACCTACAAATCTGCTCCACAACTAAATATTTTTCACTTATAGCACAAAGCCAAGGGGTATCAAAAGACCAACTTCGTGTATTACAATAGTCAAAAGCATAATAACTGTCTAAATTACACTTGGTATATTTCAAATATTAAAGTACCCAATTTAAATTATAGCTTGAAAATCACTACAGATGGAAAAATCTGAAGTTTAGTGTAGAGAAAGTTGACAACGATTCTCTCTATACAGGATACTAGTTTTTGAGCAGAAAGGAAGACATTAGGTATAATAAAGTGTTTCTTAATGAAAAAAGACAGAAATTTCTCATTTTCTTTTGTGATGTTCCCTTCTAATAATGAACAATGCATTTGTCAGAAAAAAAGAGAATGTGCCAGGAGAGAAACACTATCCAAGTAAATTTTTACAATTACATCAGTCGTAGATAACATTGTAATAGCTTGGTTATTCCTAGAGTGTAAAAAAAGAAAAATCAAGATCAATTCTGCCTTTGAGCTACTGGGATCCTTCACATGCATGAAATGCTAAATGGGCTCATTATACATCATTATTTTATTACTATCTAAATCATCTGTGTATTAGCTCAGATGACTGTGCACCCAAGGGAGTGCTGTAGCTTTTGGGGATTTCTGACATTTCGTACTGGAAATAAAAAAGTGAAGAAAAGCAACAGACTTTTACTCACATATCTGCAAAGAGAACAAGAAAACAGCGTATGCAAAAGTGTTCCCTTTAGTCTGAAAATGCAAATAAACCAATTTCCCTTGTTTGTAAAGCAAGATGGAGATAGAGATTAATTTGCAGCTGCAAACTTCAGGTGACTTTGGCATATCTAAAATTAGAAATGATTCAGAATCAAAAGCCTGCAGAATCAAATAGGAATAAAATTAGCCACAAAATCCCATCTATTGGAAAAGCGTATGTGAAACCCTACAGCAAAAGAAAACAAAGGCACAATATTCAGTATCTTCGTGGAACTAAATATTCTGTTGAAGAAGCTTGTGTAATTCAGAAGAAAAATAAACACTTAAAATAATATGCAACTTTATCCAAGGCATTTTAACACCTCCTTCATAGCATTTGGAAAGTGAAATTCAAATGTGCCTGGACACAACCTCAGAAGAGGATGGGTCTGAAAGGCATCCTTCCTGTGGAATCCTGCAGTGGCCCAAGATAGCTTAGAGAGGTTTAATTTAAACCCCTGTGCATCAGCATTAGTTAATCTGGCCATTAAACTTTAGAGTTATCCACTTCTGAGTAGCTCTGCTCTTTAGGTGATGTAATAAATCAAACCATACCCTGCTAATGGAAAGCTAATGATGGCAGGTTAACCCATTTTTTCCACCTGGATTTCCCTGCTGCTTGTGTCCAATCAGGCTGTCAGTTCTACCATTACCCAGGAGATGAATCCAGGCATTTGGACTGTCCAGCCCTGCTCTCAACCTTTCATTAGTTTTCAGTATCTTCTACAAAACTTCCTAATTTTATCACCAGTAGAATATACCTCAATTTAGCAAGGGGTAGTACCAAAGCAACTAATCTTGGGGGTCTGGCAAACAATTTGTAATGTTCAGGCTAGCTGACAAACAATTTCTCAAAATTCCTCCAGTGTCTTTTTATGCTGAATTTAAACTTTTGAAATGGAAACAGTCAACTTTTTCTATGCACAGGGCAGTATAGGCAGAGAAAATTTGTAACGTGTCTTTGCCTCACTCTCTTATTCATTTGTTTCCCAAGAATTTTGGCTCAAAGTTGCTGAGCAGCAAGTTTAGTGAGCAAGACACTGGGTGGATGGTTCATTGCTACCCAGGGCCAACCCAGCAGAGGGTTACAAAAAACTGAGTCCTCACCTTTCTCACCAGCTTTTTCTCTTATCCAGACACCATTGCCTGACACCTTTGTACTGACTGTGGAACAGAACCAACAAGCATGATAAGAAAATTGATTTTTCTAAAGTGTTTTAGACAGTCATCTTTAATCCACCCAGAAACATTCAAATAGCAATAATTAATGAGTTAACCAATCATTACTCAAGAAACTATTGACATGGCTTATCCAGTCACAGATTTTTCTCCCCTTTACAGTGGGAACTTCAAACATTTTAAGTCTTTGACTGTCAGGTTCCAAACTGATATTCTTCTGAAAACAACAGACACACTTTAAACCCTTTTATTTCTCATTCCTCACTATTCTCAGCTAATAGGATTCACCTTAATTTCATCTCCTGACTGATGGGGTTCAACAGTAGGATAAATGTCTGGGTGGATCACAGACTGGTCCTGATTGCTCTGCATCTAATACATTTGTTTATTCAATGACAAGAAAACTAGGAGAATTTTAACCAAAAACGTTCTAAAAAGAGGAGAATTCTATGGATTTCTTTTTGCTCCCCCCAAAAAAAAAGGTTTGGATTCACTTTTCCTGGCTATAAATGATTTCATAAATTTATTTAATTTACACAAATATGTGGCAAAGAAAAGGGAAAAGTAAAAAGGAACACAATTTTTCTCACCCTGCAAAGCCACCACTTCCCTGTGTAGAGGTCACCAAAATATGACTGAAGGAGCACTTCCCTTTGAGAGTGCTTTGCCTCTTCCCTCACTGAGAGGGCAATAGGTAAAGTATGTTCAGTGTAAGACTGAAAAACTACTCCAGGCAGCAATAACAGTATGAAAATGTGGTTTGTTCTTTTTTCTTTCATTGCAAATGAAACGTTTTGGAGCAGATTATGGTGGGTGTATGGTAATACATTCATCTACTGCAAGAACACAGCAGCAGGAGAGCTAAATGTCTTTACTCCTGTCAGCTTTCCTGAAATGCACTGTGCACAGCAAAAATTAATTCCATATTGGATGATGGAAAAGGAAGCCCCCTGAGAGCTTAGGGTGTCACACAGCCAATAACTGCACAGGTCTAAGGTGCACAAGGAATGGTGTGGGTGGGGAAAAACCTGACAACACTTCCCTGTGGAGATGGTTCTAAAAACAAATAGCATGGATTGAAAAATCTCAGCCAACACAGCATGGGCAGCATATCTCTGTAGATGGTGTTCAACCTTTCTTGTTTCCTTGGTTTTCTTTGATGCAGGATGGTCTGATGGCATCAGAGAGCAGCCCTTACCCCTCTCCCAGTGTGGAGACCCAGAAAGGCATTCCCAATTAGAGAACATGAGAGGCCCCTCTCACTGCCTTCTCTTGATAACAATCCTGTCTTTTTTAGCCAAAGCAACTCCTCTTCTATTCCCTAAGTCAACCCTCTTCCCTCTGCCTGTTTGTCAGCCTCTTAGTTACTCCCACCTGGTTTCCCTATCCCTTAGTAATTGATCCCAAGAGCTCTCCCCACCCTGTTTCCCATGTATCAAACCTAAACCCTCCCTCAAGGCTTTCACCTTTGTTCCCTGAACCCTGGACGATGCAGAAGTGTGGCTGAAATAAACATCTCTGTAAATCTTTGCAAAGGCCTGTCCTGCTCCTTTACTTGCTGTCACCCCAAGCTACAGCTAGAACCAACATCCCCGGTTTAACTCTGCATAGCAGCGGGGACATTGGGGACATGATGCAGAGAAGAAAACTGGAGAGTCTTTTGTCCTGCTCTTCTTTTTTTGAGCCACACTCTCAAAAAAATATAGCTCTAGCCTTTATTTGGAGAAGGCAGAATCACAGTCAGAGAGAAAGATGTCTCCTGAATATTTCCTCACCCAGGTGAGAGCAAGTGTCAGGAGGTAAAGCTGACTCAACTCCCTACACAGCTGTAACAAATACACCAGAAATATTTCCAGTCTTTTGCATGCTCCATGAGCCATGTTGCCAGCGTTCTGGCCACAACATCTGTTCACACATAAATACATAACAACACCTACATTCATAATCATAAAAGTAAAAACTGTCATGGCTTTAATTGCCTTGTTTCCAGTTTTTTATATTTCCTAACTTGAGCTGTTTGCAATAACATTCATTTACAGGAGTCTGCCCCTCAGGAAATTTATCAGAAAAATTACCACCCTTAGCAGGATTTTCAGACACTCACATCAGAATCTGTAAAAATAAAGGACTCTAGGGAATAAACATAGATCAAATGTGAACCTCAAATGGTTGGCTTTAGAAAGTGGGAAGAACAATGATGCAGAGAGTGATAGTGGAGAGCTGTTAGGGTAAGATGTGAAACAGAACAGAAATTAAAGGTTTTATCTTAAATGACAGAATCAAGAAAAGACATTAAAAGGAATAAAATTGAGGAGATATAAACTGATAGATGAAATCAGCTTTGGGAAAAGGAGATAGAAGGATATCAGAGAGACTTTGAGGACCAGAGTAGAAAGCAAAAGTCCCAGCAAAAGACCTGGCGTGAAACCCACTGCTGTAAATTCTCAGTATTCTCTTGAAAAGAAGACAAAATTTGGCTTGTTGTGCTAATCCATAACTACACATTACAGACTTCAAATTTTTATTGCCTTATTGAATGCACAGGACTAACATGTTTTGTGTTTCTGTCAGGAGGATGTTAGAAAATGAGAATAGATTACATCAGATAAGAAGTGTAATTTGTTATCCTCTCTCAGCATCGAAAACATAAGTGTGGGAAAAGCATAAAAAAAGTAAATATAGATAATTCTTCTGCAAGTATAATGTCCCAACCTCCTGAGAAAGAGTTTGCATCTGCATCATGGTGTTTAATAGCCCTTGATGAATCTATGACTTTCTCTAATTGCTAAATGCTCCTTTTATACATTTGATATATATAAAATCCCAAGTTACACATTTGAATTATGCATGGCATATAAAACAAAGCATTTTGGTTCAAATTTGCTTTATAAGAGTTTCAGTGGTTGCCCATTGGCTCTTCTGTTAGAAGAGGTGATGAATAATCAGTCTTTATTTGCATACATTTGGAGGTCTTTATTGTGTGCTTGGTTCAGTTGTTTCTTTTCCAAGTTCTAGTCCATTTAACTTTCCCACACAGGGAATTCATTCCAATCTTCTTATCATTTCATTATTCTTCTCCATCCCTTTTCCAGGTCTGAAATATCCTTGCCAAATTAAACAGGGAGACCACCTTCTAAAAATGTATCTTCTCTTTTCAGTAATTTTTTAATTAGGTCACTTTTGCAGAATAATCCATAAATGCCCAAAATCTCTGAATAATTTAGTGAAAACTACAGCATTTCTGAAGTTACCTGCAGGTATAATTTCAGAATTAGCAACACTGAAATTCATCTGCCATTTTTTCAATAACAACTCATAGCAGCAAGGTCTAGTTTCACTGTTACTGAGTGTTATTTCATATTTTTGAACTTTACCATCTTGCTATTTGTTCCTTGAAAACGTAGAATAAAGATGCCTTTAATGATTTTTACAAGAGTCCACCTGAAATCTTCTTCACATGTCCATTGCCTTTCTTTGCTTTTAATCAGACATTACATCATAGGAGAAATAATTCTTTGACATTACAGCTTGATTTAAAGCACATAGCAAAAAAAAAATATCATAAGCTTTGGAAATCTGCATATGGCACACCAGCCAAATAATTCTTAACCACATGTCTTTTGGCTGCTGCTTTCTAAATGTGTTTGTAACCATGTATTTATATTATTTCCTTCTATAATCTCATGTGAACTCCTTTCCATTGCTACGATTTTTCCCCTTTCTACAGTTTTGTTAGTATAGAAGACCCTTAATGATTACAGACATGATCCTTTTAAAGTTCTATTTGTAGAAGCTGGAGAGAGTAGGATAAAAAATATTAAGATTTCAGGGAAGAAGTGAGTACTATGAGGAACTGAGATTTTACCTTTTTTGGCAGTTTGTCCACAATGCTGGTGGGAGTGATTAGTTCCATTTGTTCAAACTTTTCAGCAACTTCACAGCTCATCTGAAGGCTTTCTGCCCATGTGGAAATAGATCAATACTCAAATTATGTGCACATTTTCTGGTACTCACAGACACATCAAAGATGATGGGAGATGAGTTCTAAGTGTACAAATTGCTACATAACACTAAATATTTGGGGGAGACAGAAGAAAGGTGATAAATTTCTGAAACAGAACATCTCTGGTGAGTTCTAGCATTAATCTCCCCCAACTCAAAAGATAGATAATGCTAATACCATGAATCTCAAAGAGGTTTTATGAAAGTTCATTAATGTTTTTGAAGCACTTACATACCTTAGTGATAAATATGATAAATACCGTTTAAAAGCCCAGGAGAAAATTAACAAATCTGACTTGGGATCTGTGTTTGAACAGCGGACAATAAATAAAACGTGAGACAGAAAGTGAACTTCAAGGACAAAAATATATAGAGCAAAACCTTCCTCTTCTGTTTTGCTCACTAAATGAAACAGGTCTGTAAAACCAGTAACAAAATACAAAGGTTTTAGAATTTCCAAAGGAATTATGTACAACTCTATTTCAGACACACAGGAATTTTTGAAGGCTGGACTAAAAGACAGCAGTGATGTCCCCAGAAAATCATTTTGCACAAACATAATGCATAAAGTGCACACTCCTCCTTCTAATTGCAAAGATCAGTTTACAAGGGCAGATAGATGAATGCAGTCTCACACTAATTATTTCAGGACAAATACTTGAGTCTGACTCATTAATCAGATAAAACTTTCTCTGAATCTAAGTTGGCTCTTTGCTTCTACAGCCTGCAGTATGCAGCCTATCCTGTGTTGATTTTCTTTTGTGTCAGACTTCCCAAGGACATGGAGATACAGTTTATTCAGTCGAGAATTGAACATAATTTTTATCAATTCAAGCATTTTAAATAGATAATTCCTTGCTCTGCTCCCTAGGCATTATTCAACTTTTAATTGGTACATTTGCAACTCTTGCAGCTGGACACAGTCAGCTTTGGTTTAATTGCTACATAAAAAATAAGGCAGACTGCTCACCTGATTTTTGCCTACTGTGCTAAATCAAGGACTGGTTTGTGCATTTTAGGAAGCTTTTCACAGGGGGCAGGAAGCATTGCATGCATCTGTCCATGCACAATGCCTCTGCTCCTGTTGTCTTTCAGCAGGTGCTTCACATATTTCCTTTCATACCTCACTAGATTTGCTGGCTGGTGAGCACTTAGAATCAGGACTATGTCTTTAACCTATCATTTTTGTGAGGCCTTGTGCCTTTTGTAATAAAGGGGAAAATCTGTTTTGAGCAGAAGTATCTAGCCAAGCAGAATAAAACAGGTGGTTTCAAGCACTTGCAAGAAAAACAGGAAGAATAAAATTCATTTAAAACTAACCCAAAACCTTAAAAAGAGATGACACAATCATCTCCCTATCATTCCACAGCTCATTGGAGACCTGTATTTTATTTTTTGTTCTACAAGAGCAGTTTGAACCTGTATACAAGACAGGGTCAGCTCAACATCTTGAAACTTGTCTGTTAAGAGAGTTTCACTTTGCCATGCCTTGATATAATATGCAGGAACAAGAATGAATCCTCCCTCTTCTGACTGTAGAACTCCAGCTGCATGGGCAGATATCCAGCAAGAAAAATAAAAATAAAAACTGCTTAGCAGTTGCTACAAAAAGGCATCACCTCCAACAGGTGAACTGAGAAGAATTTCAGATCAGTGCCAAGACCCCCTCTGCAAAGGGCAGCTGAACACAGGGTGGTGTGACATTATCAGGTTCCCAACCCTATCATCAGTTACCAGCAATGAACCCTTCAATGAGCTCCAGCTTTCACCTCAACAGGATAGAGAATAGTTGAATAAATTCCTTCTAAATTAAAACTGAGCATTGCATCACCCAACCAATAACTTAGTGAAAATTTAAAAATCTGCTAGAAAAATTTAAAGATGAAGTACTGATCCCACAGGTAACTTATAAACCAATCTCAAATCCTCTTTTGGAATATCAAAGAGACAAATTTCAGGGTCTTTGCTCACAACCAGTGGTGTCCTGAGACCTCAAAAATTCCCTCTGGTGCATTTAGTAAAATAATACATCAAGTGCAACACAGATATTGAACACTGTAGTCCCAGTGGAAGACTGATCTCTATTGTCTGACTCACCAAAAGGACAGAGATGAGATGTACTAATGTTATTTCATAACTGTGGACAATACCCCTGGCTGCAGATATTGCTACATATTTCATCCATACACTAAATTAAAATTTCTTTTCAAAAACAGAAATAAATAAATTTTCTTTTATGCAGTCAACTAAATTTAAGACACAGAGGTAGATGTCTAAATCAGAAATCAGCAGATGCCACCTATAGTTTAAATTGTCTCCTGGCTGAATTGTGACAGTCAAATAAATCCTTATTGCCAACTGTCACCCCAACACACTCCCTGTTTTTCAACCTGAGGTTCCAAACCTTATCATGGCTGCAGGTAAGTGCTATCAACACAGGTATAATCAGAGAATCTTAAGAGTGAAGCATCTGTTCATAAAGGCTCCACAAAGAAGCTTTTCCTAAAATTCTCTTTAGAGCAGTCCTGCCCTCCTTACTCAAGCATAGCACTGCCAGTCAGCTGCAGATCAAACCAGGTTGCACCATATGGAATCAGGGACAAACAGAACACAGTGCCTGCCACCATGGACCTGCCTGCCACTATGAACATAATGGAGAGGGCAAAAAGCACAACACAAATATTTCACAGCTGTATTTGACTTTCAACCATTTCCTTTAATTCACCAGGAAAGATTATACACACACATGCAAGAAAAGAGGAAAAATAATTTAATTTAGCAGATTCTGTTCACATTCTCAGCTTACAACATATTTTTTCATCTAAGGCTTTTTAAAACAGAAAAATTCTTCAGTAGGTCAATCAAGAACTCTTTGCATTCTGCTCACTTTCATTGTTTTCAACTATCTAAAAGAAAAATATCCAACACCAGTTTCTGTTCAAACTAAACTGTAGTATTGAGCAGCACTGCTACTCCTATCAATCACCTTTTCTGACCTGAAGAAAAAACAGAAGGTGCTGACTGACACCAAATAAAACTTCTTACATTCTATCCTCTCAATCCAAAAGGCTTTGGGATTTAAAGTATCAAATCAGTGTCACTATTTCTAAGGTATTTCTAAGTAGGCAAAGAAAAAAAAGCAACCAACTCAAACACTCAAGATTACCTCTCTTCATTTTAGATATGGCCCACAGGTAATTTCTAATCACAGGCACTGCCTGCCAGCTCCAAGCAAACATCATGTCCAAGTCCATATTCTTTTTCAATTATGAGCGAGTAATCTTGCCTCACTTGAATTTGAAAAGGTAGGGATTTAAATATAAAACAAAAAAATACAGTTTTAACTTCATATTTTCTGAAACAAATATTTCTTTTCTGACAAAAGAAGAGGAGTAGAGAGTTCCTAAGCTGTACTGTCTTTTCTCAATGGGCACCTACCTACCTACCTATCATTCATCTTTTCAGTAATTCAGGCTGTGAATCTCCAGAGAAAGTGATGAGACAATTCTTCTGAGTTTAACAAAATAAATGTAGCCAATAAAGGACAAATATTATATTTGTTTTTTTTTTATACATAGATATGCTATATATAAAGCCATAAACTCTAAGATTGAGAAAATAATTTAATCCAGTCACCCTGAAATAATATTTGGGCCATATATATTCTGCCCATATTTGCAAGTTTACAATTTATTATTTTAAAGTGGCAGCTTGTCTTGTCATTGCTGATTGTCAGAATCAACTCTGAAATTCTTGCAGCATGTCCTCACACATTGCTTAGGCCCATTTTGCAAAGTTTAAGCTCCTAAATGCATCTGTGGTGCAGAGGCTGCAGTTGTTCAGCTGCTTTGTGCACAGTGGATGGAAGGCTGGCTGCAGTGAGAGCTCTGAAGAGCCAGGCTCAGCTGCAGGGCTGATGTGAGCTCCAGCCTCAGCACAGGACTGCATTGCCTTCTGCAGAAATTCTCCAGCATTTACTGATGGTCTCTGGTACACAAGATTCCTCTAAAAAGGAATGTTTTTCATTCTGTCAAAAGAGACAAAAAGGTGCACTACAGACACTCCATTAGCAGTTATTCAAACAACTCAGCTGCATATTTCATGCCTTTCACCTGACCTTGGCCCTCTGAGGTCTGTGGTGTGGAAGGGCATTGGGTGCCTTTAGCCCACAGTTGTCCCTACAATATCTACTCAGTTCAGCCACAGTACTGAAAATTCACATATGTTCCTCTAGATGAAATATATCCCACATGGAGAATGAAGTTAGTGGCATTATCTTGTTTTTATTGCCTCATATGCTTCACACTTAACATTACTTCTTGGTGCCCATTTCAGTGATTGATTCAATTAGGAGAGTGTGCTGTGGAGCACTATTTCTGATGAGCATATTCCTGTATGAGCTGAGGAACATCTACCCAGAAATTGCCTCTGTGAGAAGAAACAGAAAACCAGTGAACACACACACACACACACAGAGATATAAATTTTAATGGTTATTGAATCAGTTATGCTTCCTTTAAATACATATTCATAAAAACATCTGCAGGTGCTGTCAGATGCTCATGGAAATTCAGAATGTGTTTCTTGAGTGATTACAAGGCATATAGATTTGAAAATGTTGAGAAATGTAAGATAATAAATACAGTGAAGTAAAAAGAAAATGGCAAATCTCCTTGGTCAGAGTGAGTGAGGCTGCTGAATTCCATTGCATCTTTCACTACCCTTTTCCTGACACAAAGGACCTGCATCATCTGCTCTAACTAATCTAAAACAATTTAAATGAAGCATTTCTTTTGGGAGGAGCAACTAAATATACTTCCACTATGCTCTTAAAAGTATAGAAAAAAATTCACAAAAGTAGAGTAAAACAAAGGTGTCCGCTCCTCCCTCCCCTTTGAAATCTGTCAGACAGCATAATATTCCTTACTGCAGCCTGAATTTCCACCTACAGGGAACTTTCTTCATAGCATCAAAATTACATTTATTACAGTGATTCCTGACCTGTAAGGCAGACCAAAATTAAATACTTCCAAAGCTCACATTAATTAGGCCTGGAGATGCTTTCATAGGTTGTGATTTAGCAAATATTCTGCACCTGCAAATAAGGTATGTGTTTGCAGAATATTATGTGTAGGCAAGATATTTTAGCTGTCTGACAATACAGGTTGATCTGTATTAACTGCTGTCTTCTCAGAAACTGGGTGTATGTCATGTCCTGCTATTCTGCTCTGGAAACAAAGAGAGCCTGCTTCTTTTCTAAAATAAGGATTTTTGGTGCTTTAGGTACTTACTTTGTTGGGTTGTATTTTTAAATGGGTGAAGTAGTTAATAGTTGTTAAAAAGTTATTTATTGTAGAAGTACATTAGTTTTAAAAGCAAAGTTATAGACATTAAGGTTTCTGTTAAGTTTTGATATAAAGTTTTAGATAGAAGCAGAAGCTGTTTTTGGAGGTTTTGCTGGGGCTGATGTTGCTGGGCAGCTTTTGTTTTCTTCTCAGGTGTTGATGATGGTGGCGAGCAAAGTAAGTAAAAGTAGAATGGTAAAAGTAATGGCAAAGAGTACCAGCTCTCCCCAATGTATGTTTTTATATAGAATTTTTTAAATAAGCTAAGACACAAACTTGAACTGCTACTTTTTAACCTATTAGAATTTTAGTTTCTTAACACGCTAGGTTACGTATAAACTATGCACATGTTCTATTTTGTTCTTTCTGAAAAATGTAAGCAATATTTTTGCTATAATTTTATTATGTTTAAAACTACATTCTTGGAACCTCCACTGAAAACAGGCTGGGCTCTAGAAGGCTGCTCGTGGCCATGAGCAAGTGTGGGCAGCAAGAAATAACATGGACTTATTTAGGGAGCCTGTACACCTCTGGCATTTTTCAGAAGTCTTGCATATGTTATGCAATAATTATGACTTGGCAAAGCAGGTACCAGGCTTGATTGTCAGGCAGAGGCAGCTGTAACAAAACTGTAGGAACAAGCTACACAGGTAAGGTGACAAGGACTTGTTTTGGCAAACTAAAATAAGCATCATTAGAAACAAATTGCTGGGCCAGGTGAAAATTGCTACAGTAGAGGAAAAAAAAGAGGAAAGATGCAACAAAAGGTCACAATTCAATTTATTCCCTGCCCTAAGCACTACCACAAGTGAAAATCCTGGGCACTGCTTGACTACATCACACTCTGAAAGCATTTGTTAACACCTGGTTAATGACAGGTATTTCATACAGAGGCAGCTGACATTGCTTTACATCTTCTTTTTACACTCTTTCCTGGAGGACAATGTGTAGAGTGGGGGACCCTGCCCAGTGCTGCTGGCCCTGCAGTGGGTGAGCAATGCTCCCTGGGGATCAGGGCACTGCAGAACCAGGGCTGAGCTCAGCCCTGCACACCACAGAGGCAAACTGGAGTCAGCAATTCAGCCCTTTGAAATATGAGTGCTCTTTCCTCCTAACTCTAATTACCAAGTTCAGTGGCTTAAATGAAGTGATCCAATAGGTTCAGACCTGTTTTCGAGACACCAACCTTCCAGTGAAAATCTTTAATCTTCCTTACAGCCCAGTTTGTTCTCCATCTCCCTACAAGACTTGTAGTTTCAGAACTAATTTCTCTGTTAGAATCCCACCACAGAATAGGGTACAACAATAAGACAAGCAGAGATTTAGGCTGCCCTGGATAATAATGTTGCAGATCTATGTAATGAACCCAGGCTCAGGATATCAGAGAGACATTTTGAGCCCACATTCAAAATTTAAGCAATGATTCAAATTGTTTTTTCACCCAGGTTACCACAGTATATGACACATAATTGAAATATGTTACATTTGTAATATAAATTAGGGGGGGAAAGTATGTTGAAAATCAGGGCTGATTCTAATTTCTGAAAATCCTTAGGCTGAAAAGACAAGCAGCATGAAAATTTAAATCATTAAATTCACTTTCATTGATTTTGCAGTATGCTTCTGTCAACTCAATGTGTCTCCTATCCATACATTGGAAAGTAAAATAATTACTAATTGCCTTTATTACTTCCTGAGCTTTCCTACCTTGCACTGAGCCTGTATTACCTAGGTAATTCTTGCTCAGAACGAGCTCTTGGTAATAGGACATCTGCCCAAACTTCATCTATACACACAAGTATTTACCAGTAGAACAGAACCAGGTTAATAGAATACAGTTATTTATTAAGCAGGAAAGGTTTTATTTTTTTACCAGAAATCATATCATATCTTATGAATGGATATTACATAACATGTGAAACTACATAAAATGGTAAATAACATGTTTTCTTTATTATGCACAGTGCATTCTCTACATGACTGACAAGTTGGCTGTGTGCACACGAATTTTTTTTTGAGAGATTACAGGTATTCATGTTTATGGACCATCCGAGATGAAATCAATTGAACCTTGACAGTATTGCTTCACCTCCCCTGGCAGTTCTTAATTAAAACAGTCAATGTTTTGGAGCAGGTACTCTGTTACCTTACAATAGTTGCAGCCTTAGGACTTATAACAAACAGTGTGGGAAAAATTAATTCCTTTTCCTCAAATGAAGGGAATTGATGTTTCAATACAAAAAGAAAACATGATAACAGAAAAATAATTAATTAAAATAGTGCTGAATAATAACAATAGAAAATCACAAGCATGAGACAAAGAAAAAATAAGATACTGGGTCTTAATAGAGAGAAATTTACTCTTCTAGCAAAGGACAGAAACTCCAAACAGAAAATGAGGAGAAACATTGTTTATTTGTAGATTTTTGCTGTAGATAAAGTCAGCTGATTGAAGCTGCACTGACTTGCATCCCTCTCAAACTAACAGCCAGAATGTGTCCAGCATTTGATTATAACACTAACAGGCACTGAGCTGCTTCCCCTCCTCCTTGTACTGATGGAATTCCAGAAGATTCACTGTAGTTATTCTTACTTGATAGGAGAACAGGTATGAGCAGCAGGAATTTTTATTGTTTTCTCCATATGTTTTGTATGCTGTAACAGGTACTTATTTATTCCATCAAAACACTTTGCCTATTTTTGAATGATGACTTGCCAGAAGTTTGAAATCTGGCAATGAAACTCAACAAAAAAAGTGGAAGATACAGAAAAAATAGTTAACTGTAAAATGCTGAGCTAGATGCATGGCAAGAACTTGAACCCAGCCTTGTGCATAATGAAAAGAAATCATTGGAATATTTTGAAAGCAACTAAATAGTGAATTTCTTACATTCCTTAAAAAAAAAAAAAAAAAAAAAATCAAAATGCATCAAACTTATCTGATTCAATTCCACTAAGATACAGGACACATGGATTTGTGCTTTTCCTGAAGCTGAAATTAACTGCTAAATATTTATTTTCTCTTTCTCTACCCTCCATCTCCTGATCAGAAATCACTTCTCTGTGAAGACTTTAGGGTATAAGAAAATCAGTCCACAAGGCCAGCGTCTCACATGTGAGGAATGAACTACATCCTCTTCTTTGCATGTTGGCTCCATTAATTGCCACAGTACTGGATAATAACAATGCACTAATAGCTCTAAATGTGGTTTTAATGGAAATGGAAATGTGCAAAGCATTGCAGTAATAAAAAGAAATGGAACAAGATTTATGCAGTAACAATAAATATTAAAAGGAAAGCAGAATTGAAGACCCAGTTATGATTCTGACTATTCAATACCAATCTCTTCAATTTTTTTAATGAGGTGAGTTTTAACATGCCACTGAGATACATACATTCCTGGGGAATGCTTATATGGGGCTTGCAGCTGGAAATGGATGAACCAAATCCACACACAATACATTTTTTCCACATTTTTCCCTATTATTGGAGTCAATTCTGACTGCAAAGTTCTACAATACCTTGGATTTAGTTTTTTATTTTGTTTTGGTGTGGTTTTCAAAAATTTATTTAATTTGAATATGATTAAAACAATCATCAGCCCTTTAACTTGTTGTTAAAAAACTAATGGCAGCATCTCTTCCTGCTTCTCTTTTGGGTGAGTAAGAATTTTTAAAATTAACTAGTCTGTATTGTACATTCAACTACCTAGAAAATACAGAAGTTTATTCTAACCAGCTGGAGAACAGTAATGTGGCTATAAATTCACTTTCTTTGTGAGACACAGACATCCAACTTCATCACTGAGAAGAGAAACCAAACATTTCAAGCCAGATATTTGATTTCAGATTCCAATGAATTTTTTTATTTTTTAAATACAAATAAAGTAAAAGTCACAAATATCTAAAAAGGTGTCTGGAGATATGTTCTATAGAAATTTAAATTAGCACTGTTTAAATACAATAATAGGTGCCCAAGACCTAGGGCTACCATACCACCAACCTGACTTTATTTTGAGCAGTATCTTGTTTCTTCAGAAATCTAATTAAATCACTGGGACTATCATGCAAGTAAAGGTATGCCCACTTGATCCTTCATTACAAGACCACCTCATATTCACTTAACTAAATTGTTTTGAATGTAATATTTTTCTTCATTTCACCACTGCATTTAAATTTCTAAGATATTTAAACCTGCAAGGGTAAGAAATGAAGATAACAGCTTGGCTCTAAGATATCTTTGTAATGCATGCATGTCCTTTTATACATAAAACCTTTAAGTTAGTTTATGTGTGATAATAAATTAAGCTTCAGTTCACAAAAGTACTAAGAACTACTTCTTACTACCTTCTTTCCTCCAGATTCTACTGAAGCACCTCAACCATTTTGTTCTTTACATACAAACACATAAGAAAAGCAAAATTCTGGAATAAACTAATGCAGAAATGAGGCAGAAGTGCTGTGACAAAGATCATAAAACAAGTCGCTGGGAAATCAGAAAACCAAGCCACATTTGCAGATCTAGTTTTTCAGCTGGCATGTAACAGCATAGTTCTAAACAAGTGCAACCCCAGCTGAGATGCTACCTCCCCTGAATGAACCATTTAACCCTACTCTCTGCTGAATAATTGTGCAAGACATGTAAATGAAATTTGTGTCATGCTATCAAGTATTATACACTCTAGTGTGCTTAATTTGAAGTGTCTTGATTTTTAACATACTGCAGTCTTCTATCAGTACTGAAAACATGAAAAATGAACCACTGGAGAAAAGAGATGAATATTGCCACAAGAAAAAATGACTTATCCTGAAGACCAACAGAATCAGAGCCTAATTTGAAAATTACTGCACTAGTCAATCTAAGAAAAAATACTGTACTTCAGTAACTATTTCTATATTGCAACCCTGGTATGCTCACTGGCTGGAGTCTAAATGAGGATCCATGTACTAACGTGTTTGGTCTCCTCTAACATCTGGAGTGAAGACATAAGACCAATACATATATCATAATTACAGAAAGATCCAAGAACACAGGGAATTTCAATGTAATTATTACTTTCAGTAGTTGGTAAGCTTTAATCTGACCAATATAACTGTAAAATGCTACATCACATCTATCCTTCCTCAAATTTTACATACTTTAGACTTAATGATACATGATGTCAAGGAACTCCTTCAATTCATTCTAAATGCAGTAGTTTTACGAAAAAACCCATAAAGTCAAAATTAATTTATATACAGCAATTGAAAACATCACTGTGAAGATATGAGCTACCTCCTAAATGCAAATCAAATTCAGAATATTGTTTTAGTAAAAAAAAAAAAATATATATATCAATGCCTCAAATATGGTGTGGATGGGCTACACCTGATGTGTTAGAGCAGAAGACAGAGTGTGCAGATCTACTCAGATATTGAATAAATTGTAAGATTTTTCCAATATGTTATTGCAGAAAGGGTAATTCAAGTACACTATTTACAGGGAAATCGATAAAAACCCCTGCATGTGAGAAAAATGTTTTCCATCAAAATGAGAAATGTATGTCTTGAAATAAATTTAAGAAGTTTCTTATTTCTCTCATTATCCTCCTTCTCTATCTTTCAGTCCTAGGAAAGCCAGTTCTAGATGACAGACAATGAAATTTCTGCATTGATAAGGAGAAAAAAACCCTGCCATCCTTCAATGTATTTGAATAATTACATTGTATTTTTCCCAGAAAGTCAGTGTATTACTCAAATGTAATTGCTTGTGTGTCTGTATGTTTGTTTTATATTTATTAGAATCTATGATAAAAAACATTAGGTGAAGTAATATATTACAAAAAAAGAAAAAAACATGCTCCAAAACCATGATCTGCTCCAATAATGAACTTATGAGAGTTACAGGAAGTGCCTGTTGCCTTTTTCTGAGCACTCAGAAGGACACACCTGAAGAGTTTTGTCCCATTTTGTGTTTCCAGACCCAACCGTGAAGCTGAATTCAAGAAGAGGATAAATAAGATGCTTATGTGAGGGTACCACGCTCATTTAGCTCACAGAAAAGAAGCACCTGCAGGTGCACAACTAAAGTTCCAATGAGGAAGAAAAATTCCAATTGAATATTGAAGAAAAAAAATCATAATGAGGATGGCTAAGTACTTGGACAGATTGTCCAGACCCTGAAGAATATGAGTTACCTTAAAGGGTAAGTTAAATAAACAGTTAAATTGGTTACCAAGTTAAGGAAATAGGAAAACAAGTTGTCAAGTTGATGAAAGAGAAACCTTCCATGAGAAAAAGCCCCAAACAACCAACCACAGCCAGACTGTGGAAATAAGTTCACAAAACCTGCTACTAAAACTCTGCATGGAGCCCTTTTTTCCAAACAGGATATGCAAAAAAGACTGATTTTATCCTGTGCTATACTGATCTGTATGTAAACAACATCCTACAGCATTAAACAGCAAAAACATTTCTAATACTTGTTCTGTGTTCTCAGTCAATTCTGGTTATTTTGCCCCAAGGACTGGCTATAAAATCTGGATGAAACAGGCTTCACAATACCTTTGTGAGATACATATGAAATACTGTCCAAAATTAGCAGATGGTCAAACTAAAAGATAGAGATTAGATACTGTTAAGCTGATCATAATATGAAGTAGAGCTGGGCAAGATATTTTACCAGAAGAGATGCAAACACAGATGGCAATTTTTAAAAACAGATTTATGTTTGAACACATCAAATTAGGTGGCAGAACTTACTTTAAAATAAAAATAAAAAAATAAAAAAAACCCCAAAACATTTAAGATTTAAAAGAAACTGGATAAATGTCAATCTGGCATGATGTCTGCCTTAACAACGTATCTTATTTTTGAAGAAAATAAAGGGAGTATAACGTTCAGGGCTAAGGGGGAAAAATTCTTGGAAAGAAAGAAGTAAGATTCTTGGTAAGGAAGAATCTTTTGGAAGCTAAACTTTAGCTTAATTTGGCAACATATTACCTCTGCCCAAAGAGTTTTACTTACTCTCATAATTCTACTATGAAGACAGCAAACACTGTCTCTTGGTACATTAAGATAAAATTCAAAATACTGTGGGGCTTTCCTAAAAAAATTCTACAGATTTGAAAAGGTATAGTGAAGCTAAAATAAGCTACAAGATAAACTAGAAAAACAAGGTAATCTTTCCTGATTCAAAGACAGGTCATAGAGAGATTTTCAGTTATGAAGGCCATAAGTACAGATTTTCAATGGAAATAATTAAGATGCAACCAAAGTGGTTCTTGTCTTCTGAAGCAAAATGTGCTCACAGTGTTTCCAGCCTGCTTTTCTGGCTTTTTGATTTACAAACACCCCTGGGTTTGGGCAATTTGATTAAAAGTTTACATGTAGATACATCATCCTCTTGCCGACAGCTGCTTCTACCTACACTGCTTATGATTCCTCCTGACTGAGACTGAGCTGAAGATTTATTCACTTCAAGCAACATCTTGATGAGCAACAGCAGCTTCTGCATTTGCAACCTTTCACTCTCAGTTCCATTCCACACACCCTGGTTTAGCCCTGAAGTGAACAAGTTTGTTGTTGTCTTTCAGCAGTTAGAGAAGTCATTACCTAAAAAGGAACAGACTAGCCAGGTTCCAATAAAATGAAACACTAACTACTGCCTATTTCAGTATGAAATTTAGAAATGAAAATTAGAGGCCATAAAACTTAAATGGCTTGCACAAGGAAAGTTTCATCCATCAGCAAAAAGGAAACATTTCCTTGCTTAAGTTTCTTAAAAAAAAAAAAAAAATTCTGGCTTTAATTCCTAATTTTCTGCTTTTTTGATGCAGGTGACACTCCCTTGAAAGAAATTCTGTAGCATCACCTGCGAAACTTGAATTTTAAGATACATCTGTGATCACTTCTAATTATACAGGACATAAACATGATAAAATGTCACTGGATGGAATTATAATACCATCTCACAAGACCATTACACTATGTTAGAGTTGGAATCAAATATATGTTTTAATTCAGACGGATTCATGGAGAAATACATCGACTTCTGTATTGCTTTCTTTGGTCAGACTGTTTGCTTCATGCTTCACTCAGGGAATATAGGTTCCCATAGGAGCCTAACAGGATTTCAGAGCTGCTCTGGTTAAAACCATTACAGATACTGCAATCATCTTACTCTGATACTGCTGATCCTTGTAAGCATTTGATCTTCTCCCTTTTGTAATACTGCAATCAACATGCAATATCCTAATGGTCTAATTAAGCAATGAGGACTCAGCCAGTAGGCTTCCTGGGAATTAATGACCTCTTGGGAGGAGCTGATGTCCCAAAATACAGCCCAGCATCATTAACTTCGTTTGTTTATTGACCTTTAGGAAATGCTTCATGATGAGATTGCTATCTCTACTAAAGGATAGAAGAATAAGATTTACTAAATATTTTAAGTTTCTTATGTTTCAGCTAGAAAATTTCAGATGTCTAGAGAATTTAATGATTCATACAATTTGTTAAAATTGTGCGCTTCAGGACTGTGTTGTTCACATCTGGGATTTTAAAACAGGAAGTATATAAATATGCATTATTGAAACTTCAAGGTAAGAAAATGAAAATATTGAAAATCTGAATAAAGATTATGTGATTGAGCACTAAAGAACCACAGAAGCATTACAGAGGTGTATTTGGGCAAAGAGGATTACTGACAGAGACACAACTTGCTTCTGGTACTACACAAAGAGCACAAAACTGGATAAGGAGACCTGAAGGAGTATTTTCATGACCCTCAAAGCTCACCTTTCTGTATAAGGGCTAAGCTTAATTTCTTGTTTAAAACAATCCCTTGAAGTGATATCTTGATTGCTGACTTAATTTTGACTTTTGAGTTTTAGCCTGATTTGAAAGCTATGAACATTCACAGAATATATCTCCTGGTGGGGTGAAGCTACTGAGAACATGGAGTGGTTTTAACTCCATGAGAACATGGGGGTTTATCACCCCAGTTTGTAAAATAAAATAAAATTGTTCTTCCAATTTTTTTCAAAATATCAGAATTCCCATTCAAAAGAAAGTTGTAGATACCAAAACAGTTCCAGTGATTGAATGTGAAGCATCAAAAATACCTGCTGAAGAGAAATTCCAATACTTTTAAGCAACTCAGATGATGTCCCGTTTAAATTTTATTTTAAATGACATGGATAAGTCTTGCAATATAGAAAGCCAAGTTTAGTTCAGAGTTCTGAGCCACCCAGTTCTGAGTTAGAAAGACCAATTTCTCCATCTGAACCCAAGCCAACAATTATCACATCTTGGTGTGAAGACTGAAATCCTGAAACTGTAAACTACTGACATCATGGAGGCGAGGGGATACTCAAGGACTGGGGATTCTGGAGTGTAAATTGTTTTTCATTATGAAGTTCAGGGAGGAAGAAGAATTGGTTGAATCTTCTGTGCAAGTAGATTTGCTGCTAGAGAAACATTTCTAAATAACATGTTCATATTACCAGGACTAAAACTGAAAAATTTTGAGCAGCAGTATAAATAACAGCATTAGTATCAGTCCTTTGTAAAAAAAGAGGCTGTTTTGACAGTTAAGTAAACAAACATCAATGATGTGAAGGTATTCTCCCAGGCATCTACACTTTCATCTGAAAAATAAAGACTTCATCCAAAGCCAGTGAAAATAAAAATATTATTTCTCTGAAACTGTTTTTTGATTATGGCATTAAATGAGAATATCATTCAAGAAGCATATGTTTTACCTCAGAGCACTAAATTACTACAGCTAAAAAGAGGAATTTTTTGCATACTAGGTTTCCAGTATATAACTGCAAAACTGCTTTTGCTCAACTCATAGGAAAAAGAATAGCATTATTTTAGACAGGAGAGAACATGAAGGGAAGATAAGCTCCAGGTAATCAATATGGTCACAACACTCCTGGCAGTTTCTTTTCTTTCCATTGTTCTTGTGTCAGACACCTTCTGACATGCTAACAATGGTTCTTGGTTACAATGCAGGGGGGAAAATCCCTTATTCAGAGCTGCATATATTATTGTGTAATGTAATATCTTGGTAGAAGAGAAGAAATTAGGACTAGAATTTTCACTGAAGATTAAGGTAGCTTGGTGACAAAATTCCATTATGAAAAAAGCAAGGGTTGTCCCTTTTACATGTCTGTGAACATGCCACAGATACAGCCTCTCACTGGTGCCTTGCACACATCTGCCTGCATGCATAAAGTGTGTGCTCCTGGCTTTTATCTTCAGCTCTTAAATTGGGGCCACAAGCAGAGACTTTAAAGGTCATTGCCAACCCTGCATTACAGAACAAGCATTGTTCTATGATGCTCAGAAGTGTCCCAATATTGCACACTGTGTAGTTTGCTGCAGACCTGGAAATACTCCAGTTTTTCCAGCATAGCAGTTGACTTTTTCAAAGATGTCTGCCTGCTACTGGAATTAAAGTGAACTTTACAGAATATCACTGAAAGCACCCTAAAACAGCACATTTGCTTGTATCTTAGCCTGCTGAATGCTAGCTGATAACCCTAAATCTCAGCACATTTACAGTTGCTAATAGCATAGCATAGGCATAGCACTAACAAAGAAGATTGTACACTTGAACTATTCTATTTAACTAATAAAACAAAGGAAATTAGCAGACCATAATTAGCTGGGATCTTACTGGAGGTAAGAGAAGGCAATGAGCTGTTATTTCAAACGTGGAATATCGAACTGGGTGGTTTCACAACACACCAGATGACATCATTATTCTCTCCAGATAAACGTCTCAGTATTCACCACATTAATGAGCCACAGGATGAAGATGCTCCTTGGAGCTCTATGGAAAGATCAATATAGAGAAAAGATGCTATGCAGGCTCTTTGGTTCATTTGTAGAGAACCAGTCAATTGACTTAAGAGTGAGAGTCAAACTTTGACAAAGGAGCTTCATACAACCTTCAGAACCATCATAAACACTGCAAGTATTGCACATTTATCAGGCAAACTATTCTGGATATATAATGTCAGAAATTATGAAAAGAGAGACAACTGCTTACAAATCTTTCTTTTCAAGTTGTGCCTCCTATAACAACCTAATGTGAAGCCTTCGCTGCTAAAAAATTGTTGTGTTTCACTCTAATGATGAAATTGAATATATTAATGCTTCAGAGCAGTTTAAAAGTCTCCCATTGTTTCATAATTATAGTGGTAAAATCTTGGGAAAAATAGCCCAGACGAATTACCATGAGTTTTCCCTGTTGCAAGGAGTCTCCTAAGGAAAGTATTTTGGAGATTTTATTCCCACTCTCTTCATACAACTATGTGTGCATCTTAAGTAAAGGTTTATTTCCTGTGATAAAGAAAGCTGGGATTCTATCCTAATAAATGACACAACAGATGTAAGAAGAAACAAATAAATAAAATGACCCAACAGACAACTCTGTTGACCTGGGTAGAGGACCAGTGATAATAAGAGATGAAGGACTGTACTGGCAAGGGCTGGCCTTATTCAATAGTATTCTGTAGTCACCCTACCACTGTGGAACACTCAAAAAAAGCTAGGATACACTGCATGTTTGTTCTTATCATCAGTAATGGGCAACAAATGAAAATATTCTATTTTCTTTCTTTTTTAGCCTTTCATAACTACAAAAACAGACATTAAAAATCCCAGATGACCTCAGAAGAGATTCACAGGTTCTATACACATAGTTCCTCAATGATCCCTGTCCTGAAATGATTAAAATAGAGCAAATCAACACTCAACAAAATAAATGGGATTATTCAGCCAGGTCACCCTCCCCCAAATCAAATAGCTCCAGTTTACAGGAATTAAGCAACTGCCCCAGGTGAGTCTGACAAAGTGACTGCCCCTGCCTCCTTTAGTGTTCATTCCCAAATCCTCCCTCCTCCTTCCCTGGCCTCATGAGCCCCCCAAGCAGAGCTGGATGTAGCCTGCTGCTCACAATCTTGAGTGTGCTGAACAGAAAGAGCTGTGTTTGCTGTGACACAGGCTCAGCATCAGCACTAACACCATTCAGATCAACCATTTTTTCAGTTCTCTGATAATACAAGATAATTGAAACTAAATAGCACTTTAAAACTAGGATGAAACAAAGTCAGTTTAATCAACTGTAACCACATTCAGAAAATATGAGAATATTTCACTGGAATCTTTTGGAGTGGATGCAGTTGATTCTGCTTATCACAGATTTTGTTTTGTATCCTTTCTGAGGCTATAGAAAAGGTTTATTGTTAAACTGTTATGGTTTTTATTGTCATTTATCTACCCTCATTTGCTTTTTCCAAGTGCAGTAATGCTTTTGATTTGAAGAGTCACATTCAAATGCCACTATCCCAAGGACTAAATGGAGAAAATGTAAGCATAGGCCAATGTCTCACTGGGATTTGCAGAACCTTCTGTAAAGTAAATAAGGCCCTTGTGGCTTATCAGTCATTGGTGTGTTCAGCTCCCTAAACTAAGAGAATTAAGGGGATTAGTTAGAGGAGAAATGAAATGTACCTAATTAATTCCCCAGATCCCTGCAGATTATATGGCATGTTTGGAACAGCGGGAAATTGTGACTGAAATTAAAAATACAAACCTACAGGAGTGATGCTGGAAAATGCAGTCTTTTCTACTACTACTACAATATCAGTGATATATTAATAAAGGCTATTACATTTCACAGGTTTCTTATAATTTTATAATAAATTTTTCTGTGACACATTTTTGGGGTTTTTTTAAGAACATAAAAGAAAAATTATAGCAGTTTCAATTTGTCAAAGACTGACATGAATTTTATATTTCAGCTCCTCATTCTAACCCACTTTGCAAGAAGTGCCTTAGTTGCCTCTACATATTTTTACTTCACAGTGGGGAAGAAAAAAAAATGCTGTTTATAGAGCATATGACAGAACTTTTCAAAACTTATCTTCAGGAGAAGATTACAGAAATATTTCTCTGAATTCATGCCAATGTCTTCAAAGTTCTGCTATTGTTCATGTTTTCAAACCACATAAATTGAAACTAATATAAATGTTTCTGCAGGTTCAGTCACTTTTATAGAAACTTTTACCAGATGCTTCTGCCTGTGTCAATTTCAGATTCCTTGTGTTTTCCTCATATGGAGTATAAATAAATATCTTTCCTTGTTTGTCCATTCTTTTCTGTGGTCCTCTCACAAGCACTCATCCATGGAATTGAATATCCTCTAGGGAATAAATTATTTTTTCTGTGGGAGCTGTGGTATGCTCCTGTGAGTAGGCAGAAATATTTAAAAGTAGAATTTCAAGGGAAGGGACCTTAGTAAAAGAGGAGCTAAAGAGGGACATTTGTACTCCCTTCACTGCTAAACTACAGGACAGCAGAGAGAAGGGATGGAGAACTTAAAAACAGCTCTGGGAAACATTCAGAGAAATAGCCACAGAGAGACAGGAAATCAAGTACTTTTCCAAAGATTCTGTAAACAAGAAAGGTAATCTGAACTGACCACAGGGAAGGACAGACAGGAATTCAACAAAACCACTATGTGTGAAAATCACTCAACTACATCAGTTCATACAAGACAAAATTATTCAATTTGCAATGCATCAATCATTTGCCATAATACAGGAAGCAAATACATTATCATAGAGGGCTGTCACAGGATCCATGTCTTCTACTTTCAACATAAATATTTGGGGATTCCTCCAATATTTCTTTTCCATAAAACAGTTAATTGTAAAATAAATAATTAGTTTTACTACAGCATTTCAGTGTCACCAGAAAACCATTGTTTTGTGACTTTATTTCAATAGCATTATGTCTAATAAAAAAGTTGAGTAGTTGAGGATGTGTCTGTCACATTCCATTAACCCAACTCTGCCTACCAATGGCTTCAGAAGAGCCACTGGCTGACAAACAATTTCACAAAGAGAGACAGCAAATTAACACTGCAGATTTCTAGACTTTTTATATTTTAGAAAGCTATCACTCATATCAGACCTAAACACTTCTTAAAAATATCTAAAAATGTACAATTAATAAGCTACTTATATTTTGCATCTCAGCTGAAGTTTGCTGTAGTATAGAAAGGTACCTGTTTGAGACATTTTTCATTAGAATTATGAAGTATTTGATTACAAACATCAACAAAAATACAGAAAACCCACATAATTGAAAATCCTTCCTTAGTTTCCTTTCTCTAGTATCACTACAACTCAGTAGTTTCAATCCCTTGAAGTTCATGTACACTGTCTCCATTTTTGAGAAATACCAAATTGCTTATTTTTTTTCCCCAGTTTGATTCCTGAATGAACTGAGAAACAATCTGTGTCACATTAATTTAAAACTGTCACATATTAGCAGATTTCATGTGCTACTCAGAATTTTTATCTCCTGGAATATCTAAAATTAATTTGTAACCCAAACTGAAACCCAAAGCACCTCAACCACTTCAAGAAATGTTGGTATCATACCTAAGCCTATAAACCAAAAAGGGAAAGGATGTGGGATCCTGACTATAACAACCTCTTGCCAGTGACAGACAGAAAACTTAAGAGATTTATCCACACTGTGAGATGGAGCTACCAGTGGAGTTCCTCAGAAATTGAATTCTCAGGTTTGACTTGTTAAAGTTTGGGGCAGAATCTTGAATTCTATGCTGTAATTCAGCTCCTGCCAGATACTGCCTTTCATTCACCTCCAGTTCAGTCCCTTGAAGTGCTGTTCACATAACAAGCCAGGCCCACAATTTCATACACCTCTAGGTCCTCTCAATTAATTCTTTGCAGAAACTTGCTTAAGCATCTGCTTAGCTCTCATAAAGCACCCGAAGCCACACCAGGATGAACCAACCATCTCCCAGAAATCTGCATAATAATTTAACAGTGCAAATGTTTCCAAAGGGAAATATGTGTAGTATGACCAAAGTATTATGCAAATGTTGTTTTTACAATGATTTAGCCCTGCCATAATATCTTATGCTGTTATACAAGCAGTGCATGAAGCCATGTCACTGCTGACAAAAGCAGGCAGGAGCTGGACCAGATATCCTGCAGCCTCAGCCTGAATGTATGGATGCCTTGGGGGCACGCTACCTATTAATTTAAAATTCTAAAACTAATTATGTATGTCAGGGTGACCTCTTTCTAATCTACATTCATCACAGAACACAAGCCTTCTGTCTCTGTTGTTCCCATAATAAAATAGCTGCTGATAGACTTATATAATTGACTGTATCTGAAGTGGACTCCTACCATGGTGCTACATTCAAATTGTATGTAATCCCAGTTGAATAAAGATAAGCAAAAATAATCCATTTATCTCAAGTAATTAACTTCTAAGGTTACATAGTAACATTGGGAAAAATTATTACCCATGATCTTAAAAACAATGTAACAGACTACTTAGATGTCACATTCATTGCTGAGCTACCAAAAATTATTTGCAACATTTAAAAATGCATGTAGCATAATACACAGTCATTTCCATTTATTGCTATTTATTTCTATTTTTTCCTATTGTTTCTATTATTTCTATTTCTATTTCTATTTATTTTTATTTCTATTTTTCTATTTATCCTACAAACAGCTTGACATGTTCAAGACACACATTTATGAAATACACACCTATAGGCCCCTCAATCTGACAATGGGATTTTTAGAGATGCCTAAAAGAATTAAGCACCCAATTATCACTGATTTCTAAAGGAAACAACATCTAAATCTCATTGAATTTTAAAGAAAACAAAGGAGCAAGTATGGTAGAGCTTTCATCTTCTGCTGGATATCTACCCACACTACAATGAAAAACCAAAAAGAGGTTCTGTTGCCTTCTTCTCCAGCCTACCCTGGAGAATTCCTTGGTCACATTGCTTTAAGAGAAATCAGACTTACATGCCATTCATATGCCCAGCTTAGAATACTAACAAGATGAAATCCCAGCAGCCCTTTTCTTTGGCACTGTGACTTCACTGAGTCTGGTGACTGAGGAAATTGCAAATGACTTGGAAATAGTTTAGGCAGTGGTTCTGAGAGCACTGAGCTCTGCAGACCTGCTCACTTCTGGCAGCAGTCCCATGATCTCAAGCCAAGCAACTCAGACACATAACAGTCTTTACAGGATCATGTTTCTTCTGAAGATCTTTTAACCCACAATAGCTTCACTGTATTGCATGTGTGAATGAAAGATTATCATTAAAGGCAGAATGATCTCTGAAATATCCTGGCTCAACAAGCACAGGGACTCCAAGGAGACCTCTAAGCTGCAGTAGAGGCAGAGGGACAGAATGCAATAAGCAATCAAAAAAGCAAATCTCGTAGTTATTATGTGAGGAGACATAACAGATACATCTCCTTTGAAGCATGTTCAATTTCTAGTGGAGAGGAACAGAGAGTTTAGTGAGGCAAAAATCTGTTTTTCCTCTTAGAAAGCAATTATGAGTACAGTTACACTACAGAAAGCTGGAATAACACATTAAAAGATGCGAACAAGATCCAGCTTAAAAGTCAAAAGTACATTTATACTTGGAAATTGATATTAACTCCTATTACCAGGAGTGCATCATGTCCTAAAAATCACAAAAGCAGCAATCTGTTCTGTATAAATGAGCTGCAATGAGGAAATGCATTAACTGATCTGTGTGATATTGTACCATAAATATTAGATTTAATCAATAAGAATAATTTAACACTAAATAATCAGCTAGAAACATTAGCATTTTTAATAAGTAGGTCAGTGTGAGCTCCTATGACACATATCTGAGTTGTGAGTGTAAAACAGCTACATACTTGAACCAAAGCTTTCACACTTCTGTGTGTATCTTATTTACTGAATCAACTCTACTTTGCAGTAACATTACTCAGTTTCTCTCTTACTTGCAGCCTGATTTCCTCAATGTTTATTTATGCTAATAATGAAATATTAAGAGTTCTTTTTTCACTGAAATGCATTTATTTGCACTGTGGAGTGCTCCATTAGAATCCATCTCCTCTGGAAATGATGGACACTCTACTTTTAAATGCTTCATGCTTTTTTAAAAGAGGCACTTCAGACTAATAGGTTATTTGGCTCAAGTGAAATGTAGCTGGATGAAGTTGTATGGATCTTACACAGAGCACACTACAACATGTACCAGCCAGCTGTGGGGAATCCAGCTCACACCTGTGAAAGAACTCCCAGAGACCTAAGGGCCTGTGTACACCAGTTCAGGTAAAGATGGGAGGATTTTAACCTCATCTTCAATAGATGCACACATGTCCTTTCCAAATAAAGCTTTCTCCTGGACAAATTTTGCACATGGGAGAATATGCACGTCCCCTTATGTACTGCTGGTAGGATCCAAACACTACAGTGACAGATGGGTTAGGACAGAATAAAATCCACCACAGAGAACATTTTCCTATAGTCCTTAAAACCTGGCAAAACACTACAACTGAAGTTACTTTTCATGCAGTTTAGCTGCCTATTTTGCCATTTGAAATGTCGCTCATTAACATTCTAAAAAAACATGAACCCATTATGTTTACTGAAAAACTCAAGTAAACTTTACTGAATGCAAAGCTGAGCTCCTGTAACAATACTACTACATGGTACCAGTGAATCTGGGTTTACAAAATTCCCTACTGAGCTTCAGAAGAAAACATAAAAGACAACTTGCTTTACCAAAGACTGGTATTATGCCCTCCATGCAAGGAGGTTCTCTGTAGAAGTCACTTTTGGTATTTCATATTTAGTGGTCTCTCCAAAATCAAAAAAACATACTATTTCAGGAAACATTCACAAAATATCAAGTACTACAATAATTGAGAAAGTATTTCTTCAAAATACCAGCCAGATTATCTAAAGCTTTCTGATTATATTCTTTGTGTTCTTACTATAACTTCTACAAAAGATGGCATTTCTTTGTGAGATTGTAGTACTTTATTTTTTAGACTTCCTATGTGCAAACTTACCCTTTTCTCCAGAACAGTTTTACCTTCTCTGTGTGTCTGTTTGCTTGCAGCAGGGTGTGTGTATGTCTCCTGCAGTGACTTTATGATGCTGAATTATAACCCCATTCCTCTGTTCAGCCCAGAAATAAGTTTTACACTTTTAAAACTAGATCTGAGAGTGAAGGGGAGGAGAAGGAGAAGCAGTGGAATATCTGAGGCAGTTGTATTCAAAATATATAAATAAGGGCTTCAGCTTTTCTTCTCATGGACAGTGCTGTCTGCAGCATGAACAGACAGAAGCAGAGAGCTCTCCTTTGCTTTTCAGTTAGTTTTCTTTTTAGCTAGCTGAGGCAGTGAAGTTCCCTGGACTGTGGTTTTTCTTTTTCTTGGAACTGTTTGGCCCTGCTCTGGACTGAAAACCCAGAAGAGCTTTGGGAGCTCACACCTGTGGCCCATCAGGACCCAGGCTGTGGCATTTCCCAGTGCTGCAGGGAGTGACAAGAGACAGAGAGCTGAGCTACATCCCACAGAAAGGACTTCTGAATTTGCTGTGTCTGCAGAACAGCGAGAGGTTTTATTCTTTAATATTATTCCATTTTTATGCTTGCGAATACTTTGCTTTTAAATAGTTTCTTCCACTTCTCTCCAAGGAAATCTTTTCCCCAGCTCGTGGGGCAATGTTGTTGGATGCTGCTGGGAACCAGGGAAAAAGCAGCTCTGAGGCCTTGCCTTTCTCAGGCCTTTACAAGGTCAAGTTATAGAGATGATTATACACCTGCAGGGTGCATGAGAGACATGGTGTTTTGCAAAAGTATTTACCTTCTTTGACCAATGAATCTTTTCCATTTTGTTTTGCACAAACTACCCTTTATGTATGTGTAGTGTTTCTTTCAATAAAGCTCTTCTCTCTCTTGCTTCTCCATTACATGAGGAACTATGTTGCATTATCCTTTTCATCACTCTTATAGCCTTAAAATGCAACAGGTGAGGGGCTTGAATCTGCTTTCTAGGGGGATGAATTCAGAGGTTTTCTTCCAAATTTGTCCTAAACGGGACAGTATGTGTGTTTAAACTCCATAAAATTTCCAATTAGATTGATATATTTTAATTTCTTTCATTATTGACAAAAAAACGTTTCTAAGGAAAGATGCAAGCAAATGGTATATTTGTCTGTGAGGAGTTTTTGAAGTAATGGCTAAAGAGCAGAACCACTCAGATATTAAAGACCTTTAAAACGTGCAGCTACAGAACTGAAGTTTTGTTCTCATATTAGGGAGCTTAGCTGGAAATCAAGAAGCTGAAATTCCAGACTGCAACACGTTCACAAGTCACAGTACACCACCCAGTCTTCTGTTTGTCATTTGGACATCACTGTCCCTACTGAAGCTCTCAAGCATATTTTGATACACCAGACAGGTTCTAGTATATAGGCAACCTTTTTACAGCAATAATAGGTTGGCTCCTTCTCATGAACAACAGTTGTGAATATAAAATTCATTATTTACCCAACAGGAATGTTGTTAGCACACAATAGTTTTACTTTATTAAGAACCTGCTTCTATGTTAGCAGTTCTGGTGTAATTTAAGTGATGTCCCCATTAGAGTGGTGAATTATCTTTTCACTAATACAGCAAGAAAGCCACCAATATGAAAATTGCTTACTCATAATCACCTAAGGTGATCTTATTATTTACCATGCTATCCAGGGCTTAATTTTAACCTGCGTGTTGAGCAACCTGTGAAGCAGCAGGTTCCAGAGTATCACCATCCCAATATTCCCTTAGTGGCTTTTATTATTCTTTTGTCAAGATTTTTAAACTATTTTTTAACATTGCACAAAGCCCACTTTTTTTTTTCCCAGGTAATCTCTGTACTTTACATGCAGAGTGTTGCATTTAGGAAACCCTAAAGTGCACCTAACTCTCATTGCAGGTAAGAGATTTAGGAATGAAAGTCACCTTGAAACTTGCTAGAATTTGAGGTCCCAAGTAATTTGAATTATTTTTTTTTTTTTTTTTTTTTTTTTTTTTTTTTTTTTTAACTGAACACATTTAGCATCTGTGCTCAGCACAGCATTCAATAAAGGGCCCCTATTGGCAACCCAAGAGTCTCTCTTAACAGTAATTAACTTCCAATTCTCAACCTTACATTTCAGCACTGTTCTGTCTAGGCATACCATGATATATGATAGCTCTGTAATTCCCTTCCAAAACCAATCCCTCATTCCTTGCACAGAAACAGACTTACAGTCTTGGGGCTGTGCAATGTGAGTACATAGAATTAACAGAATGAGCTCTACACTGAATGTCTCTTCATCTCACAATGCTTACATATCTTTTCAGCACATATTTGTACATGCCAGGCTAGGCAACGGGCCTGAATCCCCAGCCTTTCTTTAGTATAAAGAATGGGATTCTTGTGTTGATCTACTTTAAAACAAGAGATCATATCTGCTCTGATAAGAATTTTCTCCTAGCTATCACTACCCTTGGGAAAAGAGCATGGTAAGTCAGAACTTTACCATCCACTGCATGACAAGAAGGTACGTTCTGAATCTTTCAGAAGCTTGTTCTCGTTCAGGAAGCAAGTTTTTTATGTAGTCTATGGCAGTGACAACACCCATGCACCACAGACAGGACTAATCTCAACTCTACTGTATGCCCTCCAGGCTATCCAGAGCTTCTTTGTTCCCAAAGCTTTCAGTTTTCTTCTTATTATTCCTCTTTTCTCACTAACATAATGCCCAATAACATCTTAAATGAGGTTTGCATTGACTTCCAAACCAGTGAGAAGTGAAAAATAAACATACTGATATAATAAAGTGTCAAGCACCAGGATCATGAGGCATTTATTTGCATTATATTGTACTTTTGAGAGAAAAGAGTCGTCATCAGAAAATGAAACTTCTGAACAAACCTCTCTATACAATTCATCTTTTGTGATTAGAGTTCACTGCTGAGTCTATGCACTTATTTCTTTGCAAATTCTTCACTTGCACTTTGTCCTGAAGTTCAAAGTTGTATTTCTTGGCACAAACCATAAGAACATCCAGCAGTGGTTACAAAGCTGTGTCAGTCCCTTTATCCATCCCACTGATGATAAATCAGCAAGCTGCAACTCACTTTCAAACTGTCACAAGAAGTTCCACTGATGTTAAAAAATTTTCTATAGCACCTCTCTACAGCTCTGGCATTATTTTTTTCTTTTATGCAAACTTCTTAACTAATTGAAGCTGGGAAGTGAATAACTATCTTTTCCACCATTAGGAAGTGCCTGATAATTCCTGAAGAAATTATCATTATGGCCCTTGACAAAAAATAACAAAATGGGGATTTTGTCTTTTTCTTAGAATGGATATTTCTTTACAAGTTCTCATGTGACTTCATTTGAACTCTTTTGAGTGGGAATCTTTTCATCTCCCACAGGCAAAGACTGTTCCTACCTTTTTCTTTCAGTGTCAGAGGAAGGGCTTTTCCACATGCCCACTCTGGGTTTGTCAGTGATGAGTGCACAGCACTGCAGAACAGAACAGCTAATCCTGGGCTATGCCTGATCCAGCTCCATCAATAACTCACACTCCTCCTGTACATACAGAGCCAATGCCATGCTCAATAGATGTTTATGGTTGTCTCACTGAAGACTGTGGACTGATGCTTAAAGTTCTGCTAAATTTGAACTGTTTGGCAGAAACCAGTCTCATCCAAAGTCTGTCCTCACTTCTGCTTAGTCATCAACTTATTCACTATCAGTCAAAATAGAATCTCACAAACTTCACACTTTTCTAGGAACCAAACGATGGGGAAAGACATGTCACTACTGATGCTGTAATAAATCTGCTGTTTACATGCTAAGAAGTTTCAGATGTGTTTTACAGTGATTACACAGGGAGCTGTGGATCATGTGGATTACACACAGATGTACACAGGGAGCTGCTTTGCTACTGGGATTTTGTCATCTCATCTTGACTTTGCACTCCAGCCTTACAGTGTAGCTGTGCCTTTACACTGTAGAAGATGACACCAATAACATCTACTTTCCCACCTCACACTTTCCAAATCAAAATACCAGTGCTCGGAAAAATTCAAAGTCTTCACATCACTAGTAAGTTATAGAGAGGATTTAGCACATATTGTAGGTAACCTGCACAATAATAAATTATACTACATACAATACTTTCTCAAGTTGCATTTCCTACTGTAGGGGTTTGGTGTGAAAGCTATTTACCAATTTTTTCTTTCTTCCAAGAGAGAGTGAGCCATTAAAAATAATTTTATGAGCTAATTTAAAATGGTTTGAGTATACTTACAAGTTGGCTGGCAGTAACTTTTTTTAAAAAATAATTTTATTCTTAAGATTCCCCCAAACAATTTATTTTTTCTTATAATCCATTATTTGTGATTCTGGGCTGACCACATTATAAATGCAGCAATAATCACACATTTGGTATAGCCTGCTCACACAATATAATGCTGGGAGAAGTGCAGGAAAATAGGTCACCAGAGGTTACCAATGTGCAGCTGTCAAACCTTTTATTCATCTCAGTGTTTGGTGGTTTCTGGACAAATGCACTATGATTGAAATCCCATTGCAGAAATAAAGCTTTCAAGGTGAAACAGTATTTAATTTTCATTATCATGGAAGAAAAGAAGAAGAAATGTCTGCAGTAGCAGAACACCACAGCAATATGTTAAGACTGGCAATTGCAACATTGTTAAGTGTAAATAGAATGCTGTTCGTGGCTGTCTTTTCCTTTCCCTGATCCCCATTTCTTTCCTTTTCTTTCTCTGCACTCTTCCAGTAAACAGAAGTTATAAACAAGATATGCTGCACCAAAAAGGTGTGCTTTTGAGATATTATTCACAATATCACCTCCTTCTCTGGAAAAAAAAGCCACCACTTTGTTTCAGGAGCTTTAGAAAGACAGAAAAACGCAAAATAACCTTATTGTTATATATTAAGCAAAACAATATTTTTACATATTAAAGAACAAAATAGGAACATTTTCTCTGGTGATATAAATCAATTCTCTCCTGGACGAAGGCTGCCCTCTGTCCTTAATCCTATGAATTTGTCACAAGACCATTCCTAGTACTGTTTTACCAAACATGAAAAAAAGCAGCTGAGTCTCTAGTGCAGCAGGACCCTCATGCCAACCCTCTCTGTCCTTTCCCCTTGGGTTAGCAGGAGCCTCTGGAGCTGTCAGGAGCTGCACTGCCAGGCAATACTTATTTCACTGCCAGATCTACCCATCAGGGTTCTGTACTGCAGCAATCAAACAAGTGAGTGTGGGGTGAAAATAACCAGCCAGTGCCCAGAGCAAAGCAGGGATGATCATAGAGTGAACTGTATAAATTATATAGGCACTGAATGAAGGATTTTAATTACTTGTAAAAAAGATGGTAAGATATGACCATGTGGGAGGCAACAGCAGTCATTATCATCCAAATTTTGGAAGCATAACCATCAGGAACAGAAAAGGAGGCAATGCAAAGGGCAGCAGGTATAGATGAAAATCCATCCCAGAGACAATGAGCCCATCCAGCCCTAATGGGAACAGGTCAAGCACTACATAGGGCAAGCACAGCAAGCCTGTGCCAGCTGATGTCAGGATCACAAAAAGATCTCCATTTCATTAAGCAGAAAAGGGTTTATTTAGTAGTACAGAGTGTGGCCTCAAGGATCTCTGACCAGAAGCTACCCTGGCCATCTGCAGTCAGACACAAGTAGATTTCTGGCATGGACTTCGCTGCTCAACAACAAAAAAAGGACTTTTGGCTCGACCAAAATAGCTTGAAAGAGGCCTGTAACCAAGGTGGTGACCAGGGTCTTGCTCAGAGCCTCCTTGAGCAAAGACCTGATTGCAGCCAGCTTATTTAGGTTTTTTTCAAATTCACTTACACTCAGTATAATTTTTTTTCCACTGTCCTTATCCTGTCCCCATTTATTTTTACACATTCTACTCATTAGGTGAGTTTGGCATTTCACCAGAGAGAGGAAGATAACAGCAATGAGGACAGTGCTGCACCAACCTCAATACAGGGCTCTGGCACCAGGAAACTGTTCAAACTAGCGTGCAAAAACCTGGAAATAGGTGAACTTGAAATAGTCACTTAGGACCACTGAGTGCTCTAGACATTACACTTCCTGGCTGTAACCAACACTTTATGTCACGCAGATGTTTATTGCTATACAGGAAAAAGGAAAAAACCCTTAATTTTTATCCTTTCCATCAAACAGTGAGCGCTCTACAATATCACTGCACCATATTATTGATGGATAGAGATGAATTGCTGGATGTTGCAGCTAAACATTGGTGTTTCATTAATCTTTGAAATGTAAAATGCTTTAAAAAACAACAACCTGTATATCCATTATATAACAAGCAGCCCTGTTTTTAGGAAAGTTTGACCTCTTGGTAAAGGGTAAGCCTAAAACATCTGCTGCAAGATAGGCTCCAGAGAAATCTAATTAACACCACGTCTAGGAATGATGAGAGCAAATGTATCCTGGATAAAATCACTGACAGGATATCACTTTGTTATGCCAAACCAATTTTAGCTTGGAAAAAAGAAAGAAGATTTGGAAAAAGTCTTCATTGAAAAAAGGTCATATAATATTAAAATAGCAAATTATGGCAAAGGAAGGAGAGAAACACATCTCACATAAGAAAACCCAAAACTGCACAAGAGAAAAAAAAGCTGAGAACAATCTCATCCTCACTTAGACTGGACCTTGCAACTGTGAAGGTCAATATATTAAAAAATGGCTGCAGACATTGTAGTGAACAGAGCAGTGCCCTGAGCTGTTACAAATGTTTTAGAGCCTGCTGAAGGTGTTGACTGTAATTAAAGTCCAAATAATGGCCTCAAAATACTGAGCACTGATATCAGTGTCCTTTCTGCTTGCATTCAGCAGCAAACCAGCAGCTTGGAATCTGAATGACTTCATTGCTAATGTGATCTAGGATAAGCTCCCTGTAATCTACAACCAACTTCTCTGTCACCTAAACGAGACCTTTTATGTATAGCCTATATTTTACAGTTATTTTCACTTAATTGATTGGCATTGCCCAAATCTATTTCATTGCCTCCCCAAAGGACTGAACTCAAATCTAGTTCATTGCCTCCCCAAAGGACTGAACTCACAGAGGGAGATCAACAAAAAATACCAAGTTCCTCATGTTTAGAACCATTTCTCAGCATCCGTGCTGCCTTTCTTCACAATGACCTTTCACTGATAGCTTTTCAGAATCATTTTCAGAATGACTGAGGAGAAGGAATGGTAGCCAGGTTTGCTCTAAGTTTTTTTTGATAGGTGTCTGAGAGATTAATGTTTTGATTAAAAAAACCTTGATTGAATTTTCTGAAAGAAAATTGTTCATAAGCACACGTGCCCCTTATTTTTGGATCCTAGGGTGGTTTTCTTGCTTACAGAGACACTGTATGTAGAGGGAAAGAAGAGAACAGACACTAAACTCAGGCAGTGTTCCAGTGTGCCATGGTTAAATGGTAGGTGGCAGCACAAAACAGATTGCCAGGCTCAGGCTCCATGTTCATTTTTCTGCCAATCTGGAGAACAGTTTTCCTCTTTGATGAGAGTTCACAGGTTCCCATAAATATCTGGTGACTTCATTGTACTGTCCACTAAATATTTCACTTGTGACAGGCCACGTTTCAGGAATGAAAACAGATATGACACAGATTACGAGTAACACACTCATTTTGAGTTAAAATTAAAAAATTGCCACCCTAGTGTTATTAAATGGTTCCAAGGAGATTGATTTTTTTCAGGGTTCTTTTTGGGTTTTTGGTTTTGTTTTTTTTTAAAGTGGAGACATGCATTAGAGCAATCTTTTCATCACATATTTATGGAATAAGTAGTGTCTAGTGTGTAGAGAGGAAGCTGGCAAAGAGGCTTCCTGAATTTTACTTTTAAGTTAAATCGTTGATCTCTATGTTGCTTTTGGCAAGTCACTTCTTGTGTTAGACTTGATCCAAGCATAAGACACTGTAAATAATGCAGGTGTGCTGAAGTCTATTTAATTTCTGTAAATCATATTGCAGGATTTAAGCAAAGCAGAGACCCAAGCACCCCTGTGGTGGGAGGGATATAAAATCCCAACTGGAATAGAAGACCAGTGATGTCTTCATTAAGGTTTCAAGGGTCAGTCTCAAAACAAGCAATCTTCAACTATCATTAACATACTATGGGCATCTCCTTGATTTTTTTATATTAAAATGCTTCCTTCAGCCACTGATAAAATGACACATTCTGTTAAGTGCTAACAGTAAGGGCAATGGGACTTTTTTTTTTTTTTTTTTTTTTTTTTTTTTTTTTTTTTTCCATCAAGTTCTATCCTGAATAGCTCCTTTATGTTATGGTTTTGCATTCACTTTGAACAGAGGAATATGAGACTATGCAGTTTAAGATAGTGAAGAAGCAAATTTTTGAAACAGAAATTTGTATAGTTCTACAACTGCTACTTAGTTTTCGTTTTAGTATCCTGAGATGGGATGGAAGCAGACATCCCATCTCCAGCATCCCATAATTGCAACAAAAATGAAGGCAGAAGGTTATTTGCAGTTGGCTTATGTGTAGTAGCAGTAGAAAAAGAAGATTAAGTTATCCATCACTGGAAGGATTCTTCATGCTCATGAAACAGTAAGAAAGAAACTTTTGAGTTGTTAAATAATATACAGACATTGCCAAAGAGGAATGAAGCCAAGTATTGGTCAAATACACACAGGTAGACAAAGGAAGCAAGTATGCTGGAGAGCTCTAAAATGAGTCAAAAACTTGGATTTGCTCTAAAAGAAATCCAGGCTAAGAAGGTATTAAGGAAGGGATGCAGGGTGAAAAAAATGCAGAGAAAAAGGAAAATCTGGGGACTAAAGGAAGAGAACGGGCAGCAGATACAGTTTTAAGTTAAGCAAGAAGCAAATGCTGGAAAAGAGGGTTGACAACAGTGTGTAAAATAAGTAGAGAGATTTAAAGAAGGAGAAAGATGAGTAAAATCAAATACACACAACATTGTTCTCTCTTAAGTCATGTCTTTCAGTTTTCTGATTCAGCTCATTTGATGTTTACTCATAACACTTCCCAGCATTCCTTTTCCATCCTCTTCTTGGGGCTCAGGCTGCTCTTCAGAAATACATGCTCTCCCCAATACCTCACATCCAGAGCACACCAAACCCTTACAGAACTGTTCTACAAAATATGTATTTAATTATGCAAGCTTTCATACTAGTCTCTGAAAACGCAGTTTTCCAAACATAAGGGTCTGTAGGGAAAATAGTTTCTTTAGACACTTCTTTGTCCTGTTACCTCAAACCTGGGCTGTTCATCTCCATGTTCAAAACCCTATTAGCTCTCTGTCTATGTTGCCTGACTCTCATGGAGTGTCAAGAGGTCAACCCATATCTAAGGTTAGGCCATGACCCTAGCATCTTATATCTGCTCGTAACTTTTTTTAAAAGCACTTTCTCCCCAGCTGCTCTAACACTGGGAAGATATCCCATAAATATCCACAACATTACTCCATTATACATCTTCAAAAAGTTATTTAAACCATACTATGATGCCCACAAAAGTTTTAACAACACATAAGTCACTTGTTTAATAAGTACACAGCCAGCTAACACTGTCTCTTATGTACATCTTAATCTGTTGTATCCTATCAAATACTTAAAGGAGAAGTCTTTTCAAGCTGTGTTCATACCATGTCTGGCATACATCTGAATTTCCAGATGTTAGTACACAGAGGTACAGTTCCTATGTGCTGTATGGTTAAATATATATACAGGTACTTTAGTAAATAATAAAGCATAAAGCCCTGCAACACATAGAATGAGGTCCTTGTCAATGAAGCCAAAATTTAAACCACTGGCTCCAAAACCTGGACTTTTACAGCCGTTCTATTACTGTCACAGTGTAAGTACTGAAAAAGAAGCTCTGACAGTTTATTGCAAGCACTAATGAACTGCAGCACAAAACACAGAGACATGAACAAAGCTTGTTGGTTTTATTTCTATATGATCAAACTAACATCAACAGTTATAAGAAATTAATATTTTCTGCCTATCATATGTTTATCATTCTTCCTCTTGCTAAAACAGGAAATGTAAAGCCACCTGAATTTTAATTTGGAGCAAAAAATATTTTGCAGAGGTGTGCTGTGTTTTTAAAATATCAAAAGTATGAAGGATTCTTTAATTAAATCAAGATTTAATACAAATGAATGAACAAAATACTAAAGATTCTAGGGCTTCAAAAGCTCTCAGCTGACCAAAGATTCACCTATTTACCACACTTTGACATATGCTTGATTCCTCAAAGGAATATCTTAAAACAAGCGATAAACTCTGAAAAACCTCAGTATTCTAAATGAAATCATTATTCTGCAGACTGAACCTAATGCTGAGGTAATGTAGAGTTGGACCTTTTCAAATAAATCTCTCTTAATAAATGCTCCTCTTTACTCTCAGGAACAACAGCAGTCTCTAAGGCAGCAACAAACTAGAAACAAGGGCAAGATGCAATAGTGAGGCAAGAGGCAATGTGATTTAAAGGTGAAAAGATTTGGACATGACCCTTCTGGGCAAAAAGAGGCAGAGAATCTACTTTTATCATGAGGGCCTAGGGCATCTTGTTTGCAGAGTCTAGACCTCTGGAGAAGAGCTTACTGCAATTCCTGTTTTCTAGTTTTGAATTTTATTGACTTGATTTTTATGTCAAAGAGACAAGAGGTAGACTGGTTGCTGTACAGCAATTTACAGCAGGGAAATACCACTGTGTATACCAGACATTCATAATACCACTAGAGGTGCTATTATTTTTACCAGAATCAGTAAGTTTTAATTCCCAGCTAGGTAGAAGACTTCTCTGAAAAAGTTAGTGTAAATTTAAAATCAAGTAATTCCACAGAGACCCTTCTTTTGGTAGGATGATGCTTCATTTTTCCAATTAGACCAGAGATAAAGGATTGCTGCTAGGGTGAGAAAGAAATGATGTTAATAACTTAACTGAAATGAAGATTAGACAGAGCGGCACAGCAGGGGGCCCATCCAGAGTCTACAGGGCAGCACTAAGAGCACACTTAGGACACTTTGTTGGAGTTCTTAAACAAATTGCAGCACTTACTGAGAGCAGGGAAAGATCTGTTCACTTGCAATAGGCTGTAATGGCTCGTCCTTTGTTAGTCTGAGCATTCCAGACAAAGCAACTCCAGTTAGACACTGGTTCTGCTTGGACACCTGTAGAGGTAATAGCATTCAATAACATTTCTTCTGAGTGACAGGCCCAACACAAAAGGACTTTTCAATTGCATCTGGGATGAGGTTAAGATACACACACAAAATCACACCCAACAGAAATGCTGACAGAGAAGCACAGAAGAAAAACAACTTGCTCCCAAAATTTAAATCCCAGAACTATGTAGTTTAAATTGAGATTTCAAAGTGATGCCCTCTGCTCAAAATCATGCCAATTCCTCTAGCAGATCTCTGCTCTCCAAAGGAGTAGCAGTTATACAGCAGTCAGGCCCCATACTGGCAGTTTACTCAGTCTTCACTTTTATTCAGTGAGTTCCTACTTACAGAAAATTCTGGATGGATTTTCTTTTCCTCCTTCAAACACTAAACAGATTATTTAACAGTTTGCACACAGGTTCACTGCAATCTCCTCTAAAAGTCCTCCTAGAGAAAATATATAAATAAAATTCTTGAGTGTATGGTAACTTCACTCCTATAAAGGACAGAGACACCTATGCTGAGGTAATATTCCAGTTATGCATTCCTAGGTAATGAGCTTTATCTCTCAGGATCAATTTTCCATTAATAGCATTCAGTGCTCCATCCAATTTTCAAATTAATTTGACCTGTGAACCTGGGGCATTCTGATGCTGCTTTTTAAACTGCTGGAATGTAATGTCAACACAACACAGAAAAAAATTACAGCAGCAAGACTTTAATGGCCAAACTGGTGCTTACTGGTGGATTTTAAGGCAGCTTAATGGCAAGTAGGCAGCCCAAATTCAGATAACAATTAAAGTAATAAATAAGTAAAAAATAAAAATAGAAGTTTCTGCTCTTTCTAACTTAGTCATTAAGTCAGTATGATAGGCAATTTAAAACTGCTTTGTCCAGGACTATCTGAGGCCAGAAAAGAAAGAGTGCTATGCTATTGATCTGCAAGAAGTTTATTTCTTTCACTCTGCAATGTTAAAGGAATCAATCCCTTAACTAAAGAAAAAATAACAGTGTTGATAATGAAGATGAGGGTTGAGCTTTTGTAGGACAATGAATGTGCTGTATTAGGGGTGTAATGGTGTAACTGCCAGGTCTGAGCGTGTCTTTGACACGCCAGCTGGGAGGTTATGAGCACTGCAATCAATTCCTGACAGTGAAAGGGACACCTCCAAAATGTGCAGTGGGACAAGCAAATTACTAGGACACTGCCTGTCTATTAATCTCTCACTGTTCTGCATGGCACAGATACATTTTATTACTCATAGTCCAAAAGTCTGAGGACATATTCAAGTGAATGCAAATGAACTAACTATAGCCTGTTGACTTCAAGTATACTGATAAACATGTGTGTATATGTGGCTGTATACATGAGCTTGCATTCCTACTGTTCTATTTAATTTTTTTTTTTTTTTTTAGTGGGCATTGTTTTAATTTAAATGCAAAAAAAAAAATCTGCTATACCAAAAAAAGAGTTTATTGGAAAGGGATGCTTAAGGTTCTAGAATCATCCCTTTTGTCAGAATCCAATACCTCGTTACAGGAAACAAAGATTAAACTGTTTCCACTTATCTGGAACTGTACAGCAGAAAGATAAGAAATGCCAGTTTCTTTCTTGCATTTTTAATAAGGAAGCAACACCAAACATCAATAACCTTTGGCATCGAGGTTTTGGCAGTTATATGCAAGTCACAACTATTTTATAAGTTATATTTAAAGATGTACACCAATTAATTTAAATTTTAAGGTAATGAAAATACCTGTCATGTTCCAAAAAAAATGTTACCCAGGAGATAGTCTGTTTTATCCTTGAAAGGATATCAGTTTATCAGTGAAATTAGAAAGTACAGACAAGTACAGAAAGTACAGAGTAAGTCCTGCAGATCTCTGGGAACTGGGGGCTGTATGGAAAGGATAAAGATAGCAGGTTACCATAGAAGTCCACAGACCTTCAGAGGAACAACTGAGAAAGCCAGTCTTCTATGCAATTCATCAATGAACAGAGGCACAGATAACAGCCACTGAGGTCACAGGCATCAGTCAATCCCTGACCTTTTCACCCCACTCTGATCCATGGGCACTTTCCTCTAGCTGTATCTGCATAAGAATGGCAGCCTTTTCATGGGAGTTTTTGCTGATTATTTTATTTATTTATTTTTTTCTTTCCTCATTTTTCTCTCCTTGGCCTCTTAGAAGATGATACAACATACTATTTTAATTTCAGGGATGATCTATCTTTTCATCTACAGCAAAGGAGAAGAAACAGAAGGTACTACACAGATTTGAACCTAACAAAACAACAGGCAATATTTTCCAGAGCTGGCACAAGCCACAATAGCAATGGAATCAGCTACTGAAGAATTCAGTTCACACCTCAAAGCTCATGGAATACTTGCTTTCTCTAAGATATCCACAATAATAAGTATTGCCATCACCCACCAAGCTAGAGGACTCTTACCTGGATAAAGGTATGCACTCACTTTCTCTCTTCAATGATAGCACTGTGCTGTGCCACTATAACATCTGCAGGGGTTTAGGAAAGTTACAACTACCTCTCTTATGATGCTGCAATACATCTCTTCTGCAAGAAGAGCTGCTGCCTGTCCTTCTAAACCATTCTCTTGCATTTCCCAAATGTGCTTGGTCTTCCTTCCTCAGGGCAAGGTAGATAAGGACAAGGACAGGCAGGTGTCAGTCACATCACATGGCAGGATGCTCCACACGGGCTGGAGACTTGTCTCTCACTCCAGTGCAGAGCATGGCAAGTCATGCTTTAGCAAAGAGACAATCCATTTAGCTGGTCACAACAACACTCCCTCTCTAAACTCTGCTTCTGAGAGTCTTTTAGGTCTGTAGCATTAAAGTACATCTTCATATGTTTATTCCAGAATTTTAGATAGTCCATTTTATTATAAGCAGAACAATCAAAGAGAATACTAGTTCTGTTTAGGAAGTTAGGCTAATTCTTACAGCAGAGTAAGAAAATATTAGGTTTCAGATAAGTTTCAATTATTTATTAGGGAGATTGTTAAAAATATAAAAGGAAAATTTGACATAGTAAACCTTTACATTTAAAGTTCAGAAAATATTTTTTTTAAATGGGAGATCCATGCAAAAGCAGAGTTTTGGTATGTCTCATTATGATAGCAATTCCTATTAATAAACACAGAAGGCATTAAAAGCACTACAGTAATTTAGCAGCTGTTGCTTCTATGTCTCCATGGCACAGAGGCCTCTACTGAAATGGGAGAGGATGTAGCTAAGTCACTTTTAACTTTTTCTCGGTGGTTAATCTTATAAAGTTTTTGGGTTGAATCCTTTGTGGAAAGACTCTCAGTTTGTATGAACATTTGGATATTAAGTCCTCTCTATCCCTACTGAGAGCAAGAAATAAATACATAATGGTTTTTAAGGCCTTTACATAAAATTTATAATACTCACCAAGTCAAGCTGTTCAGTAAGAATTTTTCATAGCTGCTAATCTTGGTGGGTTTCAATGCTGTAAAGTAGAGCACCATAAAGGTGTTTTGCTCCAACATTCAGTATCATTTTAGTCTAAAGATTATTTGACTTAGAAAAAATTCATTTCAAGCTAAGTTTTGCTTTAGAGTCAATTTAAGGAAGCAGCACAAAACTAAAAACACCAGAAAATGCTTTAGTGAAACCTGGGGTTCATTTGTTACAGTTCCTGAAGATAATCTATATTCAGGAATACTGAGCCATAGCAACTGATTAATTTGGATCATTACTTACAAAGACCTAAAAATTCTACCACCGTAGACAAAACCTATGCATCTACTTAAATACACATAATTACTCTGTCAAGTACATAAAATGCTATTCCACCCCACTAACTTTTTAATTTTAATATATATAAATAAGCACTATGGTGCATTTACATTCTTCTGAGGTATTTGTTCTTTACTGAGTTACATTCAGTGTGTTTAAGGAAGATGGCTTATTTTGGCATTAAACCCAAATTAGGATGTTTTAATGAGTCTTTGCCTTTCAGCGTCTCTCACTATGACAGGGGTGGAAAATTCAGAAAGTTTATAAAACCATGTATGTCCTTGGGCAGTATTTTTGTTACCAAAAGCCCTTCTCAATTCCTTAACAAATGCACCTCAGAATTTATGAGACTGACTGATTCTGGCTGCACGAAAGTACATTACTCATAGATGTTGTACCAAGTAGACCAAACTTTCAATAATAACATTCAAATCTAAACTTATAATTAAATCAAATCAGCATTGCAGAGCTCAGGTTCACTCTGTTCTAGAGACTCCCCCTTCATCATGTAGTCTTGTTTCCTGAGGCTTTAGTGAATCAAATGAGTATTGAATTTACTTAGTGGCCCCCCTTCCAGATCCAAACAGCAAAATGGGATCATGAAAAGAAAGTCAGCCAAGCGCCCATTAATGTTACAATTCCTAGAAGGCCAAGAATCCCTGAAACAAACACACCACCATCAATCACATATCAGCCAATGCCATGCCCCAGAACGTTAATTGCACCTGAGGAGGAAGTCTGACTCACACTTCTTTCGAGTCTCACCTTTGCCTCTAATTCTCAGGAAAAGCAGCTAAAAAATACATATCCTATCTGCACTTTTACTCTGCCTATTGCAAGGGGCCTGGGGCCTCTGAGAGGCTTGCAGTGTAAATAACACAGAGTAAATAACAATGACATACTTTTTAACTGCAGAAACTCATCAACGATGTTAAAGCGTACATCACACACTGCCACTGACTCTCCTTGTTCATTAAAAGAGAATGAATCCTGAGGGAGGCATCACTGGATATAGATATATCTCCAACACACCAAATCGTACCCTGAGCCTTTAGTAAAGCTAATAAAACCATATTAAATACATCCCAAAAGTTCCCTTGGCTTAGTCCAAGCCACTTGGGCAATTTATAATTTAAAGGAGAATATGAGATTAGAGAGTGATGAAAACAGTGTGATCTAGAATTTGAAACAACAGTTTAACTGTTTTGTCATATTCACAGGATGCACTGATTTACTGAAATTTGCTTGTAGAGAACTCTGAAGCTCTCTGTATTTTTGCTTTCAAAACCTGTACATGCAGTAATGTTGGACTCCCAAATAAATGATAAAATATACTACTTGTAAAATCAGCATAGTCAAACCAACACAATTTTAAAGATAACAGGGTGCTACAGTTCACATATATGTATTCTACCTGTCCTAACAGTCACCAGAATCCTACATTCTGGGCTGATAAGGCTTTTAAGTGAAAGTGCCTGAGATGCACTCTCTGCCCTTGTCACAGTCATTCATTCCTAGCAGTTCAATTCCATACTGCACCTAATTTCAGTGGAAGTTACAGATCATAAATGTCCAAGAGCAGCACAAAGAATATTCACTGGCCTCAACTCTTCTTCTCCCTTCATTCTTGCTATTCCAAACATTTAGCTCAATTCAATATCTTAAAGAACCCAGGGATTCCTAAGAGAGAACTAAACTAAGAATGACCATAACAAATAGTTGATTAGTTTAAATGAAGTGGAGAACAATTACTGAGATAATGAAGTGATAAAGTAAAATGAGTGAAATAATGTGAAATAATGAAAACAAGCTTCTTAGCTAATTCTACCACACTTCTTATGAGATTCAGTTGAGTGTATAAAGCCTTCTCAGAAAGAATGACAGTAAGCTGCAACAGAAATTTAATATGAAATTCAGTGATGTGAGCTTATTTTCTTATACAGCACCTATTTAGCATCTGAAATCCCTTTCCTGATATTACTGTCTCAAAACACAACACTTTGCTAGTGCATCACAGCTCCCACACTGCAGTTGGCCTGGAAGAGGTTGAGAGATTTGGTTCAATTCAACAATTTTTGGGAGGGCAGAAATTCACCCAGACCAACACCCTTTGCCACACAAAAGATTCCCACCACTTCTGCAGTAACAGAAAGCTTCAGCCCTGCCTGCTTAGATAATATTATTGACCCAACAGAGAGACCAAAACACTCATCTGCAGCACTTCCTTAGTAATAGATTTAAAAAAACTCACCCCTGTGAAGTGGTTCCTAACTTTTGCCAAATTATTGGTTCTTTGTGAGCTCTGCACACCAACTGCCAATTTAGTTTATGTAAAATATTAATCTCCTAAAATGCATGACACAACTTTTCCTTTTAATCTTGCATTCAAACCTATGTCCTTATTCCCACATGAATGTGTGGGACAACACAGCAATGAATACAAACCCATTCACAGCTACACTGCTACATCTTACAAGTTTCTTCCCCTCAAGAAATCAGTTTAGCATGACACAGAATCGTTAAGACCTCCATCCATAGTCCTCCAAAACCAAGGAAAACACCTCCAAGATCATCTAGCCCAACCTTTGAACAGTCACCACCTCGTCAACAGCACCAAATGCCAAACTCAGTGATTTCTTGAACACCTCCCTGGGCAGTCTCTTCCAATGCCTGATCACCCTTTCCAGTGAAGAAATACTTCCTGACATCCAGCCTAACCCTCCCCTGGAACATCTTAAGACTGTCCTGTCACTTGTCCTTGTCACACTTGTCTTGTCCCTGTCTTGTCTCTGTCACTGACTTCCTGGCAGAAGAGGCTGACACCCCCTTGCTCCATCCTCCTCTCAGGGGGTTGCAGAGAGTGATAAGGTCTCCACTGAGCATCCCTTTCCCCAGCCTAAACACCCCCAGCTTCTTCAGGTGCTGCTCAAATGGCTTTACCCTCTACACCCTCCAGCTTTATTTGCCTTCTCTGCACACACTTCAGCACCTCAATGACTTCGTTGAAATAAATGGCCCAGAACTGGACAGCACTCGAGGCAGTAGTGCTGACTATAGACATGAGGTAAGATTTCACAGAAATCTCTTTTTTATCCTCAAAGAATCATATTTTTGCAGTTTTGCTTTTAGAATAAATAAATTTTAAAAAATAAGCACACAACTATTACTATTCTTTGCACTTGTATGATACCAATAAATTTGGAATTAAAAACAAACCTAAAGAAAGTATTCCATATCACTGTTGTGCCCAGTCAGCTTTTCCATTGTGTATCAAGGTGAACTGTTTGATGCTTACAGGCCACAGAATGCCTAAAATGGTGCCCAGTTTTACACAGACACTAGTACATTACATTGTGTTTGTCAATGGCATTTAGAGCAGCTGGCTTTTTGAAATAAAGCATGCATTCAGTGGAGTATCATTAAGGGCAATTGAATTGCCCTTCATCTGTTTCTGGGGCTCTGTGGACTAAAAAGCAACATCTGGAGGCTTTATGGGTATTATCTGGCTTTATGTTTTACTGTGTTTAGGCAGACTGGTCTTTTTCACATATTAGACTCAAAGGCAAAAGGATTTCCAGCAATGACCCCCTTCTGATGAAACTCATCTTTATCTGCTGCTTCTTGTTTCTTGCAAGTGATGAAAAAATCCTTTATGGGCATGAGATAACCTAAATCAATAGTGACTTGCCCATGCACAGCAGTGCTCAGTTGCCTGTTGATCAAAATGTCTGTTTACTGGCTGCACTGACTCACCTCAGTGAGTTTTCAGAGGGAACACTCACCTGTCCAAGCACTTAGCTCAGTGCTGTGGTAAACAGGGACTAACTATGCCAAACATTCATGTTTTCAGGCTTATTGGTATCAGGGGCAAAGTTTCTCTATTTGTGATGGCAGCAGCACTGGACTTGAAGACAGCTGGCAGTTCCTAATGACTGGACAGCTTGTTGTCCCTATCACAGTAAGTGCCACCTTACCATCCTTCCAAAAAAGTGGCTGGAACTTGCCTCCCAGGAAACTTCCCTGAGCTTGCAGGCTGGGCTCAGTCCCAGGTATGTGTCTGCTCAGCTGTCACTGGCCTCCCTGTCCAGACAGCTTGCATACTGATTTCTACATAAATATGAATTATACACCTTGAGCAGACAGTTCTCTTTGGCAGCCCCACAGTCCCTTCTCTGTGTCTGCTGGCTCCTTTGACCTCTGTTCTCTGGACACCAATTTTATATCCCACTTTCTGGATATTTAACTTCTCATTTTCCTCGCACACTACTCCAGAACAGCCAGTCCAGCTCCTGCTGACTCCATCCTGCCAGCTAATCCCTGCTGGGCCAGGCTGAGGATACCTGACATACGGGGAGCTGGTAAAAGAGACACAGGCAGGTTTTGGTGAACGTCTGGAGGGACTAGCCAAGCATAATGACTTTGGCTGGATTAAGAGAAGTGCTGATCTATTATATCACTTGAAAAAGAGCTTGTTCAGCCAGCTTATCATGCCCAGAGAACTGCAAAGAGCCCTCACTGCCAGCAGGAGACACCAGCTGCAGTCCTACCAGTGCCCAGCTTTACACTCCTTCTCTAGAGGGGCAGTACCTGCCAATTCACCAAACATCAAAACCTTCCCTACTACAGAATTCAAGGAAAAAATGTCAGGCACATCTCCTACAGAGGTACAAATCACTCATGTCAGCCCGTGGAATAAGCAACAAGTTCAAAGAATATCTTTGGAATATCTGCAGACAGCATTTACCCTCTTGTGATACCAGGAAAATAATGCAGATATTGAAGAAGGCAAAAAAAAAGCTTCATCTCAAGAATTGTATCCTGGGGGATTTCTGCTAGGAAAAAAAAGGGATATGAACTGAACTATGTATTGTTCATGTAAACAGACAGAGAACATGGACACCAGCAGAAAGCATAACTTTTGGAGAAGTGTTGGAGGAATGGAGAGGAAAAGTGCCTTGTTTCCATTTTCTGTCCATGAAGAGTGACATTCTGGGGAAATAAAATGTGTTTGACTGGCCTGTCCTTGTCTGGGGCCTCAGCCAGGGCATCAGCCTGGTCTCTAGCTATTAATCACACAAGCTTTACTTCATTAGCTTCTTAGCCTTCTCCTGGATCTTTTCCCACCCTTGACAGGGGATGCTGTGTCACGCAGCAGGAATTTCGCTCGGCTGGGGCTCCTGACATCTGCAGCTGAGTGCATTCACACTGATGCATCACACCCTCAGCAAGCCTGGCAGTCTCCTTCTGGAGAGAGAAATTAATGGGAGGCAACTAAGGGAACAAAAGGAGGAGAGAAGGAAGGAGACGCTCCAGGGAGCAGATTTCAGGATAAACAACTTTAAATTAGAGTTAAAGGCTAGCTTTCCATATGAACATTGAATACAGAGGAGTTCTACAGAAACCAACATCTTTGTTTAGATATCTGGTCCAAGAGTACACATTTAAAAGACAACTTTGGAAGGGAGAAGAGGAGGCTAAATAGTTTTCCTGTTATGGGAATGAAGGATAAATTTTATCCTTGTAATTGCCATTTTTATAGCAGCACAAGTCAATTAATTTTCTTATATTATTGCTCCATAATTTAGAAAGCATTTATTTTCTCTAAACAGTCAGCAAGTCTGACTACATTATTCATATTTTTTCTCTGTTTTCATAAAGTCCTGTTAATAGAACACATTCAAGAAGGCCACTGTCATTACCAGAATGTTCTGTTACAATACCAAAGAGAGCAAGCAATCTACACAAGTGAATAAAACAGCACACTCTGTTACCTAAACGACCAGGGCAAAACACTGTATTCTGATTATTTTAAACCAGCCAAAAAAAAATCAAAACTTTTTGACATAGTCCATAAAATTAATCAGGCAAAAACGCTTTCAATTAGGTTTAGCAGTCCTGTCACCTTCAGAATTTCAAATAATAAACACAAGAATCACTTAAAAATTCCACAGTGTCAGCATAACACACCTCATATAACTCCACAACATATAAAAAGGTCCAGGCATTAGCAGCTGACCATAATAAAAATGGCTTTAGGTGTGAAAAGAATGTGGCAATACCTGGTATCCTGAGCAGCTATCACAAATGAGCATTGCTTCTCAAGCTCTGCAAATGTGTATTATTTTATTTATATAGTATTTCATTAATATATAAAACATTTATAATAAATATAGTATGGGTCCATTTTCAGAATTTCCCTTTGAGAAGGACAGGGGAGGTTTCATACCAGCCAAATAGCAAATCTAGCACATCAGAGTAATCATGTCACACCATCAGGGTCAGGATTTAAAAAATAAGTCACATGCAAACAGGAAATAGTCTGATTCAGAAAGGCCAGGACTCTGCACTGTCCCAGACTCCTGACAGTTGTGTATCCTATAATCATCAGCAGCACAGCCAAAAGGATTTCTAACGATAACGATCTTGGAACATTCAGAATGAGTATATTTTGCCCATCAGAGGTTTGTTAATCCACTTTCTAGTAGATCTCAGTTAAAGAAGAGAAAATAAAATAGAAAATTTGAAAGCACAGAGGTTTTGAGACTTGAGTCAGATGTACAACTTTGGAATTTGTAGAACACCCAATACAAAAGGTTTGGTAAATGGAAATCAGAGATTTAAAGGCAAGAGAAAAATAAGGACAGAAAATAGTGATTGAAATGTAGAGGAACAACACAAATAAGAATTTTCAAGCTGCAAAACTGCTCAAATCAAGTAAGTTTTGATGCAGAAAGTCAGATATAACCACCCCAGGCTGTGTTATCAAGTCAATAACCTGAGCAATGCAGACATGCATGAAGAAGTCTAAAGTTTCTATGAGAAGCACTGAAAACAAGCAGAGTAGCTGTACAGGAAGAACCAAGGTATTCACAAGGCACAAAGACAAACCTAAGCACTGTCCTATTTTTTGTAAAGAGTTACTAAATTTGTGTGCAAAAAAATTATGTAAAGTTGCAGACAAACATCAACCCTAATAGAAAGTACCAGGCAGAGATTTTCAATAGCCTTGAGTGTGCAGAAGCTTTACTTGTTAAAAATCTTACAGAAATTTCGCCAAGTATTTTTCCATAGGATTCATTTTCCCTGATCTTCATATATAAACATGCTGCAAACATCACAGTGCAGCAAGAACACTACCATTTGAAGTGCTAGACACTAGCTTGAACATTGAAGTTAAAGGATTTTTTCTAACTATGAAAACCTGAAAGCCCTGCCACCCACCCTTGGAGAAATGCCCTAATTCATAGAAGTTCTCAGTTTGGTTAATGGAAAAATATGCCCTTTTGCCCCCAATCCATTTTGGTGTGTGAATGCATAGACATTCCATTCCAATAGAGCATCAGAGCACAACACTAAATTTTGGACACTCTTAGCATGATTACTTTGCAATTATGGCATATGTATCATGGCAAGTCCCAAGTAAATTATGAACTCTGTATATTACAAAGGCACAGTGAAACACTGATTGATTTGGACAGTTTGTAGTTAATTAAGTTCATTTCCAATTCCATCTCTTCACACAATTTCAAAGCATTCTGCATTGAAAGCCCATTTTCAATTAGTAAGGAGGATGAAACAAAAAAGTATTAATTATAAAAGTGGCAATCCCTATTTAAATCTTCATAGTACAACAATTATTTATGTTAAGTGTTGAGAAATTGGAGAGTTGTACTTGTCTAATACAATTTTTTCCTTGATGTATATCTCATATATATTAAATCTGTACAAAGTAGTGGCATAGCATTTTTTAAAGTAGGGACTAAATTATTGCTCACAAACTTGTACAAAGCTCCAAAAGGTAGAAAAATGGCTGTGCTTGGCCAGAGTCAAATTAAGTGTCCTGGCCTGATTCTTCTCACTGCTACTGCACTCCTACCTCCATGCAATTCCATTACTTGGACTGAAGCAAATATCCCCATTGAAACAGTGAAGGAATACTGGTATTAGTAGAACCTTCTGTTGCCAAAGGAGTATCCAAAAGAAGATAATCATTTTTATTCTAGTGTTTGATACTGTTCAAAAACAACAGGTCCAGGCACTTACCAAACTGCTTTTATAAAGAGGTACTCTTGGAAATATGATGAAAAAAAGAAAAATAAATCATACCTTAAATTGATGATGTTACTCTTCTACAAAGCGGGTGTTCTTTAGCACATTAATACCTTTCTTCATGTGAGCCAAATACCTCCAATGCCTATTAAAAACAGAGAGAGGAAAGAAAGACCCAATGTTTTTTGTGGTGCCATTCAAAGATGGCACATCTTAATTTGCTGGTTGTATTCTCTCCATCTCTATCAAAGACTGCCAGCCACAAACATGACACCAAAATGAATGATACGAGATTAGCAGATGCACAGTGCTTTAAACCAACTTTTCTAATTCCATTTGCTGGATTTTGAACTGTCATCTACTGACCAGTTGCTACTGGCATGGAGTCCCTGTTCCAAAGCCAGGATGACTTCTTTAAGCACTGGCACATGTTTCATGGCCTGGCTCCTGGCTGGCTCATTCCCCCTGCTCTCTTCTTTGCCAGTTTGGTAGCAGGTTCTGTAGCCACACTGCAACAGTGGAGCAGAGGGAAAATGACAAATACTGAAAGACAGAAAATGATTCAGGGCAGGTAGAAGGACAGGCAAGAAGGAAAGATACAACCGGAAGGAGCTAAAATAGAAATTCATGAAATGGGAAATTTAAATTAATGGGAAACAAAGATAAAGTCAATCAAATGCATAGAGTCTTGCAGCTTCAAAAATGAATACATATTAAAAGGAAGGAGAACGATACACATATTTCATGTTTGTGAACATTCTGCAATATTCTGACTTTCTCAGCTCTCACCAAGCATTCTAAGAGGGAAGAGCCTGTTCCTCACACTACAGGTATTTTTAAGTGATGCTTTCAACATACCAGTAGGTGATTTACCTTAGGTAAATCTGGGACTCGGTGCTGGGGGTTTAAGACAGGACTGGAGCTCACCATCAGAGACAAGCTGTGCCCAGTGTCACCATGATAAGGGAGTTTTGTGGCATATATTGCAAGGTTTCCTTGCTTTGTACTCCTCTCTTTATTTCCTTCATTTGAAGTTGCATTCAGTTGAGAAAAACACTTAAACTGGTATGAAATGAGATCCATGGAAGATTATTTCTATCAGCAGCTTATTAGAACTTATTTCAAAATCTGCACTTTACTCAAAGAGAATTACATTTAGTGCCATCTGAGTAGAAAATCCCATTAGTGGCAAAATATATTTTTTCTAAATCTAACTGTACAATCAATAAAACTACATATATTATATTGGTTTGGCTTTTTATTCTAATGAAGGAACAGCTATGAGACATGTGCATGAATTTCTTCTAAACATACCCATTAGACCTGCAAGCATGCATAAATAATTTGATAAACCAAGAAAAAAATCCCTGTAATTTTGATACCTTATTCTTGCACTCTGTGGCATCTGAACACAGAGCAGGGACAGCCCCCCAGTACAACCAGTGCTCCCAGGTGCACGAGCAGCCTGCACAGCTGGACCCTGGGCTGGTCTGCACTGGTAACCTGACAGTGGCATTGCTGCATTCCTCCAACACAGGGTGCCAGAGACTCTTCTTTGGGAGATATTTAGCCATCAATTCAGAGAGACAGAGAAATGATCTTCAGGATATATAAGTATCCATAATTAGGAGATAAATAGAGAGAAGATATTTATCCCTAAAAAAATTCAGGTGTAACTGAAATATCAGTAATTAAAAGATACTGGTGAAGGAAGCCTTGGAATAAAGCTCACACTTGCCTAGTTTTGAGGGGTTTCTCTGTGTGTGTGTGTGTGTGTGTGTCTGTGCATGTGCTGCCTGCAGGGAGGGGGAATTATTTTTTTTTTTTTATTTTTTTAATCAGCTTCACATTACTGACAGTCAGTAGCCAATGGCTAGAGAGAGTACTTGTAGACTGGCTCTCCTTTAGGAAAATTGGAAAAAAGAACAGCTGGCATGAAAATCTCTTAAAGAATTTTTTATTTTTCACATGGAATTAGCTTCCTCAGCACTTAACATGCATTTGGAAACTGAATTCAAAACAGAATGTAGCAACAAATTTGTGAAAGAAAATCCTTTGGCCACTTAATCAGTGTTACAGGATATATATAGGCACGCCTGTGCATTTCTTTGGAAAAATCAAGAAGCTGGGGTGTGGGAGGCTTGTTTGTTTGTTGTTTTGGGGGTTTTTTTCTTTCTTTTTTTCCTCTTTAAATGCAGAGTCCTGGGTGGGTTGAATCTGCTCTCACAGTGTGAAATACTGCTGCAATTAGAATCACAGCCACTCAAACAATACCACCCTTGAGAGGAAAATAAGAAATCACTGACTTTAGGGTCTCAGCCACCTTGCTCCTTGATTTGAATTAGCTCAAATATGATGTGGAAAATGAAGAAATTAAAAATAAAAATTTTAAAAATTGAATAAATGGTTTTAAGAAGAGTCTGTTCCATTACCATAAAAAGAGCTAAGAAGAGAGAGCTCTTTCAATTTTCATTTGGAAATGACAGCACGTTTGGAAACACAGTATTAATGTTTCAAGAATGCCCTTCTTGATATCTGCCACTTGTCAGGGTCTTATTTCTGCAGGGGTTTCAATAATTTAGTTTTCCTATGAAAGGCAAAAGCAATAAGAATTATTCTCACTGAAACTTCTGTAAACCTTTTGCTTCTTTCAGTGATGTTTCAGTGATGGTACATTTAACCACTGGTTTAATACAGATGATATTCATGTGTAATTTGATCATCCATAGCAGACAAGGAGATGACAAGGGTGTTGTACAAACCAGTATTGATCTGTTCAGCATTGGGTTTTAAGATCCTATGTTAACTTCGATTACAGCTGTTAAATTTTCACTCCCCTTTAATCTCTTCTCTCTCAAGTGGAAAACACCTTTCTTATTTCTTAATTCTCAGAAAACTATCTACCCCAAAAGATGTAACTTGTAAAAAATCATAGCATATACTGCATTTTCTCAGCATTAAGCTCAGAGATGAACATGAAAATCAATACTGTGCTTGGCCTGCAGCCTCGTCATTTATTGATTTACATGTCATTTGTCTCCACAGAAAATGCAATTATCCCTTAAATACAATACAGTATATTGCTAATAGGATACAAATGTCACCACTGAGTAAAAAAAGGTCACACTTGCATGTAAATGATTGTCAACCCAATCCCACATTTGTTGCTGCTGTTATTTTGAAGAGGCTGTGAGGAAACAAGAGGCCTAGGTAATTCTGCTCAGCTGCTGATTTAAGTGGCACCAGTGGTTCCAATTCTCTGGACTTACACAGGTGCTTTGTGCTTCTTTAGTTTTACAGAGCTCAGCCAGGTGGGATTTTCTTTTTTTCCTTATAGCTTTGGAGCTATTGAGAAAAATCATCATGTAGACGAAATCGAGAACAAAAATAAGTAGGAATTCAAGAAAGATTGCTGAATTGGCTGGAAGAGGTGAATGACCAATGCCCTGCAGAGGAACAAACTTTTACCTCTGTTATAGCAGGATGTGGAATTGCCTTAACTCTTTAACATGATAACATGGTTATCACTTGATAACATGCCCAGTTGTCTGGCACACCATGTTTAGTAGGGGAACTTAGATACTTATGAAATACATGTACATCTTCTGATAAAGGAGAATGACCTAATTCACTTTAAAGCTTTGGGTATACTGAATGAAATTTCCCTTTGTGAATAAGAAGTATAGTGACATTAATAGCAGTACGTACTTTAGTAATTTGCTCCTGTTTGCAGGAAGATACTTTTCCCCAGTATGGATAATCTAAATAATCAGGAATGTCAAGCTTTGTGATTTAATGTACCTATTTTAATATTAATTTAAATTTTAAAGAACTAGGATTTATTATCCTTGGAGTTCTATCTGTTTGTTTTCCACATTGGTTAAAGATTCAATATCTATGTTAAAAAGCACTGGAAGCTGATATTTTTGTTTCTTAGCATCATTAGCTTCTTAGCTGTTTTGCTCAGAAGAAAACTCTTGACTATTCCAGTGTCAGGAAAATCAGTCTTGTTGGTAACCATTCCCTTTTTTTCTTCTCTTGGCCAGCTTCCAGGATTCCCTTGGCTAAAATATTTCAGTCTGTATCATGAGTAATATTGGGCTTTGTATTTCTGGTTGTCCTTCTGTGCAGGAGGTGTTACCTTAGCTCAGTATTTTACTAATCCAGTGACAGTGTAGTCCATGGTCAAGTCCATTTCCATTGGACTTTCAGCTCAATCCCCTTTGTTCATCTGCATCTCCTATTCCTGGTCATGGTCAGAATAGTGACAGGTTCCCTGCAGGGCACCAGATCTGACACCCTCCCAGCAGGCTCAGGAACCTGGGCCTGAGCTCCAGCTGAAGCATTTGGAATGTCAGTGGGGTGTTTTAATTTTATTTCTCAAAGGTGTTTTGTAGGTGTGTGTTTGAGATTTCACTATTGAAATAAAATGTGAACTTCTACATGCAAATCATAAATATGCAAAATTATAAATTGATGGGCAGTTAGAGTTTTCACATAATTTCAGTGTTCTGACTATCTGGACTTTTGAGGGTAATTTCACAGATTAGAAATTTGAATATAAAAGTAAGGAAATAAGGGAATAATCTCATTGTTTTGCTTTCACAAATCAATCTAGAACTAGACAGTCAGTATTTAAGGACATCATATTCCAGCACTTAAATAAAAATTGTGGGTTTTAAAAATTACTTTCAGAAATAAAAACTTGACTGGTTCTTGTTTGCTCCTTTATGTAACTATAGAGAAAAACAAGAAAAATCTGAAATGCAATTCCTAATGGATCAAAAAAAGTCATCACTATCTGATCTCTGTGACCTGTGCTCAAGTGGTCTGCTTGTGAAGAAGAACCTCAACACAGGCAGCCTCAACCATGTAGGAAGATATAAGCAACCTTTGCTAGCAAAGGTACCAAGTCACCAGTGTGGATATGAGACAAGATGTCAGTCACAGGAATTCATTTTTGCAGTAGCAGCACTGACTTTTCTAAATCTCTTCCTAAATCATTAGTAAGGTCATTGACTGAAAATACTTTAGGGGAACTAGTCAGACTGATTTGGGATATTGTTTTCTATAAATATCTCTGTGACAGCCATTATTTAAGAACCTTGTGTTTTTAACTTCCTAAAGGTAAAAACTTACCTTTCTTTTCTTCTCACTTTAGCCTTAACACAGTGGGGTGAGGGACGAGTGAGGAATAATCCCACAATGTTATTTTAGCCTGATCAGACCTTTCTACACAATATAAAAGGAGCAGACACAGATGTCCACTTCCCTCACAAAGGCTAATTTTGCTTCCACTAGATGTTATTTTGAATATGGATTATACAATCTAAGTGCAGTTGTTCAGTATGTAAGACTCCATAATATCCTACAAATGAACCAACAGGTTAAGACACTTTTCATCTGACTGCACTAAATTATTGATCCACTGGTCCCTTTTTCAGATTTTAAATCACCCGAACAGAAGGAAAAATAAATGCATTAAGACTTTCTAATCTCAGTGAGAAAATATATGCAGGTAGTTTGAGCCCCTACAGCAAAAATAATCACATGGCGTATCTTGAAGTAATCCATCTGATTTTGAATTAGCCACTCAAAAAAGCAGTTTATTTCAAAAAAATATAATTTTAGTTTACTTGAGAGTTGACTATATAAGCCCCATCTATCAATTCCTGCAGTTTGAATATTACAGTATGAATAATATATGCCTTTGTCATGTGAATAAGATAACAGCCTTCACTCCTCAGTGCTCTACATTTCTTGTTCCAAATGTGACATAAAATACAATTTTCCTCAAGTAGCTGAAGAGGAATTTAGAATAAATGAATTATGAATACTTGAATGGAGATAGATACTTTAGATAGATAATTCTGTAAAAAAATTGAAAAAAGAATACAAAACAAAATATCAAGAATTATTTATTAAATTCAGTGAGACACTGAGAAGGGCCTAAAGATATAGCTGAAGAGTGATGTGTTCTCAAAAAACATGCCTGAATACCTGCACATCTTTTTAAGTTACCACTTCAAAAGCTTCTTAAGCTCTCTTGAGCATTTTTCAATAGACAACAAGAACCCCTTGACCACCTACAGCTGTGAATTCAAATGGATTCAATTGTGGTCACTTTGTCTTATTTTCAGGTTTTTTCACTCTGTTTTATTTATTATGGAGGCTCAGGTAATCTTCTCCAAAGCTTCACAAAACTGCATCTGTTTAAAATAGGTTCCAGGACTGGGCAGAACAGGATATCACCCAACTCCAGCTCCTGAGCAGAGCCACAATTTCTGTTTCTGAAACAATTCCTACAACACATTTAAATAACTGGTGCATTGTCCATAATGCAGCAGCATGGACCTGCCTGAATGTTGACTACATTCCATGGAGTTCTGGCAGCATAAATAACCATGAAAAATTATCAACTGACAAGAACCACTCATAAGGGATTATTTGGCACACGACATATGACTGAAATATTCCCTGTGTATATTTTGAGCCTATGGCCTCCCATACCCCATATTCTTTCTATTCTTAAAAAAAAAATAAAAGAAAGTCTTGGCTTTCTCATTTTTCACTACCCTAGACATATTACTTTCATTTCAGGCCAAAAAGGAATTGGAACTTTATGGTCATGGAAGAGTCAGGAAGAAACCCAGCACTTATTTGTTTTCAACCAGGCACTATTAGTTTTTCTGTCTTGTTTTTGTCCAGGTTTTTAACACATGGGTACACACAGTTATTTGGACTGTCACAACAACTGTTTAAGACATCTCTGTCTTTGATGTATGGTGAAAAAAGACAGGAGTGAAAGAGCCAAACAATTACAGGCAAAATTACAAGGGGTCATATTGGGAGAGACATAGAAAAGACAAGAATAAGACTCCACATAGTAACAAATCCAAGAAGCACTGAAAACCTTAGAATTGTCAAAATTCTCAAAAGAAAGCATTTGGAGTTTTGTTTTAAAATGTGTATGTATCTTAATTTTTAAAGGCTTAAAAGAGTTAAATGGGGGTTTCCAGGGGGAAATATATTTTTTGCTAACCCAAAATGATTTTCAAAATTATTTCTCTTTTCCTGTGCCTGAGAAAAACACAATTTAGGATAAATCATCAAAATTTTCTTGCTGCTTTCTCCTCTGGTAAAATCAACAATCTAACAACAGAATTTATTCACACAGGTGTAATCAGTATCTCTACAGACCTGCAAAGGCAAAGCACTTTCCAAAAGCCTTGGACTGGTGGTCACAATGAGAAAGGAGCCCAATAGTTTAACAATGGACTTGGACTTTTATTCTGTTACAGGAAAAGAAACATCCTTATATCACACAGAGAATTCCCTCTTCAAGCCTTGGATTGACCTTTAAAAATCAGAAAGAACCTGAAGAAATGCCAGAGATTGATAATGGATAATTGATGTTCATCAAAGCAGTGACATCATCCTGAACCAAACAAAGCCATCCCCCTGCACTCTCCTGTTATCCTTGTTACAAATGGAAAGTCACAAGCACTAAAGCAGATGATAACATTTGTGTTAAAGGAAATCTTAATTGAAATTGGGATGCTGTTGTTCACAGCTAGGAACAGGACCCCAAGGGATCAGCAGAAAGAAAAGCAAAAAAAAAAAAAAAAGGTGAGTTTTGCCAGATGAGCTCTGACTCCCAGCCAGCAATGGGGAGGGCTCCATGTCTGATAATCCATTTTTAACTACAGCAAGATTAACTCTGACCTGAATAAAAAGTCATTTCTAAAGTGCAGAAAGCCTATTATCTGCTCTTTTAAGCATGTGAGTAGGAGGAGAAGAAAATAATCACACTAGATCTATATTTTCTTAATTATTTTTTTAAGAGATACTGGGACCTGAATGTCTCAAAATAAGAAATAAAAATATTCATTTTAATGCATGCCATGTAATGCTTATCACTTAATCACTGCAAAGTGCTGTCAGGTTTAATTACAGTCTTCAGTGGCCCAGCAAGATGAATAAGTCATGAATCTTAACACCCAAATCCCAATCATGAAAGTTGGCTTTCTCCTCCCCTCTTAGTGCACACTGGATCCCTCAGAAGTAAAAACTTGTATTAACAACCACTTCTAAGCAGGACAACAAATAAACACAAAATAATTCTTTTTTAAAAACCTATTTTTATAGCAGGGACCAGAGTTTACTTAATGGCTGAGAAATAACCTAAGTCAGACTCACTCTGCATTAGTAAAGTAGGAGCTGTCCAGGGCCAGGGGGGCCCTGTACATGCTGAATAGTAATTGGGAAGAAAGATTCAGGTATCAGTGACTGCAGAGACAGAGCAGCCTCAGGAAGCTCATTGCAGCAGCCTGCCAAGCTCAGAACTTGCACACCCACAATCAGGAACTGTGCCACTCTTCCCAGGCAAAAAAAAAAAAAATCCAGGGGGAAGACATCTTCAAAGTTTTTTTGCCATGTTATGCTCCATACCACAGGCATCCTGCTGGCATGAGCAATCACTAAGCCTTCAGCTACTCATTTCCCCAGGAGCTTGTTTATTCATAAGCACCTCAATGTTTATCTCAGGGCTCAATACACTCTAAAATGCACTGACACCTGAATGGTTTGAGGAATGGCACTTAAGAACCTGATCAATGAAGCACTTTTCACTGACTTCAAAGTACAACTTCAGATAAAAAGAAGCACTATTCAAGGTATCCAGCAACTATTCTCTGATATTTTGAGGAACATGGTAATAATATTTCTTCATTAGAGTTTGGATAAGAACTTCTGGCCTGGCTGGGCAGGCCTTACAGAAGAAATGTCTCCATGCCCAGTTTTCTAAATAGACTTATTCACATCTCCAGTCATGAGAAAAATCAATACAAGTACAAATTGAAGATTGTGTCAAAGTCACAGCCCCATGGCAGCCCTCTTCATAGGAGATGGCTTGGCAGCTGCACAATTCACTCCTTTGTTCCACAGCATCACCCCTTCCCTGTGCACTGTAATGTTTTACTACTGCCAGGGTCCAGGGATGAATCTGATCCAAAATTCACAATATTCAGCTGGATGCCCTCACTTATTTTGAATGGCTACCAGGGAGATTTCCCTGAATTTTGTTTTTCCTTTGGCCTTCTGCACTGAACAGAAATGCAAAACTGTTCTCTGTGCCTTCTTGCCCTCTGTTGGCTCTCATTTGTTCTGTTCTCTCTAGATTACATCTTGATACAATGGTTCTGTGTGTTTGAAAGTCCCCTTCCTCCACTGCAGTTAAAAAAACCTCCTTACAACAACTGCCATCACCTGAGCCATTCTGATTGACTTCCAGTCACTGCCAGCAAATATGAAAATTTGGTTATTATATAGACACACACACACACCACCCAAAAAAATACATAAGAATACTTAAACCTAAGACAGTTAAAGACTTGCATGTACAGAAAAATAAGGTAATTTACTGAAAACATCAAAAATATCTAATTTCTCTGAATATCAATATATTTTTTTTTAAATTCTATCCATCACATTCAACTTGACTAGTGGTTCAAATACTGATTGTTTAGAGAAAAGATAGGACGTACTTTGCTGCAGCTCTTTTCTGACCTGAATGGGTTGTTGCATTTCAAATGTGAATATTCATTACTGTCTTTTTCAGAGTTTCCAATTCAGCAGCCAAATGATGCTTTTAAGGAAAGGGAAGGCCTAAGGCCCATACTGAAAAAAAGGATGCATTAGAGCTATGAAAATAATTTATTCATACCCTAGTGTGCAAGAGCCAGTCTCAGATATATGTGTGTGACAAAACTCTTTGCAAAATCAGCTTCTATTATGGAACATATTTGGAAAGGTAAATCTGATAACCTATCTGAGTGCATTCAACAGGCTTCTTCCTTTAAGCTTGCATAATTACAGCATTACATTCTCTTATTTTTAATGCATTAGACACACTGAGGACACAGGACACTCAATTAACATTACATAGAAAGAAAAAAGTGAAGTCTTCACACAAGAACTCAAGTACAATTGTATTCTACATACCTGCACTGAGTTCCTTTGTGAGAAATAGGAAGAGGGAAAAGCATTCATAATGGAAAAGAGGATCACTTTTTGCAACATTAAGTCTGTTGACTGACGCTTTTAAATACTACTTTTGATTATGTTTTATTTTGATGAATATGAAATGTGGCTCTGTAGAAAAATTAAAGTAGTTGATAGAAAAACCCCTAGCCCATCATTTTCAAAGCTGCATTCCAGAATACAGGAACCTAAGCTTTGATACAGGCACAGAAATGGAAATTCATCCCAGAGCATGAAATTAAGAGGCTCCTGATACAGAATAATTAGAGCCTTGGGGAGGGGACAGGTTGAGAATTCAAAAATATATATGAGTTTACACAGTTTCCAAACAGATGTAAAGGCAAGGGCTCTTCTATCAGTATGGCTTTTAAGGTAGTGGAAACTCAGTATTTCCTGCCTGTAATTGCCTGCAATACACTTTATCACTGCCTTACCACCAACATTCATTTCCCTTTTTTTTATACAGTTCTGAGGGGAAACAGCAGTTTCTCTGGAGTACAGAAACAATTCATCCACAAAATAAAGTGTATGATTCTGAGTACCTTGTTGAAAGACTGAAATTATCACAGCTCTCTCCAGTATAGGGGACAAAAAAAAAAAAAAAAAGGCACCCTTCCAGAGGTCAGAACAAATGCACATGTGCATTTCAAAAACTCTATTTTAAAGTTTTTTTCTGAAAAAAGGGTTAATAGAGCAGTATTTCTATTCTGTTTCAGGTTCTTTTATTATGCCACCAATTATTATAGCACCATCTTCTAATAGAAATTTCATCATGTATTCAAATTCGTGAGCAGAGTCATTCAGCAGCCACAACAAACTGAGCTCAACAGGCTTTATTTCAAGAACTACAGTGGTGTCAAGTGGTCAGTCCTCCATTTTTAATTTCTGGTTATATGAGATGCAAATACATGATCTCTCTTTCTAACAGCCAGCCATGGCAAATAGTTACAATTACATTCTAACATATCCTTAACTATGGGCAAACAACATTATCAAGCTGGGGATGGGGCAGTTTGAATCACAAAGAAAATACTTATTTTATTATGGAAATTTTAATTTCTTTTCTTTTTCATTTACCACAGTAATGTCATCCTAATCAGAAAAGTAAATACCAGTGTTTGTACTTGATCCAATGTAGAGAACTCCAGTAATTACAAGAATCACTTTTTTTTCCCATTTTTATCTACACCTGCAAACTTGAAAAGGCCTAGTCATGTGTTACACAACCAGCTCTGTGTACCTAGGTATTAAATGTTGCTTCATAGTCAAACACAATGTCTCCTATAGAGAGCATGCAGCAGCACAGCACACAGGAATCTGTGCTCTCTGTGCTGCCTGCACTGAGCACCACCCCATGATAGCCAGTGGAACTGGGGCCCAGCACTCTCTGGAATACTGTGGATCTGCCTCCCTGTTGGGATCTGGGAATGCTGGAACCCCACCAGTGAATGGCCCAACAAAGTTAATGAACATGCTGGCACTTCCTTGAGGCTTTGAGGATACAACTGGATCACTCACAATTCTCACCAAGCAATGTAAAAAATTAATTAATCATCCAGTCCTTTAGCCAATATTCTCTGTTCCAAGGGACCTTTCCAGTGATGCCAACAATTTTCTTTTATTTAAAGCCCCTTTAACTATTAACTAGTTTATTTTTATTTGTTGCTACCAAACAACATTTGACACATCATATCTTTGAAGTCCAATCCACCATTTATACAGAAAAAGTGAAGCTGACAGTCCTTCCTCTACTGAATTGGAAAACATGCCAAACATTATAAATTAAGCTCCTGCTTCAAATGCTGATAGGAAGCAATGTTGAAATTTGCTGTAAAAGAGTTCAAAGCATGCAAGCTTAACATTTGCTTTTTAAGCTTGTCAGGTCAGTAAAGTCTTTAATCATAATATATATGCTCAGAAAATGAAGGTACAAAATAAGAGATTAAATGTGAGAACAAAAAAATAATTTAAATGCATGAATAATCATGAATCCTATCTAGAATTTTATTACTACATCTGTTGCACATCCATATTTTGAGGCAGAAGTGCATCCTGCCCTACAACAAGACCTGTCTAAAGTCCTGATGAGCTGTAAACACTCATTTCTATTGCCAGTGTGCCAAGCTGTTGACCCATAGCACCTTGGGGTTGTGGGGATGTGGACAGAATAGCTTGAGGAACATGCTCACTTCAAATGCCAGATCCATTTTGTTGTTTGCACACAGTAAGCTCTTCTGTGACATGAATTGGAATGACTGTAAAATCTATTGATGTTTGTAAAAAAAAAAAAAAAAAAAAAAAAAAAAAAAAATATGTTTGTAAAATCTAATGGAATGCAAAGGAAAAAGATTCCTTTATTTCATATTGGGATACTGTAGAAGGCAAGAGTGGTTAATCCTCACCAGCCCCATCAATGTCATATATCTGCATAAAATAATTTAATTATTTACATTAAATGTCGTAGCAGAGTTTACTTAAATTAGAAAGTTACACATGGCTGGATAAAATTAAAGAAGCCACTTCATGAGTTTTTAATTTCCTCTGTAGTGATTTAATTCTGAAGTAATTTGAAAGAATCCTCTCAGAATGTAATATCAAATTACAATAGAACCTGCTTATCTCTACCTAAGTTATCTTTCATTGACCAGTCTTCAGACTCCAGAGTCTTTTTCCAGTGTTCTCATAAAATCTGAAATGCTCACTGAACAACACCCAGCTCTTTTCGTTCCTTCCAGAGTGTGCAACTCAATTCTTCACAGCAGAATACACAACCCCACATTTGTTCATCCAAAATGTATCTTAAACTAATGTCTAAATGAAGAAATAGACATCATTTTCTCATTTGCATCACCTCAGCCTGGATAAAATACTCCCATCTCACCTCCAAGCCACTGCCAGGACCCTGAAGAAGTGCTGTGCAACACTGCTAATTCATGCAATATTAACATAACACTCAATCCCAACTTTATGCTGGATAAATTACAAGTGAGAGAAAGAATTTCAATGAGTTGCCCAGGGGAAGCAGAATATTTATTTCCTCAGTGCTCCAATTTCCAAATCGTCCTAACTAAGCTGGTTGTCAACACAGCAAGATTACACTGCTGGTTCATTGCTGTTCTAGCAGATGGTGAGGACCTGTAAAAGCCAAATGCACTGCCACTTTGCTGTTCTAACAAATTAAAACTGAAGTCTTGAAAAGTTAATTTGTTCAACAGCAATAACAAATGTGAAGTTTAGGCCCTTGATGACTATATACACATGCACATACATAATTTTAGGAGAACTTATTCCATCGTCTGAGAAACTCAGAGCTGTGAAATAGTTTTTCTGTGAAGATTTTGGATTTTGTTTTAAGACAAAATCCAGATAACCAGTCATAGTTCATTTATCATTTTAATATAAAGTCACTATAACTGCAAATGTCTCAAGTATTGGCCTGGCACTCTAAAGCTCCAGAAAACATTTCCAACAAAAACATAAAATGGATTGTGAACAGCTACTTAAATGTGATAGCCAGCCTTGTGAAAGAGAGAGAGCTATGTTTGGATGTGTAACATCATTATAGCTTTCTCCAGAATAATTTTGTTTGGAATAAGAGAAGATTTCACTCCCGTGCCAAATCCCCAAAACATCAAAAGACAACAATTCTAAGTGACATAATTCAGACTTCATCTCCTACTCTCTTAAAATCATAACCAGGTTATCTACAGCCATTATTCCAGAAATTGTTGCTCTGTGGCTGGATCCATTACAATATTCACACTGACTAACACTCTTACAATGTCTACACATCATACAACATCATCTGAAACAGTTTGTTGTCAGTATGGACACTCCTGGTGAAACAATTATTATTCACATTTTACAGATGAAGCAGAAGGATGATGAGTCAGGTTTGGGGTTTGAGACATTTTTACTTCTTTTTTTTTGTAATGTAGTTGGTTGGTTTGTTGTTTGGTTGGGGGGAGGGGACAGATTTTTGTTTTTTTGTTTTAAAAGCATTTGAATGCCTTCTAGCTCCACAAAACAATAGCAAGCACTTCATTAAATACTCCTGCTTTCACAAGCAAGCTTAAAACACTCTGAATCAAGGCAGATGTTCTTTAACTAAGATGCTTCTGAAAAGAAACCTTATGGCTCAGAACACCAAGCAGATTCACACTTTCAAATATGGGGTCTGGGAGTAACAGAAGGTCGCCCCAGAAATCACCATCAGCACAGGGAAATGAACCATAGATTCAGCAGTCTGCACTCAGTCCACTAAGACAGACAGGTACCCTCATTGTCTAATCCCCACCCACTAAATTCTCAGGGCCTTCTTTATCTGCTCTCCTTTCTTACCCAGTCCTGCTCCAAAATTTCACCTTCACATATGCCCTTGTTAAACCTTTTAGCAAATTACATATGAAAAAATCCTCACTTAAGTCCTTATCACATCTTTTCCTTATTGTTTGTCTTTCTGTAGCCCAAAAGTGCTCTGGAACATGCTCAGCATCCCTTTGTGTTTGCAAAGCATCTAGAAAACATCTCACTGAATCATTCCCGGGTTTCTTTGGTTACTATGGATATAAAAATAATAGCAGAAGGATTTAGGATGAGCAAGTCTGATAAGAAAAAGACACACCTATACAGATTACATCATGTTGTCTAGACCCTTTGAACTCAACTCAATAGACTGACTGAAGTTATGTTTCTTCATTGGCTTATTTAACAAGGAAGTAAATAAAAATCATCCTCCTTGATCCACTTGACAACACTCTATTGAATGTCCAAGCTGAAACTACTGAGGCAGAAAACAAGGACAGGAAAGAAGATTCAAGGTTGCTTGTGCAGTGAAGGAGGTTTATCAAACTTTACATATATCCTATTTGTTTATTATAAACTAGATGGATACTACTATTTGGGCCTGATTTAAAAACCTGCATGGATTTACCACAGCCTTTCTGGCTTGTAAAGATCTATCCTTGCTAGATACATCACCCACCAGCACAAGAACTTCTTCAGCTGCTCTTCCCGCTCTGTTCTGCATTTCCTCCCTCTACTGCAGTTCCAAAACTTCTGTTACACTGGCAGAGGTAATCCCAGGTATTTAACTTTACAGAGAAATCCTGCACAAGGTAAGGGGGAAAATAGACAAAAGCTTATCACTAGAAACAGAAACAAAATTCAAAGAAATTCAAAAGTCGAAAAGGGCATGATTACTATAGTAGCCATACATACATTGACAAAATCATTTATCTATTTTGTGCATACAGAAATTAGACATACCACTGCTTCTACAAGAGCAAGATGCCTACCTTGATAGCTGCCATCAGCAGTTTATATACATAAAAGTTTTTCACACAGATGACATGATTTCCTAAAATGAGAGACTGTACTAGAAAATCAGTGTTCAAAAAGCAAACCCAGCATGCCTGTGGCTGAACCAGAATTGTGTGAAGCCATGATTCTTCTGTATGTAGAAGCACCTACTGACAGCTGCACTTCTGGTGGGTATGGTTTGATTTCACCATCTATTTCACAAACACCCACAAAAGGTTTTTTGCATATAAATATTCATAAGGTGCAAATTAATGGTTTCACAGCTATTTTCCCTCTCTTTTCCTCCCACAGTCTGCTACAATAAAACCTCATTTCACAGAATCACAGTTAAATGTAAGCAAGGTGTCTCCCTTGATCTACACTCAACTGTATCACCCCTCAAGATTATTTAAAATACTGATTATTTAATTGTTCCTGATGCCTCTGAAGCCGGACATGCACACGTTGATACTGACTTTCAGCTGGAGAAAGTAATTGGAACTCTCAAAATATTTTGAAAAAAGGGAGAGATGATCCCAACAGCCAGTTCAAAACCTGCAGAATTAACAAAGGTATCACACACAACAGATCCTTCTTGAAATCACCTATCTCAATAGCATAAACTCCAGACAGCATCCTAGTAGCAAATCACATTTGTTTTACAAAAAGAGAGGTGTAGCAGGGAAATCATCAGAATGTTGTGTGGGAGGAAAACAACAGAGATTCTAGCAAAATGAAACAAAACAAAAACATCTCTCCCTTTTAAACATGCTACTTAAAACAAACATCTATGAAGGTAATATAAAATATACAGGTCCAGTCCAGAGCCCTGACTCCCACAAAGCCTCTGTATTTGAAAACACTGATTCCTAGTCCCACAATTTAGCTTTCTTAAAAGTCTATTTACCTAAAGAGCAGAGCTCATTAACACTAAAGTCAGAAAACTCACAAATCCATCCTGATCTCAGGACTGAAGGAACATCACCTGCAGCTACCACTGCTGCTGACACAGATCATTCTAAGGATGGACATATATGGAGACCATACACACAATATCTTCATCCTGAAGTCATTGCATGTTTTCTTATAAATACTGCTAAGTTTCAGGAAAAAAAAAAAGATTTTAAAACTTTCTTTTCAAAATGAAAAAGGAAGGTTTCAGTCTCAGATTCCTAAATTAATAGTATTTAAGTATTTAATCTGAACATGGAAGAGATGAATTCATATCATTTGCTGATACACAGTAAACACATGCATGGTAGCTGATTTGCTTACAGCACTGCTGTATTTCTTATAACAAAAAGATGCAAAGAATTCTTAAGGAAAATTCCACCTTGCAGTCTCACCTCAGCCATCAGGCAACACCTTGGAAGGTCAGAATCACAGGGGGTGGAGGACAGCTCTGAAAGAAACTTCCCACTGACTGTCTCAGCCACAAGATATTCTAGAGGACTGTAGTATTTTGTAGTATACTAGAAGAAATGCAGCAGAACATTTGCTTATTTTCCATTGTTTTCCCTTCTTCTCTTCCTCAACAATTGTTTTCTCCACCATCTGATGAGCTTACATACATAAGAAAAGTTAAATATTTACAGCAGCTCAGGCAGACACAGCAAATCCCTTTAACAATTCCCCTGGTAAACCCATCTCTCTGATTCAGTTTTCAAGGAACCACAACACAAGTATTTCATCCTATAAATAAAGATGATGCTATGGTTCCACATTGAAACTATTTTCCCCCACTTTCAAACCCAATGCCTGCATATACAAATTCAATTTGCCGTCCTGTTTTATTCCAATAAATGGAGTTTTACCAATGGGTCTAAGCAGAAATGTCATCAGTGTTCAAGTGATTGTTGGATATTATTTATCTGATATGAAATGAGCACTGAATGAATTGGCAAATTAATCTGCAAATGACATTACTACCTTGAATAGATTTAAACTACTCCATGTCAAACTATGGCTTATTGTTATACAACTTTGATCATCAGCTAAATGTACAAAGCCCACAATGTACAAAGCATCAGATTTGATCTTTATAAAAATAAAATTAGCAAGTAATAAGAACAAGGTGGTTGCTGGAGATATTGTTGACATTTCATATTAAAGCCAGAAATTGTTATGAAATTGAGTTGAAATATGCTATAACAGGAAGGAAAAAGGTGATCATCAATAAATTTCATTTATTGGAGCACTCTGTTATTGACATTTTATGAAATCAGTAATTATGAGACTGCAGCTTTCCACAAGTTTGACTCAGAGTAAGATCAGTTAATAGCATACTAAGGAAAGGGAACTAGCTGGAAGTTACAGTGAGTGAAGTATTTCCTCATTGAAGTTTTAAAATATTCTATGCTGATTCTTCCCCTCTTCTCACAGAGATTTAGGAACGTGCTTCAGGGACATGCATAACCATGTTCTTTCAGCCCCACTTGTCAGAACAAGGCAAGAGGGCACATAAGGATGAATGCCCTGAATGGTGTGAAGATGTGGGACTGAAGGGGTGGAAAGAGGCTTGGAATGAGCAATCTAGCACCCAGCTCTCTCTGCTGCTCTGTCTTCCAAACACCCTGACTGCAGGAGCTGCCCTTCACAGGTCAGAATTAAAACTGCAGCCCTCTGTGAGATGCAAAGCAAAGCAATAGTCCAGCTCCATAGTCCAATTTCTCTACTTTATTGCTTCCTAGCCAGTCAGACACAAAGCACAACTCACTGCACTTTTGACCTGCTAGCTAACACACCAGTTAGAGTTCCTAACTGCTCATTTATTAATACATCTTATGCCTGTTTCTAATAGGAGGATATCCAGAAAACATTGCTATCCACACAAAAGAATTCACTACTCAAACACATATTCTGAATAGCTTCCCAGCCTCTAATTTCCTTACTTGCAGCATTCTGTAATTGAGACATTTGCATTATCCAAATGTTGTATTTCATCTTTCCTAATCTATTCCAAATAGAACCATCATAATTTGTAACAATTAACATTGAATGGCAGATTTCTGAGGCAAACAAATTATTTACAATTTAGCTTTAAAAAATTTAGCTTTTACCTCTTAACGTTCAAACTCCTGTCAAACACTTGTAAGTCAGCACACAGTGACTGGGCCTGATGGAGTCTTATGTGAAAAAAGCTGATAACTAACACACCAAGGCATTCCTTTGTTTGGGAGCATTATTCATGCAGTTCTGAGGTAACTGGCTCATGCCCATCCATCAGCCTCACCACCAGCTGCTTTCCTATAGAAGATTCCCAGCCACAAATAGGGGGTTTCATTTGAACAGTTGCTCCACTGGACAAAAGTAAATCAATATCTTCACAAGTAAAATTGACTCAGCAGCATTTACAACACCATTACATATTTTATTTTTATGAACATATCTTGATAGGACACTGAATTTGCACCTCCCCTTATCCCAGAAATATTTGAATAAATGTTCCCTTCAGTAAACATTATATTTGGAGCTTTTTCTCCTTTTTGCATGATAAATACATTCATAGATCACAATTAACTCTTTCATTCTTCTTGCATAGAATACACAACCATATTTATTCCCATAAGTTTTCCTTAAATGACTATATATACACACAACAAACTTCTGCTTATCCTTTAACACACACACACACATACAGGACAAGACTATGAATTAGAACTTTTTATATTATTCTGATGATATTCACTGATGATCACATACTGAAATGTAGCCCTATTTAAATAATTTATCAAAGACAAGGATAACATATAAAAATTAATATTGACATAAAAAAGCTAATTCACCACATTGGATTTTTTTTTTTTTTTTTTTAAATGCTAGGTTTATTTTACAGATTTGCATTCTACCTTATGACACAGGTAAGCAAATGAAGGGTGCAGGCAGAACTGTATTTACTGAGCTGCTCACCCATGACCCTGCCAGGCCAGCAAACACTGCAGAGCCCTTCCCCACCAGCACAACCACAGCAAGCCACAGACTCCCCCTCTGGTTTTGCATCAGGACTGTGTTATGCTGTGGAACATCAAATTTTGTTCTACTTATCTTCAGAAAACTCCTGTGTAATTCTAGCTGTTTGATACCATCAGAACTTGGCCCTTCTTTTATGACAAACTAATCACAAAAATAGTTTTCATGTCTAAATTTTAAAGTAGTCTACAGGAAATTAGCTGTAAAAGAGATGGGAGGCTTTTGTGGCATAGCTGAAAGCTGATGAAAAATAAATTACAGAAGAAACATTTTTAATAGACATGCTTAATGTTTTTATTGGTAAGAATGCTGAAGTGGCTGCCAATTCAACTTTGCATCTAAATTGTCAAACATAATTGCTTGTATATGTGACATAATAAAAATCTCCATTGTAAAAGTCTTAAGAACACTAAGTAAGGTAACACTGGCTTTTACAGCATTAAAAAGGAATAATAGACTTGTGTCCGGTTATTGTATTTAGAGAAATGCAGAAAACCCATTAGATTTCAAAGACAGACAAATTGTTAAATTACTTTTGTCACTTTTATCTGCACAAAAGACAGAAATCGCTCCTTGGGAACATTTTCAATTTAAATTTATCTCCTTAAAATATGCTTTTCAAAGTGTGCATTAAAATAAAAGCTATATTCAAATGCAAACACTCAACTAATAATTTCTCCATGTTGATAATTGTATTAATCAGATAGCAATCTGTGCATCTGTGATATTGCTGTGACCTCTTCAGCTGAAAGCAACTTCTAACAGGCACTCTGAAAATTCAAGAGTTATTGACTTGAGTGCAAGAATTTTCTATTTACAAAGAAACGTGTTCAGCTGGTAAACAGGAAAAAAGAATCCAAGATAATCTAAAAGATGAAGCAAACCAACTAGAATCAATTGAGGCATAATAAGAAAATGGAGCAGTATAAACAATTTAACTGGTTCTCCTGCTGCCACAATCTGTCCAAGATGAAAGTTTAACTTCTTTCCTTAAGCAGAGAAAAGTCCTTTCCAACACTTAGAGTGTAACCCCAGCACATCTGGAAACTTAGCAATGACAGAGTCTATTTCCAAGGGGAGAGTCAGGCAAAAAAAAAATATTGCCACAAACTACACCTGCCACAAATATACTGGAAAAAACTCTGGAAGGTAGTGTCAGTATTTACAGAAAATAACTAAAGGAAAAACAGATTAGAAAGTGTGAAGGTTATGGTGGAGATTGAAGCTTATTAAATAAAATCTCTACCCAGGCAAGTCTCTCTTTGACAACTCCAGGAAAAAGGAGGAGGAGGATGATGTCCTCACTTGTGTTCGCAAACTACAAATCAGCATAAGGAACAGTAGGCAAAAATAAAAGACAAACTTCTTTTTTTTTTTTTTTAACTGAAAGAAAAAGCTGCTAAGAAGTTATCAGGAAATGGATAGCCTCATACTTCATCAAACTTTGAACTTACAGCCTTATTTAAGCATTTCATTTATATTAGCTCTTTAGAAAATAAATCCCACATCAGCCTTTATGTCTTCTACAGAGAACAATCCATTCCTCATAAAAACAAATCATGTCTCACAGCATACAGAACTATGACATCATTTTGAAAAGCTGTATTGTATCTGCCACACAACACTCCACATGTCCTCAGCAGCTTGTCTTTGAAGAGAAAAAGAGTACAATATTCATAACTCCTAATACTTCAGAATGTAACTTGGTTTTCTTGGGAAGTAAATGCAAGGAGATTACATCAAACTGCCAGTATCACTTCCATCTAGACTGCCCACGACTCCTTTTCTTCTGCAATAGTAAAGAATGAACAAAACAGGAATATGTTACTGTCTTGGGGTGACTTTATGATGCTTGTATCCCCAATCGTGTGTTCTGTAGGTGTTGAATATTGAGTTCTGCAGTTTTAAGACTGGTTCCAGTAGTGAAAGAGAAGAGTTTGTTATGTTTGTTATCAGAGACTGCTCTTGCTGCCTGCATCCTTCACACAGACTGTGTTGTCTGCAGTGGACAGCAGGAGAGAGCTCTCCTTTGCTCTGGGTTAGTTTCTGGCTAGCTGAGGCAGAGAAGCTCCCTGAACTGTGTTTTTTCCCTTTTTTTTCTTGGAATTGTTCAAACCTGCTCTGGACTGAAAACCCATTGGAGCACCAGGAGCTCACACCTGTGACCCACCAGGCCTGGCCTGGGCTGTGACATTTCCCAGGGCCAGAGGGACTGAGAGCAGCCTGAGAGAGCTGTGACCCACAGAGGGACTGAGAACAGCCTGAGAGAGCTGTGACCCACAGAGGGACTGAGAACAGCCTGAGAGAGCTGGGCTGTGACCCACAGAGGGACTGAGAGCAGCCTGAGAGAGCTGGGACCCTCAGAGGGACTGAGAGCAGCCAGAGAGAGCTGTGACCCACAGAGGGACTGAGAACAGCCTGAGAGAGCTGGGACCCACAGAGGGACTGAGAACAGCCTGAGAGAGCTGTGACCCACAGAGGGACTGAGAACAGCCTGAGAGAGCTGTGACCCACAGAGGGACTGAGAGCAGCCTGAGAGAGCTGTGACCCACAGAGGGACTGAGAACAGCCTGAGAGAGCTGTGACCCACAGAGGGACTGAGAACAGCCTGAGAGAGCTGTGACCCACAGAGGGACTGAGAACAGCCTGAGAGAGCTGGGACCCACAGAGGGACTGAGAGCAGCCTGAGAGAGCTGGGACCCACAGAGGGACTGAGAGCACAGAGAGGGCTGAGAACAGCCTGAGAGAGCTGGGACCACACAGAGGGGCTGGGAGCTGAGAGCAGCCTGAGGGACTGAGAGCTGGGCTGGGACCCACAGAGGGACTGAGAACAGCCTGAGAGAGCTGGGCTGGGACCCACAGAGGGGCTGAGAACAGCCTGAGAGAGCTGGGACCCACAGAGGGACTGAGAGCAGCCTGAGAGAGCTGGGACCCACAGAGGGACTGAGAACAGCCTGAGAGAGCTGGGACCCACAGAGGGGCTGAGAGCAGCCTGAGAGAGCTGGGCTGGGACCCACAGAAGGGACTCTACTGAATTTGTCATCTCTTCAGAGCAGTGAGAAATTTTTTGCTTAGTATTGTTTGTTTTTGTGTTGGGAAGTGCTTTGCCTGTTAAATAAACTGGGTTTTTTTCCACTTCTCTCTGAGGAAATATTTCCCCAAACCAGCTGGGGGAGGGACTGCTTGAACCTGCTTCCTAGACAAACCCCATTCAGAAGTTTTCTTCCAAGTTTGCCCTAAACCAGGACAGTTACAGAATCAGGTGCTTATAAAGACAGCAGCCACTTCTAATTAAGATATAACTAGAGAAAAAGGAGCTATTATTCATTAAATCATGTCCACTTTCAGGAGTTTTTGCTTTTAAGTCCTGATCTGCTACCAACTTCCACCTACAAGCAAATTTGGAGATTAAATTAAGACAGAATTCAGGAACGGATGCAACAAGCAATATTCAAGAACAATTATTTTTCTATTATAAAAAGACATAAATAGAATGAAACATATGAGAACTGCTTTCTGGACACTACTGATCTGTACCATCAGTTTATTACTTGCTTATATATATTGCCATTATTCTTAGAAAAAATTATCTTCACTCCCCTCTGTGCCAGCTGCTATCATCAAACTCTAACAGCTCATCTCCTCTCCTGTCTCTGGGTTTGATTTCCTACTTCCTTGAAGTGCTGTCATCTTCCCATGAAAGGAGAAGTGAAAAAAAAAGAAAGAAATAATAAATACAAGATTTGGGTTTCAAGCAGGGCTTCACAGTATCTCAGCTGTCAAACTGGACAGGGATGCAGTTTGAAGGATTCATAGAGACAGTGGATCAGCTGTACCTCTGTCACAGAAAAAGCCAAGGCACCTCACTCCACACTGGGCAGTTGGGCTGAATTTGAAACCTCTGTGGCTGTTTTCATCTTTAAGTCCACACCTTGAATTCTATCACACTTTAAAAAAAAATTTTAAAAAACCCAAAAAAACCAAAAAAACCCAAAAATAACAAAAAAACAACTTATGACAAAAACTGATAGAAGCAATGAAATTCTTCTCTATCCCCTAATGCCTAAAATCAAACACAAAGCTTGGGCAGTGCCACCCTGCCTGCCTCACAGCCCCTCTTTACTGGTACACTTGGGCCCATCACTGTTCCCTCAACAGAAGAAACATTTCCTTCCCTTAGGCAGTCTTGACCAGGCAGATCTCAAAAGCCTGAGAGTTTCTCTGTGGCAACCCAAATGTTGCCTTTTCCATCTGGTAGAGGAATTCCAGTCTTTAAGTTTTACAGTTTAAATATTTGAAGAAAGGTATTGTATTCTCTTAACACTCATAACTTCTATTCTCAGCCTGTATCTATTACACTTTGCTCATTAATAGGCCCTGGTGATTTGCATGTCCTAGTTCTGAATGAAAACTGAAAACCTCTTATGAGTAAAAGAATTTCAAAAATGTAGAGCACAGTTAAAGCCAGAAGATCTACCAATAAATAACTTCTACAAATGATAACTTTCTCAAAGCTGATCTCTTTAACACTTTCATCCTTTCAAAATACGTCTTTGCTCAAAACCTGACCAAGCCCAAAGGATTCTTTTCTTACAGTCATTTAAATCCCAGCCCCTTGTCAATATGGCTCTAAACAAAAAAAAAAAAAAAAAAAAAAAAAAAAAAAAATAAAAATCAAGCACTATACTCCACATTATTTCAGCACAACGCTGTAGAATGGAGCAGCAGGAATACTGATCCTACACATACTGGGATAAAATGTGAGAACTACCTATTTCAGGAAACATCATGTTATTTCTGAGAACTGCTCATTTCCCTGGGTTGATTTCTCAGCTGACAGCAGGACAAGGCTCCCAGCACCCAACACAACAGGTTTCTCACAGGAAATTTCCTCCACTGTTTTTGTGGAAATTCTTTTAGACTTCCAGAACTATGCAAAGAACTTCAACTCCATCTTTCCTTTGCTCAGCAGAGATAACAGTGCTTTAATTAAAATCAGATAGTGCAAAATATCTACTTATAAATGGCACAGTACATTTGTATGCTAATAAATCTATACTTCTATTATACTCAAAATAAACAAGGGAGTACTGTACTGAAAAGAGGATTCCCAAGAATATTATGAACTTCAAATTTGCATGATGACAACATGACATCATTAGCATGAGTTACATATGTAACTAACATATTCTAAATGAAATAAACATATGAAAAGCTGAAAGAAAAATGATGGGGTTTACCCTAACTAAGAGCTATGCAGTACACACAGATGTGTGCAGAAAAAGCTGGGTCCTGTTAAAAGGTTTTAGGCCATTAGGAGAAGGTAAAGGAACAGCAGCCTGTTCTCCAGCAGCAGACATGGCAAACATCCCCTTCTTTTTTGTGTTAAATAATGCTCTAGAGAACTGCAGAAGACATACAGAAAAATCAAGATTTTTAACTGAAACAGACAAAGAAATAATGAAAATGAACTCAGACACTTACAAAGCAGAATTGAACAGACAGAGAAATGAAACAGAAAGAGGATATTCAAAATTATTATGCACAGCACCTTTGGATAAGTAAGCATTTAAGTGCTGTCCTGATGAGCAGAAGCTTCATTAATCTTTCCTGACAAGTGACTTGCAAGAAACTAAGTTGTGGCAATATTTCTGCTGGTAAAGGAAATTTCCATGAACAGCAGTGGCTGCAATTAAACCAATATGGTAAAACCCACCAAGAACACAATAAAATTGCTTTAAGGAATTGCAAATATTAACTTCTCTCCTATAATATCATCTTCCCCATATATTCCTGTCCCTTTCCCCCTTATGATCCTTAAAAGCAGAAACAAGGGACTGATTTCCTGCAGAAGCCCTCACCTAGTGCCCTCACTCCTTAAAAAGCAAGTTCTTTTTTTTTTCCTCCAGATTAAGCTTCTTTTTTAGGAGACGCAGGAAGGGAAAATGTAAAGCCCCTCCCCCCAAATTATTATAATTTTAAAATTAAGGAGCTCTCAGGCAAAGATATGGGAATTGGAATAACAGTTCTTAACTAGGAAAATTAGACTAAAAATGCAGTAATACAAAAGAAAAAGGAACCAAAACACTGACAGAGTCAGGATACAACCTGACATCCCATCAGTCAGGGTGTTGGCACAGTCCCATTCAATGGTGGCTGCATCCTCCTGCAGTGGCAGATGTGGTTCAGCTGGAGCAGTGCTCCTGGAGAAGCTGCAGTTTTCTTCCAAAGGTTCAATGATGATGTGGAATGGTCCAGTTTTCCTCTGGAATCCAGTGGAAAAGGCTGCCTCAGTGTCCCAAATCTCAGATTTTGTCTTGGTAGGAAATGTTTGGCTGGAGCATCTCCCATGGGATGATGGAATTTTATCAGCCATGCCCTGGGACTCAATGGCCATGAACAGGAGATCTCTCCTGGAGGGAGGATGGGCTGTGGAAAGGATAAAGAACTCTGCCCCACCTGGTTTAACAGATGGTGATAGAATACACACTTCTGGTCACATCATGTATTGCAACCCAAGACACCCTCATGAATTCTAAAAGTGTGTTTTATATTAATTTCAAATGCAGCAGCAATTCCAAATCTACATCCCATAAATCTTATACATCAGGTCAAAATAGAAATAACCTGGAAAGCAGGAGGATCTGAGTTTTCTTTTAGATTTGGCATAAACCCCAATACTGAGAGTTTTTGCAGATAAATGGGAAAGGGAACAGCTACAGAAGAATCAGTTCTGTTTTGGTTTTTTTTTATATGAAATCAAAAGACAACAAACCTTCAAATTGAGACACAGTATAAAAATATTGTCCACAGAGAGAAGACCCAAGGGATGGGAGCTGCAGGCACCCATCCATTGCTTCTTTCTTATGCCCTGAACATTTTCAGGGCATCAGAACTGCAGTCTGACTGTGAACACAAGTAGCAGGACACGTGCCCATCTCAAGTGAGAAAAATAATCAACCTCCTAATACACCTAAAAAGAAAAATATAGTTTTTCCTCCTTACAAATATAGATTTTTACTTTGTAAAAAGTAAGGTCAGAATTGTGGGTTCTTCTTTAGAAGGAAAAGAATCTAATTGGAACATATTTTTCATTGAATTAAGTACAAGGCAGAGCAGTTCATTTAATTCAATAAATGCAACAATAAAGAGAGCTCCAAGTATCAGATCTTTGTAACAACAGTGTTTAGGTTCACCCTTCACATTAGCAGCTGGAAGACAAATCAATCACAAACTGAGAAATGCTTGAGCAGAGCTGACTCCAGGAAACCCAAAGCAGCAGCACAAACACGTTACACATTCTGCAAGGTTAAATTAATGTGAAGTAAATTCTCAAGTTATGTAAATAAATTATAGTAATGTTGTCTGACAGCTCGTATTAAGTGAGATTAATTCAGCAAACATAAAATATGCAGGGGACTTAATGTCCTCACGTGTCCCTGTTTATCTTATGGCAGCCAGGCAAACCCTCAAACCCAAGGAAGCTGCTGCAGCCTGGAAGCCACAGCAGGGCAGGGCTCTTGTATAGCTCTGGCAAAGATCATTCACACACTGCAGACAGTACCTGCACTGCTGGAGCAGGAGGAGCACCCCGAGTTCTGCAGAACTGCTGAAAAGGGAAGCAGAGACCTCTCTGCCTCTTGGAGAGCTGTAAACTGACCACCAGGTAGGTTTATAAGATGTCCAATGTGTGAACAGACAAGCCACAGAGCTTCTAGATGATTCAGATGATTTTTTTTTTTTTTTTCTTTTTTCTTAAACCATCTTCTCTCACAACCAAGACCTCAAACACAGACAGCAAAAAATCCACCAGGAAATACCAGCAGAGGATCACTCCTCCATAATTAACACTGGTATCTCCATTCTTCTCTAACATTGTGAAATCTTCCTGACCCAAGTGAAGCTCTTTCCTCTTTAGGGGAAAAATGATACAATTCCATCAAAGCCACCAACAAAGGATTGATCTTTTGTCCTGTTCTCCCCCTTCAGATGGGCTTGGTATCAGTTTCTGGAAGGTCCATTCTCTAATCACAAAAGAATGTATTTCTGTAGTGAAAACAAAGCACCACATGGAGACATATATCCACACTGCTATAGAAGGAGAGCAACTCACTGAGCTGTAGGCTTTTGAATCTCAGTCCTGATCATTTAGCCATTAAAAAACACCCTAAAGTACTGAAAAATTGATTTTATTGTAGTGGTTGTGCATATTATTCAGCTTAGGGACCAATATAAAGAGGAAAATATTTTCATTAAATAAAGAGTAAGTGCAAAAAGGTTTGTTTGAAACCTCAAAGAAACTTTAGCTGATCACAAGAAAACTAAAGATGTGGAGAAACTGAAAGCAGCACTCTGTCTAAAACCATAAGCCATGCATTCCACAACATATTACCATTGGGTTAAGATTGACTATATCCATCTCTTCTGTGATCTTTTCGCAGGTGTGGCTCGACTCTAGCAAGCAAAATAGTTCTGCTCTTGTTACATTTAATCTTCTTAATCCTCCTTTCAAATTTCATCTTAAATTTTCTGCTTTCAAGTATCAAGCAAGCCAAATTGATTTGATGCTTAATGCTTGACAAATAAATAATGAGCTTTTGAATTAGTCCATGTGTGATAAGGCGATGATCCCATTATTTCTCACATTTGTATAATCAGGCTATGATTAAATTATTTCTAATGTCCTCAATATGAATGCAAAAATACACTAAAGAGATCTTTAAGAAAGCTCCCCACCATGTTTTTTTATTAAATGCTCTTAATTTGAGTATTTTACCACATGATTACATTAGCTGGGCCATAAGAGCTTATTTTAATGAGAATGGGAAGAGCTCAAACCGTGGGTGCTCTGCATATTTCTTTGACATCTTTACAACCATTTGCCAGTTTGAGTGTGATTAGCTGAATAGCAACTATTAGGAAGGTTGATTAATACTTTTTAAATATGTCAAATCTTGGATTGCACTCAGCTTATTTTTTGGGGGAACAGACTGAAATAAAGACTTCCACTATCTCCACCCAAGGACACAGCACATTGCAATGTGGGTAACAGAGACCTCACACCCAGCTCACTGCCAGCAGCAAGACCTGGACTCATAGACCATACCCAAGGACTTGACTTAATATCATGTCCACATCAGAAGCATGAGTATGATTCCAGTCAAAGAAATGATGCAGGCAGTGTGGTTTCAATGGGTGTCTCCAGGACATTGCTATTGATAGCAGACACCTATAAAGTGCTAAGAATCAACATTAAAAGCCATTTAAAACCTATTCTTAAAAAAGTTTTTAAAAAATCCCCACATATTGAGCTTGCAGAACAAAGAAATGCATTAAAAGCACTGATAAGGATAATAAAAGGCAATATTTGATGCATGCCTACCTAGTACATTAATACTGAATCCGGCTGTGATATGAGTTGCACTAGTTAAAATTACATATTTCTCTTTTCCTTGAAGGAAAAATCAATATTGAAAACTTACAAAGCCAAAAATCTTCTTTTAGCACCAAGATATCATAGTGATAAAGGCCATGAAATAAATGTCAAAATATATAAAAGAGTCATGAGATGCAGAGAGACATTTGTAACACACACTGAAATTAGTAATGCCCTGATCTTACAGAGGTTTACTCAAATAGATATTCCCACCAGCACAACACACCACTTTCATTCCACGAGCCCACAGGGATGCAGAACATCCCAAAAGTGAGTAGACTGTCCTGGATTGTGTGCCATGATTGTGGGAAAGAGATGGGGAGAACTGCACTGCCAGCACTGAAAACAACCATTTTCTGTCATTCATGCTACTATTCACCCCTAGGGCTAACCATTGCCCAGGTAAAAACACTCCTCTAGAGGAGCTTTAGGATGCTTCAAGTCTCTGTGGGTGGCAACAAAATGGCAGAAAGCTTCATTGCTCACCAGGAGTTTCTGAGGTAGTGCAGCCCTTTGCAAACAAGTGAGAGACAAAATTCTTTGAAGATGTGGAATGGATGAAGTGACACAAAGCCAGAAAATAATTTCTTATGTGTTTTCTGTTGGCCATAGCTCATGCCCAGCATGGAAAAAAGAAGATGGAAAAATAAGAGAACTGGCCCTACTGATATTTCTGTGAGGTAGATGTCAGTCTGAATTCCCTGCAATCTCCTCTATGCCTGCAGTTTGCCCTGGTGTGCCTTCATGCTTAAGGAGAAAGGGGCAGAAAGCAAGACTGGAAGGAGGCCTGGAAGGAAAATGAAAGGGAAATTGAATAAGAAATAGATCAGTGCAAAAGGGAAGAGTGTCAAAATAGTAACAGAGATCTGCATGTGCAAGGCAAGCAGGTAAAGAGGAACAAAAGGAAATAGGAAGATACAGCAAAACCTATTAATAACCATCACCAATGTCTTGTATTTCTTGTCTGAAGACTACAGAGCAGGAGGAAAAGGAAGCATTCCCAAGGAATATTACTTCTCAGGTAGGGGTGGGTGAATTGCCTTTTTAAATATATAACAGATTTCTCCATTCCTTCTCTCACTACTCTTAAAAGAAGTTGTATTTATTATGATTATATGACAATTCTGAAGAAACAAAATTTACATTTTGTCCCTCAAGCACTGGAGGTGGCAGAACACATTGATGCAGAGAAAGGGGTTCATTTTTAGATACAGAAAATAAGTGGAGAGTGTAGGAGAATGGAGAGAAGGTTACATTTACTTTTGAAAAACTAAGGAGACAGACAGCTCCTTTTCCAAGATGACCTTGCAACTCCTACCCTTCAGGGTCTTGCATTTGCAGATGGGAGACTCAGGCATTGCTTTCTTTGACATGCACTGATACAGGGGCAATTTGTGAAAATGTCAGAGCAGCCATGGAAGCATGAAATCTGCCCACAAGTAAGCCATTCCCTATTAGCATCATACTACTTTAGCTTGTCCATTACCATCCCAAAAACTTTCTCCAGCAAGCTACCCCATGTAACAGCCCCTGCAATCAGACAGGTTTTCCTACAGCAAAGCAGGTACTAAACAAAGAACCCTTCCTTGATTTGTGTGCATAGGAAAACCGTATTTTTGCAATCAGACTTTGTTTTTATGAGCAGAATAAAATGGACAAAACATTTAGTCTCCATGAAAGAGCAGTGAGCATGCTTGTCATTTTGCAGCAGGATGCTGAGCTGCATATGGAATGACTGCCAGGGCTCCAAGGCCACATTGCCCCACCCATTCTCATGTTTAAAGCCATGGAGCACAAAAAATACCACCCTGCCAATTCACAGCTAAGTGCACACACTATCATTTACTGTCCAGCAGTGAAACAAGGCCCTTTCCTCAGAGCTGATACAGTGAGAGGCGAAATTCAGGGCATGACTCACAAATGTTCCCCAAAAACATGTAATGATATGCAAATATGAATGCAGTTCTAAACTTGGGGGAAGTTGATATGTCCTTAATGACATCCAGCATTAGAGATAAGACAGAAGACACTTCAGAAAATGACCTTATCAGAATCCTATAAAAGAGCCCTTAATTTCAACAGTGAATAGCTCATCCTTAGTAAGATTCTGACTCAAAAAATATACAGAAGTGGCCCAGAGCCACATTCAAACCCACAGGACTCAGCTAGTTATTATGACAAGCAGCAAAGTAGTTAAACAGTCTTGTCTCATAGTATAATCCTATTGCCATTAGTATTTGTTGCATCCTGAGAGTGCATCTGAACCACTCTGCAAAGAAATGGAGAGGACAAGCAGCATTTATCCATAGGACAAGATAAATCCAGTATCACAATAATTTAATGAAGATACAAATCCTACTAAGTGTTTTTTTTTCATTTATAAGCCCTGGATAAAGGGCAGGACAAACTGTGATTTCCCTTCAGAATGCCCCAGACAAAGGTAATGCCAATTTTGGCCTCATGACAATATGTTAATACAAGAGTATCTTCAATAAAGCCTTTACAAAGAACACCACAGAGTATATGTTTTAGTGACTGTGCCACAAAACTAGTGTGTTTCAGCAGCATAATTCTCCATCATTATAGTCATGCTTCAGTGAGGTGCAGTCATTTTCCAAAGATAACACTCCTAACAGTATTATTCCATTTCTTTTATGCTGTGTAATAAACAGAAGTTTCAGTTACTTCATTTGGCAGATGCTGGAGCAGAACCAAGCCTGCTGTTCCTTGCCACTGAAGCTGTTATACTGCTTCACAAAACATTTTTGTGCTGTTTCCTCATTACCAGACCAATCAATGGGACATCTCCAAGTCAATCTTTACATTATCTGATCACAATAAAATACATTAAAGATAGAGGAAACAGATTAGAGCAAACTACAAATTAACTCCAACACTCCTCTTGCCTAGCTCTTGGATTTGAGATCCTGCAAAAACAAACCAACCAGAGCTGTTATTACAGGACATAGGAGAATCATTCTCTGCTCACATCCAAAGAGCTTCTCCAGGTTCTCTCACTAAGAAAACAATTTGCAGTATCATCTTTATACAGTAACTATCACAACATCCTCAAATATCATCCACGCACCTGGAGAAACAAACTTCTGAGATAATTCAATGACAGAAACATAGCCCAGGCTGCACCCAGCTGGCAGCACATGCAAGCTTAGCTTCACATTCTGCAACTTCATTCTACAAATACAAAGTAAGAAAAAAATGATGACTCATTTTCCCTCCAGGTTACCTTTGCTTCTGTCTCCTTCATTTCCAACCCAGACTGCTCCCTAACAGGCAGCCTTCAGCAGGAGCACAGAACACAGCCTCATCCACATAATTGCTTACCCATTCAAGGTCTAATGTTCAGCTTTTAATGTTCAGCTCCACTGTCCTTCTGTAACTCATAGAGTCTTTCCAACAACACATACACACAAGAGTTAACTTTTATACAAAATTTCAAAAATAATTTCTAGTCTCCAGGATAGCACAGAATGAAGAACAAGAAAAGAGTTCTGTTCACATGCCAGCTGTCTCAAGCAAAACAATCACATTTATCATTCCCCTTTCAAAAGGCAAAAATCCCCACTGGCCCTTCTCAGAGTTGCTCATAGTTTTGCTTTCCTCTTTATCAGCTACAAAAGACTAGCAGCCAAAACCATCTATTCCACTTAAATCGCAGAGCTCCTGCTACCCCCTGTTGGCTGACACAGTGGGACTGATGAGTGGAGGCATTCCTGCTTCTGTGCTTCCTGTGACTTCAATTCCCCCAGCAGCCACACCAGCCCTTGCAAAATCATTTAGATTACAGGAGCAGGGACTCAAAATCTAGGGCTACAGCTATAAATATAAGAATTAGGTAAAATGGTCTATTTTACCTGCCAGTGAATGCAATACGAACATTTATCTGCAATGTCTCCACTACCAGAATCTGCCAAGAGGAACCAACATTTATTGTCTTTACCAACATAATATTATCTTTATTTAGATTGACTGGATAATTCTTCTTGTGCCTATAACCCATGTCTATCTGTGTACCTCCAGTTCCCTGTACAGTGCTCCAATGCAGAGAGAAATAACTTGCTAGGAGCTTTAACCACACATTAGTTTGCATTATCAGCACAGACATGCTGAACTAGTGAACCATGGGCACTACCCTCTCAACCTGCTTCAAACACTGCAAGAGCTGATAACAGACTTGCCCTCCAAACTAAGAGACAGCAACAGTTTGTTTTCCCTCTTCCCAATGCAATAGGGTAGATTCTGTTGCACTTTGCAGGGCAGTGCAGAGTCAGTGCTGTGATGCAGGGCAGTGTCACATCACAGCAGGACACAATGAGGGGCAGCAGAATGGCACTGGAGATGGGCAGCTGGATTTGCTGGTAATCCACATTCCAGTGAGCCCTCCGAGTGGATTTCTATTTAACATCTATACTCTCCCCATCAATTAGTATCACATTGACAAAGCCATACATATGCATATGTGTATTTTCTTTTTACGTATGCATGCCTGTCTGAACTATCTGCTCAGCAATCAATCCTCCTTTAATCAGTTCCCCATTAAATACAAACTCCATCTTCACACTCTGCTTTACCTCATCATGACTATGAAAATCCCCTTATAATTACTAAATTTGCCTTTTAGCAGAAGTGTTCATCTCATGGAGGAGGGAAGGGACATGAGGAAGACACCAACTGTGGAAATCAAAGTTAGGAAACAGGAAAAGTCTTTGCACCCTTTTAAAATGTTTTTAATTAAAATAGTAAGTCATCCTGAGCATTTGAGAATTCTGAGAACTTATTACATGAAAAGTTCTTGAAAAATCTGGTATCTCAGATTTCCCATTTAGAGGTTTCAGAAATTCCCATCCTTAGAGAAAAACTGAAGCATTTCCCCCTGTTTCTTCCCATCCTGAGACAGGGACTGGTAATATGGCTTATGGGGTTATGCAAAGATACCCTGATTTCTTAAAATAATTTCTGTAGATTTGTCACTACAAAATGTTCCAGTAGAGCAAAAACACAGGGAAAAATACTATTTTCATAGGAATGAGAAACACATCACTGAATCTGCTCAAACTGCACAAAGAAGATGAAAAAGGACAAAATTTGGGGTGAAGCTTTTTTTCCCCCTAAATACACAATCCCTGTATTTCCTGAAAGGCCATAGACTTGTTGCAAGAGACTTAAAAAATTATGTCCAAATTTTTGTCCAGCTTGAAATAAAAAGTCCTGATTGAGATCAAAAATAGGTCTTTCCTAGCAATCAACATGCTTTGTTTTTCAGCCTCTCTGCATTTTTGGACAATAGCCCAGATTTTGGCAGATTATTTCATTAGGGGAAGCTTGCAGTTTAACTAAACATGGCTTTCTCAACAGAAAATTGGTATCAATCATTTCACATATTTTAAGCTGACTTGATGATACATCTCCAGGAAATCTGTATGAAAATCTAGAGTTACGGCCAATCAGACAAAATTAAAGGTTCCCATCACTTCATTTTTATCACTTACACTATTGTATCTTTACACACATACAGAAAAAAAAAAAAAAATCTCAAAACAAGGCTGTTTCTTTACTTATTTTCCTCCATCTTCCTTTATAACACTTAATTTCAAAGGCATCCACTTATTACAGAAAGGTAGGAAGAATTCAAGCTACAGTCAATTACCATGACTCAGCTGCTGCTTTATGAAATTTGATGTTTTCCATTCACAGAAAACTTTGCATGAACCTTTTGGTGGCCATGTTTCAGATGAATTTTTCTCCCAGCATCCTGTTTAGATACAGTGGGTCTATACAAAACAGCCTATTACTGTCAGTGGTGAAGGATAAAGAAGAGAGGGAAAAGACTTTTTAAAAAAAAATTATAAATCATTCAATACTCAATCATCAAGCCAGGCTTGCCAAAGAAATCATATTTGTTCAGCATTTGACTGTTGGCAATATTTCAGGCCTCAATAAACCCTCATATGAATAATTTTAGCTCTCTAAAATCCAGTGAACTCAATAGGCCAGAGAGCAAATTTGTACCCCAAAATAGTTTTAAAGAGACCTTGGTCTCTTTTCCAGCTTCAGTAAATACATGCCACATATCTAATCCTACTACCTTATTTACCCATTAACTGGATCTACCTTTTGATAATTCTCTACGACACATGCCCTAGGTAAATAAATTACTTTACCTGAATTCTCCTGTTCTAGATGCCCACTCAAAACTTGGAGGATGGTCCTGTATCTCCTCAGGCATGGAACACAATAGGAACAAACACTTCCTAACCTAACCTAGACTTTAACAAATAGGTGACTTATATCTAATCAACTTAAGTGCTATTTCATGCCCCACACCTGATCACAATCCTTTCATTTGCCCACAAAGTAGGACAACACAGTGACTCCATTTGAAAGATGAAGTTTAATTTGTTCTCTAAGAATTTTTGCTCTTCCCTGAAAGAAACAATGGGTTCTCCCCACCCTACCATCTGCAATCTTCTTTGCAGTCACTGTTTTACTTAGCCAAGGCATTGCTGGGTCAGACAGTCACTTTAAAACTAGAAGAAACCAGGTGCTTTTTATATAAACATAATTAAGCAATTTAATGAAAATCTGTTGAGTCCACCTCTCTCTGAGAATATGCAGGGCTCAGCTTGGTTTATTTCTACTTGTTTTTCGTGCATGCTACACTTAAATGTAACTTTGCTGTCACCAACAGGTTGTCATGAGAATTAAATATTTTTCCTTTTTTTAAATTTTGTATTCATTTTATTTTATCAAGATAAAAATACAAATATGACTCACCCAGACTTAGTATTGTTTTAATTTGTAAGTATTGCTGTTAACTTTGATGTAGTTAATGATGATTTAGTAATCTCTGACTATGGGAAGGCAGATTAAAGTTCCTGCAGTTTCAAAACAGTACAGACAAAGAGAGAACAAAATTAAATTATCTATCTGATTTTTCAAATTGTAACAGAGATGCATCACACAGCATGTCACTTCTGGTTTCTCTGAGAGCTTATTCTTCTTTTATTATGAACAGAATCATCTGTATCCACTGCATGAGACAATTGATTGGTTTCAGTATAACTGGATGTTTTGCCAGCCTTCACTGTGCTCCCACTCAATATGTCATGTAAAATAATGTGCTGAAAACTGGCTGACCTACCTGTCTGCTTGGTGTTTATACGGAGTGTGTCTCTATGGTATTTCAGTTCTTCATCAGAAAACAAAACAGGAGATACAGGAAGCCGAGGAAACCTTGAAAGGAAAGCTGTAACAGTGATGAATAAGATTTGATGGCCCAGACACAATCCTGAGAGGCTAATGACATGTCAGCACTCTCACCCTGCTTCCTGAGCAGCCCTGGGAACACCATAATTCTCTCCCTGCTTCCACCTTCCTCAGGGCATTTATCCTGCTCTCGCCCCATATAAGCACATTACCACCTCCATCAGAGCTCCACCCTGTCCCTGTCCAGCCTGCTTCCTCGAGGGTCATATCCTGGTTTCAGCTGGGATAGAATTAATTTTCTTTTAGTAGCAGGTACAGTGGTCTGCTTTGAATTTAGTGTTAAAATATGCTGGTAACACAGACATGTTTTATTCTTTGCTGAGCAGTGCTTACACTCAGGGATTTCTCAGGTTTCCATGTGCACAAGTTTGGAAGGAGCAGAGCCAGGACAGCTGACCTGAAGATAAGGCAAGAGGGGTATTTGACACCATAGAATGTCATGTCCTATATTGGGGGACCTGGCTGGGAGTTGGTGATCACTGCTCGGGGATGGGCTGGGCATCCACCAAAGGGTGGTGAGCAATTGCATTGTGCATCACCTGCTTCTCTTGGGTTTTATTCCTCACACTTTCTCTCCTTTGTTTTTTGGGGTTTTTTTGTCTCAAATAAATTGTATCTCAATCCATATTTTCTTTTTGATTCTCCTTCCCCGTGGAGGGAAGCAGGGAACTGAGTATGTGGCTACGTGGTGTTTAGCTGCCAGCTGGGATTAAACCACAGCAAACTTTAATACTACAGACACAAAAAGCATCATCTAAATCTTGAAATACTTGCAGGAAGCTGCCTGGTAGCAGCTGTGTACAAGAGACCAGACAGCTGAAAAGCTGAAGAAACAGGCTGTGTACAAAAGCAGACATTAGAGAGCAATGGCCATTGAGATCCAGGGCTCCACATGCTACTGTTGGGGCCAAGCTGAATCACTTTTAGGAACTGTATCATGAGTTTGTAGCTGAGACAACTCCATTTGTCATGAGTTAACCTGATGTTTTGTCCAAGGCCTAAGTACCTTTTGTACAGAGCATTCACTTTATCATGCACATAAGGGCTGAAGAAACACAGAAGCAAAATGAAAAGACTGGAGAAGACAACTTAAATTCTCACTTTCTTTACTCTCTCATTTCGCATCTAATCCAAGTTCAAGTGAAAAATAAGGTAAACAATTACTACATTCTCTAGTAAGAGACACAATCTTTTTCACATGGCTTTGTTCCAGCAATATGTAAGAGTAGCAGAGAAGAAAGAAACTTTATAAAATCTGGGCTCCTTTGTAACTTACCTAGGAATTTTTAACCACTTGCATGGGTTCTAGGGGTCTAGCACATATTAAAATATAAGGGAGTTAGCCTGATGGGAGTTATGAGTTCCTGCAAGTCTCCTTAAAGGCTTAAAAGTTTTGACAAAGTTAAACTGGGATCAGAGGCCCACAAAAGCCCAGACTAGACAGCAGCTGCTTCTACTCCTGCTCCTTACTGGCCGCTATGAGTGGTGGTGCTGTGAGTGTCCCTGCAGAAGTTCACATGATGAAGAAGAGGGTAATGTCACAGATGTTGTTAGAGAGTGCCAGATGGCCATGAAGCAATTTTTTTGATAAATAATTGGAGGCATCCAAGGAATGTGTCTGATTATAGAGACGGGCTGGAAGGCTGCAGCTCATCCCCATGGCACCTTCCCACACACAAGGTACTGCCCAAAGCAATACAGCAACCTGTCTTCTGCACAGGTGAGAGCCAGAGCAGTCCTGGAGCCTGTCTGCAGGGCTTGCAGCAGGGAATCCAGTGGGTCTGTCTCCTCAGATGGCCTTTAAACCATGGCACTTGATACAGATTTTTAATAGTTCTGCAAAACCAAAGAAATTACTGCTGTCTCTTGCTTTTCACCACCCCACTTAACCTACCCTGATTTGTGTTGGCTCCTTAGACAGCTGTCTCTTCCACTTGCACTACACTATAACCAAGTTAGGGTTTAATTCCTAGAATGACATAGGTCACAGTGATAAATGGACCTCTAGAAAGCACCTTACACCATAGAGCTTCATCCTTTTGGCAAACGGGAACAGGTCATGGAATTGACGTGTGTGTACACCAGGTTAACTGCATCTGCTGCCAGGTCTGTGAGGACAGAAGTGATTAAGAGACACCACTAGTGCTAAAGTGGTACAACATTTATGTTTAGATAGGGTAGTAGAAACCCTCCAGCACCTGCTGCTTAAAGGGAAATCAGGACAAGAACAAGAAAACACGAGTGGGTGAATTTCAGAGCAGTCAGGTTGAAATGGCCTCGCTGCTGCAGCAGCTCTGTGCTACAAGCTCACACAGCTCAGTGTGTTTGAGAAACAGCTGAGCCCTAGACAGAACAAAAACAAACACAAAAAAGGAACTTACCACCAGGAACGTTTTCCCTAGTGTCCTCCCTAAAATGTTAACCTGGATGTCTTTCAGGATAAATATCTCAAGAGTTATTTGTACACAATGCTGCAGTGTTTACCTTTTGATTACAGATCTTTACACTCTGTCCATTATTATTGAATGTCAGGATGAAAGGCAGCCTAAGGGCCTGAATGCAATGTTCTGTCACAAAGAAATACAGCAAAAGTAATGGCAGGCTCTGAAACTAGAAATATATTAGGTTGGAAAGAAATACGAGCACAGTTATTGGGGTTTCTTTTGCAGAGTGTTTGACTTTTGTTTTAAGAGAAAGATTCATGCAGTTTTGCCTTGACAGTGACATGTAAAGCCTGGATTTGGATATAAATTGAGGACGTGGGTTTAAAATCCTTGTGACTAATTTCTGCCTCTTGCATTTGTGTCTGTACAAATAAAAAGAGAATTACAGGGGTGTAACTCTACATGTCTTTCTATCCAGAACCATGATGAACACTATAGTGTGCTTTAAGCTATCTAGCTTTAAGCTATCTTTAGATATATATCTTTAGCTCTAGATAGCTTCAAGCTATCTAGAACCCTGATTTTAAGCATCCTAATAAAGATGCTTTGTCGTTATACTACTCATGTTTCAAATTACTCATACAAATATCTATGATTTTTATTAATCTTCTCTTCTAGCACTGGCATATAGTTTGCTCCTTAGTCTGATGCCTGAATCATACAAAGCCTGAATCTGTTTCCAGAAAGTATTTTGATGTGTTACATGATATAGAAAATTCACATTTTCAACAAGGTCACTTGTGAAGTCTAGATAGCAGCAGAGGTGTGCAAACTTCTTTTTTAAATTGCATCAATATTGCACCACTTATCAGAACACTCTCTTCCACTGGCCAAATTTTGGCACAATTTTAAAAGAAAAACCTTTCCACAGCTACTTATTACTGCAGCTACACTGACTGGTTAGTGAAGATCTGTAAATCTTGAGTCTAAGGGCATTTTTTTTTTTTTTTGCTCTCCTTTATAGAACCTCAGTGCTTGCTGCAATACTTCTAGGAATACCAGTAAAATCAGCCAACCAAGCCTTAACAGCCTAGCATTTACATTCCACCTGTGGACTGAACCAGCAGTCATCCTATCCTGAAAGCAGCCTGTCCTTCAGTTATGCCACTTGTTTTGCCACTGATGATATATGGCACTGAGTGTTGCTGCTTTATTCTTCAAAAATCAGAGCATTTTTCCACAAATTGCAAATTTAAAGTGCTCCTCAGCATGCTGGCCTTGCTTTTCCTTAACATGTACAGATCAATGGCAGGTTAATGCTTAGTTAATATTTATTAAGAGCAACATAGTTTCAGAAAATAGAGACTAAAGGTGGCAATTAGATGACAGATCCTTCATGGAAGATGAAAGAACCTCTGAGTTGGGCAGATACTCTTATGCTTTGCTGTCCAAGGTTTATCAGTTACAAGGTCCCAAGTGTCCAAGTTTATCAGGAATAAGAAAAGTAAGTATAAACAAAAGGGTACTGTTGATCCTTTATTTTACAGAATCTCAATTAATGGTATAATGATGAATGGTATCAAAATATTCCAGAAATTACAGATTCACACAGCCTTACAATGACTACTACAAAGTAATATAGCATAGAATGGTTTGGGTTAGAAGGGTCCTTACAGATAATCTCATTCCATACCCGTGCCACAAGCAGGGACACCTTCCAGTATTCCAGGCTGCTCCAAGCCCCATCCAATCTGGCCTGGGACACTTCCAGGGATGGGGCAGCCACAGCTGCTCTGGGTACCCTCTGCCAGGGCATCCCCACCCTCCCATTATCCCATCTAGCCCTGCCCTTTGGCAGGTTGAAGCCACTCTCCCTTGTCCTGCCACTCTGGGCCCTTGCCCCAGGTCTGTCTTCAGCTCCCTTGGAGGTTCTTCAGGCACTGGAAGGAGCTCTCAGGTCTCCCTGGATCCTCCTCCAGGTGAACAGCCCCAGCTCTCCCAGCCTGGCTTCAGAGCAGAGGGGTTCCAGCCCTTGGAGCATCTTCATGGCCTCTTCTGGGCTTGCTCCAGCACTCCCCATCCCTGTGCTGTGGCCCCAGAGCTGGACATGGTTCCAGGGGTGGTGTCCCCAGAGCAGAGGGGCTGAACCCCCTCCCTTGATCTGCTGCCCACGCTGCTCCAGGACATGGCTGGTTCTGGGCTAGGAGCTCTCACTGCTGGGGCAAGCTGAGGCTCTCCTCAACCCACACAAATTCTCTACTACAAACCCACAAGTTCTTCTCCTCAGACATGGCATCAGGGAGCAAGCAGTGGGAGGGAAGCTCACTGAAAGCCTCTGGAAGGGCAGCCAATCTATAATCAAGGTCACTCTACAAATCAGAAACATCAATGCTGATTACAAATTAAATTTTCTACTGTCTTTTATGTTGGTGCAGACACAGACTCTGTGAAGTGTCTGACATCCAGTACATAATTACTACCAAATCTGAATGGGGGAGATTCATACCCAGCTGAGCAGAGTACAAATGCTGGCTTCATGACAGGACAGCAGAGAGTGGGGACGCTTCACTAGGCACAGTCTTACACCCAAGGGGTTTTCACACCTTTTCAATTTGTGAACTCCCAACAGTTTGCTAGCACAGGTGTAAACTCAAGTGCAGCTTCCTGAAAGTGCTCTGGCTTTACCTGTTTGTGCCCTGGAGATCAGACCCCACAGCACCAGACTGTCATTTTGCACAGCTATGAAGGACTGCAAAAACCACAAAAATTCAGCAGGAACCCACATATGCAAGTTTAATCTTAGTTCAGCCTTAGAGCACAAAATTCAAATAAAAGCATGCTATGAATGACAATCAATATCCAGAGTACAAATGCATCAAGCACACAGGAGTTTTAGAAGCTCCATGCTATCACCTGGCAAGGAAGAACATTTTTGTAGGACTGACCCATGTATTGTGTGTGGACTGACAAACAGATCTGACTCTTGCTTCTTACTAATAAGACTCACTCATCAGTACCTCCAAAACCATCTCCTAAAGAAATAACTGTAAAGCTATGTTAAAAAAAGACATAATGCAAAAATAACTTTTCCCTGTGTTCTTTTTGTGTGTTCCAGATTCAATTTCTTTCACAGCAGAAGAAGTTATGATGACAATAATCCTAAACCTGCAAGAAGATTTATATTACACATATTTATTTTCCAGTATGTACAGGACTGAATCTGATCTTAGTTTATCAATAATAGGAATATTAGGAATACCTTATGGTGTGGGAGATTTGTTCTTTTTTAATCATTACCCATCAGTAGAAAAAAAATCCCCAAGTAATAGAAATAAATCAAAATATTGGACTGAAAAAAAATTTAAAGGGGAGAAAACTAGATCTTTTTTGCAAAACCAGGGGCAGTAAACTCTTTTGCAAAAAGATATTACCAGAAGCTCTTCTGCATCTCAATCAAGAGGCTGCAAGCTACAGCCTTGAATTTCAATTGCAGACAGTAAGATGACATACAATTAATATGATTCTATTTATGTAGTCTAATCAAAGCATGAGAGAACAGGAAAGCAAATGTAACATACTGCATCTTCAGTTTTAACCTATGATGCACTGAAAGAGACCATTAGAATTTTAGTACCAAATTCACATTAATTTCCCTGCATCTGCAAGTGTTCCCTTCTTTCTCAGTACAATCATGCCATCCTGAGCCAGAGGCAGCTCTTATCTCTGAGATGTTTACAGAAACTGCCAAGAACACATTTCTTCCCCTCTGGAATGCACCAGATGATGTATCAGGTGTCAGATTTTTCTGCCAAAGTTTCCCCAAGTGTATATAATAAAATCTTCTTTGTTATATGTCACTCATATATGATTAGCCCCTTCCTCTGCTTCTCCATTATTCTTTGTGGGGGAAAAGAAAAACCAAACAAAAACACAAAAAGACCTACTGGAAGAACAATGTTTGCTCCTGATCACACTCTGACGTCTTCACTTTGTGTTTCTGCATCTTCTGCAGACACAGAAACCTTCAATGCTTCCCTGCTCACCACATGCACCTGACTAAAATCTCAGCACACAGTGCTGTGATCTCTTCTTTGTTACAGTTTTGTTTCATTGCAGTGACAATGGATTTCTGTCCATTTGGATTACTGAAAGCTACACAGAACAAGGGGAATGTTCTACAGTGAACAATGGTGCTTTGTTAAAAAAAAAAAAGAGAGGCATTAAGATGACTAATAACTCTTTTATATACCCTATAATGCACAAGCATAGTTACTTTTCCTAAATAGCTCCCTTTCTTAAGAAGCCTGTTCTTGGCATAATAGAGCTCTGCTATTAGCTACCCAGTTCTGATTTTCTGATGTATCACCACATCAGGAGATAAAAAAACAACAGCCACGTAACAGTGAACTGACAAGGAGACACATTTCTGAACATAAAAGGAAGACATTTATGTATTCTGATCATATATACACAACTTATTTGTGTTTTAAACTGGGATTTGCCTCAAAAAAAAACCCAGAAAAAGAACACTAAAAAGAGATCTTAAAACAAGGACAGATCTAAAAATGTTGAGAGCATTGCAATTTACTTTCTTCTCAGTACAGCATCATGTTCATAGAAACTATTGGTTTATTGCTCCCAACCTTGTCTATTTTTTTTTTCCTCCAAATCATTTTATTATGCCCTTTTATTTATGAATTGATTTATTTTACTGTACTAGGTGAGGTACCTAGTACACATGTGCCCACAGTCCTTTGCAAGGTGAGACACAGGTGGGGACGTTAAAGTCTTGATAGAGAAGCTGGTTTGCTGCACCAGCTGTGAAAAACACCATGAGTTGCTGGTTTGGCTGAAGAATTGTCTATAAACACAGCATTGTTTATGCTCAGAAAGAGCACAAAAGACAGTCAATGCTTCATGCAAATGCATTTCATTCATCAGATGCCTCGAAGACTGGCATTACAGGAATTCATCACCATTTACCAGAGCTGGATCTGTCTCTGTGAGGATCCAGCCACAACCAACGCTGTGCTCAGTATGGGGCTGCTAATACAGAGCATTAACAGAGCGTGGGTAATGGTCTGTACCACTGCACAGGCTGAATTCCATCCTTTCAACTGCATGACAGGTCATTTGGTACTGCTTCTGCTCCCCCTTTGCATGAGCATAATTATCTAAGCTCTCAGATCAAAACGTGCACACTGATAAAACCTTCCTTCTTTGAACCTCCCAAAAAATATGCAGAAAGAATTGTTAGATAATGCAATAACATACTCCAGCATTAGCCACTACATGGAATTCTTTACATAATATTTTCCCATAACTTAGACTGACTTGGCTGTGTCTGACCTGACAGCTCAGCTCAAAAGTTCATCCATTCTTACTGGCTTTATTAATTAAATTAATAATTAATTTTCATGCTACATATGAAATTAAGACCACAAAGGCCATTGTGCCATGGACATAACACCTTCTTACATCCACTACAGTTGTTACTCCTATAGAGCACAACATATGTATATGACAAGCATGAAGAATGTTAAATGAAACATGAATGAATAATTCTCCCTCTACACTTAATTAATCAATTTTCAAGCATATAAATAAATGTTAATAGCAAAGGTTTAATGTCAGTGCATAATAAATAAACTTAAATATCACTGGGATATATTTTGAAACATCAAAGGAAGGAAAGGAAAAAGGAATTGTGAAAGTGAACAGTTTAAAAGAAAATGAAGTTTAGGTGACCTAATTAAAGGTTTTTCCTTAACTACAAAAAGACATCAAAGTGCTGCTTCTGAAGTTCTTTTGCCAAACCAACAGCCTCAAATTAAAAGACTGCATTAATTTCAAGGAGTGAGTCAGAGAACAACTACTGTAAAAGCCTTCAGTCCCTCTGTGTTGCCACAGAAACAGAACATTATGGCTAGTTTATAATCCAAGTGCTCCATTTATGAAAGAGAATTTATTTTTCATTTTCACCTTTTCATTTACTCTTCCAGATATATAAGAAAGCCCTTCATAAATTAATGATGCATCTCCCATGCCTGACAGCTGGAGTTTGGATGTCAAACAAGCCGGGTTTACATTGTTTTTTCCTAATGGCGTTCAGCAGGAGCAACAGTGTATTTTGCACAGCAGAAGAGCCAGACTGGTGAGCCTCTGGCAAAGCTGGGCTCAGGTCCTCTGAAACAAAGCCAGGATCCAGAGACTGACCAGAGCTCCCAGCAGCAGCATCCCTGTGGGTGTGCACAGTGGAGGAAACACTCTCACTGCAGGAAACACCTTTCTGGCAAGCCCAGGTGTCACCAGGAATATTTAGGGGATGCCTTGGGCTGTCCCCCACGTTTGAGGCACACTGGGGCAGTTCAGAGCACACCTCTGCCCCATACATTGCTTCTGCCAGTGAAATTACTTTTGCCACTGACTTTGCTGACTTTACTGGCTCTGTGCTGAACCTGGCATAATCCAGCTTCTAACATAAAACAGAGGAAATTTGGGATAGATGAGCTGGTGTAAACTCCATCTAAATAGTTCCCTTCAGGACAGAATTGACATAAGCTTTCATTCACTCATCCTGTGTACACTCTGCTACAGAAGACACAAACTGCAAATTCTGTGTAAATTCAATATATATATACTGTGCTCAAAATACAAGTTAATCAAGTTGAGTGCTACCTTCTTGGAAACAACTAGCAACATGTCTTGTTTCTATGGCTTTTAATGAATACTCAAAATTGAAGAAATGCATAAAGATAAGGGTAATTTACATTGCTAAAGTTAATCAGTTTTCTTATATATTTTATGCATCCACATGATTTTTTATCTGTATTGCATAAGTGCATCTTCTCATTTTTAATATGCATATGTACATCCAAACACTATACTTGCCCCTATTTGCTTTTACAAATTTCCAGAACCACGCCTGTCTCAAAATTTAAAAAGCCTGTGGTTTACAAGAAAAATTATCAGCAAAAGCTTGTAAAATACTTACAGATTCCAGAAGTTGTTTAACTTAGATGTGAACCTGCCCTTTTGTAACTCAGTTTTTCAATCAGTAAAATGATAATTAGAAGAATCTCCTTCAGAAGCTGGCATATCAGCCAATGTCCAATACAAAGGAAAACTCCATTAAAGAAATGGGTTTGTATATACAAATGTTAGGTAAGAAATTTGACAAGGGTACAGCAAATCTTCACTGATTAGCATTTGCAAAGGTCCCTGAGATGCAGAGATGAAAGGTCTTCACAATGAAATAAAATGCACGTTTGCTATTAATATAATCCTACATTTAAAAGCTTTCCCAGTGCACCCTAAGTAGATACTAATGAACCTTCAAACATTCTCTAGTTCATTCCAGCACAAAATCAAGGTCTTGGCAGGGTCAAGAGAATTAGGTACCTAACAGAATAACTTATGCTTGTTTTCTCAAAAGTGTTGGCCTTTACCTGGTTTTGTTTAAACCACTATATATCCAAGTCAGGTCCCCATCACTTTACATGGGTAGAACTAGAAGCAATATAAACTTCACCTTTTAATATGCAACATTTCATTATTTACAAACCAACAAAAGAGGTTTAATAATATAATTTGGGAACTGAAGCACACCAGCTAGTTGAAGGTTTTAGTTTTAGATCAGTGAAGCTGCAATTAAAGTGCCATCAAAGCATTTTTGACTCCATAGAATTAATCATGAAATCTGTTCCTGCCAGCTCACTTATCATATCCGAAATATTAATTTTGAGCAAAATTAAACTGGACACCTACCGACAGCAACATTTTGCCCTTCAGAACTTCCCCTTACCATTGATTTATTAACAGCTGCCAGAACAGTGTACCAGAGCAATTTATTACTTCTTTCTCGATGTTTCCCTGTGCTTACAAATAGCTCTCCAGAGTGAAAGGTGCTACCTGACAGCATTCTGACAAAGGTGCATTTTTCAATTTGCATAACGTTCTTCAGATTTATTAGAATGTATGGAAAAGTATTTCTCTTCATTATCAATTGGAATGAGTGATTCACAGAGTAGAGATTCTGTGTTGAGTTGCTTTCCAATAAAGCAGACCCAGCATTTCCATTAGTACTTGATGTCATTTCAGACAGAAGAGTCAGCAAATTATTTTGTTTTATTCATCAGCACCACTTTCTTTGCTTGCAAGACAGCCAAAGGCATTTGGACTGAGCAGCAGGTAGAAATTAGTCTGAAGATGCAGTGTTAGACCAAAGTGAGGTAAGGGCATAAGCACACACATGCCTTACAGCTTTTTGAAGGATATCATGCTAGAAAGGCACTTTTCATTGGGTGAAAAGAAAAAAAGAAAAACCACCAAAGTTCCACTCTGACCAAATTGAGGTCTCTTCCCTCTGCAGCTAGAAGCCTTGGGATAGATCCACATAAAACACAAAAGTTTGGCATAGGGTGTTTTAATTGGACATAATGCAAGTACAGCTAATAGAAGGGAAACTTCAGGCCTTGGTATGCCTGGCCTATGTCTGAGTTACTACACCAAGTGGTCAGCCTAATCCAAATCCCTAACTTTCAAGTGGATTCTTCAGTCTTTGAAGTATTCAGTGTCTGGCAGAAGATCCTAATTCAGTGGCTTTTAATTCCTTTCTGTAGAACTATTCCATCCTTCCTGTTTCTTCCATTTCTGTGGCTGCACAAAGCAGAAGCAGTCTCACTGTTAGAGATACTGGTTCATGAACTTACTGCCTGAGAGAAAGACAATTCATAAATACCATGGCTGCTGCCTGTTAATATTCCTGGCCCCAATCCAACTCTTCAATCCATATGCTTATTTTTAAGTGTGAATAGTCCCGTTAACATCAATTGGGTTGCCTATGTTCTTAAGTAAAACACATTTTAACACTTTGCTGCATCAGAGCCTATAAGTGCACGCCTGCCATTTTCACTGGCTCAGTTAAAGGTTCCTTCCTAATCATTATACATTTATCCAGGAATTCCTCTAGTTTATACATGCATACCATATTCAGACTTTTCAACAGGTTACTTGACACATTTAAAAGCAGTGGTGTTTGTAATCAGAGACAAAACTGTCTAGCAACATAAATTTGAATATATATTTTGAGGGAATACATGTAGTGAAAGTATAATGGGGAGAGGAACACACAGCTGGACATTAGTGGAAGTTTCCAGTAATTGCCTGGGAGGCAAAACAAGTTAAACATGCAGAGCCAATTAAGACACTCTTGATGGGGCTAGAAAAAAATGACACCAGCATGTAGCAGAAAGCAATTTTTAAAAACATGAACATTAAAAGTAAAAAACTGTTAATGCTCTTGTCAACTCTAAAAATTCATTAAACACAAAAACTCCTGTCCATTCTAGAGCCACCTATGGAAAACCTGCCACTAGCACTTATTTGTATCTCTGTATGTAGTTGAGTTCAACATTTCCAATTCTGTGTGAAAATGGAACTTCTTTTTAATAAAATATACAAATTCCCTTGTGTCCCCTGCCATCACACTCCTGGGTATACATGCAGCACGCTATGATGTTTTATACTCTACCCTAATTGTCATTAAGTGGTAAAGATCCCTCTTGGGAATATTTAAATGGGTTTTGCCAGTCTTTGACAACCTACCAAGAGACAACTTCCTCGTAGCCAAGCTGGCTCTCTCACAGTGGGCAGTTTGGTATTTTGACCCTACAGCTTGAGCTGCTTGACATTGTCCTTGACCTCTCAAAGGAAGATAAAGGAACACAGGTACATCCCCAGAGACACATAGTGATGTACCAAAGGTTACAATTTTGCCCAGGAAGTGCTGATGTGTAAAAGTGACTATGGCAAGAAAAGGGCTAGCACAAACTAATCACTGGGATTTCCCCATCTGCTCCTGAATGTGGCAGACAGAAATCATGCCTCTAATATAGGAAAAGACTGAATTGAAGAATGTATTTCTTAAAATATGCTCCAAAGCCTCATGGATTATCTTTGTTTTACAACGGAGCTCTCTTCCAGTCTTCTGATTTATCTTTTGGAAAGCCTATCTCCTTTAAAGACTTCAAAGTTTAGCCTTCAGAGTACTTTCTGCTGTTATCATATTGTCAACAACAACTCTAATTTTGCAGTCTTCATTAAGACGAGTTACCTTCAGTCTTGTTATTCTTTCAGGAGCAACAACACAATAAAAATATAGTGAACATTATGAGGGTGCAGAAGTGCAAAGGCTTTAGACCATCACACTGCAGTCAGTATCAGGAACAGGACAGGTCATGTCTGGTTTATCTCCCTTACCAATTGTGGATTTCATGTCATGTTAGTAATACTCCATGCTCCATTCCAAAAATTATTGAATCCACTTCCATCCTCAAGTTACTTATACCATCTAGAATAATTTACTAATTACTGTGATAAGTATTGTTTGATATCCTTTTACTTGTTTCATAGCACCCATTATTCCTACTCATAGTTTAAGCAAGCTGTCATGTTTTCTAAACCTAGCTATCCTTCAGTGTTCTCAGATATTTGTTATATAGATGTTTTATCATTATTTTGGCAAATTATATATTCAGTTTTCCGTTCTTTTCTGTATCAGCAATTCTTGTTCTTTAATCAACAATTTTTGCTGAACTTTTCTCTTGCACCTTCACTTTTGGTAACTGATATCAACTTTTGATGTGCATAAGACATCAGTATTGCCAAAGTAGTACTTTCAACTTAAGTCTCAAATATACCAAAACAAGGTAAAAAACCACAGTGCTTAAAAAAAAAAAAAAAAAAAAAAAAAAAAAAAAAAAAAAACCAAAAAAACCCCTTGAATTTCTATAAGAGACTTAAAGATCACAAATGCCTGTTTAAGATCACCAGAGGACTTTGCCCATTGTAGCAGAATGTGCAAAGAAGTCAGTCTGTGACCACCAAACTGCCCCACCTCAGAGCACAGGACAGTCACATTCCCACGGAGGCCAAGGGTATTCATCCCTTCTAAGGGAGCAAAACTGGCTCAGCTATGATGTGAGAGGCAGCTGTCATGTTTCAGAAAATGTCATAAACCACCAAAGACCCCCAAAACACCTCCAGACTCATTTTCCACCTAAGGACTTCACATGACCCCCAGGGTTAGAACAGATGCAGTGTGTTGTAAAAGAGAGTGTAAAACTTCTCCCAGTGGAGGTGTTGGGCATTTCAGGTACACCTGAACATACTGAACCCATTGAACTCTATGTTTTGTGGGACCCCACCACTGAGAAGCCTAGAAGAGGGCCAACAGGACCATCTGGAGCCATGAGTACTGATATCTTTCTACTATATTTGTCTCCCTGTAACTCTTTCTCCCCCACTACCTGCTATTTTTCAATTTATTTCTATCCCTACCTCATGTTTATTGTTAACTTAAATCTGTACTACTGACTTTAGCCTCATCAATTCAGGCAGAGGCACCTCTCTAATAATCAACAGTTTCTTTTTACTTGTCTTATGAGGTAATTCATTTTCTTATTTTAATGCCAGGAGCTAAAAACTCATTGAAAATAAAAAATGGGACTCTTAGAATAGCAGCAGGAACATAGGAGCTTTCAAAAAAAGAAGATAGTAATGATTTTGAATTTCATTTGCCAAATCCACAGCAAGTCGAAGTAAATGCAAGAATTTAGTCTTCACCATTATTCTATGCCTAGTTTATTACACAATAGTTCTCTAACTATTCCTTGACAATGCCTTGCCCATTATTTCACACACATTTCACACTGCAAAACCATACTGTTTCCACTATCTCATCCCCTCCGTGTTGAGGTATTGCTCTTTTAATACATTAAACACTAGTTTCTCCATTTGCATACTTTCTAGATGACATTATTTATTATTTTCTGTCGTATTTCTAACTGCAGGATCTTTAAGTTATCATCCAATCTCACAGCTCTTCCAAAATGTAATACAACCTGTGAATTTATTTGCCATGCTGCTTACAGTACCTTCTGGATTATTAAGGTGTTAAATAAAACCAGGTGCATCAATAAACTCAGAAATATCTCCCTATAACTCAGTGCATCTATTTACCAACTTTTGTGACAGATAGTGCTCATCTCTAAGATAATTTAAACTATTTTTTTCACAAATAAGCTACGGCAACCTGCGAGATTATGTTCTTCTCCCGGATGTTACTATGCAAATGAAATACATAAAACTAGTGTAGTCTATGGGGGATCTGTTTTGACATAGATTTCTCAACTTACTACTGCTGTTGATTTTTCCTGCATTACTAGACCTATACTTATTTTATAAATAGACCTATAATGACACTAGGAAATCTGTTCTTTCTTTAACAGATCCAAAATACATATTGCTCACAAACACATTTATACACTACTTTGATCAAATTTATCAGAAAAATAATACAATATGCACATGTTAACAAGACAAATTAAGAGTTTATGATCCAAAGTATACCACTGTCAGAAATAGTGAAAGAATACAGTAACCATGGTGGGACTAAAATAAGCCCAAATGTTCTGTTTTCAATGTCCTAAAGAATGAATGAAGGTTGAGCACATACTCCAGTTTAGCACAAAAAATGCCTTCATCCTGAGGTAGGAAGAAAAGAACTATTCTACACTGCCTAGCTCCTGCTCCCTTCCTGGAGGAAAGCTTTCTGTGTTCTGGACCCTCATGCATCCATCAAAATTAAAAATAATCAAGCCAGGATCTGTCACAGAGAAAGAGTCTTCTTCCTTCATTACAATGAAGCAATTGCTCTCCTCCTTGCCTTAATGGACTCAGCTGCCTCCGACACTGGTGGAAAAAGCCCTGCCTATCTTGTTTCAATCTTCTCTAAGTTCCTGGCTTCAATTTACTCATGGGGCTGAATCTGACTCAGAATCCCCCTCCCCCAGTTCTTATCTATTTATCCTCCTTAAGAGAGCGAATTTTTACAAGAGAACCAATCCTTCAGACCGATTTGAGCAGTGCAACAGTGACATCCCATGGCTGCCTACCTTAGGCACCAAACAGCTTTCCTGGCTTGGCAGTGGCCTCCCCTACTCTGGGGAAAAAAAAATTATGATGACAGAATATTAACTGTCCTCAGTGCATTTTATCCATTTACCTCCACATTAAAACTACCTAGGTAGTTTTCTCAATGTTTCCAAAGCACCAGAAATTGTCTTCAGATGCAGCCTTAGGCTCAGACTTACTGAGTTTTCCTTGCACTGTATGTTAACAAGCAGACTCAGGAACAGACAGGTGTGTAGGTGCTTTTATCATTCCTCATTTATGGCTGCAAGGTGCATGTGAGGTATTTTTTTGTGATTAACTGCAGCCTAATAGAAACACAGGTGGCAGGGTGTGGTGTGCATGTACAGCAGTGATCTGTATGCAAAGGGAGTGGAAAGGTTATGAGAAGTGTTAAATACAGAATTGCTATTTAGTTCAAAGGGATCCAAAATCTACGTTCCTCAGAGACCATTCAACTCCAAAGCTAAGTGAGCAAACTAAACCTGAGATTTTCAATGTCTCAAGTCTGAACTCTAAATTTGTCTTAATACCTGAAGTGAGGAATAGCTTCTCTAGTTTGATGGCAATGGATTTAATTGTGCAACTTTTATTAAGTTAATCTAATGCTGCATTGCCATACAGTGTTACAAGGACTAAACAAGTTTTATCACCCTTTCCCTTGCACCAGAGGGGTCTGATTCTGATGCTCCCCAGGGTGGCCGGGGGCCTCCACTGGCCTTACCATGTGGAAATGCTCTCATACTCTCTCTACAGATATAAATTTTCCAGCCTTAAGTGAACAGTTTGGTAACTTAAGTACCAAAACCTTCCTCAACACAAGATAAACCTGACACAACAGCCAAAGAGGAGCAGTCCAAATAAACTACACTACACACGATCAGAGGGAATGCACAACACAAAGCTGTAAGACAAAAGAACCAGTGACTATCCTGACCCAGTGTTCTGTATTTGCAGACAACCAATACATTTTTAATTCAAAATATTTACTTTACAATGGTCAGATAAAGCACTTCAGAAAGCAAGCAAGTCTTGAGACCAGAAGGCCACAAGTCACAGGTACAGTTTCACAGGAGGAGTCAAGGTGCAGCTGCACTCTTTGTTCAAGCTCTGTTTGCACATGAAGTACTACAACATTAGCACCTTCTACTCCATCCATTTCTATAACGAAAAATGATAGCTGGATAAAGCTTTATTATCAACTAATGCAGTAAGTAGCTGATAATTTTTAAAGTCTGAAACATCTAAAACTGTATTCTTTTTATAACACATGCCTATTGTGTTTGTAGGAAAAAGTCATCATTAAGGAACTGCCACTCTTCCCACAGGCTATTAAGAGGACTGCAAGCCATGTGTAACTATCCATTTTTAGTCTAAAGGCTTTCCCTTGTGTGCAGAATGCTTTCCAATTTATACAGACACACTCCTTTCAAACTACAAAAACCAAAACCCAACCTGAAGCGAAGGAATTTTGCCATTTCCCTTTTTTTTCTTCCTATTTCTCCCCTTTGTGTTATTTGTCTACTTTATTCTAGTTTTTTCCACTAATGAATCTTTCTTTGCTCAAGTCTTACTGTCATTTTGTTGAAACTATTCAAAGTGCCTCAAGCTGCTAAACACCTGGCAAAACACACAAACATTTAAGACTTTAGTCTGAATATTAAATCACGGTTTCCATGTGAGAACAATGTGGTCCTTTCTGATTTAATACCTTCTTTTGAACTGTATGTCATTTTTGCTTTCAAATTAATCTGAGCATGGAAAACAGGTTGAATATATTTTTATTAGACACTCCAAATATTTAGACAGTCATTTTAATCATGTTGTGGCAAAATTATTATGCTTGTCAGTCTGAAAACATGCAATTTCCATATTTCCCTTACATAAACCCTCTTTAACAAAGGATTATTAAAATCCTAAATGCTATTTACTCTTCTTTTCCCCTCCCTCTCTGGCATGCATACTTAAAAGAAGCCCTAAAAAAATATTTGGGCTGCATTAAGAAACATCTGAATTGCAGTTACAATTCTAGTGTAGTCACAAACTTGTCATTAAAATGCACAGCACAGTGCTAGTGCAGCTGTATACAGCTTTTATTATTCAGACTACTAAATAGATGAAACATATTTTCCTTCAATGTAAACTGTGCAACTAGAAACACAAGAATTTGAGACTTTTTTATTTCCTCAGGAGAAAGCCCAGATCCTTGAGCTCAATAACTGCTCTTTGGCCAAGGGCCAATCTGGATTTATTGCAAGAGTCCCTGTACTGCCTCTCCAGACACACATTTTGTAATACATGAAGAAGCTGGTGGGAAAGGCAAGCTTTCAGCCTCCATCACCTCTTTTTATTACCATGTACCTGTTAATACTTTCAGGCTCTAACTCCATATTCCCCAGGTAGGATACAGGCAGCTGCCCTCAGACTGGGCATCAGCTCTGATACCACAGGAGTCAGCTTACACCATCACTTACAGGGTGCAGAGCCCCAGGCCTCACTGCTGAGCTAGAGAACAAAACTGTCGCCAGCTCTGCATCCTTAGACTTGTACCACACCTTTTAGTAGAGTCCTGGGAGGTTCATGCCAGCTTAAACTGATGCCTTGAGTTTTAACTTTTATATCTTTCAGATTCTCTGCTGCCTACTATGCAACCCTGAAACATCATATTAGGTATTAGTAAATTCTCTTCACAGGGTAGTTAAACAAAACAATCCCTTCCCAGCCAGAGAATCAAGGACAACCATTACTCAAAAAGCAGAAACAAGTCGAAGGGAAGGAGGCAAACCAGGGGGTTGAGACTTCATGCCCTGAAGCTGTTATTGGACAACTGGAACCAATATGTTGATGAACCAAAACTTATAGAAGTGTAAAAACTCGTGACTGGAAACCGTCTTGGATTCAACCTGGGTGTAGTTCTGGACAGGCTCTCGTGCTGCCCAAGGTGCATTCTTTTAAGGCCTTTCAATAAATACTTATTTTATTCCTTTTGCTCTGCCTAATCTCTGTTCCAGGTCAGCCTTTCTAGGCATCAAAACACTATCCTGCAAAGACTGAGGTCAATTTCTACCCTGACCAAATTCTGACCAGTGCATAAACAAGCTTTGATACAAACTTCATATCTCAAGCATTAATCTGTGTTGCTAGCTGCTAAGCATCAATTATTTATAATCACAGCCTATGTAATCATCCCTAATTTTTGGTTTGAATTTAATATATCAGGACAACAGTAAAGCAGAAGAAAAGCTCCAAAGCTCACACACAAATCTTCGGGAGTAAGTTGCTGAAATAACAAGGAAGAATCACAGAGGTACAGTAGAAGACCACACACAAGAGACAGCAGCAAAGAGTTTGGCAGATAGATCCCTCTTGCAGTCAGTTGTGCAGCAGAAATGCAGCAGAAGAAAACAGTGCAAGCTCTAAAGGGCAGTCAGTAGAGCCCACGAGCCAGATGAGCCATCAGTGTGAGAATTAAAGAATATAACCCTAAAAGGAAACAAGTCCTCTGCCAGATTTCAGCCTTCTGTAAGCTGAGCAACAAGGAATTTTCTGGCACATTGTGTGCCCTTCTCCTGAGGTGGCAGCAGAGTCTCATTATCTCCATAGGCTGTAAAAGTGCCTCTAATTAGCAGTCACCAATGCTCTATCAGAGGGCATTTTGGAGTAGATATATTCTAATTGTCTCTGTTGGGTGTCTACAGCAATTCCATAGAAAACAACCTTCACACGGGGTATGCTCAGCTTGGAGGCATTCCTGTCTGTTCTTTCACTCATTCAGTGCATTTTAAGCCTGGATGCCACATAAAGCTGAGATGGATGTGCTACGATTAAAGACAGAATAAAAATGAAATGAACCAATAGACCGAGGTTAAAAATTGGAAGTAGCAACAGTTAATTAGTTCCATAGTTGAAAAGAGAGAAGCCACAGTGCTTCTGCTCAAGAGGCTAGTGCTGCTATTAGATTATGCTATTAGAATGTTCCAGGAATGGATTTCTACATTTCTATTATTTAAAAAATAATGTGTATTTTATTATTGATTTCCAATAGCTAAAGCTTCCGTATTTCTCAGTCTTCCTATCGCAATCTGTTGCTCCTCACTCTGACATCTACAAGGACAATCAATACTTACTTTTCCCATACCACAAAAGAGGGTAATGCAAAATAAAAGAGAATATTCATTAGCTGTGACAGAAAATTACTTGACTCTCAGTCTTCATCCTCTTTTTCTCTGTCCTCTGAAGCAGCCATAAACATTAAATTGACTTTAATCCCTTCCCTGTCATATTGGTGGTACAGATGCCCACTTAAACACAACAGGCTTTCATTCTTTCACCTACATCCAAAGGGTGAAGTTTGCCTGTACCCCACACCTACAGGGCTAATTGAATGCATAGGTGTCTTACTATACATATATATTTATGGAGAAAGACAAAAATTGGTTATTTAGAAAAGCCCTTATGCCACTCTATTTTCAGAATTTTTAATTTCCAAAGATCTTAGTAATAGGTTCTTGGGTAACATCTTTTGAAGTGCAGACTATTTCATACGATTCACACATTTGGAGAGGGAAAAAAAAAAATTGTATATATATAACACAAAATGTAAGTGACTCAGATTCCAGACATTTCACTTAAAATATGTTATCATCTGCCTGCTGACAGGAATACTAGTGCATCTGAGAAGAGTTATCAGTCTTTGTTGTTGTTGTTTTTAAAGCAGACAGTGTTTCTTCAAGCACTGGCACTGGGCCTCACTGGACACAAGGCAAATTCCAATCTAGACCAGTCTGGGCTACAATAGTTTTGGTCCCCTGACAGGTTCATTTACAACACCGTCACACTGAGCTAACTGGCCCCCAGGCAGATATCAGCCACTTGTAGGACTAGGAAGTTTTCACTCTGGTGGAAGAAATTTTACTTTTTTAAGTCTCCTTTATCATTCCTCTGTCCTATGATTATCACTCAAATTTTTACATAGGAGCAAAAGATCACTGAATAATGCTGTCACACTAGAAGCTCAATGTGCACCATTAACTTCAGTATGTTTGTGTTAATCTTGGCTACATATATGTGTCACATCCAAGAGTATTCCTATTTACAACAGGATATTCCCAAAAGCTTTCTCATTTTCCATGTGATTTTTTTTTTTTTTTTTTTTTTTTTTTTTTTTGGTTAGTTGTTTATGAGTATATTTAATCCACTTTAAGTTTGAAGGTCACTCACATTTCACAGGCTCATGCATGACTTACACTTTGATCACAAATGCAAATCAGCAGCATATTTTCATGAATTTATTGCTTTTAATCAAAAATTAGACTTTCATGTCTGGAGATTTATCTGGATACTTCATCACTTCAGTAAGGACACATCTAAATGAAAAATCACAGGATGCCAACAACACTGCTTGAACTGTTACTATTTTGTATGAACGCAATGTTCTTCCATCCCTGCTCTAAATCAGATGTCTATATGTGTAACAATAAGAATTTTTTTTTAAAATAGCACCCAAAACAATGTCTAAGTTCCCTTCAGCTCTGAAAAACATGTTTTGGTTGACTGAACAAATTACTTATTACAAAGCATACCATAACTGGGTTTTCTCTGCCTTTCACTACTTTTAATCTTGCTGATGTTATTTACATTCTGTTCAATAAATAAAATCAAGATTAAAAAGTTAAGCTGCCTGAAGGCACACTTTGCTAACAGAGATTTTCAACTATACAGCTTGTTTTCAACTTTTAATAACATCCAGAGAGATATTCTGCACTATAAGATACCAATGTGATGTGTGTGTGTAATCAGTGAAACCCCCAATAATTAATAACATTTTCTCTTCTACGTAACTGCCATCTACTTCTTGATTATCCTCTATGATCTGTATGAACACTCCACTCCAACAGCACCTCACCAGCTTGCTGGGTGAGGACCAGGAGAGCAGAAATTCATGGTATGAACACAGAGAAACCCTCAAGGAGAATAAGGGTGATGGAGTAGCATTTGAGATTGACAGAGCTGATGCATCTCACCAGTGGAGACAGGCTGATCCCTGTGCCTCTGGGAGGCATGCTGGGCTGCCCTGGCAGCCTATACTGTGTATGGCCCCGTGCTGAGTGGGATTTGTTGCCAGACCAACAATCGTCACTCTTTATTAGAGCCATTTTTCCTCAACCAGTGAAGTGAAAATGACAGGAAAATAAACAGTTGTCTGAGAACATAAGCCACCAGTGAGCGGTCCTCAGCAACAGCATCTTAAAAAAAACCAAAAAACAAAACCCAAAAACCAGCCATTAAGCTCCCTTGACACAGCTGGAACTGGAACTGGCTGTGCTGCTGAATTGCTGCAGAAAGCAATGGAAAAGCCCAACTGAGAAAGAAGTAGCTGTAGTAGCAAAATTGCAAATGGCTTGGAAAGAAGTCTTTTCAGCTGACACATTCTACAGCACCCTCTGATGATTGATATGACAAATGGTGCAGCTCCTTCCCAAACTGGGGGTTAAATGTGCAAGAAAATTGTCCATCAGGATTTCTCCCAGCTCCTGACAATTAAATACACACAATGTCCTCTGTCCTCAGCTGAACAGGATCTTAGAGCAGCACCAGGACACCAAGAATGAGATCATGCAAGCATCTGCTCCTCTCCCTTTCTGGGAAAAGGGTTCCTTCCCACCATTTGTCTGGCTCATTCCTCCCTTTTCTTCTTTCCCTTCCCTATTAATGCAGTTACAAGAAGAAAGTTGTAACCATGATAATGCTGCACCTCAGGAAAATGGGAAATGGCACAGGATTACTTTTATTATATCTTGAAGTGTCCAAGGCTTAGGGACTGCAATGCTGATAAATAGCACTTCTAGGGATTCTATTAGAGCTCAGATGACATATTCTACTTAGCTCATTATGACATAATTGCACTCTTTCAGGTGCACTACTTTGCCTGCAGCCATTACAGAGAATTGCTAAAAATTAAAATAAAGAAATAATTTAAAAGTTCACCAGCTCATATAAAGGTCCTTACTTTTAAAAAAATAGCACTAAACCCTTATTTTATTTGGGTATTCCTCAGAAAAAGAATCACCAACTGGCTGAGATCCCATTTACCTTCATAAATGTACAGAAAGAAACAAACTGAAATTAGTACCAAACAGTTTCTGAAAAAATACATCTTACAGAGACATCCAACCTACTGTTAATTCCTGAAGATTTCTAAGAAGCTCCAGCAAATGTTTGAAGTCCCACATTCTTAATCATATTTCTCAAAACACACAGCCCACAATCAAAACCTTGAAGTCAAGATCCAATTAATTCTGAGGTTTTCCTTTTTATACATCATCACATTTTTCCTTATAAGGAGAATTTCTTTAAAGAGATTAAAACCTGAATATGTATTTAATCCCATAATGTCTAATAACTGGCTTACTTAAATGTTTCTAAACAGTGAAGGGGAAGGAAGCTTTTTGAGAAGAAAGAACAAACTACAAGCAGCAAATAAAAGTGATCAGCTGCGTGACTGTCTGGAAACGTCTAATTCATTTTTCTGTTTTAGAAACCAGATGACAATCACCTGCTGTTAGGCCAGCTAGGAACTGTGTGATTTCAAAAAGTATAATTCATTAATTCTTCTTAGTAATTACTTTCACAAAACTCTTACAGTTTTCCTCTGTGCCCCACAATTCAATAGTACCCCTATTTCTGCCACACAGTCTGATTCAGTTTTTGTCTATGGATTTTGGTAGAAACTAATTGAGCTTAATAAGGGTCAGAAGAGCTGATCATTGGGTTTGGTTTTGGGTTGTGCTTTTACTTCTTGAGGATCCTTTCTCCTTTGGCTGCAGTCAGCAGATCCCACCAGCATCCAGAGACAAGGCTTTCCCCACCACCTCCTGAGCCAGGCTCACAATAGACTCACAGACTATTTCAAATACCAGAAAATTCTTTTTTTTTCTGGCTTCAGGAATGTTTTTTTTCCTATGAAGTAAAACTGAGAGATCTATTTCCACTAAGTCTTTAACTATTTTTCCCTTCTGGCTCCACACTCGAGGACTGGCCTTTGCCAGTGCTCTCTGCCAGGGTAGGTCTCCCTCCATAGGCTCTTGCTGAACTTTTCCAGGTCACACAGCACTTGTCTCCCTTGTCCCACAACTGCTTCCTTGCCATCAATTTCTTTTATCCTGTGCACATGAAGCAAGCTGTCATTTAAATAGACTGTATTGACCATCAGCATGATTTCTTAGTATTCATCCAGCAGGATGAAATTGTCATACCCCACGCTGGTATCTAAATATTTCCTTCAGATAATGACTGAGTAGTCCTTGAAATTATACCCATTATGCTTCTGACCCCCATTTGCCACCTGCAGTTATCATCTTCGTCCATCTGCACTCATCATGGCTGTTCATCTTTGTCAAATTTACAGCAAACAGTCTTGGAAGGAACAATACACCAAGCACAGTTGTAAAGAGGAGAAACCAAATAGGGGGTGGGGTGGGGAGGTGTCTCTAAAAAAAAAACAGGTGTAGAAGTTGTTAACTGCAGAGATATGGCACAAATTACTCAAAGTACAATTTCAATAATTGGGACAACTCATTTTCTTGATGCAGCTGAGAATTATGTGGTCCTACCTTTTCACTAAGACACTAAGCACTACAGAACATAAAATTATTTAGGAAAGCATGTTCATTAAATTCTACCACATCGTGAGAAGCAAACCTTAACCAAAGTATTTAGAATAAAATATTCATATTTCAGATGATACAGGTAGTGAATTTTGACAGCATCCAATCACAGAGACTGCAGTACCTATACTCAAGGCCCCAGAGCAGTTGTGTTGTTTCTTTTTTACAGCAGTGCTTAAGAAGAAAAGCTTTCATTTGATCAGATGAAACTTAATGAAAGTGATTTAGCCTATAAAGTTAATGATCACTTTGGTGTCACTTTCACAGAATTTGGAGACTTTCCATTCTGAGGCAAGAATGCAAACTTCCCAGAAAATGGTGCATCTGTGTTTCTCCACTATCGGTTCTACAGATAAAGAAGAAGATGCAGTGTCTGATTCACAGGCACGCTGCTTTTCCCAATTGCTTTATGGTAAATATAATCTTCCTCTTCTTGGACTTATTTGTAGATAAGCCTCTATTCCACACACCTATCTGTGTGCTCTCCAGGCTCCCCAGTGTGTATTTCTGCACTTTCTAGAGCATCTTAAAGGAAGCAAGGTCTATTAAACGCTCATCTGCTGGGCCAGGCTTTCCCCTGCACTCTCAGAGCCTGATCCAATGTCCACATTAAATCAGCACAAGTGTTTCCAGTAAATGCAGCATGCATTCAGTCACAACCCTGAGTACTCACCTCTGTTCCCCATTATTCAGCCTGCAGAGGATACAAGCATTATGAAGGCCTCACACACAAGTGCAGTAAGGACAAATTATTTTTCCCATTTTAAATTATGTTCCTGAAGTAAATGCAGCTTGGGGCTGTAGGAGCCAGAAGGACTGTCTAGAGATTTCCATGCTACTTCACTTTTTTTCTAGCAACCAAAATCACCAGAGAGATCACGAGTGCAGAAACTACAATTAGAGTAGCTACATATTTTGAAACTGATTTTTTCATCATGTCCAAAAGCAATTTCTTTTCATTACATTCATATTGTTAATAATAAAGAGAAGATAATGTTTGGTGCCAAGGTAGATTATCTTGTTTCTGTATAGAGAAATTTGGCTATGTGAATCCAGCGATTTGGTATCATGCACATGTGTTCACAATATTCTCCCTCCAGCCAAACAGGCCAGCATGAGGGGGCAGCAAACACAGTATTGTGATTAATTAATTAGAAATGAAGAGTTACTCTTAAGGATTACTCTGTAGTCACTGCATTCAGAACACACAAGGCAATTCCTGCAGTGTTAGAACCCAAAATACCACATTTAGATAGGAAACTGAGTGCCATATTTGAGCTTTCTCATGTTTCCTCTTCTTCTTATGACATTTTCCACTGCTTTATTACCCTGAACAGAAACACAGAGGCACTTTCATCTGCCAGATCCAGTTCAAAGTTGTCAGATGTCAACTTTGAATTCTTTGCTTTTGCTCATTCACATTCCATCAATTGCCAGCAGCTAAAAGTGGGGATTTGTGTATCCGGTGGCTTTTACTTGTGAAATATATAACATTTTGATAAATACTATAATTTTAAGTGTTTTAAAGCCAGCTTTATACTGTTAATGAGGTCATACTATAAGGAAATGCAATTACAATTAATTTCTTTAAAGTTACTTTGCTTAGAAAATAAAATGCCTGTACAAATTTGCAAGTTAAAAATCAAAATTGTCATATACTACATGTAAGCCTTTAGTACAAATAGAATTTCTGACAGATTTATGTTCAGGATAAAAAATATTACCTGTCAAAAACAGTCATGAAAAATTAAATACCTGCTTAATGTGCAGCTTCAAGTATTGTGAATTTAGCATTCATTATCATAAACACAGTAGTATGATCTAATTATGTATTCTGTACTAAGTTTGTCAGATAACACAACTTGCAAATGGCACAACTAAATCAAATATGTTCTACTTACCTATTGAGTGTTAGTGAAATTGCACATAAAATGGCTTTTTTGCAGTCAATTTTAAGATGCTGCAACATTGTGACGGGTTTTATTTTATTTTAGGATTTTATCATCAGTTTACCAACTAATTTTAGAGCTTTTTTCAGCATGAGAATATCTTAATATCCAAACACAAATAGATGAGTTGTTGTATGAATCATCAATCTTATCAATGCTTATCTTCATCTCACACACACTGACCAAGTCTGCCCATCTTTTTCCACTGTGCTGTGATTCACAATTTAGGCAAAGGCAAGTAGGTCTTTACAAACCATTTAACTGAAATAAAGCAAGGCAAGAATCTGAAGGCCAGTGTGCTTTGTCCTGGTTTGGGCTGGGATAGAGTTAATTTCCTTCCTAATAGCTGGCACAGTGTTGTGTTACCCCACCAGGGAGAAGGCTGGGGATGGGTCACAGCCCGGACAGCTGACCCCAGGGACCCCAGGGATATTCCAGACCACATGCTATCATGGTCAGTAAATAAACTAGGGAGGAAGGGGCTAGGGGCCAGAGGGACACTGCTCAGAAATGGGCTGGGCATCACTCAGCAGGAAGGGAGCAATTGCATTGTGCATTGCTTGCTTTCTATATTCTGCTATTTTTTAAATTAATAATAGTTATTATTATACCTTCCACTTCTGTTCCAACTCTCTTTAGCTCAAGCCATGAATTTTACAATTTTTTACCCAATTCTCTCTCCTATCCCATTGGTGTGGGTGGGGAGCAAGCAAACTCTGTGGTGTTGAGCTTCCTGCCAGTTTAAACCACCACTGGTTCTAACATCAGCAAGATTGGCTTCAGCAGCAAAAGAAAGTGGCTTGTGCCACACCTCATAGATTTCACAAAAATAGCCTGTCTTCTTAAACCAAAATCAGAGGTAAGAAACTGTAAGAAATATAATTGTTTTCTCATGAACTGGAGAGGCAGAACCAGGACAAAATAAAGTAACTATTATCTTTGAACATTACATGAGTTTTACTTCAATCAGTCTAGTCCCTAATATGCATCCTTGGGATGTCAAATAGGTCTTACTTTTGCTTTCCACTCAAGCTCCTATGTCCTCAACTGTGTTTCTCTCAGTGGCAGTGGAAAAGCACAACCTCTGCTGCCTCACCCTTCAGCTGGAGTCATTTTCTCTGGGATGATCTCTCCCCTGCCTCTCTCCAGTACAGATTTGCCCTCACAGCCTTGTGACACAATCCTTCTTCACCAGGTGTATTTTTAACTGTTCTTCAGAAATGAAGAGCTACACCTGCTGTCTGGGGTGGTCTGAATTTTCTACTCCTTCCATTGCTCCCTCCCTGCAAAGTCAGGTTTTGATCATTCCTTTGTTCTCTGGCTCCCAGCTCCTTTCATGTCAGTCTGAACATATTCTCACAGTGCCTTTTTATACATGTTATGACATCTGACTGGAGCATCTCAATAGGATTTGAAAAACTGTGTGAACACAAGGAAATACTCTAATTATGATCATCATCATCTCCATTCACATTACTTGCAAAACTGTTCCTGGTGTGACAGTCCCATTCTATTTGACACATATACACAAAACATTCAACCAAAAGGCCATCTCTGTAAAAGAGGCTCTAAAAATGGGTTCTGAAAAATCACTGTAGGTTCTTCTTGATTTAAAGGAAGATGTCTCATTTATTGAGACATCTGTATTCAGGTTTTTTCCTGAATTTTTAAACTTATAAAAGCAAATTTATATCCATTTCATAAAAACAGGGCAAAGAGTGATCCTCCTACATGCATAAAAAAATGAAACATAAGGCTGTAAAGGTACATAGAAGAAAATGAAGGAAATGGAGTGTACACACACATTTAAAAGTTATCCACATAAAAGCTAAAATTTACTTCCAAATCCCAATTCTATTATGACCATAATAAAAAAACCTAGGTATAGATATCTATGAGATACAAGCCACAAGCATCTGTAAATACCTACTGCCCACAAAGCACAGTAATACAACTCTTCCAGTCAAAGGAAATGCTGAGATTAAACATCTTCAGAAAACAAGCACCCAAATTTCATCTTAGTAATATAAAGCAAGGGACTAAATTATTTTTACTTCAACGTTTAACCTGCCATGATATTGTTCAAAGAGTGAAGAATTAGAACAAAGACAACAAAAAACTCAAAAGTATTGAAAAATCAGAAACTCTCTTCAAAATGCTGCAGATAAATAATGAATTTAAATCATTCAATTATTATGCCACAGAATTGGGGCCTACTGGGGAAATATTGGCACACTACAAATTAGAGTTTTAATAATACAATTCTTGATTTCTAATACTTAAAATTTTCCCCATGGTGATTATGGTAAGAATAATAATAATAATGTGCAATAACTGTAATTAATCTAATTACTTCATTAAAATGATGATGGCTATTAACACTATAGGTCATAAATTAAGACAAGACCTTCTCTGAACATTAATAGAGATGAAATATGTTTTCCTCTGCACAATGGACAAGGCACCAGCTGCTTCTTTGGTGAAAAAAATAGCGGGATGATTATCTAAAGATGCAAATGGAGTTTCTTTCACTACCCACTGTGATGGTTGAATATCAATGACACAAAACCAATTTTTCTTCAGATGGAAAGGAAATGGTCACAGTCTGCTGCAGAAGAGGGAGAGCTTTGCTTTTCCCATTTCAAGGCCTATGACCTGGAAGCACTTCCCCTGCCCTACTGTTGCTCCTTTGTCCCTTCCTCCTAAGAAACTTCCATGTGAAATGCTATATTGATTACTAAATTTTTACTAGTACATTTGCTTGTTCTCTAAAATATTTTTATAGTATTTCATTTGTGAGCTTTTGGGTATTCATTTGTATGCATTAACTCTACCTATGTGAAACATCATATATGATAATAAATATGTATCTTGGCACATGGAGGTGAAAATCTTGTGCAAAGTTGGAAAAACATGATAAATCAATTATTTATGTCCTTTTTATTGCCTCCCTGGCCAGATAACTCTTTGTTCCCTGGGGCTTTAACATTCCAATCCAGTGAACAGATTACAGCATCCATCATTTGCTTGAAATCCGCATGCCAAATAAATATTTCTTCCATCTGCCTCTCGTGAAATGTCACCTCTTTTCTACAAGCACTGATATGATTCAGTCTTAAAAGAGCTCCAGGTTTCCCTGCTATAAAAGCCATAGAGTCTAACCCAGGCCAAGGAAAATGGTGACATCAAGCCAAGACATTCCAATTCCCTGGTTACTCCAAGTCTTCCTTGAAAACAGGGAATTCACATGCAGAATATTTTGTCAGGAATACATACAACTGCAATCTACGCTTTCCTGGATTTTCCAGGAAAAGGTACGAGTGGAAAATGCCACAATGTGAAGCTCTCCATGGAGGTCAACCTTGTGTACCCTAAATAGTGCCTCCCTCTTCATATCCCAGAGCCAGCTGGAAAATTACATCCTACAGGGAACAGCAAGACAGAGAGAAGAGCAAAGTGGAACCTGTAGAGAGATTTTGCCAAATGACAGAATTTGTGGAGATTGCAGACAGAAGAAAGGTCACAAAAAATAAAGTTCTCTATGGCTTCTGGGTTAGCAGACCTGTGGTTGACCTCAAGCAATGTGACCATTTAGCCTGTTTACACAAGTTATTTAACACTGTCACAGAGAGTTTGATTCTTTCATAAGCAAATATTCTATTCAGAAAATACTTACTTTTACTGAAGCTGGTAAGCTTCAAAAATGAGGCTTCTATTCATAGACAGACAAAGGCCATTTGCCCACCTCCCTCCCAAAGCAGCCCTTCTGGAACACAGCTACTCCTTCACCAGCCTCCCAGATATGTCTGGGATGATAAAATTTTAAATTCGCTTATTTTGTAATTTTCTATCAGTTGATACAGACATGAGTGAACCAGAAATATGACAAAACTCTAGTGTCTCCCTACCCAAAAAATAATATGATAAAAAGAAATAATCTAAAACTTGTAAGGAATTAAAACAAAATTGCACTTCAGCTGGGAAATGGCATCAGATTTTGCTTTCAAATATAAACCCAAGGAAGTCACAAAACGAACTATGATAATTAGTAAGAATTCATAGAAGCTGCCTAGGCATGGATTTATTTTTGTTTAATGTGCAACTTCAGTGGCAGTCAAGTTAGAAAAAAAAAGGTTAAAAAGTGCATTTTTAAAGGAAATAATGAATAATTCAATTTTAAGGAAGGAAGCATAGGAACAATTGACTCAATCTTTCCTTTTCACTGTATTATTTATGCTGGTCTTTATTTCCATAAGAGATAAACCTCTCTTAAACAACTATACTTCTAGAACAATTGTTTTTAATTATAAGATTGCAAAACATTTTGCTAGGACTGAGTCTCATTTTGTGAAGTATGCTTGATAAAAAATAGGAAAAGACAAAAAAACTAACATTTGAATGACATTCAATAGCAATTTTGGCCAAAGATTTACAGACTATTAGCATTTTTCTTCATATGAGCTGTTCTATTTACAGGAGGAAAAATGCTGGTCTGTGGAAAACAGGGAAAAGTCCCAACCTCTAAAACACACAGAACTTTTAATCATTCTGCTCTGTGCCATCATTTTGCTTGGCCTTACATTTCTCAGAGCCTGAGTGCTATTAGAAAAGTAAACTGAGACAGAGACAAATTATTTCTTCTACAATTCACAATTGCTTTTCACTCTGCTTTGTGCAGTTCTTAATAAGTCAACTACAGTTCATGCTCCATATATAGTGTATTATAGTTTTGCCAATAACTAGGAGGGATAAAAAATCTCCCCCTCCCTCCAAATTATAAGCAAATTGATATAGGTCTAAAGATCTTGTTTCCAAAATAATGGCTTTGGTGTTCATTCTTTTATTTTCCTTTTTTTTTTAGTTTTCTTTTTTTGGTGTTATGGTTCATGTTTTCAACTTCTCTGGAACAATGAGAAGGGAAAAAAAAAGGAATTTAAAAAATGAAAAGCTGGCTCTTGCAAAATACTACCAGCCTGGCAGCTGGACCTTTATAAATTATATCAAACATTGCAAGGAAATAAAAACTGAGAAAATAATTGTTAGACAACATGAAAGAAAAGGTGCCTTAAAGGACAAAAATTTTGTCAACTCAGAAGTTGAAGAGGGCCAACCAGCCTCTTCCTCTTGTCTCACATCCTGCACTTGTAACTTAATGGTCATTCCTGAGATTTGCATGCTGGTCAGCACTACTTGCAAGCATGCAAGAAAAAAATACAGAACCTTGTTCAAGATCCTATTTTTAACTCTGGTAATTTCTGGCATATTCAAAAAAAATACTAATATCCAGGCTAGGCACTGGTGAGGTCTAAATATCTTACCAAAAATACCTGTGTTCACTTGAAGAACTTTTACCTTCCTGGCACTGGATATACAGGGATCTTACATTAGAAAAAAAGAATTCTCTGAATGTTCATGCATAAATAGACTTATGTCTTTTTTGGTGCAGTGCCCTTGCTGATCTTATGAAGACAATGGAATGTCAGAGAAACAAACAGCAAGAGCTCCTTTAACACACTCAGCACAATCATTTCTTCCTTAAGGCACACACATCTTAGAAACTCTGCTGGCAGGTTTGCCTTTGTTCATCGTGTTCCTGCTGTGTCCAGATGTTTGCCTTTGCACCACTCTAGTAAGAAACATCACAAAAGGTTTCCTGATTTGCTTGTGGGCAGAGCTGTGTGTGCACAGCTGGTCCAGCCCAGCAACAGAGAGCCTCTCTGACCCCAGAGGGGAAGGAGAAGTAACTGCAACTTCATTTCAATGACTGCCAGTAACAATTCTGCTGCACCTTTGAGTGAGGAGCTGAAACACTTTTGAGCCTGTCTGGATCATCTGCATCACTTCAGATCATTCAATGCAGGCCTGTGCCATCACAGCTGCACTACACTAATGCTGGGCAGCTGGACCATCCTTTTCCTTTTCCATAAAATATACTGCCCTCAGTCAGGACTTGGACATGAACAGGAAACTTGAACCCCTTGCTGAGAACTTCCAATGAATCAGGATTCTTGGAATGCAGGTGCTCAGCAGTTACTCAGAATCTTGGAAGGATACTCAGAGTAGGTTCTCCTGAGCATGAGGCAGTTCAACTCAGTGGTCAGATTTGAACACCTTATGCCTTATTTGGAAAAGTAATGTGGTGAGGAGCTGTCATATTCCACTGCTGGAGCTGCAGGGGTCCTTGACACAAAATTTCAAGGCTAAAGCATGGCCAGCAGGCGTGTCTGGGGATCCTGCACCAGCCCCAATGTTCCACTGCACTCCTGACACCTCAGCCCATGCAGCCTGTTCAAAGAAAGTCTTCATTAGTTTAATTTCAGGGGGAAAGCAGGTCATTCTTTCAGGTCTACAATTTCCTAGATTTTACCCTCTGGGCTAGTGTATGGTTCTTTTTTGATTCCCATGGGGCTGAGCACATGCTCAGACAGAGAGGGAGAACACCTCAGCTAAGTCTGATTTTTTTTGACTAGTGACACTCATGATCAGATTAAATTCTGGTGTTTGGCTGTCAGAATTCATTCTGTTAAAGAACACTGACTATAAATTGCATAGTTGTGTCACTAATAATAATTTTTAAAAATTAAACATTTCTGCATATGAATATAGTAAAAAAAATCGACTTTTTTTCTGGCTTAAAACCAAAACATGAGTTACCCCTCCTGCACTAGAAACAAATAAAACAATTAAAAGGAAAAACAACTGTGCTTCTGGGAAAAGTTATTACTTTTTCTTAATCAGATTCATGAATGTTAATCAGTAAGTGCCTTAATGTGTGAAGGGAAAATGGCAATTTTCAGAGCTCTTCTCCCTGGAAGAATATTACATTATATATTTTCCATTCTGAATGTCCCAGACATATTTTACAAGTGCCTACTGACACTTTAAAGTTAGGATTGGATTCTGTATTTAAATTGCAACCCATCTCCAGTTTCAGGTCATTGAGATACAAAAGGTCATGATATTTGCCTTTCATTTTTCTCCTCTCAGAATACTAAAACTTGAGACTATAAAGAATGCTGTATGAAATATAATTTCTTGCCAATTGCATGAAGAATATACAGTGATTAAGTAAGTAGTTTGACCTGAGTTGTTTAATCCTATTCACCTAGGATCACCTTCAAAAATTTGGCTCCTCAATGCAAGTATGAATATTTTAAAGAATACAGGAAAATATTCAAGGTGAAAAACAGCCCCAAAAGATGAGAACCTGCTTCATCTTTGGGTCAAAAACATTGCCTCTGAATAAAAACAATGAAAAAAAGATATAAGTGACTTTTCTTTTACATTCAGCAGAGAATATATTCTTTTCAGTGTGGGACCTGAGAACATAAAATATGATAAAAGAAATCTAGGCTAGGTGGGCTCTCTCCTCCTGTCCCCAAAAACTTGCAGACAGGTTTCTTAATAAAACTTTCAGTCCTAATTCCACACAACCCCTTTTTACTGTACTTGTGAAGAAAGTAGACAAAGGCAGTAGATCTTGCACCTAGTTAACAGCCACTTAACACCTGCAGATGGGTGAGGTCACAGTGCAAATGGCATTCAGAGGCAGCTTTTCTACTGAAATTATTACATTCACCAATTTATAGGAGCTGAAATAGACCATTATCATCATCATCCACTCTGACCTGCATATTGACAACAACAGTCTTTTACCAACTTCTTCCTGAAGTGAGCCTGTAATATCTATTCCAGCTACCCTCTATCTTTTGAAATATGCCCAATTTGATTTTGGCACATTAAGGAATGGATATTCCGTCTCATTTCTCAGTACATTTTCAATTGGGCATATTGGTATCACTATTAAAATGTAATGCCTCAGTTCTAGGACAACATCAAGTCCCTTATTTTTCAAGTACTATCAGTACTCTATCAAAACTTTGCACATCACTTTTGGCAAGCACTGCCAAAACAAAAGCTGCCTTTTAGCATCCCATAGCAGGGACTCCTCAAACTCAAAATAGTCCATAAAAGTTTCTGTGACAGAAGTACAAGGACAGTTCCTGCACAATTAACTACTTAGTAGCCAGGCTCAGAACAGCTCTGAGGGCCAGCTGCCACGGGGACACTGTGCCTCCTATGCTCTTCACCTGCTTTTCCTTTCCTCATGTCAGGAGCTCAAGGCACATCTCAGGGTTTCATTATATGCTGCAATACACAGATACGTGCCAAAAATACACTCTTGTCTCAAAGTAATAACACTTACTGCTCCCATCAGACCCCCAGTGACCACACCAGATCTCTGCTGAGAGGCATCTCATCCTCCAAACACTCAACACATGAAAGTGTGTATTTCCTAACACTTCCACACACATGTACATTCACAGCATCCACAAGCCAAAAAAGCAGCTTGTCACACTTGTTCCCTTTCCCCCCCACTTCATCCCTTCAGGTGTGCTCACAGGCCACCAGGCAGTGTCTGAGCTGGTTGAGCTTCCCCCTTTCCTCCCTTCTCAGAGGTCAGAGAGCAGCCCTACAGGGAAGTGAGGGTTCAAGTCCCTGTTCAGGCACCAAAATGTAGCTATTTGAAGGCTAGGGCTTTCCCAGCCTCCGAGAGCTACTTGAACCCTGATAGCTCAGGAGGAGTTCACTCACTCAGTACTCCTCACTCAGGAGGAGTAGCTGGCTCTAGCTACCTGCCAGCAAGGAAACAAAGGCTGGGATTTGCAGCTGAGGTTCCAAAGACAGTTTATTCTTCGAAGGGGGGTCAGCGTACAAAATCCAAATACTACAAGTAGACAGGGATATTTATACATTTCAAAGGGATTGAAAAGTTAACGAATTAAACTACTAGTTAGTAACACTATCCAATTACATTACAACTTTAAGTCTAAAAAAAACCAGTCACTTAGCTAACTTAAAGACCAATAGGAATCTTAAAAGATAAGGGGGCTTCAGTAAGGGGAGTGTATCATCTTAAAGGAATTTTCTTTGTCTCTTAAGAAGTAGAGTTCCAGGGGTATGTTTCTGGGGGTTTCATATCATCCACAAGGGGAGGCTGCTGGCAAGAGGAAAAGGGCAGCACAGAACACCTGGCCATGCACAGGGGCTCCAACACCTTCTCTCTGGCAGCATCCTGGAGCTGGGACTCGCCCCAGGCACCCACTGCACAAAGGAACAGAGACAGGGCTGTGACACTCCCTGAGCCCTGCCTTACTCAGGGAGCCAAAGCATTACAGAGCCCCGTGTGAGCAGCCACAAAATCATCTCAGAACCCATCAATTCCGTTAAGAACCTCCTGATCACCCTTGGAGGAACACATCCAGACTGCACTCCCCAGCCAGTAAGGCCCTTCTATTAACAAAACTGTGGATCTCCAAAGATGACAGATTATTTTTTTTTAATCTGCTATTTTGAATTATTCAGCAGGTTGATAGAGCTTTCAGCTGCAATGCTCTTGCTTCCTCACTCTTAAGCCTAATAGCTCATCAAGATGCAACTTGCTTCTCCTCCTCCTCCCCCATCATTTCTGTTGTCCTTTTCAGCATCCAAGGTTTTAAGGAGTTTCTGCTTATGAGGTTTAGAGGCAAGACACTCATGAGTCTGCTGATAATACATTATGTTACTTACTGGTTTTTAATCCTGAATCAGTATCTTCTCCCTTTTAAATAGAAGTTGTATCTTTACAAGCTATTTGTTTTGTAAAATTTAAATTTAACTTTGTGCTGTGACTGCTAACTTAATGCCTCCAACTGCTGAAAAGCACTTCATTCTCTTTTTGTAAACATCACCTACAAATAATCTATTTGATTTCCCTGAATATATTGTCCAATCATCTTGTGCATTTGTGATCTTACTTTTATGCAGAAGCTGCAATTTATTACCATTAAAATCTTGTTACAGAGTATTATTTTCAATCTGTTGAAAATCAACTTCTGTGCTAGAAAACAGGGAAGAAAGATGGAAAGCAAGACCATGATGAACTTATTTTCCAGGATGCTTGTCTGATAAGGGTATTAAATGGATTTGCTTCCTCAAAGAGGAGTAAGAAGGAAGTTAAAGGTAAAAGGAAGAAGATTAGTTTGACACTGAAAGACTAAGAAGGTTTTTTAAACAGTATTTAGAAAAATAGCAAAACTATAAAATCTAGTTTATGCCAAAACTTCTCCCACCCTTGGCTCCACTGTAGGTTATACAGGTATGCTAGATTTGCAAGTAATTTATTATTGAAAAAAAGGCTATTAATTTGTTTTCTGTTAAAGAAATAAAACACATAAATAACTCTCAGTTCTTTCACTTTGAAGTGTCAGGTGTCACTTTACAGTGCTAAGTTTATTAGCCTTAAAAGTATTTTTCTTCTTTTGCTTTGTGCTACTGCTCTTTTTATCATATGTCACATTTATGGAAATTTTAACTAATGTTACAGAGTGCCCTGTTTATACTACAGATGGTGTATTTTTAATTTATATATTTATTTTTATTTACTGTTTTCTCTTCTCTGACTCAGAAATTTAATGAGCTCTCCCACACCTCATACCCAAGGGAAGTAAGAAGACTGAAGAGGGCACATTAAAAGCAGTAGCTGATTTTATAGCTGTTAAATGTGAAATATGCTATTTATAACACAGAAATTGAAGCCTGTGGCCACTATAAAAATGCTCAAAGTGAGGATGAGATACCTTTAATTTTGGGGAAGAATAACTTCTTCTCAAGTCATCCTACTAAATTTAACAGGAATTCCTGTAGAACAACTGTGTGTAAAAACTGACTACTGCATAGTAACACATCATAAAATCAAAAAATGGTTTGGGTTGGAAGAGATGTTAAAGCTCATCCAGCTCCATCCCTTGCCATGGCCAGGGATGCCTTCCACCAGACCAGGGTGCTCCAAGCCCCATTCAGCCAGGCCTTCAGCATTCCCAGGGATCCAGGGGCAGCCACAGCTGCTCTGGGCACCCTGAGCCAGGGCCTCAGCACCCTCTGTGACACCCCTTTGTAGTGTTCACCAGCTAACTGGATGTCACAGCTAGGACAAGTATTATTCCACACACACCTTTGCAGTCTTGCCACTACAATAACGTTGCCTCTGCTTCTGATTGCAGAAACGTTGATATTAAACATATTGTGGAGATAATCTGCTGTGCCTTTATTTACACATCAACTGGGGAAGGATGTCTTCTGTATTACTCAGTTAACTTTGCAGCTATTTCCATTTTCCCCCTATGGCTTCAAAGCAGTCAATAAGCAATTGATAAATCTTCTGTCGTCCTGGGCAATTAATTGGAGTTACACAGCACTGACTGCATCAATTCTCATGTATACGAAAAGCAAAAAATTGATTTCACAAATTTACTGGTACCTATTGATTTAGTGCCTCTTCCCCAGGCTATTCCCATTTAATGTTTTTGTGAGGTCATTGAAAAAAAAAATCAAGACTGTCAAATAAAATCTGTTTCTTCAGAGCTTTATCTGTTACATTATTTTGCAAGTATTTTTAGCCTTGGCAATATGTTTTCAGGCTGAGCTTCAGGCTTGTAAGATTTTCATCATCTAGAAAGTAAGCAAAAAAACCCAAAAACATCTGACCCAACCAACCATTAAGTAAAGGTGTTTTCAAGGTTCAGGGTCCTTTTAAAAAGTGAAAATTCCACCTACAAAAATCCTGTGTGAGACTTCACAGGCTCAAGATGAGTTTACAGACAAATGAAAGTACTTGTGTATCTAACCATCCAATTTGCATCTGCATGCATCTGATTGGCAGCTGAATACCATGCACATCCATAAAAATTGTTAGTCCAAGCACCCAGATTTGTTCCTAGGACCGAACTTCTAGCAGAGGATCACAGAGATAAATGCAGCAAAAGTAAACTGAATGTATCAAAAAATAGCTGTCTTTTGGTGAATTTGTCCTGAAGAACCTGTAGCTCACAGCTCATCACCCACATTTGTGAAGACACAATAGGCAGAAAAGCAAGGAAAATTACTTTTCTTTTTTTTTTTTTTTTTTTTATATTAACTTTTTTTTTTTTTTTTTTTTTTTGGTTAAAAGTAACATCGAATGGGGAGTCATTTAGCTCTGCATCCTCTTTAACCTCATCCTCTTTCAGGCCTTAGAGTTAGCAGTGTGGGTTTGATCTTATTGTCAGCACAGTGATACTCTGTGAATCCTTTTGTTTCTTTCCTATAGAGGCTCTCTCCCAGAATATCCTGTCAGGACCAGCCAACAAACTGAGGTTGTTGCAAGAAGCAGCTAAAATGAGATTTAGAAATCCATGAGATACCTCTTTTGCAAAGCTATGACTTATCCCCTGCTCTTCAAACATGGAAGTAAATTGACATTTTTTCTTTTTTTTTTTTAAAGGAAATAATTTCTACAGGATGCATGCATGTAAGTGCTATGCTGAGTATCCCTGTGAAGGGAGTGATGTTGAGAAACAATGGGGGTCTTAACAACTTTAAAAGTTCAGTAGATTGTCTTTTGGAGCAATATTGCATCAAGAACTCAAAACCTCAAGTCAAAAATCTAAGTGAAAATTTGCTACTGTGGAAGTCAGGTCTATGTATATTAACTGGTACATACAAAAAGTGAGGAAAGAATGTGTCTGCAATCATAACTTAAGACAACCAAAGCTGATCCCTCTATATGCAAGCACCAGCCTCACATAAATCAAAAGATTCTTTAAGGTCTCTGGATGCATTAAACTTGATTTGTTCCTCCACCCCCAGACCATCATACCTTTGCTTGCTGAGTAAGGCATCACTCCCTGCTGAGAAGCCTTTCCTGTGTCTGAGCACACATCAGGTCCCACAGGCTCCAAAAACCCACTTGCTTGAGAGACTCTCCAGGGCTTGAGCAATCTGCACTCAGTATCTTCTTCAGACAAACAAAAAAAGGAACAGATTTTCAAGAGTGCCTGCTTTTTATTGTCTGTATAGAGCAACCAGATCTCTGAAGAATGAAATAAAACTCAGAACACTGTTATTTATAAATACATGGTAAGTACTGAGGTACACTTTAATATGTGAATTACAGTAAAAGAAACCAGAAACAACAACAACAAAAAAAAATTCCAACTGTGTAACTGATATCAGGAGCTCCATATGCATATATCAATTGTGAGAGAACGATCAAAGTAATTTTTATAGGAACTTACAAACTGAAATTTAACAGGATGACTTGTCAGCTTGATATCCACCAAGTCAGTGATCCCATGACAACTAATTATTTAAGCAGCGTTGTTGTAGTGACAGTGTCAATCCCATAAAATGTTTCCATTTTTCATTTGACAGAATAAAGGATCCCTATTTATTCTACTAATGACTGCCCTTAAACAATGAAAAAATGTTCTATGAAGTATTTCCAAAGGAACAATAAATAAACACTTACTTCTTTTTATGTTGTTCAATAGTTGCACTTTAAAACCCACTGAAAATTTTATAAAATTATAAAATATTTTATAAAATATTATAAAATAATATTTAACTCTTTTTTAAGAACTTATTAGGAAACACTAACTTGCTACTAGAAAGATCTTTCTCTAGTATTAAAATGAAAACACTAATGACCATGATAATATGACAGAAATAAAGATTTTACAATGACAGATACAAACAAAAGAATAGGTACTGAAAAAGCTGAAAGCCATTACAATTGTATTTTGAAGTTTATCTGGAGATGAAGAAGCTTCATTCTCTCTAAAAGTTGCTTTAATATCTTTACAAATACAATTACTATTTCAAATTAGTTCTTTTGTCTGGGCTGTCCCTGCTCTGTAACTTACCATTCTGGTTGTTAATATGACTTTTATAGTTTATAAATGCATAATTTTCATAATATTACAAATGAAAGCTGCATAGAATTCTGTTTCACTTATATAAAAATTTGCAAAGGCCTATTTTACTTTAATGAGGAAATGCAATCTGCTAATTTCGTGGTTACATTGACAAACAAACTGAAACATGCAAAAATACCTGGTTGTTATCTTTTTATATTTTCTCAAACAGATTATAAATACCAAAATAAAAAATGAGAACAAGTTTTACAAACACAAAGGATATTAGGAATCAAATTAAAATAGATGTAAAAGATATTATGTGAGAGGCAGCTCCTTCTTCAGCTATCCCATTAGAGAATTAATTAATAAATAAAGCTTTAAAAGTAATACATTAGTTAATCAACTTTAGCAGCAATCTCACCATTACAAAATTCTGAGCTGTAAGGAAATAGCACCAACTCATTTCAAACTATCATGCTATGTACAACAGGAAAAGAGTATTTTACTGTCATATATTGTAATTTATAACCTGCTAAAGGTCTAATGCCAAGCCTCATATCAGTTAGCACTTCACTCATAAAAACTTCAAGTTCCTTGGACTTTGGTGGATGCAGATTTGAGAGAGAACATGAAAACCTGTAGTTCTCACCTGTCACTTCCACAGCCTTTATGTCACCTGCCCACACCATCTGCTCCCCACACCATCAGCCACTGCTGCCTCCCTGCCTGGTGTGACTGCTGCAGCATTAGTAACCAAAGCTACAACACGGGGGTGGCAGATGTTGAAAATGCCATCACATTCATTTAAGGGAAAAGAAAGATTGCCACTATTCTGTGGTAAGGAATTCAACCTGGAAAACAAAGATGCTGCTCACTGTCGTGTAACAAAGCTGTGGATACTGGGCTGTTCAGAAAGCAGATCACTATAAAATTTCCAGTGTCAGGAGATTCTGTTTCCCAATTCCCTTTAATACTTCCAATTTTTAACTTTTGGAGGAGATTCTGTTCCCCAATTCCCTTTAACACTTCCAATTTTTAACTTTTGGATTCTTCTTTCTTCCACACAACAGATCAACAAAGAGCTGGTAACAAAAACGTTTTAAGACCACTGTGGTCATAGATGGGATTTGTGCCAGTCAAGAAAAAAAGCTTACTGGTAACAATCAGTTCAGTTTCAGAAGTTTACAGGAATTCTCAAAAACTAACAAAATTAAAAGCAAACACTTCTGAACTGCATTGCTGCAGTGATGATGGAAATAAAATCACCTGTTTGAATATTCCTGTTTGTTTTGCTCTGTATTGACTGAAGTGATCCCAAGATGCAGAACAGGAAAGAAGCATCATTAAAAGCTGCACATCAAAATGTCTGACTGCCTTCCCAGGAAGAAAAGCTTAATTCTTTTTGAAATACACAGCATCACCATTCCTAAAACCCAGAACACAACCCAGAGCAGGACCATGAGCTTATGGTCTCAGCTAACACAAACCAGCCTCACTATCTTGATGAAAAGAAAATTAACATCAGTCTGCACTGTACCATCCTGAATTTATAACAACTGAAAATAGTCATTTAGTGTGTTTAGGCACCATATATTTTGGAGCTACTTACCAATGAAAAACTGCAAGAATTGTAGAACTAAGCCCACATCCTTTGTGGCCATTCAAATGCTCCCATTCAAATGAAACTTCTCAGTGCCATTTCCAAAAAGGATTAAAATGCTCAAGAAACAGTCAGATAATTGGAAAATAATTACATGCTAAAACTCTACCAAGAACAAAGAAAAAGTATGTTACACCTATCATGTAATTCCCTAACAGTACAAAAGAAATTACATTTTAATGGTATTACAAATATTGCATTTATTCAGTGTGTATGATTTATTATTAACAGTAAAATGAAATATTCTGTTTAATCATACATATTCAAAGTAGCTTCCTTGGCTGAAAACGTAAAACCTAATTTTCTTTTCAGCCTTCTCCACAAAGATTCCCTCCCAGCCAGGGACTCTGCCTGTGCTCCATGCTGAGCACTGAAGCTCAGCATGGCACCACTTCCCCCTAGTGCCCAGCAACTCCTCCCTGCTGCTTCTGCCCTCTGACCCAGCTTTGCAAGGGATCTAATTCAAAACCCACTGAGCTGAACAGAAAGGTCAGCACTGATTTCTCAGAGCTGTGGACCATCCTTCTCCAAACAGCAAGCAGCAGGTGATGCAGACACCACTGAGCTTGGAGCTTAAGTTTTCCATGTACTTCAGCAGTCTAAAGAAACAACTCAACCTTTTTTTTCATTTCAGAAGTCTATATTTTCTATGTAAATCATTAGTGAAAATAGTTGAAAAACCTCTTTTTTTTACAAAACCCCAATATAGATTTGAAGAATCTCTGAGAATGGATGATGTTTTCAGATTTTTTAAAATCTCTGGAGTCATTTTCTAACAGCACTAATACCAAAGACCTGGCTCTCCAGGGTTTTTGAGTAATGAACACCTCAGCCTGAAGCTAGTTAGGGGCAGCAGGAGCAACATAGCCATGAGACAGTGGCATCCTAAAAGGGTTCCTTCCAGGACAGCAGCTCAGTTCAGGCAGAGCAGGCTCATAATCTGCCACTTCTAAGGAGCTGTTCAGAGGTGATGCAGGTAACTGTGGATGTGCCATGTGGATCTGGGCTAAGATGGGTTATGCTGCCAATGTTAGCATGTCTGAGAACTCCCTTTGCCACAACCATCTCCTAATTTATTCCTTTCATTCACCTTTTCCCTCCTCTGTCTTTTCATGGCCTTCAGCTGAGGCCATCCCACTCCATCATTATTGATCTTATGTTCATTTTTCTATCTACCAAGTCTCTGCAAAGATATACTTTGTATTGTGAAGGAAGCCTGCTTGATGTGTAAAAAGAAAATGAGAACTTTCAATTCTATCTGAAAACCATATCAAGATCAGATATTGAATTGTCATTCAACTGTTACCAAAGTTTTAGTAAACATCAGTAAAAGCTGATATTTAAAATTATGCTGGTACCTTTCAATAGCATATTCAGTAAAAGTGAGAGTATATTGTACAAATTTACAACAAAAAGAAAATGAAACAAAACCCAAAAAAACCTCACAAACAAGCAAACCAACACAAACCCACCAAAAACAAAGCACATTTTAGGGCTTCTCCTTCTCAGTAAAATTTTTTTCAGGGAGTTGGGGTTTAAAGATACTAACTAATTGCTACTTCAATCAAAATTCTTTGTCAGCAATTTAAAAAATTTGTTGTCATAGGAAGAGTATAAGAGAAATGAATTGCTGGAGAGCTAATTTCAAAAACAAAATGAAAAACAGGCATACATGAAATGAAAACTCTAAAGAACTAGAGAATAAAAAGTGAGCAGAATAAAAACATAAGCAGATACCTTAATGCATACTTTTTTATACTGAATATTTTCCAAATGAAAGATTCAGAGTATTAATGTTTTATTGTTGTGGGAATAGCTAGGTGTAAATCAAAAGAATGAGCTACTGCATACCACATCAAGTAGGTTAATTTTCCACTGAAGTAAAGTTAGTGATTTCAAGAGCAATGTGAAGTCTGACCGTGTTAATGACAATTCGGTTGTCAAACTCTTGGATTACATTTTGGTTGTCGTTATGAGACTCCACCTGCATATTGATTGTATATGGTGCTTGCAATTGGTACTCTCCAAAAAAGTCTCATGTGCATTTTTCACCTGTCACAGCTCCCCTCAAGCAGCAGGAGCCCCTGAGTGAGGAGGAAGATGCTCCCTGTTACTACCCAGTCACTTTTTTGTTTCTTTCTTTCATGTTCTATTATACAAACACAGAAAATACAAATATTGCCTTCTACCCATCCCCTGTTCCAGGTCCCATATCATCCTGCCACAGAGATCATCTACCATACTTTATTTTCTAATCCATCCTTTAAACTCTCTGTACTGCAGCTGTTAAGGTGCTCCTGGCTGCTGTCTCTTGCTATAGAAACTAAAGGAACAGTACTAAAATTTAAATTCAAATACCTGCTGAATAAACAAAACCCATACTGCCTAACACTGAATATAACAGGTCTTTAAGTATTCTGTAAAATACCTTTCATGGACCAAACATCACTTTACTGGAAACTTCTCCTGACAGGAAAAATAGGCATACTAGTGCTCTACATCCAAATCTGTACTGAGGGCAAGGTTCAGCCTTCATTTGATACATTAAGTGCTACACAATGATAAAGCAAAACCTCTTCCACTACATTTTCAGAAAAAGCTAGTTAGACTGCCTGGGAACTGACAGTGCCTACCTCAGCCTTCCTGAATATTTCTGGGCTTTTCAGGTCGGATTATCTAACTCTCCTCAAAGCCTATCCAGTTGAATGGTGACATCTCTTTTACTGGGCCAAAGATAAAGATAAATGCTAGAGTGAAGTGTAGTGGAGAAAGATATCGTGATTAAAAATACTGAAAAGAAATTTAAATGCTATTTTTCCTCTACTGAACCAGCTGATTGCAGTTCCATCAAACTCAGAGAAGCAGCACTCAGTGTTGGGTTATCATTATAAAACTTCCCCTTAGTAAAGTAGGTCATGAAGCAAAAATATGAAGAAACTTGCTGGCATTTGGATTACAAAATAGCAAAAATGTTAATTCAAAAGGCAAAGTACACCAGAGCTTGCCTGAATCCTAAATTGTTCCCATCAACTCTAAGGAACTAGAGGCTAAATGGATTGCAGTTTCTGTTATCCTCTACCTGCCTGTGATTAAATCTGTAGTCATTAAATGTTTCACCTAGAAAAACAATCAAATTTTCTGCTCCTCTGCATCTTCTTGGATGGGAAAGGATGGCAAACCAAACCCTGGGGTTTACTTTGTGCATGGCACTTGAACCACGTAATGCATGCCCTCTCCATGGTCACTGGGAAGAGAAACCATCATTTCACAGCTGCTGCACTTGTCCCTCTGTTCTAGTAACAGGTGTCTTATTTTCTAGATATTGTGAAAGACACATTGCATCTTCATCCTCCTATAGAAAGTAATGGCAATCCCTACTGCTATATACACAAAACCAGAACCTACATGAGTTATAATGTGTAAATATATTTTGTCCCCAGATTTTCCTCTAGTCAATCCTTGCTTTCCTTGTATATAGAGTCAGCAATGTTTTTTCTCTCCTATTTGTTCTTTTTATTACCTGTATCTCCATTTTGTCATAGTCAGTCTCTTCACCTATTTAGCTTCAATAACACACAAGTCTGAAGAACTTGTAACCACAGATGGCCATATTTTGGCTTCTGTGATAAAACAGAGTCTCCTAAGCCTCATTTTAAAAGAATCTTTCTTAATGAATTTTGTAGCTTATGGTTTTCATGCAGTGCTTTTCTTTCACTATTATAACAAATGCTTGTCAATAAGGGGAATTTGCCACTGAATCCTTGATAATGCCCTTTATTCTGCAGTTCTCTGCAGATTTTGAGTAATCCAGTTCTGTATTTGTTCAATTAATGCTGCTGTGCATTTCATGCTGGTCATCCAGTCATCTTAAGCTCTTCAGTCAAATAAAAGGAGCTTAATTTTCTATCGCCTTAGGATTTGAAGGTTTATAAATGAAAGATAAAGACTTAATCCTGGTTGATCAGTTTAGTGAAAACTGTTTTTCTTTACATGATATCAATCCCATAATTTCTGCAGTTTTAAAAAAATTTCAAAGCATAGTTTAGCCTATAGTAATGGGAAGAAACAAGAGGTACATGCACATTTTGCATAAAAATAGGTGAACAGCTATTATTGACTGGCAAATCTTGGTGAGGTTTTGCTTTGCTAAAGGTAGTGTTTATCCAGGAACAAGGTAAATTTTTCAGATACAGATAGATATAGATATAATTTATTTATTTGTTCAAGGCTGGGAGAACCCCTAAGCACATTCTGGCTTGAGTCTATTCCCCAGCACTGGGCACAGCTGTTGAAGCTAATGCAACCAACACAGTGTTCAGTGTCATTCCATATCAGGAGTCCCACAAGTCCATACTGTTCCAACAGCCTCCCACAAGAGCTGTGCCTATGGGGATTCAACCAAATCCTACTGAAGTCAGCAGCAGCACTTCCAGTGATCAGGACAATTGTGTACCTGTTCCATGATGAAATGAAGCAACACTGCCACCTCATTTGTGATCTGTATCACAGAATTTCCTATGGCTTCAGTGTGTCTCCCAGTGACAAACAGCTGCTCAGGAACAGCAAAAACAAGTTCTTAAAACTGAGGGTGCAGCACCATGGTAAAGTTTCAGCAAAGTAATACATAAACAAGAAAGGAGATTTGTGACTTTGTGTTTCAAGTTAAGATATAGCAGGGCACTTTCTCCTTATAAGGCTGCTTCTGTGTGCCATTGATTTTGCAGTTTATTATTAAAGTGTCTTACAAGAGAAATGGCAAGCGGATTTGACACTGGGAGACATATTAATGGAATGAAACCTTAGAAAAATGGGCACTCTAATAGTTATTAATCAGACCAAGCCACTGCATGAGCCTCCCTCCCCTTGCTCCCCTTTGCTTTGACAAAGAAGAAAATCCTCTGGCACCATCCAACTCATTTTAACAGTTCCACAGCTGCAGATTTCCCTCCTGCTCATGAAACAAACTGCTTCTTCAAGAACTTTTCACTGTGATTCCCAAGCAGCACTTACACATCATGACTCTACAATAGCAAAATATATTAAAAAATAATAAAAGCTTGTTCTTTTATTAAAAAAAAAATAAAAGTATAAAAGTTACATTCCTTTAGTGAGCTGTGATTATTTCTAATTGAGGTCTCTGGAGAAGGAGGAAGACATGGCATTTGGGCCAATTGAGCCCCTCTATTCCAAAAGGCTTATTTCTAATAGCATTGAGAGGAAAAATAGATCCTTTTGATCTTGTATTTTAATCTTAAATTTTAATTTGAACCATAAAACTTTAATAACTGTCCTCTAGGTTTCAAAGAGAAGAACACTAAGTATTTTCTGCACACTGCATATTACACGTGTAAAGTCAGATTCCTTTGTATCTGCAGGAACTGTGAGGGCTGCTTATTAAATTAGTAATGACCAGAAGTCAATGGCTTTCAAGCCTTGGAGTGCCTGTTGTATCTTAAGCCAAGAAAAATAAAATCACTGTTGTCCATGTAGAGTCCTTTGCAAAAGCATCATGGCATTTCAAAATAATTATGCGTATCAATTTGATATGGGACTTGGAAAAAAAACAGGATTTCCCTAATGAAACCTACCAGGTTTCACAAGGTTGAAATGCAAAGTAATTACTTGTGTCCTTCCAAGATCTTAAAATCTGATAATTAATTTTATATAGTACAAAGAAACATATACCAGCTGGTGCAATAATTTCACCATACAGCTGGTAAGCAACAAATTCTCTAATATGAGCCCAAGAGGAAAGAATGTGAGTTCTGTTAAAAGGCAATTATTGCAACCTGAACAGTTGTCACAGCATACGTAGAAATGACCAACAGCTCTGTTTAGCAAATCTGAGATTTAATTTTTATCTGAGTAGGAAAGGAAAACTGTACTTAAGTTCTCCTGGCAGAACAACTTCACAAATTGCAGTAATTTATGAGCCAGCTGACTTGGTGTAATGTGCCTGTCTGTCCTGCCACAGGACAGAGGGTACTTGTGAGAAGTGTGCTGCTTTCTGCAGCACATGCAGCTTATAGACCCAGACAGCACCTTTGGCTTTTTCCACTTTCAGTGGCAGCAAATGTTATTCCAACTGATGACATAATTATCCAGAATAGAAGCAACCACGGAAGAAGTTAAACTCAGCTTCATTTTGCAGAATCAGCTGTTTGCCTACAGTTCTTCATTTAGAAGGCCAGGAAGGTTCCCAGTGTTTGCAAAATGTGCTACTATGAGGCGGTTAAGGCAAAAAGGAAGGATCATTCTGAGGCTATAAAGATCTCTCTCATTTCCAATTCCCTATAATACAGTTTCTATTCATGAAGCAATTGACTTGCATTTTCCAGGCAATAAAAAGTGGGGGGAAAACCTTTTGGTAAATGATTCTACACCTGCATGCAGTTTGTAAATCATTTGCTTGTCTACAATGTCAGACAGCCTTATAGAAAGTTTACACTTCAGCCAAATTGAGAAAGTATTATTCATGCCAATTTATATCCAAAACTATGGGTTTTTTTCTGTTGGTGTTACAATGTAAGATTGGAAAAAAATACTGATGGTGTTTAAACCAGGGTATGATCTACATGCACAGAATGATCTACAAGCACATTACTGAGGCTTCTTATTGTTCTATCTCCTGTCTGGGTCTCCACCACACCACCAGCACAGAACTTTCCTTAGTGCCAGTTACACCACTGCTCTCATTCCAACATCCTGCTGTCAGCTTTTATAGAGGTCAGCATGGAGAACAAGACTATGGCTGCACCTTCTCATCTCCTCCAGCCTCAGGACAGATGAAACCATGCCTTGTTACCCACATCACTGTGAGTATTACTGCATAAAGCTGCTGGAGTGCTACTGCAGGGACATCAGAGCTTACAGACAATGAACAGAGTCAAAGGCTGAATGAAGGCATCTTTGGATTAAAAACATCCACTTAGAATAAAAAGTTAAAACCAATCTGTTGTCTTTTATAGTTCTGAAAATAAAGATGGCTATTTCTGAAGTAGAACAGTTCACTTAGCTGCTGTTCTGAGGTACAGCATACATATTCATCTCATTCAGGCTTGCTCCTGAATCCTTCTCATAGCTCTTCCTTTGCATGAAAACACCCAGAAGAGAAATTTTTTAGACACAGTATGATGATGTTCTTACAAAACAGAACACATTGTATTGTCAGGAGATGGAAAATAATATTGTTAACTTTGGTAATTAGTTTACTTGAATCACAGCCCTAGTGAAATGGTCCCATTGTTAGGAGGTCTATTGAAGAAACATATCACAGCTGAAAACCTCCCCACATACACACACTCCTTGAGGTGCAGCCCATGCCTGCTGAGAAACACCAAGGGACTTGGCATGTGTATTTCACTGAATCCAAGGGGGATTTCTGAGAGGTACTGTTACATTTGATCATAGTTTTGGAGACAGGCACACTGAACAAACTGAATTAATGCAACAACAACCCCCATTTACTCATGGACACCCCCTTTTACACAGCGGTTCAATTCCCACACTTGAACATCCCATTGGTCAAGGTCTCAACACTGCCCACCTGCCTGGCCAAGTAGATGTCTGCATTCAGGATTGAATGGGATTGGCTGGGATCCCCAGCTTGAGTTCAAATCCAACCTGTCACGGCCTCAGCCAGGGACTTGCTTACATCTACTCTTTAGTGAACTAGGCTAGCCAAATTGGGGTTCTGTGATGGCCAGATTTATATGTGCAGCTTCAGACCAGCTGTAGTGTCACAAGGTACCTTTACACACACAGATACAGGTGTACACATCTCTGTGTGTGTGAATGGAATATGGTATGAATACTGTTATCATGAATCTACAAATGTCACAGTAATTTTAGCAAATCCTATTAAATCAGTTATTAAATATTAAATTAGTCAATGAACAGGTGCTGCTAAATCCTTTTGAATCCTTAGCTTTTGAATCCATATCCTTTGCACTCTCTTTTTCAGCCTGTATCCATGCAAACTATTCAAAATTCAAATCCTATTTTTCTATGTATGATTCATCTATGCACTAAGACATAGAGTGAACCTTGCCACAGAACTCTGTTAAATTGCACTTCCACAAATTTACAGTGATTCTTTAAAAGGGGCCAGTAGATCAGATGGGAAATGTCTAAGTACTAGAATACTGCAAGCAAGCAAGGCCTCTAAGGGAGAAAACAACTGCTGACTTAAGACAAGTGGACAAACTGAAAAGTAGTAATTGAGAACAGGTTTTACACAGATTGTGTAAAACATTAATTGTTCAATTCCACCCCAGCAATCAGCAGCAGAACTCCTGTGCTCTTGCTCACCCCCACCCTGTGGTCCTGTGCATTGTGACAGACTGGCTGTGCACTGACAGAATGCCTGCCTGCAAAAGGAAAGCTTTCCAAATGCAAAGCTTGGCCAAAGCATCAGTTATTGCCTGTACACATTTGATTTAATTCTGTCAAAATCTTAGGCTGATCTACATTACCTGGTACAGTGCAACACTGACAGGAAAGCTGTCACTGATTTTCTACTTTCTCTAATGCTGATTTAATTATATTATATTTAAGAACATGCAGCTAACATAGTCCAAAAAAAATCATAGACTAATTAATTTCATCAAATTCTATTATCAGAAAAATAGGGTTTTTTAACCAGCTTCAGATAGGAATTCTGTATTTCTAGGCTAAAACACTTCCTTTTTTTCTTTTTCCAAAGGCATTCACACAGAGAGCATTTTAATTTTCCACACTATAGCTATGTTGACCTTCCAGACCTTGCAAAGTAAAGTATTTATGATCCGAGAGTTTTTTATGGTATTGTTTCAATATTTTGTTAACATTTGTATTTCTTGCTGATGTTTTTGGCATTAAAAATCACTCAAGCTGTGCTGAAATATAATGATATCCACTGAACCATAGTATGGAAGGATAATTCAGTTCAGGAGGTTATTCTAGCTCATCATGTACACAAAAGCTTGAAAGAAAATGCAGAGGATTCTCTGTTCTTGACATGTGCACTATTCAATCTCTCTTTAAAAAAATATCTTGACATGGAGAAGACTTCACTTACATATCAAAATATGCAGCTTTTGTCTGCAGAGCCAGGCAGGCAAAACAAGTATCCAAAATGCACACATAAAAACAGTTTTTATGGTCTTCCCAGAAACACAATGTCTTTTAGATTCAATTGATCACAGAAAACTCAAGTCTGTAAGAGTCTCCTTTTTCATTTCTTCCAGTAGCAGAGCCTGTCATCCATTAATTCACTGCATCTCAAAATATTATAAGCAGGTCACAAAGTGTCTCTACGTTAGTTTTTGTACAGGCTATGCTGTGTCTTACATTTATCCCTATTTTCTTTTTCTAAAAAAAATTTATAATCCATTCCTTCTTTTGTCTTTTTCTTGTCATTTCTGTGGTCTTTAATGGCAGAGGATAAACTCATGTGGAGGAAGCCAATTCTGCCTCATCTTGAAAATTTTGATGCTTCTGTAATGCCATGACTCTATAAACTTCATTCACAGTCTCTCCTGAAGCTGACAATTTTGCAAACTCCAAGGGGACCAAGTGTCAGAAAATCAGACATAGATCTCTGCTTTTTCGGGTTGGCCAGTTCCACCTTCAATATCCACTGCCTGAGCTGCTCAACTCAGCATGTTAATTAAATACAGGCTTTCCAGTCTTCTAATAATCTCTGAAATGAGACTACATGAATGCAGAAAATCTGTCTTGGCATCAAGTGCTATGCTGCCAATTTGGAGTTTACAGTGCTATGAGACACAAATTTGCCCCTTTATAGCAGTGACCCCTTTCTTTTGACTGAATACCTGGTCACATCTGTGCCCTCTGGATTTCTGAACAATGCTTTTATATGAAGTGTATGATGATCAGTCTGGAATACGTAGGAAGACAATGAAGTAATCCATAAAGATCATGGCATGAGTTCAGATGACTTACTGCTGTGATGTCTAATATAAAAAGCAGAGAGTGAAACTTAGCTGAGCATGGGTCCTAAACTCTGTCATTCTATTTTATACAGGATGCTTGCAACAGGATTTCTCTCTAAGAGTCAAGTTTTGATGAGAAAACCTTCACTGCCCCCATTCAGGATGTCTAAAATAAAAGAGCTCAGATACAAGAATTAAGAAATACTTTAGACTCCTGTGTTATTCATTACACTTTATAATGTTAATATGTTCTATTTCTGAAATATAAATTGATAAACAAGAATAGGATCAGCAACCCAGTGGTACAAGAAGGCAGAGCATTTGCAACATTTTAAGTCATTAAAAATGGAGTCAGCTCTAAAATAGATCTATATTTTTATGGTTTTCCATAAGACATTGAATTAAGTTCTCATCACAATTCAAAAATTTTAATAAAAAATATGATCATAATGCTGGATTCCCAACTCTTCAAAGGAATTTGATATATTTGGGAATAAGGATCCATTGTAGCAAGCAGTAGAAATATTGTATGCTAAGGGTTTTTATTTCTTTTTTCTATCCCACTCAAGCATTATTTTCTCATATATTATGATTGCAAAGTAGTTAACACATTACAGATAATTTTCTCTCATGACTTTTTTATGGATAAATTTTGTAACAATTACAGAATCCCATAAATTGTGCAAAATTAGCTATTCACCTACCAATCTAAAATAAACTGCCAGGAGCCTTAACTTATTTTGAGGCTTGACACAAAAATTTACTAGGGTACAAATATTTGCCTTATTGTCTGTTTGGTTTTAAAAGCCTGGAGATACAATAATATTTGTTGAATGTGTGCTATGAATAGTCAGCTTTTTACATCTACATATTACACACAAAAATTGTTTTGTAGCCTATGTACCATAAAAATATCACTGTGGGAAAGCCCCACCAGTCATTATGTGCATAACTCCTTCATATGTATGTAAAATATTTGGCCTTTTTAATTTTTGGCTTTTTTAATAGCTTCACTTCCTACATTTGTGATTTTCTGATTTCATTTAATAAGTGGGCTTCTTATACCTGCTGTAAGAGAGATGCTGGGAAAAAAATCAAGATAAACTATCATAAATATTTTTTAAATATCAAAGCATTAAAATAATTTCATATTTTAGGCAGACATGAGCCACCATTTTTGAAGGTTTGAGTTTGACCACACTGCAGGTGACCTTGTGCTGACTGACACCTGCCCTGTTCTGAAGGGTGTCTGTCCTTAGGACACAACCAGCTCCTTCTCAGGGAGCTTCCATTTGCATGAAGTACTACTGCTCCAAAAATCAGCCTAACTCATCATGAATTTGCATTAAATCACATTTCATTTTAGAGCTCTGTTTAAAATCTGAGGGTTGTTTTTCCTCAGTGCCTCCTGTAGATCTTCCTGGAATCAGGATCTGTCTAGAAAGGGCGATCTTCTTTATAGATTATAATCTCAGTATATCTAATCTTGCTTTTAACTGACTGCACACAAGCTGCATTTTTTCTTGCAAATATACAAGACTAATGAAGTCTTATAGACAAAACCCTGTGCTCAGAGAAATCACTAGAAAAAGAACGGCTTAAGTGCCATTCTGTATTTCAGTTTTCCAGCTGGGATTTGGTTGGTTTATCGTTTATTGTAGAACAGTGAAAAATGGTATTTATTATGTGGAGAAGGAAGATTTCTTTGCTTCATAAACTTGGCTTTGTCACAACTATGTACCCATTTGTTATGAATAAGATTGCAAAGAGACCATCAAGTTCAGCAGCACCAGCAAATCCAGGTTATTTTTTTCAGTCTGAGAACTTGTTAATAATTCAAATAATGTCCACTTTTACGATTACAACAGTAAGAACTAATCACTGGTTGACATTTTTAACCAAGTGTAGATTCTGAGGACTAACTATTTGTCAAAAAGTCTATAGCTTCTATCCAAATTCTTCTGGAGGATAACTGGTGTTTGTTATGACTTTGTGAATCTATTTTCTATATTAAGAAACACGTTTGCACCTGTTAATCACATATCTCTGTGATTCACCTATACAGAAAACTTCAATTCTTATCTGCAAATTCTCTAAATCCTACAGTGCCATTGTTCCTGAGAGTCATAGTCTCTCTGTGTTGAATCTTCACATTTCTTTTGAAAATGAAACTGAGGCTTTCACAGCCTAGCTTTAACTTTGGAGATTTCATATTCCCTGATTCTCTTCCATAGTCAACAGAGGAAAATTATAAGGAAACAGCCTCAAGTTGCACCAGGAGAGATTTAGAACAGATATTAGGAAAAATTTCTTCCCTTCACAACCAAAATTTCTTCAAGGGTTGTCAGGAACTGGAGCAGCTGCCCAGGGCAGTGGTGGAGTCCCCATCCCTGGAGGTGTTGTGTAGATGTGGAACTTGGGAACATGATTTCCTGGTGGACTCAGCAGGGCTTGGCTAACAGTTGGACTCTGTGGTCTCAAGGCCCTTCAAAAGCTAAAAGATCCTGTAATTGTATGATTGATGTTCTCTGAACACTTCTGTTAAGGGATCTCTGCTGACTGAAACCAGAGCACAAAGGAATTAGCTTCTCCAAGAAAATGTACACCTTGTGTATCATTTCTTGAATTCCTCAATCAAATGCTTTGGAGTACTTGGTCCATGTGTCCTCTTCCCTCACTCACCAATAACTGCTTTGCATTTGTACTTAAAAATTAAAATTTTTGCATGTATAATGAATGTCACTGATCATCTGCACCCACCTGCAGCACCTGGGCACAGGACCCTCGTACAGGTTGATTAGGAAAACCACTTATGCAAATATACTTCCCAACAGGGGTAATTTTAAGATTTATTCAAAAAGACAGAGCAGTACTTCCAAAACAGTAGTTCCATGGCTTAAGTGTTATTTTAATAAGGTTTTCATAAACTCATGGCACAATTGCTTCCCAATTTCTCTGTGTTTTTTGGAGACCACTAAATGAAAGAAAATCACCATTTCAAGGGGCCAAGTGAATACACAGCCATACTGGAGCTTTGTGGGTACATTTAGGGACTGTTTTAATTCAGAGTCCAAAAGGGACTAACAAACTTGACATTTTATAAGTTTTTAATCTGAATACCTTCTCCTTGTATTAGTGTTTTGGAAGATATTTATATTATCTCTTCAGCACTACACTAACCATCAGGCTGACTGTTCCTGCAGCTCTGCTGACTCAAAATAATGACTTGTAGGGGAGCTCTAATGACAGAACAAGGGGCAGTTACAAGACACAGCATGAGCCTTGGAATAACTGTGTGATGTATTTTGTGCAGTTGATTGACCCTGTATTCAAGTTCATTTGGGCTCTGCTGCTGCAGATCTGGCCTATGCCTGAAGGTATAAGGCTTGTTAATCTCAATATAAGAAGACAGAACAGATTAGATCAAATCAGATTGTTCAGACAAAAGCAAAACTGCTCCAATACTGGGACAATAAATGATAGCAAAAATATGTGACTCCGAAATATTCCCTTGCCTACAGACAGTAAGATCTAAGGTTGTAAAAACAGATTATTCAGCCATTTTTAATGTTAATCTCCATGGATGAAAAAAGGAAGGTGACTTTTTTTTCTTAGATATTGGAAAAGAGTATCAGGAATTTTGAATGGTCAGAATAAATAAATTTATACAGGAAAAATCTCCCATGAGAACTGGTCTATGAACCAAAGGCAAAACCAATCAGACTATGTCCCTTCATGTTTTGTCTCTCTGAAATACAACCCTGCTGCAGTTGCTTAAGAAAGAAGAACTTTTTTGATAACTTGTCATAATCCCAAATCCAATAATTGCTACTAAAGAACAGAAAAGAGGAAACTGTGGGTGGTTTCTCACATCAATATTAGTATTGGTCACCAAATTTTCTGTTTAAATGCTCAGAAATGAGCTTGTGACTTAGCATTTCCAAGTTATCAAGGAAACAGAATATCTGCCAGGACAAACCGAAAAAGCCACGACTTGGAAACAGGAAAGTCTTCTCTGGGGAAGATCATTGCTAACGAAATTTCTGACTGCAGAATCCTTCTCCCTCAAATATTAAAACTCTGGACTTAGGAACAACCCATGAAAATATGGGTTAAGAACAGGTCACTGATAGTAAAGTTAAGATTGCTCTCTCCTTAGGGTTTTAACTTACAAGACAGTTTCTTACATCAACTAGAACAGTAAAAGAAGCACAGGACATTTGACTTTGTCCTTTATGTCTCGTTTTAGTATGAATAATCTCAGGCATTGTTCTCTATGACTTGAAAGGGCATTTACACCTGTAGAAAATCAGCAGCACTACTAAGAAAAGTCTTCAATACTTATTTAAACAGCAGGTAACAAAGTTTTCCTTGAATCTTTCCCAAAATTCAAACCAGCTGTTCAGGGTGGTTATTTAAAGATTAAAGGATCCATGTTGTAATACAGAGTAAGTCATCTGGTAAGGAATGTTAGATACAGCAGCCACTGATTACCTGCATCCTGAAACCTGTGCTTATTAACTGACTTGACATTTTACAAATCAAAAGAACTAGAAATAATATACTATGCTGAATAAGCTAATAAAAAATCAATTACTTAGATCTCCAGTGCCACACCTTCCATTTAGGGACACAACTCGGATCAACATTTCAGCATAGGAGATTTACTACAAATAAACTACTTAAAACTAACCTTGAGATTACCCTGCTTTAAAAAACAAAAGGATAGATAAGGGAAGTAATAAGTTAAAGGCTTTCTGTGCCTGGCAAAAAAAGCCTGTACAGCAATGCAGGGCCAAGAGTCTCTTCTAGAACAGACTGAAAGCTTCTTTCTTCCTCCATCTTATGCACTAGGATGTATTACCCAAAATGAGATTTCTTCCCAGTTAATGAAAATAAGAACATGAGATGTACAACTTACTTAGTGAAAGATCACATCAATACTGGCTGGCAATTAAGTGAGGCAATATCATTTTTTCTGCTTTGCTAAAAATCTGACTTAGGTCAATCTTATATTTTTGTTTTCAACACTAATAGATTTCTGTTAGGTGATTCTTCTTTATAAAGTCAAAGACAGAATAAAAAGTAAAAAGAGCTTAGAATTATCTACTGCATTTTTTGTAACAGTGAACTCCTGCACATCCTGAGTGCAACATGAGTTGTCAAGATTTCTGGCATTCCTTTAGAGGACCAAATCTCTTCTTTTTATACAGCTCCTTCCCAAAAATAAGCAGTAAGCTCCAGTTGTGGCCATTCTCTTCTGAAATATCTGGCACATGAAACAAAGCACAAAGCACAAGAAACAAAGAACTTCTTATTGTTATTTTTATACCTGTTGACTCCACTAAATGCTTATCAACACATAAATGTACATGAGAGAAAGGAATAAATGCCACCAAAATGCTCATGAATGCAAAACATATTTTGCCACACTCTTCTGTGGAGAAAATATAATTAAAGAAGTGAGGGCAAAATAAAGGAATTTAAAACCAAGCTGGTGGAATGCAGTATCACATCATATGGGCTGCACTGAGAGTTTCAGCAGAGGTAAAGCTTGGGATAGTTTTCCCCCAATATTTCAATAATTTATTGAAATAATTTTCAAAGGATATTGAACACTCAAAAGCAGTGGACTGAAGCATAGTGCATCAGCTCAGAATGTTAACCCCAGTTCTCTTTAGTTGCTGACTGGTGCAATGCAAGTCAGGAGTGATTGGAAATGGAAATGGGTAAAAGGCAGATGTTTCATCTTGTAACACTTGAACATGAATTAAGAAGAAGACAGAGAAGGTTCCAAAACATCCCACAATTGCTCAGTGTCAGACACAGGAGCATGAAAACAGATTTCTCTTGCTCTCAGATGTTAGTGCTGTTTCTGGGAAGAAATCTGTCAGAGGATGAATACCTAGAAAACACCAGGAAGCAGCTCCCAGCCCTCCCTGATGTAGCTCCCATCCCTGCAGAGGGATTTCAGAATAGCCATGGCACTCTGCTATCACTGCCCCTGGAGTGACAAGGATGTCCCTTTCCCTTTTAATGATTAAATGTGCCAAAGGAAAGGTAAAGGACAGATACATTTATTCATCCCGTTTTTCCCACACAAGCTTTTGCTCTAACAGCTTCAGCAAGGTAAAAAAAAAATACTTTTGAGACTGTCTGGAGAAGATTAATTTGCTCACTGATCATTCTGCACAAGTAATTAGTCACAATTGCTACGAGGAGGGGAGAAGGAAAAAAGAAATAGAAAGCAGATTAAAGGAACAAACCATAACAAATTCCATAAAGTCTCTGCAAATGTCAAAACCTTGTCAATCTTATAATTGCCTAGGTAAATATCCAGGTTTTATTCCCAGAGGCTTAACAATTTCCATTTAAGAAGGAAATAGCTGAATATACAATAATTGCTTGTTCATTTTATATGCACTATAGTTTGTTAAAATAAAATCCATCCTCAGTTGGATATCCAGTACTTAACAGAGATTTTATAGCACATGTAGATGTTGATGAATTTAGTTGACAAAAACTGACTGAGGATATATTCTAGAGTCTATTGGAATTCTAGCTTCTTCCTCTAATTTTGCCTGTGGTAACTTAGAGTAAATATACTACAAATATAAGATGGAGAAAGCATTCTATTTTCAAGCATTGCTAGGATATGTAAGAATAACCCAAACAGACACTTAGGCAGCTTGCTCCTGCAGAAATCAGGAATACAACACAGTCTTGTACAATCAGTGGGCCCAGTAAATTCTTTTCAATTCCTTCAGCAAAAGAAATCTTTCACCAAATAGTTAGTGGGGAGAAAGTGACAGCACTACCAACATCAGTGTGGCCATGGTACATTTAAATACAGACTTACACGACTGCAGCTTGAAACTGAAAGTTTTAGTTCTCTGTATGGCAACTGAATTCCTGTCCTCCTTCCTCCAGTGCTTGAAGCCTGTTCATTTCAGCTAGAATCTTCACCCTGCTAGGGAAGCAGGGATGGCTCCATGTCACCATCCCACACCTGGAGCTGCTCCTTTCCCTCAGATCCCTGCACAGAGCCCCAGAAAATGACACACAAGAAGCTGATAGAAAGCAAATGGTGTTACTTCAGCACCTCGAAGTGATTCAGCTTAAGAGTTCTGGTAGTGGAGAGAAGATTCTTAACAATCCAGGCTTTGGTTAGACAAGCAGAACCCCTTTCTGCCCTCTGCATTTAGCACTGTGGCCTTGTTTTTTGTACACAACAGAGAGACCAGTACTTCATTGTTTGAAACACTTAATTGCACATCACCTTTCTTTTCTAAATATAAAAAATTTGGTTCTTTGTTGTCCCCCAGCAAAATATCTACAAGCTGTCAATTGGTTTGATTCACAGGCATAGACCTAAATTATTCAAAGAAGAAATTTTTTTGTAGCAAAATAAGCAGTTCAGCCCATACACACTTCTATCAAAACAAAAAAAAAAAAAAATCACATAAAGTAAACCCACAAAACAAAATAAACTCCCACACCAAAAAGTAGACTACAGTCTTGTAAAAACACCAATTCAATGTGTATCTGAAGCTTCTGATTAACTTATAGCAACACTAAAGCAGTATTTGTGGCATACAGTGTTCTGATTTCAGATTAGATGCCAGCAGAATAAATCTGAGCACCAAGTCTGACAGTCACAACATTTTAGAAGCTTTTCACATGCTCATTACTCCACTAGTGATCTGACACACCACTGACACATTGTCACGGCCTACTAAGCAAAGATAGGGAGGGCGGGGGGCTTGCAGGAGGCCTTGTCTCTTTCTCCCAGAAAGGAAGTGGCAGAAAGAGGCAGGTTTTCATAAAACTCAGGCTTATGTAAAACTACACTTGTTCAAAAGTGGAGTGATGCATGGGTTCAGAGCCCCTCAGGGAAATCGTCATTACAGAGGTGAGATGTGCACTGACATCTAAAAATAACACGGCTTTGGTGTCAGAGGCAGCCCCTCTTTCTGAAATCTGCCCCTGCTTTGACTTCAAGAGAAAATATTCAGATCCTCAAAGACCTCTCTCCTGAGTTAAAGAAAATCTCCATTATCATTTGGCAGCAAGAGGTTTGACATTCTCTCTGCATGTTCCTGCTGCTGGAGGGCATGAACATTAGACCTGCAAGCAAAACACACGTGTGTAGAAAGGCAGTAACTAAAAGTGCACTGAGGGGGAAAAGTAGTATTTTCAACAAGTATCCCATGACCTATTTTGATATATCAATGAAAATTTTTATTTCAAAGTAAGAGGGGGGGGGGTTGGGGGTAGGAGGGGGGGAAGCCATTCCTATCTCAAAATCCCTGCAAGGTATCCTAACTCATTTCTTGTTTCAAAGGATAACTGGTAAGCATTAGAAGGCAGAAAGTATTATCAGAGCAATGACCTCTCTGATGCTTTATAGATTCAAAACAAAGCAGCTTTATTGATATGATTTTAAAGAGCTCTCAGAGGCACAAAATGCAGTTGCTAGAGGAATAAATAGCAGACATCCCTTTGAGAACAACAGAAGGCATCCAAGGTGACTTATCTCCCAAACAGGTAAGCACTCATTTTCACTTATTTGTAAATAGCCATCATTTATCCTGGTCTGTTCAGCAGGTCCCAGTGATGTCTCCTGCATCAACGACTTAAAGAAACAGATGACAAAAATAAAATGCAAAAGTGCAAGTTTAACTTCTTTTGCCCCTCATCATATCGGAGACCTGAAGTGCTACATAAAGAAATCTGTGAAAATAAAAAGTAATGGTACTCTAGATAAAAATTATGCATTCCAGTAGATTCTGAATACAGCATAGGGGAATCCTAATGTCCTTTCTTTCCTGCTGAGATTCTAGTATAAAAAGACTTTAGCTCACTAGAACATCTGGCTAAAAACAAGTCTTGTAAGTAGCCTGGATATCAAGAATGAGCATTAGCAGCTTAAGTGGAGACGCACAGCTGCAAGTTGCTTATTAAAATGTTTTATCATTCATTAAGTCCCAATGGCAGAATCAGAGGAGATGGAAGGAGCTGGAGAACCTTCCAGGCTGTTCTTAGAAAGTGGTTTACAATCAGTGTTAGAGGCAACTCAAAGTGAAATCATGCCTCAACTACCACAGGGAAAAAAAAAAGAAAAACAAACAAAACAAACAAACAAACAAACAACAACAACAAAAACAAAAAAACCCCAACACCAGACCTCCCAGGCAGATGTCCCAGACTGCTGCTCAGCTCCTCAGGTAGGACTCCAAAATGGTTTTAACTATAGAAGCAGAAAATGTCCACATTAGCAGTTTGGATCAGCAGGCTCCTTGGAAAGCAAACCCCTGCAGGACACCTGGTCGTGAGAGGTCCTTCCAGAGGATGCTGAGGAGAAGCTGTTCCCTGACACCAGCCACGCACACTTGGCTGCTAGATTGCATTTAGTCTATACCACCAGAGCAAAAGTAGTTTAAAGCAAGCTCCTCCCCACTCCTGCCAAGTCCTTCCTGTTCAACAGATCTGCTCCTACCTGAACCAAAATTGTAATGAAGAGAAGGACTGGTGTTGAAGTAACACAAGACATCCTTCAGCAGATGAATATTGTCCTCACAACAATGCCCCAACCAGCAGAAGAGCATTCAGAGATGAGTCATCCAGGCATCAGCAGTTGGTGATCAACTCCTCAACATCAAGCAGCAGCTGATGGCTGGATGATGCTTCTCTGAAACCTTTACAGCTCTCCTCTCAGCTTTTTGTACAACTTCTGATCAGGGAAGGACTAGAAAAGTGCCTATGAACAAAAGAAGCAATGACAGAAAAGTCTGGCTTTTCCTTAACAAATTGTTAAAGAGAACTGAAAAATGGTCATAGTTTACCAACATGAAGATGTATTTTGGTGATAAGTTTCCATACTGCAGAAAACATCTTCTACCCTCCCTCCCAAAATGTTGTTCATGAAATATTAGCATTCAAATTCACCTGTCAAAATGATTGTTGATATAGTATAGAAAGGCTATATTATCATCTGCTCTTCAGTTTGCCTCAGAGCAATCTTGATTCAGATATTTACATAACCAAAGATTATGACATCTTTTCCAGCCCTTTTGATGTGTCTGTCAGCAAGATGTCAATCAGATTAATTCCAGCTAGATTCTTTCCTAATACCCAAGAATAGCTGTAAGGCATGAAGCAGTCATTTTACCAAGGAGAAAGTTTGTTTTCCGAAAAAGACCCCTGACAAATAATTTCAAATTTGAAATGTGAAAACACATTTACACAAGAATGAAAAATGTGTGCTTTATTATCCTTGAGGCCCAGGATGTAGTGGATTTGAAGGCAAGTGTGAGCATTGGTAGAGATATCTTTAAGAATATCTTAAAAGCACTAAAATATCTCTTATATCTTTTATTGTTTTATTGCTAGTCCTTGTAATATAGTGAAAGATGCAAACTGGGGAAAACCATATGTTAAAGGACATAGAATTGGCCAATATTCAAGCAAATCTTGCAAAGCTGAACCATTTCTATCATCAGAGAGTGTTGAGACTTGTCAAAGTTCACAGGTTACACAATTTAAATTTCCGCAGAACTCCCCCTTACCCTCCAAATCTTACCCCCATTTTGCTAAACATTCTCCTTCCACCATAGTAAGAAAATTGGAACAGAGCTTGCTGACATCAATGAAAACTGTCTTCTAACTTTTTGCAGTTGATTCAGGTGATAAAATGGGCAAAGCCACTTGTTTTTTGTTAACATTTAGGCTGCTTTTTGCAATTGTTGAGTAAGTGAAGCAACATGGTAACAGAGAGGAAAATTCTCATAAAGGTCAATATCCAAGCACAGAATGAATTGAGGTAGAGTAGTTCTCTACTGAGACCTTACAGCACAAAATACAAAAAGTTTTCAGAGAATATGTATGTATACAAATTGGTGTTGGAGGAGAGAAAAGATTGAATAAATAATAGAAAAATGACCAAAAGGACAGAATAAAGGACCAGGCAGAGAAGAAATGCAGTAAAAGAAGGGTTGGCATCTTACACATCAGCAAGAGGAAATATGGACAAAGGCAATGCAGCAGATGAACAAAGGGCTAGATCAAAATCCCAAACTAAGGCTCTAGAAGAGACCAAATGAAGCACCAAATATCTCATGAGAATTTCTCCAAGCCTTTCATTCACCTCTTGGTGCTGATGGGTGAGTAAATTGGGTGCTCTTTACTATCAATGGCTGGATATCACAGACTAGTGCTAAAAGTGAAGTTGACTTACATTCTCAAAGCTGAGCTTTACAATCCCAAATATTTTACATTTTCCAGATTGTTTGGCAAAACTTCAAGTTCTTTCAGAAAACATGTGTCCTGTTTGTCTAACATCTCTCAGTGCCAGGAAGAGGTTACTGAGCTATGATATATCAGATCCAGGACATCTGCTGACCTTATTTGCTTGTCCCTTGATAAATGCATCATAGCAGAGAGAAAACTCATAGTCCCATAGGCCCAAGTTAAATATTGTCTCAAACATTCTTGCCCTCAGAATACAGTAACTACTGTCATTTCCAATCACCTGTTGGCTCAACTGTGAGATTTTAATCCTCCTCTGTAATTTTAAAGCTTTTTTCTCCAGTGTGCAGCACCTGACATTATATGAATCATACAAATGAAAGACAAAGGTATCTGACTGATATTAAATGCTGTCACTCAGCTGGGGCTGGGTGGATGCCAACTGGTCAAATTCTCCAAAATCTTTGAACAGATGCTGTGGCTATTCCAGTTTTATTTCAATTTCACACTCTTCCTATCTATGCTGACAGCTGGTTTTGACAGTCTGCTCTCTTCTTCTCAGCTCTCATGTCAATCTCAGATGCATAATATCTGGATTAGATCTTAAACAATACTGATCAGATCAGGTAGAAGAGGAAGCATAGTGGCAATAAAAAATAAGATACTTCAGTAGCCTTTCAAAGTCCAGCCACTTCAGCTAAAAGCAAATTTACAGGAACTCATCCAGCAAACCAAAAATTATCCAGAAGAGAAGACTAGGAATTTTATCAAAGCTTGAGGATATCTTGTTGGTTTTGTGAGGTTTTTTAAATCACATTAATATTAATATCTATGAAAGTGTTTCACTGAACCATTCTATCTTCACAGTCTCAGTATTTAGAAGGGTCAACAGATTACTGTTACATCACCTTCTCCTCAGCAGTTCTCTGTGAAAAGGCTCTGCACCCTGCAAGTCATTTGATGCAATTTAGCCATCATTAAAATAATGAAGGCCCTTGCCTTTGTAAACCATTTTAACATAGGTTAAATATCAAATAAATAATCAGAAGGAAAAGATCATCCCATTTAAGCATGCCAAGGAGTGCTGTATGCTGTCAACAGCAAAACCCAGCTCTATGTAAACACTGCTGTCCTCCACAGCAGGGACAGGGGTAATATCAGAAATGCATTTTTGCCATCTGTTAATCTATTCACACAAACAAGAACTGAAGATGTATTTTTTTTCCAGAAATACTGGCTGTATATTTTAAAAGGTAGCCTCTACAATCCTCACATCCATAATTAAGTTTGTGGGTAGTCTGAAGAAAAGAATTCCTCTTGCAGAAAAGCTCAACAGATGGTATTGTGTATTAAAGTAGAACCATGTGAAAACTATTTGAACAAATGGCAGATGTGTCTGTCAACCTTCTCCTGTGCCATTAAAGACTGGCATTTAAGCTGTTATTCAGACTCCCAGAATTTCACGAAAGTCCTCTGAAACTTGTGTTGGCTAGGGATCTTACCAGGCTCAGAGATAACCAGCCAGGGGGGGAAAAAAAAGTGTTGGACATCATATATGTTGGTCTCCTTGTCCAGTCCCACTCTCAGCTCCTTACCAAAGCTCCTCTTTGAGTACACAGAAGAAACTGCATTTAGCTGAACTTCAGGCAACACTGAATGTCTGACCATTATGGCTATTTTTTGGGTTTTCTTCCTGTAAGGCTGAATGAACTCCCTGGTTTAACCAGCAAGGGGTAACACTGCTCCAATATACATTGTCTTCTATCTGGACTCTTCTGCAGTGGCTTTACTTAATCAGGGCTCATGAAAAGTATTCAGACGAGAGACAGGGCAGTACAACGATCAAGGTATTAAAGGTTCACAAGAGGATATTTTAAGGATCTGCATTCTACCACATGAGATGTAGATTTTCTCAGATGGCACCTATTGGTAATGCACCCTTTTTAAAAACACATCCTTTTTGCATGGGACAAACAGAGAAGTAGGTTATATCATAGTCTGTGTAATCTGCAAGTTCATGTCTCTGAACACATACACTTCATGTGCATAGACCTTCTCCTAAGTGACTACACCTGCTACTACTGAAGTGAAGCAGGAGGTTTCCCATTCATAGAGCAAAATTAGAGATGCCTATTCACAGAACCAGGTAGAATAAAAATTTTGCTCAGTTACAAGAAAAAAATGTTGCTTAAATACACATAATATAAAGGACAATCTGTTCTACTTTGAAGAGCTTAGATGATTTTATTTTTAGGAATACCTTTGAAAGACTCAAATCCTCCCTAAGCAGCAATTGCCCAAAGCAATAAAACACATCAATGTTTCCACAATAAAAAAATCCATAGTTAGCTGTTATGGAAGCTTATTCTTAATTTAGGCTTATCTTAGGCTTTTGTTTACCCAGAACACATGAGCTATCTTCCCCAGGGAAGAACAGAGTGCCTGCTAGACAGTTCTGATTAGCAAGGAATCAAAGCCTGTCTCACACTCTAACACTTTAGGAACCACCCAGTTCCAGCTGACCAGCAATCCAGCTCCAACTCTACACTGTCCCAGAGACTCTTTTAAGAGTCACTTTGTTTCTAATGAATTCTCTTAATAAGAGAAACCTTGCCTCATTGAAAATGAGAGAGGGCCCATGTGTTCAAAATGCTTTCCCCTTGTTCATGCTGGTTTTAAGAATTTTTATCCAAATTCAGTGTCAAAGGGAAAAGCCTGTCTGATGCTTGAGAGGCAAAACACAGGACCATCACATCAGCTGCTTAAACCCAAGGAATCCCATTATACACATCAGGATGTGCAAGACCCATCCAGGCCAACAGGAAGAGGCTGCCAGGGGCAGGAGTCACAGTTCCATGCAACAAATATACATGAAAGGCAGCTGCAGCCCATGGGACATCCAGAGAAAAAAAACAAGCACACAACTGTCCTCCCCTCACCCTCAGACCTGGTGTATTTTGGGAGTATACAGGTACATCGACTGCTCTTTGTGTAACCCTCTGCAAAAGTAAATCCCTTTATCAAAGAAAGTGCAGATTAATGGATTCCTCAACTTCACAAGCAAAGTTTAAGCTGAAAGCCCTTCACACTGATAACATGTTCTGCATCTTCTGAACTATTGGCAGACAATTGCTGCAAATTTCTCCTACTTTACTGCATCTTCCCACTTTCATGTACTCATTGGAGATTAAATTCTAAACTTGAAGAACTAATTTCTTTAATGCAGCTTTTTCTTTTCAATTTCACGTACAATACTTCTTTTCTGCCATCAACTCCAGCTACTTTTGGGAAAAGTGTTTAAGCCTGTAGCTAAGTGAGCTACTTTTCTAAAGAGTTAATTCTGCACAGATTCCTGCTTTCTCAGCAGGTTGCAAAAAAATGAATGCACAAATGTGCCTGTAAATATAGATTAAAACATTGATATCACATCCATATTTTGTAGTGGAGATACAGAGTTTCCACTTTTGCTTGTATTGCACAGACTGTATCACTGAAAAAGAGAAAACCTTTTGTTGCTTTTATAGCTTAAGTTAGTCACAAAGCAAATAACAGGTAATAGAACCAACCCAAAGATCACACAGAGCAAAATTAGTTTGCATTGACTTAAAAGGGTTTGGATTGTTTACACTAAAGCAAGTCTGTAAGTAAACACATAGGATCAATTCACTGCTCTAAATGAAGATCCAAAACTAACCAGGAACACAGCAATTTCAGAAATAAACTTCTGTACTTTCAGTTCTGCTTTTGTGCTTTGGGGTTTGGTTTTGTTTGTTTTTAAACAGAGCAGACAAAATGCTAGAAAATACACTGAGAACACCTTCAACTTTACCACGTTCCTGCAGCTCCAGCAGCACTGCTGTGCACTGAATAGATTGGTACAAGAGATGGTACAACATTAACTGCTATTAGTGAGATAATTGTTAAGCACAGAAAATAAGTAATTTCAAACAGTATATTCTCAAAACAATTTCTTTTTGTAATTGACCTTAAAACTTTTTGTTTTATACTGGATGATATCAGGGCTTAAAAATCAAATTATAAAAGAATTAAATACTGATTGCTAACTAAGAGCAAGGGAAGTATTTCCAGGAATGCACATGACATGGCTGATAGATGTTATTAAACCTTGCTGTTTATCTTTATTTACATTTTGAAACTTTTTTCTTAGAAGAAATGGATTAACTTGGTAGTATCTATTGCTTAAAAAGCCACATCAGGGCAAAGCATAAATTGTATTTTAAAAATGGCTATTTTCTTTGTCTGCATTAAACATGTGCCTTTCTTCAGGGAGGAAGATCAAGTGCTGAGCGACACTAAAACAGTGCAAATACAGCATAGACAGAGCTGTTCCTATCCTAAGAATTAAAAAAGACAGCTGAGAATTGAATACTTTTTCCACCAAATCAAATCATCAAATCAATTCTGTACTGATGTTCACCACTGATAGGTTCATGTTACATCATCTGGACAGCCCTAAATGGAGTTGATAGGAACACCAGAGAAAAGGAGCCTCTGAGAAACAGTGAAGAACAACACACAGTTCTCTGTGAAATCTGCACTGCCACTGCTTGGGTGGTCTGGAGGATTTTTGGAAGGAGATTACAGTCCTAATGGTTATCAATCTCCTTTCTTTCATTTGTGCTAAACTCAGTCCAACAAAAGAATCCAATAAACAAACAAACAAAAAGTCTTCTTGCCTCCTACTGATTAAAATCCCGAGCAGGCTGTTCAGGTGAAATTCATTTCTGAAAATTATTTACATTCCCATTTCTAAAACACATAACATTAAAAAAATCAGAGTGAAGAACCCACATCTCTAACTCTTTATAAGAAAGAAGTCCTATCCAACTATTTCTGACATGACTTATCTGCACAAATGGAACTTAATTTGTTACCACCTTTATACCTATGCAACATGCCACAGTGATGTACTGCACACTGACAAAGTTTGGTTTTGATGCTGCTTTTTATACTAAAACCCACATTACACAGGCTACTGATCCAGTGAAAAGCATGACTGATTTCCTAGTTGGCTTTCCATTAAAGAGAGAAAGTCCCAGCAAATGGCTGTCTTTGTAAGGCCTCCCACTACATGAAAATCAGTGCCTACCCCTTAATTGCAGACAGATGGCTAAACTCTAACTACGAGCTATTAGACAAGGAGAATAAATGTCCCAGAGAGCTGACATGGATTAGATACAAACTTAACATACTTTCTGATAAAGTTAAAACTTTTAAGAGGAAACATTTTGAGTGACTGAATTCTTATTTTCCTGTTCTTGAATCTTCTGTATTTAATCAGCCCTTGACACAGTTTTAAGACTTTCTGCTATATGACATAATATCAATCAGGCTGCTTTAGCTGTTTTCATCTTTTGACACCATATCCCTCTTCAGATGTCTGCATGGATGTGGACTGAAAACAGAAGTCTGACATCAAGAAAAACTGTTTGCAGCAAAACAGATTTTACTGATGACGTGAACAGAACTCAATTCATATCCAAGATCCATCTGACTTCTTCAGGAAGTTAAAAAAAAGAAAAACAATTAAATATTTCAACAAAAATGGAAGCATGCAATTATGTTTTTATATGGTCATTACATTCATGTTCTACTAAACCTCAATTCAGTGTCATATCAGAATTTACTGTCCCTGATCTCATTTACCTGTCAACAGAAGAATATCTTAAAACCACCACAGAACAGTAAACAAAGACAGATATAGCCTCATGCAGCTAAATGTAAGAAACATAGAGTGAAGCCTAATAAAGATTTGCAGACCTGCTTCCTGTCCCCTTCATAAAAGGTGTTATTCTGCCAGGTGGTTTATCCAGACTTCCTCAAGTTTTCATTATCTCTTTACTTAATGAGTACAGTAGCTGATCTATATTTATTGCAGTAGCTAGAAGCTAGTGTGAATAAAATATCAGTTCTGTTTGTGGTGTGGCAGTTATCTTTGTTTGCAGACTCTTCTAATTACTTCCAGGTCATTAAGCCCATCTCCAGCAGGTATTTTGCTGTCATTAGAAAAAGTGTTATAATGACACTAAAAAAGTCAATGAGTACAGGAAAAAAAAAAAAAAAAAAAAAAAAAGAAGAAAAAAAAAAAAAAGAAAAAGGTCAGAAAAAGTCAAAATAAAGATCTAACCTGTTAATTCAAATCTGGATTACAGGCCCAGAAATCATGCAGATAACCCAGCACATATTCTGTGAGACACCATAGAAAGCGATAGATTACACTGGGCATGTGTCAGGGCAGAATTTCAGCTTAAAAGATATCACATCAAGCCATTTGCTTTATACTGAGGTTAAATTATAAGAATAGGTAATGTTTCTCATTAGTTTAAACACTGACTTCCCAATACACAACATGTGGAGAAAAGATATATATACACTCAAAAATATATATTCATATACATACACACACTTGTGTACAGAACTGACAGTGAATAAACTAGCAAAGCTGCCTCTAGTTGACCAATGGCAGCACTGAACCAGGTGTAATTTTTTTTCCATTTCACTCCTGAATATTTTTTTAGAGGCAGAAATCCAAATACATGCATTTGCCATGTCTTCTCCTGTCTCTTCCACAGACACTGAGGCAGAAACCCTGGCTCTAATTGCTTGATCCACTTGTTCACTGAAAGATTGCCTCAATTACCAACACTTTTCTTGTACCAATCCATCCACTCCCCATCCTTTCGTTAGTTGTTTGTTTGTGATGTATTTTAAGAAGGTATAGCTGAGGGGATTTCAGCAATAATTAGATTCTGCCACTTCAGCTATCCAGTCAATGCCTGTGATTCTAAATCCAAGGGAAGATTTCCAAATGCAATCCAAGAGAACATGTAAAAAATGCAGTTTAACCTAAACATTCAACTGATCTCTTATGCTGATAGTCCTAATTGTGCACAACTGGACAAAACTATGCATTAAAATGTCTTCTGGCATTGTCCTAAATCAAAGGATGATGTGGCTTCAATAACCATGTTTGTATTTGCAAACTAATTGTATCTCTTCTCTTCCCTTTCAAAAGTTGTTCCCACAATTTAAAAACCTGCCAAGACACTGTTGGAAAAACACTTCTGTCCTTAAAAGGGCCTTATTCCATATTTACAAAAAATGGACCACAGAGCTTCTCATCCATTGTGGATTTTCAAAAGGTTTCTGACCTCCCTGGCTAAGTGCATGGTGTCACTTTTCATTCCCTATTAATTGGGAATGTGTAGGAATAGTCTGTAAGGGTGAAAAAAAGAGTTAACAGACATAACTTGCAGCTTTGGAGTTAGAAATAAGGAAGATTTAAATAGCAATGTCTAAGAGAAATTGTACCTGCATATGATACCTGATCTCACAATTGTCAGAACTCATCACTCAAAGAGGGTACCAGAGAGAAAAGTTTCCTGCTAGTGTTTGCATTTCATCTCTAATTGTTCTCTTCCAGCCCCTCTCTATTAGGCATCACCTTAAGGTTAAGACCATAAATTTTTATCTTTTGATCAAAAAAACTTTCCCAGTAATAAATAAGAACCCCAGGCTGCATAGTATAGTCAGCATTTACTTCACTAGGCTTGTTTTCCAAGGTATGTTTGTGCTCATTTGCTCTTTTATACATGTAGGTTTGGCAGAAAATCATCATGGTACCACAAATCTGCCCTTTCTCTTGCATAGTTCCCACTCTGTTTGTCTTGACATTAAACACTGGTCCTTCTCTCTCATTCCTTGGATTTTAACTCCCTAAAATGCTGCACTGAATGATGTAAATGAATGATAGCAGGCACCAGAAACCAAACAAAAATCCAACCCAATCAGAACAACACAACTCCACACAAAAAACAGAATCACCAAGTATCAGATTTCAGAGAATAGAGGATGTGATCACTTCCCTACATTAAATATACTGGGTCAGCATGTAAACTGTAACTGTAAAATGAGTAATGCTATTAGAATTTCTGAATCAGCCCTCTCACTTCATCACTAAAGTGATCATCTAAGGATCACTAATACTTGTGAAGCTATGGGAAATACTGGATATTATTGGTACAGTGTGCTAGACAACAAGGTTTCTTTCACAGGCTATGTCAGGTGCACCACAGGCTGGGAAATACAGAAGGAGCTGCAGTGTGGGGTGACTGTCACACAGGTGAAGTCACTGCTGCACTAAGGAATTTGATGTCACTGTTCCTCTGGAACACCATACATTTCACATGGGCTTTTCTTCACAAAGGCTGAAGGGGGATACAGATACACTGCCTGCTCCTCAAAAGCAGCAGCAGCAGTCTCAGAGCTTTGCTCTTTCTTTTCCTCTCCAGTCCCCAAGTCCTTGGGCAGCCCACAGCTCCAGAGCCCTGACAGACCCCTGTGCAGTTAAAAACCCACTGGCAGCCATTTAAATCATTTCTCAAACTTTACCCTACAGCTTCAGATCTAACTCCAAATCCTCAGAATCTGAGCAGACTGTTTTCCTGGAGACACTTCTTTAGACTTATTTCTTTTCTTTGCAATACTCCAAGCAGGAACTGCTCAACAACTTCTTCAGTTTTTCCTTTACTAATGGAGGTCACTAGAAAAGAAGAAATGGTCTCATCCCTAGACACTATTTTAGTGTCACAGACAAAGCAAAATTATTCATAATCATCTGGGTCTACACTGGTCTTTTCTTTGGCCCAGATACTGAAAGATCTGTTTTCCATTTTGTAGATATGGGAAGGATACTAAAGCATCCTTCAGCTTGGAATGTTTAAATCAACTTAGTTGCATTTTTGTATTCTTTATGTGTCCAGTCACTTACAGGATGCAATGGCTATAAATCAAACATCATGACATCCAACTGCAACCCAAAGTAATAATATAAAGGATGGATACCACATATGTTTAGAATAATCCTAGTAACATTATTAAACATAACACTTCCATGTCCTAATGAGAGATTAGGACATTAGCAGAGAATGAAGAAGTCTCTCTCACTATAGGCTTTTTTTAAGAAACCACTGAAATATAAAGCAACTCCTCCTGGAAAGAATTTAAATAATACAATTTTTACAGTAGCAGGGAGTCATCAAATCATTGAGATTGCATGCATTCTATTCCTTCTTCAAAATTATATAAGCTTTAGAAAAATACTCACAACATACTGTTATTAATAAAAAAAAAAATCCATTTCAAATAAAATTTGTGTCTGTAGTCTGATAGATACACCAGGTTAGGCAATTCATCTCCTTGGTAAAACTGTTGGTGTCATTAATTTATTCTTTTAAATATACAATACCATACCTGTTTAATAACAGTCCATAAATCTTAGCAGACACTCCAAAAAGCATTTACTCCACAAAGAACTCCCATTTGGCAAGATAACAGTACCTTGAATCCCAAAAGAAATCTGATATCATATGATAAATTCCCAGCTATATTATCTATGTAGTTTCTTTTGCAAAAGAATCCAAGAAATAAAGTATTAACTACAAAAGAGTTCTAGAAGGTATAATCCCTGTTGCTGACCTTTGGCTTCCAGTAATTGCCTTAACAGTAAGACATACACCTGTCCCTGAACTAGTTTGTGTTACACTTCAGAGTCAAATCATTGAATTTGCAATATCAGAGGATCACAGGATCCCATGTTAGAGAGTTTTCAATTGTATGGAACCGGATGTCAAGTTCTTCTTCATTTTCACTCATTCACTTTAGACCAACTGGAAAATCTTAGGGCTTCACCACCTAAAACTAACCATTAAATTCCAGGTGGAAAGACACTATGAGTAGTGCACTGGTACCATGCTGCTCTGAAGGCTCTCTGCAGAGATGAATTTCCTTTTTTCTCTGCATAGTCTGAATACCTCTTGAAAAAATATGAGATTATTATTAATTTTTAGGAATGTAAGGATTACAAATGAGAAAATAAGATTCCAGGAAAATGAGAAAAATTGAACTGTTATAGCCTAGCAATTTTGTGTGTATTAGTTAACACCCTCAGAAAGTGCTGGTTACAAAAGCTGCAATAAAGGCAGAAAAATCTTTGACAGAAAGTCAGTATTGGAATTCAACAACACCCGACTTCTGCATCCCTAATCCTAACTAAATTAAACAGTGTGGCTGTCTTTGTCCCATAAAATAGCAGCTTCATCCCTAATGCTGATTCAAATACACCTAGCTGGGTTCTAAACTGGAAATTGTCCAAGACCTGTTTCAGCCTTAGAAAGTCTGATTAAAGGCACTGACTTCATTTGAACTGGAGCACATTTCCACCAACTCCACTTTACGTGTTTCTCCAAGACTGACATCCACTATTCAGCAACTTGCATTAGCCTCTGCAAGGCAGGCTCAGGACTCTGATCATGACAGGAAAGCAAGCACATACATCACTGAAACCATCTGCACAGCAACTGACTGTCTCCAAGATCTTCTTTAGGTGGTCAGAAATCGGATGAAGGATTAAATAAATGCTTACTGCCAGTTGCCTCCAAAGAAACCCCAATAAAAACACCAAAAAAACCCAGTCCTCAAGTGAGAAAGGAGACAGGCATATTTACAGTGTTTTAGTTCAAGCCATTATTTATATGTTGAAGGGGGAAGGACTAACTGCAAATCAAAGTATGCTGCTCAAGTGTTCTAGAAAAGAACTAATTCTGCAAGGCTCCAGAATGTTCAGTCTACTACCCTGAGCATTTAAATTAGGTTCTTACTTCAAACCCTTGCTGTCACACTTATATACAACCCTCACTCAGTGTGCTGGCATATACAGCCATGACCTTCTAACATTAGGAACAATCATCTTAAACCAGCAGTCAAAAAAAAAATTAAACAGAAGAATTAGACAACCAAGAAGCTGTCTACACACATGGTCATAAAGAAATCAGGCAATTTTTCAGACTGACACAAAATGCAGTCCAAAAAGTCATTTGGCTCAGAGATTTGTGGTCCTTAATAAGCACAACATTCCATATTGTGTCTAGAAGTAATATAATAATAATAATAATAATAATAATAATAATAATAATAATAATAATAATAATAATAATAATAATAATAATAATAATGTTATTATTATTAAAAACACACAGAATCCTGGAAGAAAAGCTCATATCAAACAACTTTACAAGATCAAATTAACTCTTGATTGTTAGTAAACAGCTCTAACTATTGAAGTGACTATTTAGACTACAACTATAAATTATTACTACATCATATTATACATAATGCTTGCATTAACAGTAGATTCAAATTAAGTCTTGTAAATGATGGTATCCATTGTAAGGTATGTAAATAAATCTATCCAGAAAAAGACGAGAAAAGGATTTCAAACCCTGTGTTTGCATTTCAATTAGAGTAAGTTCTTTTGTCTCCACTTAAATAACTGATTTGCATCAGTGTTTCAAACCCCTTCCTCTTGTATCCTACAGAGGTTTCATCACTTGCACATCATTAGTTCCTCAGCCTTCAGTAACCCTAAACAGGACACACTGTGACAACTGATCTATGATGCAGTACACAAACTTTTGCCAGCCAATTTTTTTCTGATGATTTCAGTAAGTCTCTCTTCACACACCAGCTTCACTAAAGGTCTATGAATCAACCACTTCTCCTTTTAGAGTTATTTCAGAGAAACTAGGCAACTGCAAAGGATGTTCCAAAGCATGTATTGTTCTTCCTCCTTGGAAAAATGGTTAGATACAAAATACATTATTGTAATGGTTCAGATATGTTATTTTCTGGATTTCTAGGATTTCTATTGTTTTCTCTTTTAGACTGCTAGCATATTCATATACATACAATACATACCAGTACACACCAATATATGACTGTATAAGATCCATAGAATAGATTTTATGCTGAATAACACATTTGGGATATTATTCCAGAGAAGAAGAAACCAAATCTGAGTTTTCATTTAGAGTTAAGATTAGAGTCACATGGAATGAAAGTTTTGGTTGAAGCACAGCTGTAGTAAAAGCTTTTCAAAGAGTTCTGCATGATGAAGTTTCCCATTTCCACCCAAGCTGAGTTAAAATGACTGAGAAATGCATCACCTATGGAGACATACTGCTTAAATATACAAAAGGTTCAATCAGGTAAATTACTGAATCTCATGGTTTTACTTTTCTTGCACAGAATGTATTAGGGTATTGTTTTTTAAAGTATTTAATTGAACAATTCTATCAATTACCCTGAGCAAATATGCAAATACTACCACAGCTGCCTCATGCAGTTTTTTCTGACTTAGCATTCATTAAAAACTCTGGTAGGCTGTGTAACATTAAATTCATTTTGCAAACATAACAATTGTCTTACCTAAGAAAAGTGTTTCTTTATAATTAAAACATTTGCTCTTATTTGACACTTTTCCTTCTGTAAATTGAATTCAGAAGCTAGAAAAGGCTCCCCTGCAGTATGAGTATGTCAGGGTAGAAGCACACACTCAGGGCTGGGTCGAGGTTTATTCCCCCCATAAATGAGAAAGCTCTAAATAGCCATCAACAAAACTGGGTCTTTCATCTCCTTTATGCAAGAAATAATAGTCTTGTAAAACCCATTACCAGAAGATATGGTTGGAATCAAGGCCTATGATACACAGTTAGACTGGATACCTGCATAGAAAATGAGAACTTACAGTGGCAAAATTAAAATAAGGGCAAGGTTTTTGGAAGGGATTTGAGCTCCCTTGTCAGTGTGGTTCTTCCCAACACTGTTCCACTGTGCCCATGCCACAGTACATCTAAACCAATCCATGTTTAGGATTAATCTTGAATTGTACTCAGCCACACTGCAATGCCCTTCCATCCACATTTGATAAGGACTATAATGAATTCATGCATTATTTCACTTTCTCTGAACCCAACAAAGTGAGCATTAGGTGTATTTACACAAAAGTAGATCTCTCCTAAGCATCTTTATGTAGGCTGTGTCCATCCCTGTGGACTCCTTGCTGCAGCTTCTCTACAAATCTGATCTCCTAAGAGAAGAGTTTTAAAGTAGGTGACATCAGATCTTCCTTCACCTGAAAAATCAACGCTGAATTGGCACACGCAGAATGAACTGCTGGCAAGATTGGAGTTTTGAGCCTTATAGCTCAGATAATTGGCAATACAAGCTTAAGAATAACTTTCCTTTTCCAAAAGACTGAGTTCCACTCCTGGAGATGGCATATTGAAATAAATCCCCAGCCAATACACTCCTGGTACAGTCTAATATAGCCATATATAACACAGCTACATTTATGGACCATATTGACACTTTTAGACTTATCAGAAGACAAAATGCTAGAAAAATCTAAACAAATTACTAAGATATATCACCTTCTGTTGGTGTGGAGCAGGTTTGCTTTTGTTTCCAATATAGGTTAATGGTATTTTTCTTTTGTCTCAAGGTAAATCTATACTTGGGTAAGAGTTTTTCCTTTTAAGAAAATTTTTTAAAACATTAGGAATGTGTATCACTTTTCTAAGCAGTTTTTAGTAGATCTGCACTCTACACAGGACTACTGGTTCTCTATTTATACTGTGACACCGCTGGCAACTGATTAAAGTGTAATTTTATCCTGAAAATGTTCACTGGAGTACATTCATGATAACATTTTTGTTCATAGATGAAAAAAAACATTGTGTGACTTTTTCAAAAGAGCATACTAGTAAACTATGTTCTTAAATAAATGTTTATCAAGACACAATTAATGATACTTTTTTAAGAAGTGGATCTTATATACATAAACAGCATTTCTACTGTTTAAAATAAACATGAAATTTTAAAGCAAAAATCCATTTAAGGAACACTTCTATTTTTCCTTCTTTTTATAACTCATAGCTGGAAGCTAAAATAAAAGTACAAACCACTACAAGCATGAAATCATATATTGAAACAGCATCCTGAGCACCCTAAAGCCTTTGCTGGGCTATATTTGATACATGACACATTGTCAAAAGCACCTCCTGTTCTTATCACAATAGCTTTGTAGCTATTTAGAGAATTTAGCCAATCCAGCAAGTCTTTGCACATAAATAAAGAGTGGGAGCTTGAAAGAGAAGGCATTTCTGAGGCTTTTGAAAGAGATAAGAGATTAAACAGAATGCATTTCTCCAGTTATGGGTCCTCTGGACTGAAAAGTTGTGTTACATCTTTCTTTATAGGCCAGCATTTGTGTTTGTCAAATTAAAAGGTAAGATCTAAAATCCTTTATTTTTTGAAAATTATCTGAAACAATGCACTTCTGACTTCTGTCTCCTTCAGATATTAAAATCACCTGAAAACAGTGGAACAGAAGTATTGACAACACTGGACTTTACAACTTACAAGAGGTTTCCTTTAAATGTTACATGATACTAATTTTGATTCACTGATACTTTCCACAATCTTACTTCTATTGTGCTTTATTACTATCAAGTCTCTAAAGTAATAACAAAAATATTCAAATATAGTCAGGGATCTCATTGCTAAAATATTAAAATTACCTGATATTCCCCTTGCTCAAGGTTATTCTTGTGTACAATGAAAGATCATTTAAGCACAAGAGCCATTGTGGGTGTTGCCCTCTTTAAGGCTCCAGTTCCTTGCAGGAAGGCACACTCTTAAAGGTGCTATTACTCCTAGCCAACTTGCAGAGTTATCAGATTGCATATGCATTCCATTAGGACATTAATGATGTTTTTAAATCATTACTAGTACAGTGGGTGATATATTAGTATTTGCATGTGTAAATAAATTCAATTAGTGTGTTAACTGCACAGACACATGAAAATTAGTTTAATAAGTCAATTAAATCAGAAAAAAAAAGTAAGCTTGTAATGCAATTAGTGTTCTAATATGCTAGTAACTTTAATAAACAGGATCATAATTATATGTCAGGTCAAAAAGACAAAATATTTTAATTGATATGGAAAGGAGCTTTTTGTTGCTACACTAGCGCCTAGCTGAGTTTAGAGAGAATGATCCATGCTAATGAGATCAAAATGCAGTTATCTAGAATAAAAATAAGGATTTTTAATAGAAATTTATCTCCAAAGTAGTTCAGATGACTGAATGAAGTAATACTGAGTGCAAGAAACTAATCATGCTGTAATCTACACACAACTGAATTACACATTCATACAGTGCTTTTGTCAAAGCTTTTCAGAATGAAACAGAAAATAATTGATAATATTTCAATATTAATCATCATAAATTCATCTTATAATAATACAGCAAACAGGACGGCAGTTCAAAAAGCAGTGAGCTGTGGAGAAGTGATGAGTCATGAAAAGGGCCATCCCTCTCGTTATTGTGTAATTGGGTGCTAATTTATGGGGGGGACACAGCCAAGGTCTGGGAATTTCAGCCCCCACACCTGAGTGCTCTGCTGGAAGGAGCAGGGCTGGGCAGGGGCTCAGGGACCCCCAGCAGCCATGCTCGACTTCACTGAGGTGTGAGGAGCAGATTTATTTGTCAGAGGTGCATGGGGGAGCGGGGTTGCACAGAAGATGGAGGAGAGCCCTGTCTGGGGAGACTTTACCTGGCAGCCAATTTGTGTCTCCCATGGGACAGGCAGCCAGCAGGAAACACCGAAACCATTGAGCCCTGCAGAGACACTCTGCAATCGATGGCAAAAGGTCTCTCCCAATGGGCTCAGTGGGACACGGGACTGGGGCCATGGTCTCCTGCCAGCAGGCAACCTTGGGAAGAGCCAGGGCCATGAAGAGTAACTGCATCACAATCCTTAGGGGCTTTCCCAACTTACTTTTTGAGTGTGGCCTTTTGCCTTGGGACTTTTTGGTCTTTTCCTTTTGGGATGTTTTTGGAGCTTATGCTTTTGTATTTTGGGGGGCTTTTTGAGCCTTACGCTTTTGCCCTGGGCCCAGCCTGCCTTTTGGCTCTCCCGTCCTCACTGGCTCTTGCTCACCCTCACATCTGTCCCGCCTCCCTGTGTCCCTGCCTGCTTGTCCCTGCCTGAGTGTCCTGTGCCCAAGCCAGCCCAGGGCTGATGCTGGCCGCATTCCTGGCCAGGTCCTGGCCCTGCTGCCGCTCCCCTCCCCTCGTGTCGGGCCGCAGGAGCCAGGCCCAGGCGGGCAGGGAGCACAGCCCCGCCTCAGGCCTCAGCGCCCTCTTTTCCCTCCTCCTCAGGCACTGCCCAACATCACTGAGTGCCCTCTTCTCCCTCTGTCTCCTCTCTCTCCCCCCCATTCCTTTCCCATTATTCTTTCCTTTGTATGAGAGTCAGCCTGACCTGTATTCCAGGTCAGGCAACCATTACCAAAGAAGACCTGTACCCCAACCCTGGGCCTTGGCAGGCATCTGCTTGAGTTGTGGCACTCCCAGTTGTTGTTGTACCAAGGAGTTATGGGATTGCCCATGTTAATGCTGCATAAATATTCCCAACCCTCATTTTCCAGTTGATCATCACCTCTCCCAGCCCCTAGAATGTTCTTCCTTCCCTGTGTCCCCATTGGCCCTCATTTGATGCAGTGTCCCACCCAGCCCACCCCATTGCACCCCACCTTCCCTTACCCCACCTCTGCACCACTTTCCCCTGTACCCATTGGACCCTAACCCCAACTCCACCCCCTCTCCTACCCCACATTTATCCCCTGGACCTCCCTGCATCTTGGTCTTCGACCACCAACTCCTACCCTGGTTAGTATTCGGTTTTTTGTGCCTCATCCCACATTTACTTTCACTATTATTAAAGTATTTTATGTTGCAAGTCGTGGTCGTCGCACCGCTCTTCTTTTATTTTGCCACAATAGCCCTAATATCAGAGGAACCCTAAAAAGTATTGTTGGGGACCACCCTCACCCCAGACACCTTTGCTCTGCCTTTTTTAGCCCTCTTTAGTAGAGTAACTCCTTTTATATTTTGGGGTGACTTTTTTTTCCTCGTTACCAATAAATGGTTTTCAGATATAATGTTTGTCTCGTTTGACTTAATTTCGTTCCTGACCGTCTATTTTTAAAAGAACTTCTTGCAGTTCCCCACAGTGGAACGCAACATGAGGGGATGACAAAATACAGTAGATGCAGTAGATGGCCTTTTTATACCAAATTAAAGAACAGCTAGCATCTATTGCTGGATCAGTTACCAATCTTTTACCTAGGAAACAGCAACAAAGAAAAGCCTCGGGTCTGAAGCAGGATAAAAAAGCTTACCCATAGCAATAACTTGACTTGCTAGCTGTAAATTTAAATATTAAGCCTAGCTACTCTAGAGTGATGTACTGCTGGGACTTGGAATAGGCTACACATATGAACAAACACTTTAAAAACGTGAGTCCCACTAGAGGGAAGTCCCCAGTGCAGGCTCTGGCGCAGCTGACATTCTCTGCAGTGCAAATGCTGTGCCATCCCATCGGATCCCATCCCATCCCATCCCAACCCATCCCATGGATCCCATTCCATCCCATCCCATCCCGTCCCATCTCATCCCATCCCACCCCATCCCATCCACTGCACTGGCAGAAGAGCAACTCCATTCCAAAATCCTGGTTTCTCACAAAACTTTGAAATAAAAAGGCACAGTAGGGACTATCTGCATAATCAGACAGTAAAATTTTAATAGCAACTCTTGTGAACAGTTAATTTGCACATTGAGCAAGCAATAGTTAGCTCCATATTTGAAAGATGCTATTCCAAGCTAGGTAGCATGAGACAAAGCCATTACTTGCCTGCTTTTTAATTCCAAGAAAAATGTCCAGTATTTTTTCCTTTATTGAATCCACAGCCCAGTAGAAAATTAATTATTAGGTTTAAAGAAAGAAGGGGATAAGAGGATTTTACTAAGAAGTATCTGCCTGGGGTTACTACAGTGAAGTCTGAATAGAAAGTGTACAGAGGGAAGAAAGTATTTTCCTACTTAACATATTTATACAAACTCATTATGATCTTATCTTGTGACACATGATATTCAACAACTTGATCATAAAAATCATCCCCAAAAGCCGAAGAAATGCAATTATTGCCTTAAAAAAAAACAACACACAAACCTAATGCAAAAAAAAAAAAAAAAAGAACAAAAACACAACCAAACCACAAACAAACAAACAAAAAACCCCAAAGCTCCACTCCAGAGACATAAATGGCTTGTTTTAAACCTTTCCTGATTTTTAGCAAAAAAAAAGTAGGTCCCACCTGCTAGGACCTCCCTCTGGTCATACAATAATTAATCATTCTGAACTGTCATTATTTTACAAGTCATTTTAAAAAAATGCATAAAAATGGAAATAAATTAATGACTTTTTTGTAAATGTGCCACATTTGCCATAAGTTGATGAGCTTATGTTTTTATGATTTTATCCTCTAAGAAGGAAAAGCATAGTTAACTGTTCCTCAGAGCTGTCTTGAGATAAGGACAGCAGCACAGGGAAACATCCTGTCAGTACCCCAGGAACTCAACACCAAAAGAAATGGCACAGAGTCCCCAGAGACATTCAGGTGAAACATCTATCTGCCCATTCTTCCCTTAAAAGAATGGCAGTAGGATTGGGCTTTCAGCCTGGGCTGCCTGGGAAGGCAGGCTAGGTTAGGAAGGAGGGCATTGGAGACAGGAGAAAGGGGTTTGGTGCTGCTGAATGTGTGCACAGCCCTGCTGACCTTTCAGGTTCTGGTACTGTGAGCAAGAGCTGGACCATGGGAACCTAAATTTGTCCCCCTAAAGTCCAACAGAGATGAGCATTCACTAGTCCAGTGACTTCTCAGTGCTCTAGAAAAAAAAACCTGCTTTTTTTCTTTTCCTTAGACCACTTCTATTACACCCCTCCAATAAATCAGAGCATATGTGTGCTTTTTCTGTCCTTGCCTTGACTTTGAAATAACCTGCATCTCTTGCAATAAAGATTAACTATAAATGGTTATTCAGCAGTCTCTGTTTTTTACAACCCTCCCATGCAGAGAGATGCTGCCAGGGGTGGGAACAACATGTCTCACAGCATCTATTTTTTCAGCTAGAAGTAGTTTTTTCCTACACTGTACCTCCAGTAGAGTGCTTAAGAGCGCCCTGATTGTCACAAAAAGACAGGAAAAAGATATAATGAACACACTGAGTAAATATTTCAAAAGTGGCATTTTGAAACAAATTCCTGAAGCCTAGGAACTTTCCAAAGGTATTTGGGTATTTCTTTGTTAACGTTATTTACCTAGTAGGCTGCCAGCCAAGGGCCTGCTGCAGACAGCCACCCATGCCCTGGACACAGTGATCAGACCCACGGATCTAAGTGCCCTCCTGGTTCTTCTTTTGCCAAACACAGGAAAGCAACACCTGAAATAAAATTTTCTCTTTGCTCTCAGCAAGTCCTAATGCTTACCAAACACTCAGGTCAAACATAACAAAATGGCACTGGGATAGGGAATGGCTTTTGTAATTGATTTCCAAGTTTTCATCAATGAAAAAACATTTTAGTAACATCTTCATTAGCCTGCTTGTCCACAGCAACAATCACCACTCTCCCTTCAAAATGTCTGGTTTTAAAAAGCCAGTATCTTTGCTGGCAGAAAGCAACAGAATGGAAAAAACCCCTTGGTGGCATGTTGTGCTGTAAAAGGAAGTCTGGACACAGATACTGACAATTAGCCATCCCTTGGAACTGCCAAGTAGCAGCAGCATGTGTTTTGCAGCCAAAGCTGCAGCACAGCAGAGCAGCACAGGCTGTGCAGGAGACTTGGGCTCTCCATTTCCTTGTGCTTCTCCTGCCTGGCTACTGACAAAGCCTCACACAGCACACACCTGGCTCCTATTTCACCATTTCTGCTTTCTGGGTCAGGGTCTTAACAGTGACCAGGAGGGTGAAATAACTGCGCTCTGGAATTTTTTTTCAAGACTCACAGTTATGTCAGTCAGTGAAAAAGCAGACAAATTTATAAGGGTCTTAACTATTTATTGGAAATAGATGCAGAAGAAGCTGCACTTTCACACTGCCTGGAAAAATACCTTACTATAATGAGCCACAGAGACAGCAAATTCTCTCCCTTAAACCAGTGTTTGATTTTTTTTTTTTTCTAAACTATTTCAATTAAGATGCCATGTAATTTAGGACCAGGTCCATAGAAAACTTTGGGCCATACCAGATACTACTGCCTGCAAAGCAGAAAAATGTCCTTTAGCTACTAAATAAATACAAAATCCATTGAGAGGAAGTTCCATTCTACTCCTGCAGGAGAAATAACTTTAAAGACTGTAGCTATACATAATAAAACACCGTCTGTTTTCTCTTTCTAATCCCCACACTTTCTTCCCTGAGAAGGAAAGTGCTCTTTGAGTAACCCATCTCAAAACCCACAAGGATCCATCTCTATTTTACCAACAGAGTGAGGTACATTTATTTTGGCATACTTTTCTGGGAAAAACGAAAGGGCTAAATTCCACATCTCAGATGTGTTCCCAAAGCTTTGCAATCAAACTCCAGAGATCCCAACCCCATCATCAAGAGGTTTTTCCATCCAGCTCTTACTTTCCAGTTCCTCAATACCAGCCCCATCCTCTGCAAATTCTTTTGGTTCATATGTCTGTCCAGCAATCACCAATTTCCAACCTATAGAACAGAAGGGTTTGTGATGGCAGCCATGTATACACAGCTGGACCTGAGACAGACTGCAGAGTTAATGGAAGGTAAGCCTGGAATATTCAGTCCAGAATGAGCTCTGACCTTCTGTTGTTTAATTTCAGTCTGTTGTTAAGACTGAAAGTTCAAGAATGTCCAGAATCATGGTTCCTGTGTCTATGGATGGCTCTATCTTGTCACACACAATCCATTTTGAGCTCAGAATCAAAAGAAATGGAATATCTACTAATTTTTAAAATATCACATATAAAGACTCTGTAAATATCTCAGATTGATTTTGTCCAGTTCTCAGAAAATACGAGAAAAATTCCAGGCACAGTAGAGATCTCAAGAATCTTCATTGAAAATCATACTTAGTTTCTGGTGCCAAAATTCACTTCAAATGCTAGGCTGACATTTAAAACACCTTCTTTCACAGAGGGCACTGTTCATATTGCAAAAAATTAATTAGCCAGATCTCACACACTTTTATGTATTGTAATTCATGGATTACTGAGATTCATAATTGAATAATATGTAGATGTCACCTAGAGGTACTAAGCCAATTCTCCTACTTGTAATTGCCTACTAAGTGAGAATGACACTAACTTTAGCATTTTTTCTCTGATTAAGGCTGCTATAGATTTGTGGTTGCCACTGTGTAATATAAATCAATAAAGAATAATTTTCCAGGCAGCAAATCAATTGTCAGTTCACAGACCCTAATACCTCTGTGCAGGATTTATTGAAAAAATGAATGGCAGGCTTGTTAGTGGATGTACAACATGTTTTACAGGCACATAATGGTGTAGGGCCCAGTCCATTCCATACCCTGCCAAGCTCCTTAACTCCTTCCTTGCCTGACACAACTGTGGTGAAATGGAAGAAAAGGGAACAGACCTCCTAAGTGGAAGAAAAAATCATATTTGCTTTATACTCCTCCATTTTAGCATCTACTGTCTTGATGCTCCCATTTCTGCCATGAGATTTTAGGGCAAGCATGCCACTATACAGACTGAAGTTGTCAAATGACAAGTCATATAGCGCTGGGACTAATAATTTAGGAGTTGAGCTATCTGAAAAAGCACCAACTGGATGAAAAAAACACTGGAAAATGCTAACTTGATGTGGTGGCTAACAGTTGGCCCAAAGGCCTCACAGTTACAAATAATCCCAATCTTATAACTGAAATATAACAAATTATATAAGTACTTTAGCTATGTAACTCATCTAGTGTGGACAGTTGGAGAGCAGGCCTAGACCTGAAACACTAATCTTAGAAAAATTAGGATTTTGGTTAAAAGTTAGTTATTTAATAGAATTAATTAAAAAACAAATGAATAGATAGACCTTGCTGAAATAATTAAAAATTAGAAGTTAGAAGGAAAACTGGGCTTGAGGTAATCTGAAACTTAAATAATTGATTGCCTGTCATCTTATGTTTGCTCAGCTGTGCTTACAATGGGAAAAGACAAAACAAGTAAGTAGACCCAAAGAAACACAGACAATGCAACCAGAAACCCATTCTTTGAAAAATTGGACTATCCCCAGAAACCATTTGTATTGTCATTGATAGAAAAGGTTTAGAGTTCAGGGCGAGGAAGACTCACCTTACTTCCTCCTGTTAAGACCCCTCCCCACAAAAACGACCCCAGACTTAATTTAAGAAGTCAATCACACATGTTTAATAGCTATTCAAGCTAATTACCATAGGAAGTGGGAGATGGGAAGGGCTGTTATTATGAATATGTATTTGTTTGAATCCTTTGCTAATAAATAGACTTTGTGATCACCTGTGATTTTGCAGTGCATGTTAGAGGGTTACTTCACACTGCTGCCCAACACTGAATAAACACACACTTTGTAACTTTAAATTCTTAGAGACTCTTTTGTCCATCACAGATGAGTATCAGTATTAGACCAGTACTCATTTTTTGGTAAATCAGACCACTGGGGACATGGCAGCTATTGGATGGTTGGCCAGGTGTCAACTGGTTCAGCCAGCAGAGATTGACCTCATGGACCTCAGAACTGTGTGAGATCACTCAGTAAAAGCTGGCTCTTGTGCATGAACCTCGGTGTGTTTTGTTGCATGCCTGTCTCCAACATCAGCGACAACCTGATTAGACCTAATTATTATTATGCATCTTTTTGCCATTTTTTTAACCAGATCAGACTCCTTTTCTGTATTTCTCTTCTTGGCTTTTAAACAATGATGCACTGTTACAGGATGATACTCCTCCAGACCCAATGGATCTCTTCCTGGATCCGTCCTGACGATGTTCATGTTGCAACTTGAAATTTTTTTTTTTTTTTGGTCACCAAAACTTTAGTTTTAGTACACCTCAGTGTCAAAAGCAATGTGCCACATGATAAAGGGCTACTGTAAAATTATATATAGAAGGACTGAATTACCATTTCTGAAGTACAGCTACAGAGCTTCCATTCAGACCACGCTCTGGGACTAAACAGAGTTTAGCTCCTTCTTAAGGGGGGGTAAATGCATCCTAAAGATACTCAATGAAAACACAGTTGTCATTATCTAACAATGACCAACAGGCACATTTTTTATCAGCACAGGACAAACATGGTTGGCCCCATCTGAAATGTAATGCAAAATTTAAAAATAAATAAATAACAAAATTAATAAAAATAAAATTAATATCCCCCATATCCCAGGAAAATTACCAAGAAAGAATTTTAAGAAACAAGTTTTAAGTTCAAAAATCCCTGCTGTGATAGTCAATCTGCATCACTCTAATCCACTCCTAAATCACTTAGCACTGCCATTGATGCCATCTTTAAAAATGAAAGGCATTTGAACTTTCCTCTATACAAAGAACAGCAGTCGCTCTCTTTCTTACAAAGCAGCCCAAAGAAAAAGTAAAATAGAAGCTATACACAGAATTTTATGCAGAGAAGGCAAAAATTATGCCTTATGCCAGACTATTATGGAAAAAGGATTTGTCATAAATTCAAACTAGGCTCATTCTCTTACACATAAAATAAGGGTTGAGTGCAACCTTCAAGCAAAGGAGACAGAAAATGTGCAGGCATTGTAATACCCACATTCTCCCACAGTGCTGAGAAAATAGGACCTTAATTATCCAACACTGTTGTCACCTAAAATAAGAATTAATGCTCCCCCACTGGTTTCTGAAAATCCGTTCCACCCTCCATTCAGTGGAAAGCCCACACTGCACAGTCTAACTTATCCTGCTTTCAAGGCTCACATTTTCTGGTATTGTGAATTTCATATCTTTGCTAGGAAATAAATAGAATTGGACAAAAATTTGTCATTAAACCCCATTTCTCAAACAAAGTGGGTGTTCAAAAGAATGCCCTTAATTCTCCTCCCCTTAATTTCTGCCATTTCTGCTGACACTTTTCACTACAAGAGTTAGACATTATTTAAAATCAGTTTGTGAATTCTTTTCATTAAGGGGAGATCTGTACATCTCAAGTGAGAGAATAGATTATACAAGGGTCCTAAGAAAGAAGTAAAAAAAACCCCAAACACATTATATCCGAACTATTAATTTATCTATATTTGGGGTTTTCCACTTACTTAAAATAAACTGATTTTTTGTAGGCAAGTCCTTTTCATTCTTCTCGTCACACAGACAGTATTATCAGTTAACTCTAGAATAATAAGTTTAGTTTGGAAATTTGGAGTTTTCTAACCCAATCCCCTGCTCAAAACAGGTCAAATTACTTCAGGTTGCTTAGGATCTTGCTCAGGTAAGCTTTGAGTATTTCCAAAATTACATTCAAAAACCATGTTATTAATAACAAGTGATAGTTTTACACAGGGCCTGATCTACAGGCCAAAAATATGTTCCTACTAACACAAAGCTCTGAAGCTAATTTGGCTAATTTCTGCTATTTTAACTATGCTTTAATATTGAGCATGATATTTGTCATAGACAGGTAGAAGAATTATAAAAGAAAGGCCTCATAAAATTAGGCCTTGCTCCACTAAATTAATAGCTGGCTTGTCATTTCTATGTGCACCTAAGTGGTTTGCAAGTTCCCATGTGAAAACAGTCTTAGAAATGAGGGTTTGTTAACACAACAAAGGATTCCTGGGTGAAGAACAGCTGCATCTGGATAAACAATGGATTTGTCCCATAAGAATCGGTGAAGAAATATGTAAACAATTCAAAAATGGAGAGATTTGATGGACAAGTAAAATACCTTTTACTAACCAATAGAGTAATTCTCAAGAAAGCTATTAATCAATTAAAGTTGCACACAAGGTCTGTAAAAACTGTATAAAATGAGTTGTGTGAATAAAGAATGGGCTTTTTCCTGCATGAAGAAAATGGAGTCTCAGCTGATTTATTACAATATTAAACAGTCTAACAGATCCAGATGGCTGGATGACTTGTCTCTGATACAGTCAATATTTTCTTTTTAGTGAATTTAAATATCTACAGCTTTTTTGCACAAATAGGCTCATCACTAACAGTAACTCATTTACCATTTCTTATGTATGTACATTATTTTTAATATTTGATCACTCAAAATAGATCAGAAACCAGAGAAACTGAAGATCTCATCTGCAAAACTACTCCTGTTGCAAAGGCATCCAAGCTGACAAGGGATTTGAACTCAAAAACATAATGTAAACCTCAAGAAGCTTCATGCAGTAATTCCAGAGCAGCATTTTGCTTTATTATATTTATCTTTAAGTCTTTTATGCATATTCTTGTCTATAATTTGCACGTCTCCTTGTTCATTATTGCAGTAGCATTTCAGTATATGTCTAATCAAAATAATTACTCCAGATTGTTTAGACCTGTGAAGCATGTGGGACTAAGCCTGCAGTTCAGAAGTCTATATAATCACACAGAGAGCTGCTCTAGAGACTTTTTATAAAGTAATCAAATTGTGAAACTTAGCAATGCAATTGATTTTGTTGTCAGAAGATCTACATCACTGCCTGGGATGCCAAAGTGCTGATGAGAAATTCATTCACCTACACGCCTGGGAGCAATCACCCGCCCACCAACACATTTGAGGAGGTGGAGGATCTGTTTTAAATGAGTCACCTAATTACCTGCAATGCATTGGTACAGCAAAACAGGCAACACTGAGGAATATGCATTTTACTCAACAGCTCCTTTCCTTTTCATTTCTCATAGGCATTTCTTTCTCAAATAAAGCCCCTTCTTTCATGCCGTGTCAGAGAAGACACATGATGAGTTGTAGCATTCAATGAGGAGCTGCTTCATCAACAACTGAGTAATGTGACATCCCTTTCATACCTTGCTGTGTGCAAAAATGCAATGCATCAGCCCAGGTGGACAGAGATGCTGCTGTCAGAAATCTGCTGTCAGGACAGGATTTCTGTATTTTTTATTTTTTTTTCTGTAGGTTGTCCTTGCTGAAGGCTGCACAGGTCCTTCAAATACATCTTGGCAGGCCATACACTGACTCATACATCCCTCTGCACGCACTAATGAGTAGTCACATGAGTAGGCACAGAACTCTTTGAGTAAAATTGTGGACAGTTGTGTAATGTACACAACTATTATTACTTCTCAGCTTGGGGTGATGCATTGTGTGGGGGTTTGTGTTTACAAGATGTTGCAAGTCATATAGCTCACAAAACTCATTCTCACACACTTCCCAATGACTCCAATATGTATAATTTCCTGATTTTTCTGCCAGTTGGTTGATCAGACAACAGCCATATAGATAAGCCTTTTGTTTTCTCAGCCCTTATGTACACACTGATTAAATTCCTCTCCAGTTCTCTTTGATAAAGACAGTGGGCTGCAATCCCTGAATCCCTCAGTATAATATGCATTTGAGTTTGTTCTGTGGACTACCTCCAACAATTCAATACCATTCCTAAATTGTGTATTTTTTAATAGACACTGTATTCTCATTGAGTAGTCTTTACTACGAGTAATATTTTCCTTGTTGAAACACTGGTAAATTTCTTATGTTTCCAGAGACACGTTGATGAAACTAACATTCAGGCAAATCCTTCAACTCTAATTTTCATTTAAGCATATTAAAAACATATTGCTTTCTCATACATTACCTTTCAAGTGAAAAAAAAACAGTTCTCTTATCAGCAGTTCCTGCTGTTATTTACCATTTTGCAGTTGTTGGGCCCTTTGTGAATATCACCAGTGTTACTAGTCACTTTTGGTGGCCATTTCCTTCATTCCCTCACTTGTTGCCAATATTCCACTCTGACCTTCCAGCCCCACAATCCATTCACCTACCTTACCTGAATACCAAAGTCTGTAACAATAGAGAACAGCCTAAACAGGTTCCTCTGGCTGTTGTAGATATGTATTCATATTCTCTCAAACTGTTAGAGTTTCTTGCCCAGTGAGCTACCATTTTAACCAGTCTTTTCAAAAAAAGCAACTATTAGAATAAAAGAGGCACATTCCCAGCTCTGCAAGATGATGCCCAGCCTGAAGACAACTTTTACAAAGGCTAAAGCATTCCCTGCCTTTTTTTAGTTACTGTTTATCACAATGCAAATTTTCATGTTTTTTCATAACTACTTTTATTACACATTTCTCTCTCATTCTCATTTAAATAAAAGCCCTGGAAACCTATGGTTTCATAGCTTGCCCACAACCCACAATTTATGGATGCTACTTACAACTTTCAAAAGCTTTTAAAAATAGTACTGAATCTATTATTGTGAATTACAGTAATTACAGCAAAGATTTAAGAGGCACTTTGAGAAATTTCAATTTCATGGTATGTTTCTGAACCCACTTCCTTGGCATCTTGGGGGAAATGCAGTTATTTTTTCTGAAAGAGCTTCTCTTCCTGCCTTTTTGTGTAAAATTTTAACTGAAGCTCCAGTATCCAAAATTCTCCTAATAAAAAGAAGTTTCCAATCCCAAGCAACAGAGGCCAAGATGGTGCAAGACTAGAGTGATGCCATGATGACTTTTTGCCTTTTCTTTTTACATACCTTTTACAGATACACAGTATTCTTAGCATTCATACTTGTAATTCTTTAAGCCTGATATTTTAGGATAGTCCTGGTATTCTGCTAGGCAAGAAGACCAAACACTTTAAAGGCCTCACAGTTGGAGGCCAGAAAGCCTCATCCTATCTTGAGAAACCAAGGTTCTCTCCAGAACATATTTTGTAAACCAGGATTAAGCCCATCTGTGGGTAACACTTGAGAATAGGGAGATGTTATGACATGCATTTAAGCTTCTCATTGAGGAATCTTTGTCAGATATGCTATTTTGCAAGGTCTATGCAATTGCATACACAGTATACTGGGTGTGCACTTTGGCTTTTTTCCACCTTGGTGAATTGTTGTACCTATGGATCCTTATTAAATTCTGAGGTAAAAACCTTCTGTCCCTTAACTGTGTCTGGCTTATAATTCTCAGACCAGGTAAAGGTATGAAGAGCCTCCCCTCAGCTGTACAACCAGAAAGCAGCCCCATTGATAGAGAACAGCCTTTGGGATCTCAATTTTCTTCAGCTTCCTAGGAATTTCTTTTTCCAAGGTTTCCAACTGAAAGGCCTGTGACTGAAAGTCAACTGAAAGTCAGTGATTTAGATGAACAATCAAAATCCAAATTGGAAAATACTATTCATGAGAACATTAATAGGTTTGGGTTGAAGTTTGTTGATACATAGAGCTGGAAGAAACATTGGAGGAGCTCTTCAGCTTCCCCTACACAGCCTGCCCACTACCAGTTTATTACTGGTACAATACTGGTAAGTTTTATTGCTGGTAAGTTTTTCAGCTTTAGATGCCATCCAGATGATTTCGCTAAATTCAGCTTATACCATCTCTCTCACTGAAGTTGTAACATTACACTTGGTTTGGAGGAAACGGAATTATGTTTTTGCTTTTGAGTTTAAATAAAATGGGAGATAAATCAAAAGCAGTAAGTTCCTTCTATGCAGCTACAGTGGCAGTAGTTGAGTGATGCAGCAGCAGCAGTGTCTTATCCCTAAAACACAAGAAACTTTTAGGAGGGAAAGAAGAGATCATTAGAATAATTGGCATGGCTTCTGATTCGTGTGCTACTTGCAAGGCAGTTTCATTGATGGCTCATCAAGCTTTAAATTACTGATTTGGGAGCAATCATGCTGTCCACATACCAGGAGGATTAGCTATTACCATAGGAACAGGAGCTGCATCGCACTGTCCCCTCTCTCTTCCTCTTCCCTTCCACTACAGATATTTTCAATGCTCATGTTTGGATGAACAACCTGCTGAGTGTTGCTAATACCAACCTTCAAATAACAGATTCACACAACTGCTCTGCTGATAAGGCTCCAACACAATGGCATTTAATGTAAAATTGTACTGCCATGATCCTGAACACTCTCCCTTCCCTGAAATTGCCAGCTGCAGGGAAGACTGGACTAAACCAGATGAGAACAGACTCTGGCCTTCTAAATTTGTCTTCTATGCAAATGAATCAACAAATGAAGGACCCTCTTTGTTCCTTTGAGTTAAAAGAAGGCTTGCAATTCTTCTAGACACACAAATTAAAAAACACCCCAAAAAGTAAGTTAATTTTTTCTTTGGTGATGAAACAGATGAACCAGAGGACGGGATGTGAGCAGAATGGACAAAAGATTGTGGAGACAGCAGGAGAAAACATGCTTAGGATGTGTTCCTGAGCACTAAATGCAGTGAACATATGACATAAAAGAGAACACGACAAACATTAACAGTCTACTCTTAATTCTTGTTACAACAGCATGACAACAGCATAATAGAGTGATTCCTTCCTCACCCTTATCTCTCCATCATTTCTGACTACCAGCACAAGAGAAATAAACTTGCCTGTTTCAGAGCTGGGCTGGGTTTGCCTCTGTTACTCTGACACAGACTCCAAGGCATGCTGGCTCCCAAAATGCTCTTCCTCTACTGCACTGATCTACTCCAGTGTGTGCTGAGGCATGGCAGGGGTTGTTGAATAAGCTCTTTTTGAAGAAAACACTTTTAACAAAACACATTTTTTCCTCAAGGTTTGTTGATTTTTCTTCTCCTTACTGCTCTCTTAATGAAAAAATAACTACATTGCCCACATACTGTAAATACTAGTAAGTGCTTCAGCTCTGTTTTGTTATGTCTCAGGCTCATGCAAATTTTGACAGTGACAAGCAAGCTTGCTCTGACCAGTGGTATTTTGTCATTTTAATTTCTCCAAATGCCATGGATTTTATTGTATTTTACCATCCAGTGGGCTTATTTAAAAGATCCCCTAAGGAAGAGGTATCTGGAGACCCTTCCCTTGCCTTAGAGTAGCTTAAACTACAGGGCAAGTCTGGTTTTCTCAACACAATTTCTTTTTTTCTGAGTTATATGACAATGGGATGTATAGCCAGAAAGCTGTAAATTAGCTGATTTCTTAGGCAAGGTTCCTCACCTACAAATGGCCTTACTCCTTCCTTGATAGCAATGTACTATAGAACCTGGAGCAGCATGCTTCTGTTCACAAACCAGCCACCAACGCTTTACAAAGCAATTCTGTTGCTGAATCAGTATTTTCATGGTCTCCTACTACTAGAAATGCCAGTATTTTTAGAGCTGCCAAAACACTGAAATGTCATTTTCAGATCAAGGCCTAGATCATTATCTCCATTACACCTGTATAACTACCTGTCAGCAGAATCACTCAGGATTTGCAAATGAAACTGCTCAAAATACAACTTCATTATCTTATTTATTTTCTACCTTTTCTCTGAAGGCATTATTAGAACCTCTTATCATGAAGAAAGGTAAGATGTCAGAGACCTGACCCCTATCAGGAGATCCACTATTGCTTCCTAATGCCCGACTGACCAACCTCCTTGCAGGCTGGTACAGCTCTGCTGCAGCAATGGGAAGGAACATCAGCAAAGGAGCAGATGCTTCAGCCAGTCTGCTACCAGACACTCCTCCCAGCAAACTCCGTGCTCCTTTTGATCTTATTCCCTAGCTTTCATTCTGTCATTTGTTTTCTCCTCTTCCTGTAATACTTCCTAGCCCACCTTCTGGCAGTTGTATTCCTGTGGGGTCCTGTGACTTTCTGAAACCTCATAATCCAGAGAACAAATATTTTACTTAGAAGTTCATTTTCTGAGTCTAGTACAGGTTGTTTTTTTGTTTTTTTTTCATCAGTTCATACGTTATTACACAGTTGCACATCCAGTAAAGACATGGCTTTTAAATTATGACTGACTCAGCAGGTACTAGTGAGCATGTGACTAGAATACATCCAAAAACGATAATGACTAACAACCAGATAAAACTGAAAGGAAGTAGGAGAAAGAAGGAACAAGGCATTATTTTTTCCTCCCACCTATCCACACTCTACTACTCTCATCATCATCAAGAAGGATAATAGCAAGGGAAAGATATGAGCCAGAGAAGAGCTCTTGCATAGAGTGAAGGCCAGACACAGCTGTATCCAATAAGCTCTTGGGTCAGCAGATAACCAGCAACTGAAAAGAACTAATTAATATTTTTGGTGCATGACCATGCTCTTCAATTTTAATTGGTGACAAATGAGCAACCAAAGAATTGCAAGTGGAATTTCATTTATCTGTACAGGGCAAATCAATATTCACTCAGCATGCAACAGGATGCTTGCATCTCAACAGGATGAAATAAATTGTCAATCAGCAGCATGCTTTAGTTATTGTTAGAATGTTTCTAGTTAAATTATTCAGCTTCTGAAAAGGCCATCTGATAAATGTTTATTTCTTCATAATTGTGCTGTTTAGGGTTGGGTTCCTCACAGTAGCTGGTATGGGCTGCATTTTAGAGTTGGGCTGGCAACAGTGCTGATAACACAGGGTGGTTATTTTACTGATTGCTGAGCTGGGCTTGTACAAAGTCAGGGATGTGCCTGCTCCTCACTCTACCCCAGCAGCAAGGAGGATGGGGATGCACAAGGAGCTGGGAGGGGGCACAGTTGGGACAGCTGATCCCAAATGGCCAAAGGGATATTTCAGACCATGGCATCATGCTCAGCAATAAACTGGGGCAAGGCTGTCCAGGGGCTACTGCTCTGCAACTGTCTGGGCATCATTTTGTTGGTGGAGAACAATTGTTTCATGCTGCGACGGGGAAGGAGCCTGTGTCTGTGCAGGGCTTAGTCACCAGCTGGGGTTAAACCACAACAATCCTGCTTTTAACATCCTCTGATTTGTGACACTTGCAATGAACACAATTGAAATTCAGAGCAGGGCCCTGGGAAAATAGTAAGAAGTACAAACAAGAGAGGGCTGGGGGAATTTATTTCTTTTTTTCATCTTCAGATATAGCAATGGCCTCCCATGGCATAAGGGGCACTAATTGAATTTAAAGATGTCATAAGCTGGAAACTCTCCTGCTCACTTCATATCACAGTGAATTCCAACCCAACAGCACTGGCAGTAGCAGCAGCAGCAGAACAGCACTGTGGAGCTGTAAAGTTCACTGATGAGTGTTAGCTGAGGTCAGTCCTGGAGAGCAGCAATGAAAATTTCACGGGCACTCTGTTCAAGAGGGTACAAAATCAGACTATTCGTTTTGCAAAAAATAATCCTTGCCTGATGTTACTTTTCAGTGTCATAGAAAATTCAGATTTCATTCATACCTTATCAAAACTTCAACTGTGTATTTCAACAGTATACTACAAAATCTAGAATCAGAGTCCTGGAAACAGATAATTACAAAATTTCTACATTAAAGCATTTCAGATCCTGAAGTATTACCATCTCATGAATTTAACTTCATTTTTACTAAAACATAAGTGTTCGCTGTTAGTTTCAGTTCTATTAGTTTCAATGCTTAAGAGCATAATGCAAAGATGCACAATTCATATTATGAAGAGCCCACAAAGACACACCTGAAGCTATGACTAAGGCCCTTTGTGTCAATCTGACTCCCTGTGAACACAGAGCTCAAACCTGCAGCAAGCTCAGAACCACAAAAGGATGGCAGGGCTGATTCAAAGTGTCAACGAACAAAAGACAATTTCAGAAGATCAAAGGGAAAGATTCTTGGGAATATAGTAAGATTAAATTATTATTCAGGGAAGTTACATGTTTTGCACTATTGAGTTATCTTTGTTGAAACCAGCACTACAGAAGAATTTGCTTGAAGAATTGGTTCTCAGTATGGATTTTTGAATAAGTAACACTGAGACTCTGCACAGAAAACCTCCAAATAGAGTAATATGGCAGAAAGCTACAGTTTACTAGCAGGAAAGAAAAAAAAAAGAAAAGAAAATTGAAGAAAGGTGTTATGACTATTAATAAAGTAGAAAGAATGTGAACAATGCAATAAAAGGCTATACAAGAAAAGAAACTGAGTAGCAGAGGACGTAAACAGGATGAAACAAAATGAGAACCTAATGAAGCATAAAGGGAGGGTTCATTTAGGGGAAGGCAGGATGTACACAGTTGTAGCACTTTCATATACATTGGAAAAGGGGGATATATCTTTGCTTGCAGCTTGTAAGGCTGCTGCAGTAATCCAGATGGTAAGTTAAGAGAGCCTGGTTAAAAGTCCTAGTGGTAAAGAATGGGAAAGGGTAAACAAGATTATACTGCCCAATTTTGAATGTGACACATTTCTTGTTTGGTTCAAATGCTGCAGATTTTACCTCATATCAGAGGCAAAACATAAGCATAGGGAGCAAAAAAGAAAACTCTACTGACGAAAAAATCCTTGTGAGCAAGGATTAATCTCTAAGAATTATTTAAAAAGTCAGGCAGAGAAATACAAATTGTGCATCAGTTGTAATTTATGTTAAATGCAGCTTTAAGTGCCACATGTGATATGTCTATATCCTCAGAAACAGAAAAGGGAAAAAATAACAGATGTTACTGCTGTAAAACATTAGGCAACATGAATGACATAATTTGTTTTTCTAAATGAAAATAAAAAAGCAAGAGAAATGAACACTGGAGACCTAAATTCATAAAATATTCAATACCTCACTTAGCTGATGTAGTATGTGACACCCTTTCTTGCTGCAAATCTCACAGCTGCTGTGGTAAAAGAAAAGAAGCAAAGAAATGGGAGTTAGTGTAAAATGATGGGGCTTTGACACAAGTTATGACAGGGATGAAACCTCTAATTTAGAAGGTTTCAGGAGATTTGGGGGTGCAGAGCTCATGGTGATAGCCTCAAAGAACTGTATATGGTTATGTTATCCAAGAGGGAAGCAGCACAGCAGTTAAGTCTTGACATGGGAGTTATTTGGGAAAGATATCTGAAGGCTTTTCAGAAAACATTCAAGACCTTTGCTGGCTGAAGAACTTCATTTGTCCCAAGAGACATCTCTGAAGGGCTCAGTAAATAACATAGTAGTTTTACCCCTCTCACCTGCAAGCTGGTGAGAATATTATTTGTATTGCAGTGCTAGCAAGTGCCCTTGCAGCAAGTTCTGAAGTCCTTCTCTCTCCCACCTAATGACACCTTGTCCATTTTACTTTCCCAGGACAAAGCACATCTAGACAGAACAAGGATTGCAAAGAGCAGGACTGCAGTCAGTCAGTGAGAAATGGATAGAGAAGGAGAAACAAAGAGAAAAGGCAGAGGAAGGCAGAACCTGCACACAGTGAGAGTCTGGAACACAGCAACACCTCCAGGCAGATGGACTCTTTTTTAAGTAGGAGGGGGATTTTCTGTTGGTTTTTTGGGGGTGATTGTTTTGTTGGTTTGGGTTTTTTTACTGGGCTTTCATGCATTTTTGCTGTTCTTTTAATCCCCCACAGTTGCTCTAATTACTATTGTTTGCTCTTTCATTAACTTGAATTTATCTTTGCAGAACAAAGTCTCCCTGGCTAGGCCAGGTTCCTCACTGTGTGCCACTCACCCCAGTGACAGAATATGAAATTAGAGGCTGTGAGATTGAGATTCTGCTTTCACCTTTCCCATGATCTGTGGGACAGGGAATACAAGAAACACAGTTTTGTATTTCTATGTTTCCCTACAACTCAGACTGTTTTGCAGGGAAATTTACAAATTACTGCCTCATTTTTATCCCCACATATTCTCTTCTCCATGCATTCTCCTTTCCCTGAAAGCAAACTACCAAAATGGTTTGTAGTATTTCATTTGCACCATTCAGCAAAAAAAAAAACAAAACAAAACAAACCAAAAAAACCAAAAAAAAAAAAAAAAAAAACAGAGTAAAAACCCAGAGCAACTACTGTGAATTTTTTTCACTTTTCCCCCCAACAAATTCCTGCCTGCTGCCTGCACATCCTCCCTGAGCCAGTGCATTGTGATAATCACAACAGTAGCATTCAGATAGAGATCAAGTGATGCAACCAGCTCTATCTCAACTCTCTTTCAACTTCACAATTTGCTTGGATGTACACTTTTTCCTCTAATGAAAACTGCTCTTAGATAACAGCAGAACTACCCCAGATTTAGACAGGAAAGGAAGGAGTCTAATCCATCTAAACACAAGGAAAAGGGTTTGCTGGGTTATGCTGTCCTTCTTAATATTCTCTTTAAGTTTAAGAACACTGCTAGAACCATTTATATCTCAAAAAAATTACAGCTTCTTCCAAAAGGGCAGTGCAGAAAATATGGCATTTCTATCAGCCCTTCCAGTACTGGCTCCATACTGCTACAAAACCAGTCTTGTTCTGTGCATTATACAGACAGTCAAAATACTGAATACCTACACAACTAATCCTGAATATGTCAGATACCCAGAGGCCTCCTGAGCTACAGCTGTGACACAGCTAAATACACGTAGATAGGAAAACAGCCTGAAATACAAAGGAAAAATCTGGGGTTCATTTTTTTTTTTTTACACCTGACTTAACAAATCTGACAGTGAATTTTCTGTCTCTTGGGTTTTTTCTTTAAGTCTTGCTTTATCCTGGAACACTTACAAGATGGAGCACTTGGGTTTGGTTACTATCAACTAAAGGTACCACATCCAAGTTTTCATGGAAGTTGTATGTGGATATCCAGAACCACTCATCTCCTCCTCACTGCTCCAGTGCTCAGTCTTTTTTATCAAAAACAACTTTGATGATCCTGGAAGAAGTCATTGACAATGCAGCACCTGAACAAGCAAATAGCTATCAACAGATCCATTGACTTCAGAGGGACCACTTGTGGAAGAAGCAATTCTACAGCCATGACTAATACAAAAAGCACATCAATATCCTCTGTTTCTTCTCCAGCTTCTCCTAGAGGTTGAACCTGATGACAATCACAGCCCCAGCTATATAAATCAAGCTTCAGGTAGGATATATCACCTTATTACATTATTGTTACAGTGATTGTCTCCCTGAATAACCACAGACAGAATTCCAGGTTTCCCTATAATCTATAATCAAGTGCTATAAAATTGTATTCATCCATCTCATGCTGTTTTTATTGGTATGAATACTTACAGAGTGCCAGTACACTTAGTACACTAGAGATACACCCCCAAATCAAGAAACATATCAGCTCATGCTTCAAAGCACAACCCAGGCATCTGATTCACTGCCTGCTCTCCTCCACTCTCATAACAGCTCAAACTTGGCTGCTAAATCAGCTGCTGAGATGATGCTGGGAGCAGTGAGACACTGAGGGAACCAGTCTCTCCCTAGAGATCCAGTCAATTAAATTTTGGCTGGAAGGGATCAAATATCAAAGATGCTGCCATAGGGCTAAGTTCCCTGGAGGACAGGGTTAATGATTCAGAGCCTGTCAGGCTGGCCTGGAGCAGTGGAAAAGAAGGCTCACCTAAATTAATAAATAAATACATAGGGAAGCAACCCAATACCAGCAGTAATTTAAAAAAAAAAAAAAAAAAAAAAAAAGAAAAAGAAAAAGGCTGTGGAGACATACTGCTGTAGCTGGCACCCTATTTAAGGAATATTAAAATTATCCTAAAGTCTCACCTTAATGCCTGAATGTTTTATCTTCCACAATCATTGATACATTAAACAACAAAGAGACTGTTAATACCTATTAAAAAGTTCAAGCATAAATCAATCATCTCTGAAAGATACTGCAGTTCTTGCTAGGAGCAAGTGAAGGATGTTTTCATATTGAAAATGGAGGCTTGAAGGTTGGATGTCTTCTCTGCATCTTGTAACTCATCCTGATATATACATTGTCACCAGCATTACAATACCAGAACTTGCATAGTCTCTAAAGTACTTATCTGTGAAATCACAGTGAAGCAAGGGTATATGATTATACAAAGAACAAGGTTTTCTAAACTTAACATTCCAGACCTAAGAGTAGAAATATTCACATCTGCCTCTTTTCCATTTGTCCCAAATTCAGTTGCTAAAGTAAGAGATTCATTAGTTTTGTCCCACAAAACCAGAACAAAGTCCTCCTTTCCTTTCCTTTTTTTTTTTTTTTTTTTTTTTTTTGTGTGCTCTACTTACTAAGATGTTAAAGCAAGGACAATTTCCACACTAGAATGAGAACCATCAAAAGCTCTGAGAAGATATTCTGAACTATTGTCCTCAAGCAGCAGGAAGAACACACCACACAAGTGCTTCATGTGCTTCTATTGCAGGAGCACCAACAGCCACAAAGAGGCTGAGCTACTTTGGAAAACAAAGATGTCACTTGCTCTTTCCTTTATCAGCTGTGTTTGATGATTATATATATGCAATGTATCATTTCTTTATATGTTTTGTAAATTTTTAACTTCTGCAACACAATTTTAAATACATTTGGTTAAGAATATTCAGAAAGCCCCAGTAATGTTATAAAGCAGGAATAGCCATGTTCCTGCTAGCTTCATTCTAGCTGAATTACCTTCCCCTTTAGAAGCTGCATCGAATAAGTTAATTAAGTGACTGGCATTAGTTTCCAGGATCTATGTTAAAGTCACCCAAATGAAAACTCTCTAAGAGGTGGGCAGGTTTATGTTCACAACTGAAAAATATTTGGCCATTTTGGCAAATATTCACAAGAATATTTAGCATTTTTGCTCTGTAAAAAAAAAAAAAAAATTACATCCTTACAAATAGCTCTATGCAAATGCCTTGCAGTAGGAACTTCCCTTGCCATAATTTGTAGCAAGTTAGTTATTTATGCTACTTAGGCAGTCTGTATTATCTCAGCATCTTAGAGCTCCAGCACAGGGCAGTATTTTTGTTCCCACCTTTAGCTAGGGGCTGCCACACAAGAAAGGTTCACAGGGCTTTCAACCAGTAAGATCAAGGCCCTGAATCCATGGTCTCTTTAAGGGGAAAAAAAGACACAATATTTCACAAAAAGTATTTGGAGAATAAATTTCTATCAGAAAACTACTAATAAAAAGCAAAACCTTATTGATAAAGGACAGGACTTAGTGACTCCTCTTTCTGTGTGATCAACAGCCCAAGATGGATCCTGTGGCATAAAAAATAAAGCTGAGCACCCAGGTGCTGTGAGAGAAGGTCTGATGCTAGAATAAAGCAGTTCTATGCTGTTAGGGGGACTGAACACAATGGTGATGGGCAAGGTATAAGAAAATAGAAGTCAAAACAGCAACAGAACAATCAAGTAGATAGATATTTGTTACCATGGCAACTGAACAGCATATGCTAGAAAGCATATATGCTAGAAAGAGCCCCTGAGACATTACAAGGAGAAATGAGAGGAACTACAACTCCAACAGGGTTTGGGCTATGCTAGACTTGAAAACTAATCCTGTTCCTTATCTATGAGTGAGGTGATGACATGCAGACCATAGTAGTGACATTACCTGGTGGGCAGATTCTTCAGGAGCATCCATGGCACAGGGGAGTCCTGTTCAAGTTTGGCAACAAAGACACAGTATGAATGAAGAAGGAAAAAGGAAGTCTGAACTGTCAAGACAGACTGTTCAGAAGACATTAGTATATCCCATGTGAAAAAAATCTATCCTTGGGCTTGTAACAGATCATGTATAGGAGCAAAACCAACTCACTTCTATGGGTATCTTAGTGCCACACTAACTCCCAGTTCAAATTTCAGATATTTCTTGTAAAATGTCTATTCACTTCTAGTATATGTCACATGGAAGATCAAGGTCTAATTATTACTTTTTTTTTTTTTCTCTTTCTCTCTGGGAAGTTTGGCAAGTTCTACAGGCAGCATTTTATGCTCTTATGAAGCATCAGCCAGGAGAAAAGGCACTAAGACATCCCAACCTATATCACCTCAAGTCTCTTCCACACCCAGCTCATTAGTTGCTCCAGCTTTTTGCACCTCAGATTACCCAGATATCTTAGCTTTCTGCAGATAGTCAAAGAGGTAGAACTTTTATTACCTATTGAAGAGAGAGAGAGAGAGAGAAGCAGAAGCCAAGGGTCTTTTACTTTCAAGCAGTACTTCCAGGTTGGATATTTAATGTTGGCAGTCATTCTGTAAGCTCATTCCTTTAGAAAATTCCTAGGGGAAGAAGCTGTATGAGAAATAGTGGCTAAAATAGTAACCCTTCATCCTTGGGGTCAAAGGAAAACCTCTTCTTGTAAGCTCAATGAAAACTGATCTGCTGGATCTGAATGAAAGCAAAATAAAGTTGCCTGCTGTATAAACACCTCCAAAGTATATAAAACCCTTGAAGGGAAATGACAAAGTTATAGAGTAAAGGGAAATAGCAGAAAGATAAACTATCTCAGGAAGCCAGATTCATTCCTATGAAATACATCAGTAGGAGGAAAAAAAAAGATTTAAAATCATGGCATGTTTTAATAGATTTTTTTTTTAAATGTATGAAAGTCTGACCTAACAACTTTGCTTTTTCCCTCAAAACCAAACAAACACAAAGCAACAACAAAAAACCATGTGAAGACAAACCAAAACAATTTTAGAGGAAACCAGAACTTTGGAAATTAAAACTAATAACTTCTCTAACCATTTGAAATTATGATGCTTGTGACAGGGTACTGGAGGTGTTCATTTAAGACTGGCAGAGCAGATAAAGATCCCACTTGAGAAATGAAAAATAAGTCCAAAAAGGAGCAGAATCAGAGAGCTCTGCACAAGCACTGATGGAAAAGATCCACAAGGCCAACTCTCTAAAATCAAAATGCATTTCTTTTGATGGAATAAAACTGGACTCACAGTCCAGCTGAGTGCAGTATATGGATCAGCTATCATCAATTTGAAAGGAAATAGCTCATCTAAGAAAGAGCAGTAGAGCAGGAGTTTGCCAATGGTGAAGAATATAAGCACCAGAAATCTCTGTTTCTGTGATGATGCACAATATTGACAATTATAAACACAAATTGCTAAGGAAATTAATTAATAACAGTGTATATCCATGTGAGTCCCATTTTATCATTATAGCCTGCAGTATCATTTTGTATGTAGTTGTGCAGAGAAAAAAAAGCACTCCAAAGGAAATAGAGCCAGGGCACAGGATCAGGGGACCTGCTTTTTAACTGTCACAAACTCACTCTGACTGATCTCCATTTCCTGTTACATATATTTGACCATAGCCAGACTCATCCCTCTGGAGATATCTCGAGTGTGTCCTGCCCTGTGGACATCCTTTCTGCATTCATTAAATTGTTCTCCATGGAAATTGCAGGAGCCATGCCATCTGCTGGGAGGGTTTACCCAAAGGACAGTGCTCTGATGGCAATAACACTGCTGCCATCACTGCAGCTCTGTTTCAATAAACACCTCTGTGCCCACCTGTGCCAAGCAAAGCCTGAGAGGCAGCCTCAGCACAAATCCTGCACAGGCTGAGACATGTCCATGCCCTCAGAGAGCACCTTCTGGGGCATTTTCAAGTGCACAGTTAGGCACAAGTTCTTGTGTCTATTTCATCCAAGACAATGATGAAATTTTCACTTTTTGCTTCTGTTCTGTCCTTTGTTATACCCTTCTTAGGCAATGTCAAAGTTCTCTTTTTATATGCTACTAATATATTGAAATCTTCTTTTTTTGCAAAGCTATCGTGGCAATGCACAAAACAGAATCTAGTTCAATACCAGTCAGACTCATGATATGACAGGATTTAAACAAAAACAGCTCCTTCCAGTTTCCTTTGAAAATATGACAAAGCCTGTTTATCAAATACAACAAACTCATCTATCACCTTCTAATTGGAAGCCTTTTGTGCTAGCCTGCCTAGTGCCTCACTAATCTGTACACAACTTAATATGGAAGTTAATAAATTATACAAGGGAACTAATTATACCTATTTGTCAAAAGATGAGATAGTTAAACTGAGGATTTAAATAACAAGGAATGAGCATTTTATCCTAATTAGTTTGACCTCAACTTTGGGGGACAGGGGAAAAACAGAATAAATGTTTCTGACTAATCTCTGAGTGGTAAGAGTTATTATCATACAGACAATGCAAGGCTGAAAGGGACACTGTTTCATCAAGCACTCGAACATGCATTTCTTTCAAATCACTGTGTACCATCCTGACACCAATCTCCCCAGCTGTCCAATCTGCTTATGGTAGAAGACCATGAAAGGGAAAAAGTTAACATTAAGCCATTTTATCCACTTCCCCTCTTTGTTACTCTGATGTTGTGCTCATACATTTGCTAATACATACATTTGTATCTTCCAGCTTATTGTTAAAAACCCACACAAACAAACAAACAAACAAAAAAGCAAAGGAAGAAATTCTAAGGGACAAAAGAATTTCCTCTAAGCGTATGTAAAATGGGTCTAGGTGTGAAAAACTATCTGAAGGATAGTCACCACTGGAACAGAAGAGGTGATGACCAGCAATAAAAGACAAAGCAAAGAATACCCACAATACACTCAAATGAATGCCTTCATTTGGCTTTACCTGCTTGGCTGCTGTGCCCAGAGCAGTGCAGAATTCTCTCTTCAGGTTACCATAGGTTTTTCACTCCTCCTGTGCTTAAGAAGAAAATTACATCAAAAAAACCTGACAATTTAGGCATAAAGCATATGTAGATATATTTTCCAGAGCTCATATTTAGGTGAACTGTCTTCACCATAGCTTTGCTGTATGGATGCTGCATATCAAGTTACCAATTTAGCAAAGATAAAACTGCTTTTGTAATGAACGCTGAACCTTGAGTTATTATGCAATACCTATGGCTCTCTAGAAAAGCACCTCTAGGGACAAAAAACAGCAGCAATAATCCATACTCCAAAAGAAACTAACAATTCAACATTCTAATATTAGGATAAAGTATCAATATAAGCTTTAAAATTCCTAGTCTCTGGTCTAAGCTAAATCTTCAGAAATAATTTTTACAAGAAAAATATGAGAATTTGAGAGCCTGTCACAATGTCAAATCAAAAGTGATTAGAACTTTTTGTTGATTGAAGCTTTCAGCCATCTCCTAGGGACTGTTTCTACAATCCTTGCACTGAAGAGCAGCATGTGCTAGGAGCCCACTGACATCAAAGCAGCACCTGTTGTGTGTGCTGGGCAACGTGGGCAGGCACAGTGGAATTGGATTCTGACACATAACCTACAGCAGAGCAAGAATGAAGATATACTCACTAAATATTTAATAATACCTGCCTCAGTTCTTCAGTTAACTAACCTTTTAGCCCAAGGAAGCATAAAAATACATGTTTTACTTCTGCAAGATACAGGTTGTGTTAAAAAAATCTGTGTGGACTGAAAAAAGGCATGCAGGGAGTCTGAGGACCTGAGCCAAAGCTGCCAGAAGTTGATAGCTTGGGCATTTAATTGAAAGCCAAGTTTCAAGTACACTTCAGGAGAGTCTGAGCCAGCACTGCCACTGCATGAGGTAATTTTGCCCCTTTTCCATCCATCTTGTTTCCATTCCTGTGTCACTCACTCACTTGTCCTGGTGCAAGTGCTGGCCCAATGCAGTGAGACACAAGGGATGTAACTGGCTGAAACAAAACTGAAGGTGATGGAGGGCTGAAGAAGAGAGTAAAGGTTAACTTTAACCACATCAGTTTTTCCCAATCCATATTACATCACAGAACTTTCCTTCTCCATGAGTAGGAAGACAGAGACTGTCAATTGGAAGGCAGGTAGCACGAATTTAAATCTTCTGACCGTGAATGTGTCAGTGCAGCCTTTCTAAGGATATACCATACCTAACTAACTTTGTACATTTTGCCATTCTGTTTTCTTACAAAATGCACATTTATATCCCTGTTCCCTGCTATTTACTACAACCAAAAGGAGAAAAATGTGTCTGTATGCAGAATTCATTTATGAAGTAAATTCCAAGATTTCCTTCTAGCAAAAGCTGTACAAACTTTTTACAATTAAGCACACAAATTTTGCTTTTTGATGGAATCCAGGGACTGCTGCTCAGTTTCTAAAGAGAAAGAATTTTGAAACCAGAAATAGAAAGAAATTGGTATTCTCTCCCTTCAGTTATTACCATTCTCATTGGCTGTCTTTTAACTTAACCTTTACTGGCTTACAACATTAACCAGACAAGTCTACATGTAGGTTTTTTGGAGCTGGTTTTGAGAAAGAAGAGAGAGTAGGAAGAAACAGATGATATTTACTGCACAATTTTAAGATTCAATCTGGATGAATCAAAGCGAGTCATCTCCCGAGCCAGGAAGTTTATGAGGATGTATAAATGTAATTGAAAAATTCTTCTTTTAATTCTGCAAAGAAAATTCTTCCAGCATAGATCAGTCATTGACAGTCAGAACTCTTAACTATTAGTTGTTAAAGATCCTAAATCACTTTACACAGGAATATCATTTAGCCAAATATTTCTGTGCAGGATTTATGCAGCTAATTCCTCCTGTTCAAGTGGTCTTGTCCCCCAGATAATTTTGAGTTCTGTATGCATTTCCCCATGTACTGTGTTCCTTCTCACTCTGCCAGGGTTGACAGACTCAGAAAATACTCTGCATTCTAGTACCCAAGTCTTTAATAAAATTAATTATTAACATGAGACATAGAATATTGACAAGCCCTCCTTGATATATTACCACGTTCTGACATTTAGCTAATTATGTATTTCTTTAATTTTCTTTTCTCACCCATTCTATATACACCAGGAAGTAGACACCTCTAGACCACTTTTCCTCATATGAATCAAGAAAACAATATATGAATCCAGTGCAAGAAATTTGAGCCAATCAAGTGTATTATATCTACTGTTTCTCTCCTCACCACCTGACCTGTAACACTGCTGTACAAAGAAATTAAATGGGTTTGTCACAATTTGCCCTTGAGAAAACTGTTTACTTGGTAACAGATCTTGCTAACTGGCAGGGGCTTATAAGATGTCTATCCAATTATTTCTTGCTAGATTTAAGCCAAACAGACTGGTCTTTAATTACCAGCTCATCCTTTCCCTATCCCCTCCTGAAGTACTATATTTGCTTTTCCCCAGATACCACTTTCTTCCCTACACAGCCAATTCTTTGAATGCACTGGAATTAATCACATCAGGTCCAGCTTCCTTGAAAACATTTAAGAACTACACTTAAAACTAGAAAACTTCAGCAGCTGTTTTTGCATTAACATAAATCCCTCAGTTCAGAAGAATCCTCTGAAGCAGCTAAAAAATGCTTTCAACATACATAAATCCTAAAAGAAAGCACAAAGTGGCAGCCATGCCTTAAGAAAATTTTATTCCTATTCAGCAGGCATTAAGATCAAGAGAAGCAATGACTTGTACCAACAAAAATGAATTCTAATTTTGAAGCAATTGAGACCATAACTGTGCACCTGGATCTCAAGGTATTTTAGATGTGTGCTTCTACATCTCCCTCCCAGTACTACTAGTTCTATTGCTCCATTTTTGGAAAGTAGATCACAACACTAACAATTCTATTTCACCACCCTGAAAATACTATTTCTAGGGGCCACAATAATCAAAATGCAGTTAAGAGAAACTTGGGTTTCTAGAACTGTGTCTGTAACTCAAGAACTCAGAAATCTAATCTTTGCTTTCTCTGACTGATGATGTTGGTATGTCTCACTAGGGCTGTGAGTTTTGAATCTCATAACGAGAGGTCACTGGGTATAGGGAGCCTTGTTTCACATCTAAGCTAGGATATGAACCAAACTCCCTCCTTTTCTTTCCCCTTGTGAAAACACATCTGTTCCAGAAGGAACTAGCCCCACTAGAACAACAAAACAAATTTCTGACAGCCTAACACCTTCTTTAACTACTGCAACTACTCCTTACTGCATTACACATGGCCACTATGATAAAGGAATAATTCTTGGCTAGTCCCTGCTACGAAACATCCAGAGATGGAGATGTTTCCTTGTGGGAGCTACACTGACTTTAACCTCTCCATTTGTTCTTCACATACTACTTTATTCACACCAGTCCTACAGATGTCAGAGCAGATGACTCAGCCCTTGCACAATGATAGTTGATCAACTACCAAATCTGAGTCTGGTTTGTTTTTCCTTTTTGTTTTGTTCTGTTTTTTTTTGTGGTGTTTTTTGTTTGTTTGTCTTTTAGTTGTTTTTTTTTTACCAAAGTTGCTGTGGTTTGAATATCAATTTTTAGCTTAGATCAGCTTAAAGGTATTTAAACAATTGCATTCACTTGATCTTCAATGGAAACAATTCTGAAGTATTACTTTAAGGACATCATGATATCACCGAGTTAACTCTAACCCACATAAAACAAATACAGCTATTACAATTAACTGCTCCAAACTGCCTGAGCCAGCAGAAAGGGTGTCAAAGACCTGAGGCAGTTACCATTCTATCCAGGAGATTGCTGTACAATGAATAAGAATAGCAATCAGAAGAGAACACTGGAATTTTTTTATTTACATACCTGCCACATAACAACTTCTTTAAGAATATTTACAATTTAGAGTTATACTTGTTTAATAGCTAAAACAAACAAACAAAAACACAACCAAAAAAAAAGGTATTAATTCCGTTTTCAAGGGGGTAATCTTTACCTCATCTATCCAACATTAAATACTCCACTTCAATGCAAGGTAGAATACATGTTTTTTCATATTTTGAAAGAAACTCAAGGGAAACCAGCACAACACTTCAACTAAAAGGAAAGGCAAACTAATTTTTCTAATTGTGTTTTCCCAAAGAAAATTCCCTTTATTCCAGTCTCCAAACCCATATCCCCATCCATATAATTGTAATTGAAGAGACCTTTTGCAACTGTGATTCTTAATATTTGCTGTGGTTATTACAGATTGTATAAATAATGTAACAGTATATTTCTCTTGTAGATGTAGAACTAGTTGCTTCAGCCCTCTGGTGATGTATTCTCCCCCCTTGACTCTACCTCACCAGCAGACAAATGCATTTTTCTTACAAAGAGTATAATTCTCTGGAGAGACCAGCACTGCCCCTCCTAGAAATTCTGCAAAATGCCTACCATTATGACTTTCTTCAGAGAAATGGAATATCATGAGCTTGACAGGGAACAGGAACTTCTGTTCACTCCTGAACTATCTTTTGTCACTACCAGTTTAAAAATATTTCAATTGAATGTAGTCTAGACTATGGAGCAAAAGGCAGAGCAGCAAACCTACTCAGGGCAATTTGCACCCATTTTAGACTACAAAAAATCTGCAGTGCTACTCACATTGCATGCAATACATCCTTGCCTAAGTATCCACATGCTATTTAAAAATGTATCTTCAAGAGGAAATAAACAATGAACAAAAATTGCTGCTGATCTCAACACAAAGATACAGATGTTGTAAGGTCTGAAACATGACTTTATGTTATTCAACAGCTACAGAAAGGCTGATGAGGTTTACAGTAAAGAGAGAAAAGAAAATCAATAAACAGAGTAATAAATAGCTTGCCTATATAGTACATGTCTTTCACATCAAAGACATAAAGGAGGGACAAAAAATACAGAAATCACTTTGTCCTCAAAGTGAACTGTAACACAGCACTTGACTGGAGCTTGCTTCTCACTGATACATGATCCTCTTACTTTTGTGGGCAGGAGTAAACAAAAGGTAAAAGCTATTGAGCCATTGTGTTAAAGTTCTGGCTTTACAGTCTATTTTCTCTATTAACTTGGTGGTAATTAATTACTACCTATATGCTTAATTACAACCAGTTAAAGAAATGTAGTAAGTAAATGTAAGTCTGTAAACAAAGCTTGATCAATTTGAGGTAATGGGTAGTTCAAGCTAAATGAGATTTCTATTCAACTATGTTCATATGTAGCATGCTCAACATACTCCATATTACAGCATGAGGCTCCAGAGGATTCTTGAAAACTCCATATAGAACTGGTTCCTGAAACAATCTAAAAATCTGTACTTCTTTAGACTGACAAATAATATCTTTACAACAATGGACTTAGAGAAACTTGCTGCAGGACTCACCTAGAAACACTCCCTCAAATAGAAATAATGGGTTCACTTAGGTGGAGTTCAGGTTACCAGAAAGTCATGCTGACTAAATAAACACAGTATATCTAAGGAAAACAAATTATATCAAGACTTTTATTAAATGTACAAAAGGGAAGTGATGGGCATCTATTAGGAAACAATTTGGGTTTTACAGTGAAAACTAATCTCTGTGGAAGCACATTTCACTTCCTGCTGTTTGAGATCCAGCTCATAACACTGGAGTTTCCAGGCCAACTGAACTCTGAAAGGCAAATGCAGCACCAAGTGCCACAGATCAAAAGGAGGAAAGGAAATTATACTGGAGGGGTAAGGATCACTTCTCTCAAGCACTTGAGCAATAATCATCATTAGATTGTCCCTGGATTTCTGTATCCTTATACAGTCCTTGGGCTGTATAGTTGATTACACTTATTACCAATTGAAGGTACAATTCAGTGAAGGTTTATTGATCACAATGTAATCAACATCATACTCTCCCAGACAGGACAGTTGATGTTCCAGTCTTTTCCTTCACTGGCAATTCCTGTTCCTATTCACCCTACAGCTTTTCTGAGTTTCTTTGGCCTGTGAAACTAATAACTCACACTATTTATTACTGTTTGCTACTTTGCTTCATTTTCTTTATTACTGGTCAAATGGTTTTAACTTTGGACAGTGTAATGTGCTTTAAAGTTGCATTAAAAATCAGATATTTCAATATTGCTTACATAATTACTTTCTGGGACAGAAATACAGTTTCAGTCTTCCACAAATCCACACATATCCTTAAGCACTTGAGCTGAACAGAATGAATCTTGGTTTGAGAACTGCAACTGCCTTTCCTTGTTAATCCCCAGTGTAAACTCCTAAGCACTCCGTCTGTCCAGGAAAACATGTCCAACAATTCTTTTCCAACACTACAACAGCTACAGGCAATGTTGATTGAAAAAGCACACAGTATAAATGGAAAGTTGGCTGATTAGTTTCCATTTATCAAATCAATTTTCTTCCCCTCAAACATACTCTGTTAAATCCTGAGGAATTGTCCCATATATTGTGCTGTAATAATCCCTTCCTGACCTTCCTGGTGTGATCCTTGAAGTCAACATGGCAGCATCATGTTTCACAATTCAAAATCACGTATTTCCCATTAACCAAGAAGTCAACAGATCACTAATATATTTTTCATGCTGTGCAAATATTACTGCTGTTATTTCAATGAAAGCAAATCCTTGGCTGTTTGTTTAAGAGCCTGCCCATAAGTGCAGGAGCCAGTGCAGGTCAGCAGCCAGAGAGAGATGCTCACAAAGAACACAGGAGTGGAGCAAGATCACAGCTATGGCACATTCTGAGCTTTGTGCCTTCCTCCCCCAGCCTGCTCCAAAGGCAGCAGTTCTAGTCTCAGCTGGGGGGTGCTGCAGCTGTTCAGAATATGGATCTGATGATGCCACCAGGGCTGCTGCAGCAGAGGGAGCCTGGTGGCACAGGTAGCTCAGCTTCAGTTTTTTCCCATGAGGAAGGCAGTGTTCCAATAGTTCCTTCAGATTAAAAAAAAAAAAAAAAAAAAAAAAAAAACACACACACACACCAAACGAACAAAAAACAAAAGCCACCTCAATACCATTATATGAATTCACCTAAGACTGCACTATCAAATGCCCTAAATTTAAAGTGCTTGTTGATCTCACTCTGCTTGCCAGAACAAGGCTCCCAGGAGTATAAACAGCTGCTACTTTTTGTGATTACACAACTTATTAATAAACAAAAAAATTGCATCTTTAGGTGTTAATCTGCTTTTTCACAGATCATCAATCAGGTTTTTTTAGAATCTTGGTACATTTTCTCAAATCCACCTTTGCTGACAAGATATTATAATTATTTAGTAGCAGAAGTTTTTCAAACAGTAGATTTCTGTCTTCTTGTTTACCCCGACAAGAACATTTTACGGTTATTTTTCAATTGTTAAGGTCTAATGCTTTATGTGTCTCATCACCACAACCTTAAAAAGTCAGACAGACTTCATGAGTTCCTTTGGAATTTTGTCTTTCATCATCAAAAGCGCATGCTGCTTTATATAGCTATGCATAACATTTTCATTTTTTTCCCCCAAAAGTTTGCAATTTTTAGAGCTGCCATTTCACAAGTGGTTTGAAAAATACTATCATAGTCTTATTTTAAAACTACAGTAAGGATTTCACAGAGCACTAGGCATACACATGGGTGGGATAGAGTTACACTGATAAATTAAGTTTTGAACCTGAGCCTTCTGCTCATCTTGCTTGAAAACTCATCTGCACATGTGTCAGCCTAGGCACACCCACCATCCAGCCCATACCTTGCTTTGTGCTAAAGGTCACAGACAAAAAGAAGGGAAGGATTAGATTTTCTGGTGTGTCCATACATCTAACTTGAATTTAGTGTACAGAAATCCACATTAAATTAAAGCAAAGCAGTTAATGCAGGAAAGTAGTTAAGCCATAGCAAGATGGTAATGAAGGATAAATTAACTCATAATAAAGACTTCTGGAGTGATGTCTTTAAAAAAATTACTTCCAGTACTCAGCTAATCTTGATAGTTTAGATGCAGTATACATAGAGATTTTGCTTGTCTCTGTCATAGGTTATGTCTGAAACCTACTGAAAAAATTTTATTTACAAAAGGGGACAGTATATATTGCACAGTTTGCCCATTACTACAACACTTTTCATTCCCAAGAACTGTTAAATTAATTTCATTTTTAAAAAAGGCCCAAAAAAGCAAAACATGTCAATATGACCCTGTAACTATACAATACTAAACACTAAGACCAGACTTGGTTTTACAACACAAAGCTTTCTGCCTCCTTAGTAACATGGCAACATCTACCCTTAGAAGTTTCTTTCACCTTTTGTTAAAGATGTGGGGGAAAGTAAAATTTTCAAAGCCTTGAAAATGCAAAGAAATAAATGAAGCTTTCCTTTTTAAAAAACAGTATTTATTTCCATTCCCCTTAGCTAAAGGACATAGGGAGGGAAACAATCTTTTAGACAGTACTAACAATTCTTTAATATATTAAAGTTTAGGCATGTTGAATGTTGGTTCAGCTTCTTTGGAAGTAACTTGGGTCTACACAGAAGGACAATAAGAAATACCAAAAAACCAGAGGACACTGTGGTATTGACATATTCAGATTCTCTCTAGAAGAAACTCAAAGGTAGCACAAAGTGGTGTCAGCTACTTCAAAATCTGGCAAAATTTGTCAGCTTTGTCTGACTTTTTTATTGTGTTAGAGAACTGCAGACAGGACACCCTCTGTATTAGGTAGCTTTGGCTTTTTTGCTTTTAGTATGTTTAAGAGCAGATTAATGCAAATCCAAGAGACAGAAGGAGGCATAAGAGATGCACAACAACAACAATGTACGACAGCAATAATCAGGATATGACTGGGACCTTTAAGATTAGCCATGACAAGGTCTTGCATCAAGATCACAAGGTTGCAATGGCAAAAGAAAGTGGTAAGAGGACATGGGGACTCCAAAGGATAGTAAGAGCACTGTCCATAGGAGCAGATGTTTATCCATTTGGCATCAGGTTACAGCCCTCCCTGAATGATTACTGCATTCCTCTACCTGGCTCACCATGAAAGCTGAGCTCATTACATATGTGTTTGATTAACTCTGGAGTCTCAAAAGCCTTACACTTTCTTGGGTGGACTATCCCAGTGCACCAGCACCTGGCAGCTTGTATCAACTCACTTGCACAATGCTTTGTGTCCTGCCAGCCTTAGGAGTTCTCATCACCAGCTGCCCGTTTGGCCCCTCATCCATTCAGATGGTGCAAGCCTGCCTTCGTGCAAATACGAGCATTTACCTTGCAAGAAATCATCTCTGGTTTTGCCATCATTATTTACAGAACTTTGCAGGGGGAGGGTATGATTTCAGTATCAACACAGCAAGTTAAAACTCCTCACTGCCCTTTGAAAAAGCCATGTGTCTCCTTTGGTACAATTGCACATATTGGGGAAAGAAACTGTGATGAGGGGGATGCCTTTGGAGGAATGGCACGTGCTGCACAGCACTTCTCAGAGCAAGATCCTAGAGCCTAAACACACTGAGGTGCTACATAAGAATACTTAAATAAAAGGAGGAAGTAGCACATGCTACAGTTTATTTTAATATTTATGGAAATACCTGCGAGAACACTCTGTGGCTGTCTCTCTTCCTCTTCAGGAAGAGTCTCAAAACACTCACTGAAATGGTTGTGTCCTGTTTCAGGCTTGAATTTACAGCAGCATCAGAAAACAAAAATCTACAGTGCTTTCAGAGCCACATATTCAGTTTAAAATCCCCATCATCGATGCCACTACCTCCTTCCCTTCTGAGCAATGTCAGAAAGCTGTCCATCAGCCACATGTCCTCTGCCTCAGACCAGCTCAGCTCAAACATGGGTCTCAGACTGTCATATTTCAGACAGCACTCAGCAAACCTAAAGGAAGAAAACCCTGTTTTGGTGAGACTGCAGTTCACAAAGCTAGAGTGGCACCAAGTGGTGAGAGGATGAATTTGAGTCTTATTATGCATACTTTATCAATCACACTAGAAACCACACTTGATATGAGTTAAAATAAGATGGTTTGGCAGCTCACTTTTACTGGGGAGCCCAGGTTTTTTTTAGAAATCCTACATAACCCACACACACACAAAATAACAAGGGTAGAACTTCCAACAACAACAGCAACAAAAACCCAACAAGACACAAAACAGCCCATACCAAGGATACTGTGTGCCTTCAAAGGTCATGTCAGAAAAAGATTCCCCTCTTCTCAGTAATAGTAACCATACACTTCATCTCACTTTTCTCCCCAAACTGCACTAGATATGTAATCAAACCCAAAGGACAGAAGAAAGATGAGTAGTTTTGTGAATAATAGCTTAAAAAACCCCAAACCAAAAAACTAGTAAAGCACAGACATCTCCCCACTCCTCATTCCCATGCTGTTCTTCACAATATAAAATACCCTACAGCTATTTCAACGGCATCAATGCGTTATTTCTATAGAAAATGAGGGACTGTTTTCATCATGCATTTGTACTAACACCTAATAGGAGCTATTATTTACCCAGGCAACTGACAGAAGTGCTCATTCACATGGAAGAAAGTATTTGATGTTAAACATTTGTTGGCTACTTTGGCCCAGTTTTTCAAGTTGTGAAAGGCAGTTTCACCTTTTGCTTGGTTTAACTGATATGCTCAGGACAGAAAAGTCATCATGGGAACAGTAACTAAACCTAAAACTGAATGACTATGCTCACAAATCTAGAAAAATAAATTGTGAATACTATTGTGACCAAGTCTTTAAAAAGACATGAATAGGAGGTATGTATGAATAGGAGATATGTATAATAAAAAGAAATCACAGACAAAGTCAGTTAAGTAATTTACAAGTTATTTTGATATCTGCAGAAAAACAAGTTCTGGATAAGTGAGGAACTGAAAAGTGAAGCCATATTAAAACAGGTCTTTGTTGCATCTGATGCCCAAGAGTGCAGCAGGGGTGAGACTTCACTTAAGTAATTTAAAAAACAACAGAGGCTCTGAGATTCAAACAGCCAGAAAAGTTTTTGAAGCTTTTGACCCTCTTCAGTTGCACAGGCTGTAACATGATCACATTAACAGCATAATCAGGTGTTTTTGACTTCCAGGCAGCAATGATCAATCTTCACTTCAAAAGAGGTGATACTAAATGTGAGCTATGAAGATTTCTACTACACAAAACCACTAAATGTCTCTTCCTGCTTTTTAAAATTTAAATTCAAGGTCAGGTGGTTACATTCTGTGTGTGAACATCCCAACTGCAAATTAATGCTTTGTCCATAAGCTCAGCTTTCTTTGTTACTTTTAACAGATGGCAGCACTGTTGATCTACACATTAACAGCAACTGATTTCCAATTCCAAAACTAGAGAAATGATCTTTGTATCATTTCCCACAGAGAGGTAATTAATGGATGTTTGCAAGCTGCTTGGAGATCCTCCAGTAAAGGGGGTTTTTTTGTTTGCTTTGGGGTCCTTTCTGTGGTGTTGTTTTTTTCTTCTTCGAACTCCTGTGCAATATTTACAGCCTTTTTTTTCTCAAAGTGTTGCAAAGTTTACTTTTTTGAGATTTTTCATATTTTGTTTCATTCTTTCATGCTTAAAAGCAAGCTCCACTGAGATTTCTTGCATCTGAGACACCACCACCTTCACCTCCTGTCTCAGACCAAACAGGTTCCTCCACCCAAACTCAAACCCATCTAAAAGCCAGACAATGAGGACTGAAGTTATGCTGAGGGCCATTCCTTTATCACTTCCCCATCTTACTCAACTCCAGCCATTTGTCCAATTTCAGTATTGGCAAGTTTTATGCTTAGGCTATAAAAACTAAAGGAGTAAATTATGAACTTCACACAGTGTTTTTGTACCAAGCACAACAGCCTCCCAATCTAAGGAACAACAGCTCCTGCTAATTTCTATTTATTATGAGAGCTTTGAAAGGAACAAGGTAATAGGACTGTGTCATCAACATGAAGCTGCCCTGGTTGCTTCTATTTGGGTCACTATAAAAATGAGGGGGAAAAACAAAACAAAAAAATCCTAGTGTCCACTGAAGTTAGTATGCAGTCCTGTTTCAAACTGTTCAAGGATAGTTGGGCTTCCTTGGACAAGTGAAAACCCTAATATTTTACAGTAGCACTCATCTCCTTGGAGTTTTAGCCACTGGTAGGGAAGTGTTTGGGAACAAAAAATACTACCTACCAATTTATTGTAAATGACAAGTCGCATGTTGTGTTATATTTTGAGTTCTTTCATGAATGAGTGTTTATTTTGGATAAGTGGATGTGGATGAATAGCTGACTAAGCTAACAACTGCTTTTTTAAAAGAAGAATTACCTGAAATCAAATCTTCTTTGTTGGATGAAACATAAATTGCAGAGGGAATATTTAACATGTAAGGAGAAAATCCACAGATAAGGCACCACAGGCTACACTTAATGGAGTTAGTTGTCTATCAATTGCTCTTTCACACAAGTTTCTAATGGAGTATTTTGTCTGAATAACAAAATACAATGTCATTGAGATCCTCTGATACAGATTTCTTGACAGTTAGGCTTAAATGATAACCAAGTGCTGGCATTTGGATTGCTTGGCAGATAAAACTTCTGTTTGCTCAAGAGACCTCAAGCCAACTTCACCCTTTTGTGCTAAGGCAGAAAAATCTACTGTAAATCACTCCACGGGTTTAGCAGCATTTTTGACTGCAGCTGGTAATATTGACTTCACAGTCTGTGATGATGACTCTCTTTCAGGTCAGGCATACTTGTTTTCTCACATTTCTTGTCTGCCTTCCTCAATTCCCATTCTGTGGTTTTATTCCAAGTTTAGAGTATGCATTCTGACACCACCACAGTGGAATTGACAACTGCATTCCAAGATATTGTTTACTATGAAAAATTATCTGTTTTACACCTGCTGTACATAACCCACCTTTTACATCTCCTTTAGCTAATTGCTGGGAAAAAAAAACTCTTTGTTTTTGCTGATAATCACTTTGCACAGAGACACACAATGCAAAGACTAAAGGATAGCAAAGCAGAAGGGGTCATTTCAGTTATTGCTGTCATATATGACCATGCTTGGTTTTATTTAATTTGCTTTCAGAGAGAATTACAACTAGCTGAAATATCTAAAAGGCTACTAATTATCCTTCTTGAAAGAAAAGAATTATAATGAGTCTCTCTTAAAAGTCCATCTACTTCTCCTAGTTCTGTCTAATCACTTGCTACTTGTCTGCAAATGGATTTGGTCTCATACATAATAATAATAGTGACAGATGTTTTTCTGCCAGTCAAACTTAAAATTCAAACTTCAGTTGATTATTATGAGTAATCTACAATTTCCTCCATAATTAAGGCTTCAACTTTGTTCACATTAACAAGTTCAATTTTGACCTCCCACTCACATCTATTAATGAAGATCTTAAGTGATACGTGAGAATCATAGCAGAAGAAGAATTTTCCTTCTAATTCAGAGTAAAATGAAGGAAGAAATTCCAATTTATGGCAATGCCTTATAGATATTACCACATATAGCAATCTGTCACTTTACTGAAGGGAGAGGAAGAAAGCAATAGAACTTTACTGGACTGAATGCATGTTCTCATGCCCAGAGCTGAAGCTGAAAGAACAGAAGTCTGATTTTAAATCTAATTGACAGCTCCTTTACTAAGATCAGGAGAGACTATGGGCTAAGAAATAACAGGCAACAAAAAGGCATTATAGTTATATTTCCTCTGCATTTGCCTGATTAAAACAACCACCACCAATAAGACCCAAGGAAAAGCAGAAGATTTTCCTAACACAGCAGAATTGATTTGGATGAACTGAATGCAGCCCAATAATAACTGATCTATGATGTTTCACTGTAAAAGGCACTCACTGGATTTCTAAAAAATCCTCTATGGGCAGTGAGAGAGAAGGAAGGTGAGAAGACGTAGTTTAATGGATTTATCTACTGAAAATATAATGCACAGGGACAATGTTTTGTTACCTACAGACCAATTTTTAAAGTCATTAAGATTTTAATAGGCTCACTAGGTCACTGTGTTGACTCTGACAACCTAATTTAGGCTCACTGGCAGTTTCAGAGATGCTGCATTAACTGCTGGAGCTGGCCAGTTGAAATAAACTCCTTGCTGCAGAACAGCCACAAACCAAAATAAACTCTGTAGAATAGCTGAGGTTAGAGGATTTGAAAACAACTGAGGGACCTGAAGAGGCAATATAGAGCCAGGAGCCATAATGAATTTCTAAACAGACCTGTGTTTGCTATGCAGGACAGAAGGCACCAAGGAATAGCCTTTTTGAACCACTTAAGGGGGGAAAAAAATCTAAATCTTGGTTTTTCTTTTGCATGCAGCACACTGAGCAGTAGCAAGGCAACTGAAATGCAGCTAAGGAAGATGTAGTTTGAGAAACTGTTTTTTCTTTATAAAATCTCTGTTTTATTCCAGAACTTGTGGTTGCTCAAAACTCACACAGAAGCCATGAATTAAAATTTTGCTTGCTGAAATGACTTCTATGCAGTTTTTATTTTTCAATAGTGATGAAAAAATAATTACTTTCAGTTTGTAGGTTTTATTGTCTGACTTTTTCCTCTAAATCGTTTGTTTTCTTCTCACCAGCAACAAAATAAAAAGGAAGAAAGTTAAAAAAAAAAATCTCGGTATAAAGATTTCAATAGCAGTATACCTAATTCCAGTGAGGTTTTTTTTATAAATTAAGAATTATATAAACTTATAACTGGTAATTGATGTTCCTCAAGCTATATTTAAGAGTATTTAAGAGTGATATTTATTACAAGAGAACTTAAGACTGTCCATTCATCAAGAGGGTAATTTACTCCCTCACTAAAGGTCTTTCTGAACACTTGAGAGCAGCATGAACATCTCTACCAGAAGCTTTGGGGAATAGAAGAAACTGTCAAAACACATGTCCACTACCTCTTTTATGTCAGCAGCTGTGAGGTTTTCATTGAGAAATCATTTCTGGAAAGACAGAATAATAACTCAAAGTCATCATTAGATATTAGTATTTATTATTCATCTGAATCTACTCTTAGCACACTACTTTTAATTGCTTTGCATTTCACCCTGACAGAACATCACAGTTTTCATCCTGTGAACACAAGGCAGGGTAAGATCTTTAGGAAATGCTAACAGAGCTATTTCTACCTAAACAAGATCCAAATGCTTACAAAACAAAACAAAAATAAATAAAAAACCTTATAAAAAAATGTAAGACCACAATGCTGAAATGCTGACCCCCAACACCAACCTGCCCTCCCTCCTACTGTGTAGCTGGTGATTAATGGCTAAGGGGGGGGTTTGCTTTCAGCTCTGTGAGATAGTGAACCTGTTCAACAAATAATTCCTGTTAAGTGCTACTAGGTCATTTGAAATAATTCAAGATCTGTCTTTTACCTTGATCACCTTGGTCTAACACCATATTTACTTGAGTATTCCTAGTATTTAGGAGTCTCAATTTTGTTACCAATACTTCTGACTTTTTCCCTGTTAGTTGCTACCACTGGGTTCAGAACTCTTCTACTGGTTTAAGGGCATCTTCTTCATTATGTTTACACACAACATTTATTCACAAATAAAGTGAAAGAACCAGAATTTTCCCTGGATGTCTTGGTTGCTGTCTTGACTTGCCAAGAGAAGAGAATGATACACCAAAGCCTAAAATGTTCAACCTAGTGGTAAGAATGAAAGTTGGCAAATCCAGTTACACACACAGTTGTCTTAATCCCATGTTTTCTTTTGATCACAGGCCAGTATTACCAGTGTGAAGAATTCTTGAAGGAGTAAATTAAGATATCAAGGTTCCTCTTAAACTCTAATGAAGACCCAAGGACTGATACTGATCAGTCTGATCAGGGCTGATACAATACTGATCCCTTCTTAAGTTCCATTAACTCTTCCAATATATACCCTGGTAACTCTGGATGGTCCTGCCCAGCCTACTTCCCCTGGTATCCTGCTGTTTGGCCTCAGTCAATCCTGTAGCTGCTTGGTTCTGTAGCAATGTTTTGTCTTCCTCAGACCATTGTGTTCTACACTTCTTACACAACACTCCCCTGGAGAGGGAGGCTCACAGCCATGTCAATATGCCACCAGTACTGTCCTGGGGCATTTAACTTCATACCATCTTTCCTTATTGATTTGGGTTTTTTTTTTTGACTGTGTTTCCTTTGTAATGTTTATCTCAATGAAGACAGGAATAAGGTGGCAATCCTAATGTTTATATTCTAGAAGGCAAAGTTCAGAGGAGTGCCTTATCTGCTCTTGCTTATTGGTAGTGGAGCTTCTGCCATCTCAGAGTTCATCATACATATACAGAAAAGTGAATTCTGCTTATTACACCCAAAAGCCCTCAGGTGAATTTGATTCACTGCATCCTAAGGTAGACACACTTACCTTAGTTCACCTGGTTTTTCCATTGAAGTTCTGATTAACAGGGACTCCATTATCAGCATGTGTCAGCAGCTGGCAAAGCTATGAGACACCAGATCTTCAGAGTGAGCTCCAGCCTGCAGCATGCACCTCCAGCTGGATAACACTGACTGTCACTGGAATCACCATCAGAGGGACTGCTGTGTTTATCAGAGCAAGGAAGAACAAAAGGAAAGGCTGGTGTCCTCACAACAGCAGATCAGAACAAACACATTATTATTCATACTGCAATATCAAATACAAAGATGTGCAGCTTTCTTGAGACCCACAATGAAAGTACTGAAGACAATTTAAATTAGCAGATGCCAAGTTGTTCAGCAGCAGAGGACCAATTCCATCTTCACATGTTTAAGGCACATCAAAACTAAATCACATCATAAGCCAAACACTTACATATTAGTGATTTGATTCAGTCTCACACACAAATTTCATATGGCACTCCAAAACCACACAAAGTCTCATTCAAAGTACAACAGTTTGCATCTTCCATTTAATTCTCCCCATCTCTCTAAACAGAAATCAGAAATCCAAGGAGCTCTGGAATCTCTCAAGACTCAAGTCACTCTAAAGAGGGAACACTTTATTAACCTCATCAAAACATCTCCCTTCCTATGCTTACTGTTCAACTTCATATTTTATCCTCCTTTTTTCAGCACTGAACCACAGCTACACTCACCTTTGCTCCTTAGCATTACAGCTAATCTGGATACACCAGCCCAATCAACAGCACCACAGCACTCAGAAATTCACTTCTCCCTTGTGGAAGTACTCTGTCCCTTGTAACATAAAAAAGTAACACACCTAAAGCTGTCCAAACCACATGATACAGCAGATGAACAATATTAATACACTGTATAATCCTAAACCAACTTGATAGGGTAAGATACATCCCTAAAATTGTTCTCACGGAAAAGACATGCACACAAGTAACCTCTCCAAGTATAATTAAAGTTTTTAAACATCATAATACTGTCACAAGGAAAAAAAGAGCAACATCTTAAGAAGCAAAGGCACCAAGAAATTTTAACATGGCTTTGAAATTGGTATTGCCTTAAACACAAGTCTAAGTTACTGCTTGAGAAAAAGAACTATCCATATATGCATGACACAACTTCTTCGTATGAATCAGTGAGGAAAGAGGGACATTTAACCTGCTTCATCAGCTGTGCAGAGCAGATATCCTCCAGTTGCAGGAATGGTGTGTGTTAAGGGGCAGGAGGGAAACTCCAGAGCCTCACAACATCCCTGCATTGCAACAGCTGCAGAAAGGCAGGAGAGCTTCAGGAGACTGGCAGGGAGGTGCTGCTGACCCACATCATGGATGGACCATGAACCTGAATTTATACCAATGCTCTGACATTTGCCTTGTGGGCAGGCACCAAAAAAAATATTTCCATAAAAATCAAGTTCATAATGAAACATCACTATGAAAAGCAACATTTAAGAGCATTTTAAAGCAACTACTGACTCTGCTCTGCCAACATCACAATACATCTATCAAAACATCAGCTTTATCAGTCTAATTAGTAACCTGTATCATCATGACAATGAAAGAACATAAACCATGGTATGTATTACATGCACAAAATATATAGACCTACTTTCAAATGCAATACAAATTACCTGTCACATTTAAGTCATTCACTGTGAGAAGCCAATATACACTCACACACATTTTTCTAAGTTAAGATAATGGGCACACTGCTGCTAGTGGGCAAATCCTGACCATACATTATATTGCACTTCCAAACAATTTTGATGAAATTTTTGATGAAAACTACAGGTGGAGACAGATTATAATGGGAACATATAATTGAAATTCATCTCCCTTTTGCCTTGGATGGAAGACACACTGCTTGAGACCTGAAACATACTGAATTTCATTCAAATTGCATGCAGATTTTCTGGCAAAATTGAATTTATTAAAAAATATTTGGAGACTCCTGAAAGAGTTCAGAATGCTGCAAATGCTTTGTAACTGTATTTTTGGTATCTTTGATTCTTCTACCTTCAAGAAAGCTCCTTGCCAAAACAAAGAGAAATGTAAAGCCCACAGAGGTCTATCCTTTGCATGGGAGTGACATCTTCCACTGATGTGTTCAGTCACTTTAGGTCCTTGTGGATGCATTGAGATATTAGTTCTTATTCAGTAGTGTTCCTTCCAACACATTCCCATCAAAACACAAACAATTCACCTGTCTTTCCCCTTTCAAAATCATCATATGACTCAAAGTAGCAGCTTGTGTGTTTTGCAGGTTTTGTTTTCCTGTTTTGGTGTTTCACAAGTGAGCAGATTCAAAGCTGCCAGTTATACAGATTTAGAAGGGAAAAAAACCAAACATTACCACAGCATTCCCCTCTCCTCCCATTTGGATACAATCCAGAAGTCAGTTACTTCTTACAATAAAAACTTATTGCAAACCTGACTTAATTGTGGGCAGTAATCGTCTGACCCTCCATAAAGAATAAAGATATTGAACAAGATGTTTGAAGTATTTGTAACAAATAGTAGCAAACATGGCCTTCCTCTTCCTGCTGTTTATTGATATAATCACTTTTCAAGTTAATTCAATGAAGAGCCTGCTCTGTCATGTAAACTGATCATTAATCCAATTACATGACAGAAATTGATACTCTCCTGCTTTTGCTATTGTCTCCAAACACCAGGCACGACAGAAAACAGAGATCTCCTCTAACCATCACACACACATAAAAACCAGCAGCCCTGAATAGCAGGACCCCAACCTTCAGTGCCTTCATTGCAAAGCCAGAGTGCAGGAATGTGGAAATTAAGGATGCTGACAAGTAGTTGACTACATGATAGTAGCTCTCATTCCTGCCCACTGCTCAAAAGTCATCATCAAAAGAGGATTTAATTTTTGTTTAACCAAGATTAGGTGGAGAAATAAAGGGTTACCAGAAGAAAACAGAAATTTAGAAGTCAACCTCATTATATAAATGGATCCTGAGTTCAGAGTTTGGATATGCCTTATTAATAGGGTTCAAGCATTTGTTGCTGCATTTTCTTTTACTGTATACACACAGGGAAGTACTAAAAGTGTTACTTTTAAGAAATTATGGTAGAGAAGTATTTATCACTGCTTGAGAAGACTGTGACAAACCTGCTTTCTATCAGTGAGGTTTCAGAATAGAGACTTTCCCTTTTGCTGTTTATGTCCTCTTAATAAATCAAATACTACAGAAGGAGTTTGCTCCTCTTCCCTGCATTTAGGCAATGATCATTACAGTAAGCTGAAACACTCCTACACTTAATTTCCACATACAATTCCTCATGAGATGAAAAAGGTGGGATGGCAAGAGCTACAGTAACAGCTGGCCAGGCCAACTAACACAACTAACACAAGTGCTGCAGGCACTGAACTCTGAATCTGAGATAACTCTCAAAGAAAATATTTCTCAGAACCTGGTAGAAGATGACAGGACAATTCCAAAGAGCAAAAATGAAGAGATATGGAAATATTTTATACAGTGCAGCACCCATATGACAGGACATGCAGTCATCCAGCTCTTTTGGTATGGTTCCCTGAGCCATTTCTTACCTTTAGTCATAACTAGCACTACAATATACAGGTATTATACAAGGAAAAGGAAAACACATAAAATATGAATTTCTGATGACCATGAGGCCCTTTAGTTGCCTAAAGGGGTATTAGCAAGGCACACCTCAAAGATAAGAGCAAAAAGTTGTTTGATGTACACCCATATAAATTATTGACACCAGGAAACCTTTTGTACAAGAACCAGGGTGGATCTCCTGAAAGCATAAGCAGTCAGAACACACTAAACTGACCATCTGTTCCTCTCTGATAACATGAAATTAAGTAATTTATTTATTCAGCATTTAAACCCTCTCCCTTCTCTTCACATTAGCCAAGGATGATTATACTAAATCCAGATGTAGTTTACAAATTGTGTGCTCAATGACCTTTCAGTACAGGACTTGCCTCTGGCCACCCATCCTCAGAATCTCAGCTGTGTTGCCTTGAAGACCCTGTTTGCCCAAGACAGGGTTCCAGGCCTGCAGGCTGGGCAATGTTAAGGCATTTTGTGCAGTGATTAAGTGAACACACAGAATTACACCCTGTCCTGTGGGCCATGGTAACCACACTCCCCTGAGCTGATGTGCACATCTGGCTGCAGCTCCTTCCTCTCTACAGAACACAGCTCTGCTAATTTTAAACCTTTGGCTTGGTGTAGTTTTAAAACGAGGCATTTACCATAGTTTTGCAGAATTTTCTGATGTTGGGTGTTTTGCTTGGCTTGGCTTCTTCTGTTTTAAGATGAAGAGGCTGCATTGGGAAGAGATGACTAGCACAGCAGCTCAAGGCACTGCAGCCTGCATCCCACACTGCTGCATTTGGAGCTCAGAAACCTCTGACAGAAAACCTCTGCACATTCTGGTGCTGCACACAGAGAGCCCTTCCCTGGAACCTTTTCAGGATGACACCCTCGTCTGCAATGTCTTTAGGATGAGCCTGTAGGAACCCATTAGAAAATGAGTCCAGGTTCTCAATGGACTAAAGCTTTTTGTCATAAAGGTAGATATGATAAAAGTTCTTTTAATAGCAGGTTCTCTGTATTTTCCCAGGAAAAGAATGCCAACCTAAGACATCCTGAGCTAAGGTTTGGGTTTTTTTGTAAGTTTAAGTGTTTGTTTTGTAGGTTTGATTTATGACATTTCTGCAGCCTTCTGGCATTTCTTTGAGGTGCCAGAAAACCCTTAATTCACATATATATTTATATACATTTTTTCTATTTGCTTTTACTATTAAAGCATAAAGACTGGATTGAACTGTTCATCCCACTTGTAAACCTAAAACAACAAAGTCCTGTAGAGCTCAGCAGCTTACCCTCACTTGTGCTGCACACCCCACACATCCTTTCAAACCAAATTACTGCTCTGGAAAGGGAAGGTATGATTTACACCAGCTCACTGAGGGCATTTTTCACATGATAATTACTTAGTTCTAAAAAGTGCACATCAAAACAAGTTTTTATTATTTTACCTGCAAGTTAATAGCATATATTGTTTCCATATTTAATAAAGTTTCAAGTGCCTTCCCACTTCTAGCAGTAGTGTTGAATGAACTTGGGTGGACAGTGCAAAGTGAAGAAAAAAACCAAAACGTTTAACCTCAGTGAAGCTACAAGGAAAGGTTTTAGAAAACTTGAGGTTTGGAAGATTAGGAGTCCCTTATCTGGGCCCCTTGTAATAAATCCAAGAAATATCTGTGTTGACATTAATGTCTTAACTTTCACATCTCTTGATTCCTCTGATGTCAAACACTAGTTGTACAGAAGAAAACACATACCTCAGCTGAATTAATGAAAATACCCTCAGAAATAAAATATATTTCATTTGCATGTCCTTATATTGGAGAGAAGAGGTTAAACAACTTTATTAATATGAATTTCAAAGTAATACACACTACTCCCATAAACAAAGATCCTACTATATAGTATGAGAAATCTATCAAAATGGTATTTTTATGGGCCATCTGAATAGAAATCAATGCAACATTCAAAGCAGCAGAAAACACTCAGTATAAAAATATGTACTTTATTTTCCTCACACTCTATTTTAATGTTCCTAATTGTTACAGGTTAGTAAGGTTGGGGGTTTGATTCTTTCTAATAAATTAAAATCATTGAAGAACACAACAGTCAATTAAAAATACTATTAAGCAAGTTAAAGTTTATCTGCAGGTAGAGTCAAAGACTCTGGGTCTAAAATAAATTCTGGTTTTCCAAACCTTTGAACTTTCCATTTAACTCTGCTGATTTATGAGTCAGTCTCCTGGGTGCAAACTGTATATAAAAGAAACATTAACTCAGCAGAAGCAACAGTTTGTTTTTCAATAATAAAAAATGCACACTGTTTATACCATATTGCTTAGGAAATTAGATAAGATCCTTTCTAATACCCTGCACACAGGATGCTGTAGGAAACCACTTAATGTGCAATAATAGAGTATTGACTGGGCACAGGCAAAATGCAAGACAGTGCTCCCCCCAGAGCAGCCAGTCCCATGCTGTTAGAGCCTTGCTTGTTCCACATTAACATATGTTTGTTCCACATAAACAAAATAATTTTGAAAAGAGATTACCACCTTTAAGGTATAAAAAGATAAAATTTAAGTGAAATATTTTATGGTTATTTCATAATAAACACTGTTCCTAAGAATCATTGTTTATTTAATAGACAAAAAATGGTACTTTTTCCTCTTGTGCCTGGAGCTCTCTGGATTGCTGTATGAGCACCACTAGAAGGCAATACAGCACTTCCCACAAAAAGCCCCCAGAAACAGATGACCATTGTAAGGCCTGGGCAAAGCTTTCTGCCTGTTTCAAAAGTCAGTTTCTGCTGCACAGATGTGATCAGGTGTGTGTCACAAAGAGCAGGACACTTGGGGTGACTGTTCTGCAGGCATAAAGCCTTGCAGCAGAGCACAATGTAATTGTGGAAAATGTACTCTCACCTTCCTCACACCAACCTGGGCTCTTTCCCAAATTGTCAGCACACTTGTTCACTTCCAGCAGAACACTGGCTGCCACAACCTGGGCGTTCAAGAAGGCAAAATAAACATCTTCTCCAAAGAGCATCAGAAATAACACCCCAAATTCTGCTCCTGGCCCAGCTCCCAGAAGATTCTCTCAGTGCTGCCATGTCAGAGTTACAGCATGGGGGGTCACTGGGACACCTCCACTCCTCCCAGTCCCTGCAGGTCACACAGGCAAGGCCAGCCCTTCCCCTCCCTGTGCCCTCCCCTCTTTGTGGGGAAGAGCACAACAGAGTTACTGAAAAGCTCTGATTCAGCTTGGGGTTGACTCTTCTTAGAGAAACATCTCTGGATGCAAATATCCAACAGGCACATAAATTGCAAATAATTAATTCTGCCAAACTTTCACATGCACTACATCTCACTCTGCCTCTGCAGCACTGCTTCATTAGAAGAAACCACATCTTTTGAGAAACACTGCACATACTAGTAAGAAAACAAAAATCTCCATACAAAGCAAAGCCATCTGCTCCCTTTGTGGGGAGTTTACATTTGCTTATAAGGACAGAGATAATTTGTAATTTTTCCAGAGTTGGGTTGGCTGGAAATTTTTTATTTATTCATTTGTTTTTTAAAGTAGAGTTTGAGGTGCTTTTCTGTACTACATTCACCCTTGAGTCCTTCTGACAGGGATTCCTCATTTTCAAAATCACTGCTTTCTATTTTTTCTAAATATTTCTCTCTCCCAAGCAGCACATCAAAGATACGTAGAGGAATCCACAGAGGGCTCACTGACATAAAGGAGAAATAAATGGCTGTACTGCCTTTGCACTGAATGCTGTCAAATGAAAAAAGTGCGAGAAATAAGAAAAATGTTTTCCAGATGCAATGAACTTGAAAAGATTAAGGAAGTGTACTACCCATAAATGTTGAAGTAGAATTGTTTGGAGATCAGAGACATAAGAGGAAAACCAGCAGTAGACAACAGAGAATTATTATTCTGGGCATTTTATCCTTTTTGGAGGTGGATAACTGGGGAAGAAACAAAATATTTAGCTGACAAATTAAAATGTACAGATTATTTCTCCCACAATGCACATGGTGTTTAAATATTTGCAACGTGGGAAAAGCAGGGACATGTGAATTAACAAAATACCAGCTCTGGTGAGACTTCAAAATATTTTTATTTTCCATAGAAGCATTTGGAGAAAAGGGAGAGACAGTTTTTTTTCTTCTTTCTTGTTATAAAGGAATATATGAAACAGGTCACTTGTTAGGGTTTTGCTTTTCTGACAGACAGTTTTCACTGAAAGCAATTTTTGGGTCCAAATTTTAAGCTTCAGATCATGGATGTTAAGCTGAGTTCTAGAACTCTTCCTTTAAAATTTCAGCTTTTACCAGGAAAACAGGCTGATCTGCATAAAGGCAACATTTATTCCCATGTACATACAAGTTTTATTCCCCCTTAAAATACCAGTATTGGAAAAAGTATAGATCAAGGCATCAAAGCACTTTCCATCATGAATACAGAGCACAAAATATAGCCTTGTGCACATTACCAGAACTTACCAAGTAATTTTACTAATTTTTTTTAAACTATTTCAGTATCTGTTCTATTTATAGTATAGCTAAAAAATCACTTCAGTTTTATACAGACCAAACCTTAGGGTATATGCAATAATGATGAATTGAAACACTTGCACTGCAAAAATGTTATGAATCCTCAAGGAAGGGGATTCAAAGGCACCTTGGGAAAGGAATCCTTGTTCCATTGGTGCTGACTGCAAGACAGCCCTCAAGTTCCAAATATTGTAATCAAGCTTGTATTGACATCAATCCATCAAGCCACAATCCACATGAAAAAGACTCAGACAAAAATAAAATCACATGAAAGTATGTGTTTCTGCACTTCTACTGCTGCATCCCAAGCTCTTTTAAAATCAAGTTAGTCAAGAGAGAAGTGAGCACCTGCTTGCTCTAAGACACCCCAAGACCCTTCACTTGGTACAGGCAAACTCTCTTGCAGCATTCTTTCTAAATGAATGCAACAAAGCTAACAAGTAGGAGTTTTAGAAGAAAATTTCTCTGGTTTTTAGAGTAATTTCTGGGTTTGACCTACTAGATTTTAGAAAACCTCCCTTTCTCCAGTGCTAAACAAGTAAAAAATATTTTATTTAATTATGTTAAATAGTAATTTAAATTCAAAATTATATTATTGGCATTTAATTTTTGGCTTTTAGTTACCTGCAGCTATGTTAGGAAGACCTTGTATGTGTGAAGACAGACATAGGAAAACAGTACTCAGTACTCTCAGTGAGGAAGTGAATGGTTGATGGCCAACTCCCCAGGAGTCAGTGTAAAATGTAACTTCTTCCTATTTCCATCTCAAACTTCATCTTCCTGCATACTGTAAAGCAAAACACTTAACCCTTCTTTGTCTCAGCTCTCTCAACACCTACACTTTGTGGTGTTGTACAGATTATAACATCTGTGAAGTGCTTGTCCCTTACTGTGTATCAGCTGAGGTGAGCAAAAGTCACACTGCAAATATGAAGATATTTTTACTGATTTCTTTAGAGAGTGGCAATGAATGGGTAGCATTAACATAGATGAAATCTAAAATTAGCATAGGTTGAAATGCAAACACCTGCCAAACAGACAGTGTTATTTAAATTCCACATCTGGGGCAGTAGTAGCCTACAGAAAACTCTGCAGTGAGTAAAAAATAAATAATCTCTCAGGGTCAGTCAAATTTTGAAAGTATCCAAACTTTTTTCAAAAGCCTGTCCATCAGTCTCACACTACAGAAACAATGCATCCCTCTACTGTCTATAGGTGACAAAAGCTCAGATGAGATAGTTCATTTGCCAGCACTGCTGCTGCTCCAAGTGAAGACAAGTGGGACTGTGCAAATTGAGCTAATCGTCAACACTTGATCAACTCAATTAGCTCAAATCAACCCAAGTGTTCCTCTGTCTGCAGTTGCAGCTCAACAGGGCTGCAGGCAGGCTACAATGGCAAATTACACACAAGGAAATGCAGATTTTCTCTGCCTACCCTCCAAGGTGGCCAGATGTTACCTGGTTTGAGAGTTCCACAACTGTGTGAGCAAAACACCCTGCCCTGCTGATTTGGCCTACATAAATCATTGCCTCTGTCAACATGAACTGGGAATAGAACAAAGGAAACTATTTTGTTTGTAATTAGCAAAATAAGGAGGAAGAGCACAATCGTGCTCTAGGAACAATTTCTAGGAACAATTTCTTGGAACAATCCTAGGAACAATTTCTGCACAAAACCAGATAATATTCCTGCCTTATGTAGGTTTCAACAAGAAGACAGAACTGCTTTGTAGAATAAGAGAATCCCATCTTAGATAACCTTGGTGAATTAGTCCTGAGATTCCAAGGTGAAAACTCCAAAGAAATGAGAGGAAACACAACCAGCTTGTCCACTTGGTTCCCCCTTCTGTCTGCTCCCAAGAAATCATGCTGGCCACTGAGACATGGACAGATTACAGCACTGAAGAGTATTGGTGATTTTATTGATGGGGCTCTCAAATCATTACTAAAGCAAAATAAGTTGTTCCCTCCTCAGCTAGTCAAATGGACTGATGACTGTTATCTCAGCTGTGGCAGCTGATTAATGAGGCTACTTTATCCAGTCAGGTCCTTGACTCAAATTCACAGTTAGTCTGTGACCTAACCAAAACCTTGGAGAGAACTGTCTAATGATGCTTGTCATGACTCAAACTATCTTGGCAACTCTACTTGCAGCTTATCTGCCAAAAGAGGTATTGTTTGATAATCAAGACAGCTGCCATGGCACCCTACTCTTCCTCTTCCCTGTTTGTCCTCCATGGTTAATATACAGTTCTTTATAGTTCCACCAAGTGCCTCCGTTTGTTTCTTCAGTGACAGGACAAATGGTGCTGCTTTATACAAACTCCAAAAATATGAAACAAAATCCCCCACACTGGTTTCATTCATGTTCTTATAACAACTACCCAAATGCCTATCTGAAATTATCCTTTTACTGCACAAAGCACTGTACAAACTTACAGAAAGTGTTTTCTACATCCAAAGATTGAGTATGTTGTAGTTTGGGAGGGTGGGGTTGTTGGTTTTGTGTTTTGGAGGTAATTTTTTCTAGTGTTTTAATTAGTCAGGTTTCAGTTTGGTTTGGGTTTTTTTTTTTTTTTTTTTTTTTGGTTTGGTTTTTTTTTTGTTTTCTTCCTTTGAGGAAGAGGAAGATTTTGTGAGCGTTCTGTTTTCTTGAAAAATATTTTTTTCACAGCTAGTCTGACTCCTGCAGAACTACCCAGTTGTGTAGCAGCACAGTTCATTCAGCCTGTAGGGACAGACAAGTCAATATTCCATATCAGAAGCAAGGATGGTGGGAGGAAGAAAACATGTAACTGAATCCCAAGTCTGTACTGGTTTTAAGAATTAACTTTCTTACAGCAGCTGTTATGGTGCTGTGTTCTGGGCTTGTGCTGTGAACACAAGTTAGAGGGATCTTTCTCCTGCTGTGGAGCTGTGCTCACCCAGCATCACTTCCCCCTTCCCCACTCTGCCCCAGCCGTGAGCAGGCTCAGGGTGCACCAGGACCTGGCAGGGGACACAGCTGGACTGCTGACCCAGCTGACCACAGGCATATTCCAGAACACATGGCATCATACCCAGCAATAAAATCCAGGAATGACATTCAATTTTGTGGCACTTTCCTTCTTCCTGCCACCTCTACATGAGACGGGGCCCTGCTTTCCTGGAGATGGCTGAACACCTGCCTTCCCTTGGGAAGCAGAGAATTAATTCTCTATTTTACTTTATAGTTTGTTCAGTTTTGCTTTATCTATTTAACTGTCTTTATCTCAATTGATGAGCTCTCTCAACCTTACCTTTCTGATTCTCTTCTCCATCCTGCTGAGGGAAAGCAAGCAAGTGGCTGCCAGCCAGGGTTAAACCAAAACAAAACCTCAAAACAAAGCACCAACTACAAATGCAATACACTACTTTATGTCTGTTAGTATTCAAGCCACATAGTATTATCCTCCACACAGTCAACCAAGCAGAAACAAACAGATATACCTTACAGGGGTGTTATGAGATTAATTAGTTAATAACTAGAAAACAATTTGAAGGTGTAATGCCATGTTGCAGAAATGCTAAGTACCGTAACATTATGTATGTAGAAATGAAGGTGAGCTTGCCAGAAATCCTGATCCTGGCTGCATGCAGAATAATTACAGGAGCAGTTCAAGTTATTTTCTTGCTTAATATAACAATCCATATCCCACCCCATCAAACCATTGTTTCCAAGGAGTGAATATTGAGTGGAACTAAGGGCTCACAATAATGGAACTGCTCTCCGGAGAACACAATATGCATCACTACCTCATAAGAGATACAGCTAGAACAGAGCAAACTTCAAATGAGCACAGGGACCAGGGTGAAGCTATTCTTTAATTCAGACCAGGAACTAGAAAAAATCTAAGAGAAGCTTAAGAAAAAGCATCTCAAAAGAAGAGTTTTAATCCTATCTCTCACTAGCTAGTGCTGTGCCTATAAACCTCTCTGTACAGAGGGATCAGCATCAGCAGCAATGCCTCAGAACCTGCCCAGAGCACTTTAGGAAGGTTTCCTCACACACATGCACACACATGCATACACTAAAATTAAAGGCCAGATTAGGCCTTAGCTTCAGCAGATTTAACTCAAGGAATGACAGGAATTCCATGGAACTGACTCTGCAATTGGCAAGAATGAAATTATCTTCAAACCCCAAGAGGTCCAGTTCTGAGCTTGGCAGTGTCCAGAGCAGAGCCCAGCTCCAGCTCAAACCAGTTTTACCATGCAACAGTATTAACTGAGCTATGGAGTAACCTTTGAGAAGGGAAAAGGATGATGAGGCAAGGAAAAAATTCAAACAAACAAAAAAATGCTTACATTATTTCACATCTCTACATTCCTTGATCACTTTCCAGCCATGTGTAAGTTGAAGATTCCTGTGAAGTTGTCCTCTTGCACACTTCCTGACACAACTGTGTAACTGAACAATGACATGATACTCCTCAAATCTGCACACTTAATCACACTCATCAACTAGCTCACCTTCAATTAAAAAGAAAACTGAATTTTGGAAGGACGACATTTTTTGGAAAGATGATTTTTTAGCCTTTATCAAACTATCTCTCTCTACAATCCTAACTACAGAGTCTCACAAAATCAATGTTCTTCAAAGAAGAATTCTGCAAGTTATGCCTGTCACGTATGCAACACACATCTGCTAAGTTACCAGCTGGTAAGAACAAAAGGCAAGTGGCAGCAAGCTGACTCTGCAGTACCATTGCCTCTTGAACTCTCCTGCTTACAAAAGTGAATCTTAAAGTAACACAGGCTTTAGAGACATAACTCTTAACAAGCACAACAGTGCTCCTGCTGCTCTACACCATTCAGAAGGTACAGTGAATGAAGTAAACAGCACCAGAGCTGAAATGCTGGGTCAACATGAAAACACCAGTTCCTGCTCACCAGTATTCACAGACACACATGAATGTGAGAGCCAATGCCTTGGAAAATATGGTCAGCATCACCCACACTACTTGGATAGATGGTAACTGACTACTCTGTAGTACAGGAGATGCACAAAGGTGACATTGCAATGTGAACAACCAAAGGACAGCTCAAGAGCTCACCTCCTGCACAGTGCAGGAGCCTCCTCATCTCACTGACCAAGGAATGGCTGGGATGCAGATCTTGCTGGGCATGGTCCCTTCACTCAGTTATGCATTCCAATTGTCCTCCTGCTGCAGGAGATGAGAACATCTTTCTTGTCAAGCCCCACTCACTGAGATCAGGTCTAAACAACAAGCAGTCTCCTACTGAGGCTGGGAACAGCTGTTTGTACTAACCCTAAATTAAGGGTCCATAGAGATTCCTGCATAACCATTTCTAAACCTTCACCTGGAAACCTAAGCTGATGTAAGTGGTAGTATTTAATATTTAATTTTAAGTTTCCTCAGTGTTTTCTCAAATGCTTATCTTTTTCCTTGCCATTCTGTTGACAACTTAAATTTCACACATTCTCATAGAAATTTCCAAAGCCTCTCTTTGCAAAGCCTCCCTATACTAAACGAGGTTTTACCAAGTTATGCTGCACTAATCTTTTGACAACTCCATGACCAGTGTGGGAAATGTTCTCTTGAAGCCAAGGACAGCAGAGATTCAAACCATGAAAAAGCAATGGGCAGAAGACAATATCTCAGAGATTACGTTCCATAAAATTGAATTGGCAACATCTGCTCAATCTACTGTAGGTAAATAGTGAACTATTTTCCAACTCATTAACACAGAGAATAAGATATTAAAAAAACCCATGGGCCTCATATTTTGTTATCATATTTGAGGCTGGTCCCAAACTTGCCAAATGAGTTCTCCTGTAGGAAAGAGAACCTAAGAATTGAGTTGCAGTTGCATAGCAAACACTCACCTAAATCCTTGGATGACAGAAAAAACAACCCTGCTTACTCTGTGTTTCTAATTACTAGTCACTTAGCCTAAATTATTAACCGTGTCTCAGCAGAGATGTATGGTACATGTAAATCTCCAAACAGCATTCTAATAGAATTATCTAATTCTATTAAACCACAAACAACTATCCATTAAATATTTATTAGAAACCTTGCATTCACTTAAAATAGATTGAAATGTCAGCAAAACACTTCACTAATCCCTTCTTTGTTTCAGCCTTCCATGCTAAGGGTTCAAAATGAGCTATCAGAATCACACTTATTGATTTTGTACAAATTAGCTGGCTAATCCAAGTCAATAAAAATAAAAAGATCTGAAAAGAATTTACAAAATAGACTATAGATTTCTCTGAAAAATACACTGTTTAAATAAACAAGTTAGTTAAATTCTGAATTACTTGATTATGTAAAGCTTTTTAGCTCATTCTACCACAGGGCAAAGGTGATAAATTACAACTAATTCAATTTTATTTGTAGCACCAATGAGATGCATTTAAAGAAAAAAAGAACTGTTTAAAGAACTTAAACAATTGTGTAGTATTTTAAGTTCTCAGAACAGTTGTTAGGTTGGATTTTTCTACAGCTTACTTAGTCTAACCTGGCACCAGAGCAAAAGTAGTGTTTAAAAAATCAAAGGGACAAGCAACTCAAAACCTTCAAAATCATGAACAACAGCACCTACTCACCTTCCAAAAACAGCCAAAACAAATTAACAAAACCCCACAAAATCCAAAAAAACACAAAGTTAAAGAAATTATGAGGGCACGTAAAAAGAACACAGGGCACAAGTAGTCAAATGCCACGTTATCACTACAGTGGTGTGAGTTATGCAAAGCCAATCTTTATGTCACATTTTGTGGCAGATCCCACTTTGATCATCACAGTTTTGCATATATTTACATACACAATTGAGTCATTCCAACAAAATCCATGCTGCTTACTGCTGAAGTGTAACCAGCCCCTAGTGACACACATATCCTCTAGAGTCATCCCCTCAGAAAAAATGTAAATCTATATTAGCTGAAAGAGCAAAACTAAAAAAATCCTCATGCAATACATACAACATGCCTGTCCCAAAAGCAGACACAATTTTGTGTTCTTGAGTCCAGGAATCATATGAAGGAAAGGTAGTCTCTTCCTCCCACCTAGCTTTCTCTGAGTGATGTACTTTGCCATGCCTCCCATGATATCTGGAATTTCTCTCTGTAGGAATCACCTCCATGGCAAACCCATCACACCTGATGGAACTGTTGGAAGCACTGCTACCATCCCACAGGGGACACTGGGCACTGCTCAGGATCAGACTGGTTTAAATGTGGGCCTGAAGGGGCACATTTTGCAAGGCAAGAGGAAGCAGAAATCCTGGAACTTTTCCATACTTAGATTAAATGTTGAAAAACCTAGAGAGGCATAAGGGAAACAGACAGATCATATAGATCATACTTTTCTTCTAATTTCATTAAGGCTCCAAATTACCTTTCATTTCTCAAAATGGTGGCTGTCCACACACAATCAGAATAAAAGTACTTTTTGAGTTATCCTCATTGTGAATGCTGTCTGAAAAAATCCCACTCTTAAACAATGCAGAAAAAAGATACTGCTGACATTCCAGACCTATTAGTGAAAATTAATAAAACAAAACCTAAGATTTTCTATACTTAACACTCCAGAGACATACAAGAGGAGCTCAGTTAAACTCAAGTCCTGTAAGGGAAGGAGTTCAGCTCCCTGCAGAGCCTGACAGACTGAACAACCCCCAAACAGGCAGGTCCACACTGCATCCCACAAGTGTCCAGGGAAGGCAAAACAACATGAGGCTGCCTTCACTTCCCTCAGGTTTTTTCGGTGGTTGAGTCTTTTAGACACCTGCCCAAAGTTCTTGCTGTTTTCATGTATTTTTTGACAGGTCTTTGTTTTCAAGCACACGTCCCTTGGCTGTAAGAAAAGTAGGTTCAATCCTGGACTATGTGGTGCTTTTTGTGGTCCTGTATATGGGCACAATGCAAGATAGAACTCCAACAGCTCATAAATAGCAGCAATTCACAGCCACTTGGCACAGGTGTAATTGACTACAGAGAGCACAAGACAGGGACAAGCAGCCCTGATGAGATTTCACCAGAGATCAAGGCATGCAGAAATTGGCCCTAATTTTGGTGCAATAGCTAGTACTTTAACTCTTCACTTGGAAACTTCACAGCTGTGAAACGTTTACAGAAAAGGAAAGCAATTTCAGAACACTACCACTGGAGAAGCTTAAATAATTTAAGGTTCACCATGTCCCTGATTAATTTTATTTCATTTTTAACTCAAGACCAGGTGCTATTCATTTTGACGCCCTGAATTTCCACATATTGAGTGTGCAAAACATCTGTTTGCCAAATCTGTAAGGCTCTTGGGCCATGAGGATTAACTAACTCCCAGCTGTGGTGGTGCTGTGTGACCTTGGCAGTCAGAGCAGGAGTTGACTGTGTTGTGAGCCTCTGGGTTCAATAACATAACTTGTCTTTGCAGGGCTCACACACCTTGATGGAAAAAGGCATGTGAAGCCTTTGCTTGTGCACGCAGGTCCAGCTCAGTGTCTCTGTGTCATATAGATGATCTTTAAAAGTCTGTACAGACCCATAACTTAAAGAATTTAAACTATGGATTTAAGCCATTCCAGATAAACCTAGAAGATGACATGTGGTCTAAAAGCAGAAGTCTTGATTGCTCAAGCAAAATAGTCAGACATAATCCTCAGAGCCACACGTTATCTGTCATGAGGCACAAAGACTGATACTCCTACTAATCATTTGAAATTATTTAAATAATAAAGGATAGGGTTCTGAAATGTCAAAATTTGAACCACTGCCTGTTTCTTTTACAGAAGAAAGTTTGAAAAGTTATAAAGTTTTTTGAATGCACTCTCTTTAAAGGGAGCAAAAACGCTAGATGGCAGAGGGAGTGATAATAGGTAACGTCCTGCACAAAGCTCACCAAGATGAGCAAAGCAGTTCCCAAAGAGCTCTACTCATTGAATTCTCCTTGCACATTTTTTTAATTCTAGGTCACAGCAAGAGTTTTATCAATGCTTTCATCCAATTTTAAATGAGTAACATCAAAAATACCCATTTCAATTTCTTAGGGCATAAAATCACCCAAATGTCCTAGATTACCCAGACTGCCCATCCCAGAAATTACTCAGCCCTTGACACAACAACAATCTCACCATAGGAGAGTACTCAGAGGAATCCCATCTCAGTTTTCTTCTAGTTTTTTGCTTTCTTTCATAAACACTAAAGCACTCTCAGACTTCAGATATTTAGTTACTAGGAAAACTTGGCAATAAACAAAATATTTCTATTTCTGTAAATGAACTCTAGCTAATACTTTGTGAATAACTGATAAAGCAAATATCAGTAGGTTCCAAACCACTAATATTTGAAAAACCTCATGAAGCAGTGGTATATACTTTTATGCAGTAGTAAGAAAAAGGGATTCATAATAAAGTACATGTAAAGGTATTCAGCTGACTTTATTAAAGGATTTTATACTAGTAATTTGCAACAGCATCCCCCCCAAAAAAAAACCAAAAAAACCAAAACGAAAAACAAAAAACTAGCACAAGCACACCAAAAGGTGCTCTTGCTCCAAGCAGAAGTTAGGAGATTGAACTCATAGGATGATCTCTATAAACTGACATGCAATCAAACTGAAATTGGCAGCTGATTTGTCTGAACACAGAAAGGGAAAATGGGCAATATCTTTAATATATGGATGGTTGGGTAGACTAAATGACTGTCACACAGAAAGCTTATCTGTAAACACTGCAGAAAGTCTGACGATTTTACCACAATAAATGACTGGTTTCAATCAAACTACAAAAGTAAAAGGCTTGGTCCACAGGAGTAATTACCAGTCCCTAGACTGAAACAAAGGGCAGTTACAGCAAGCTCAAGTATGCTTACAATAGCTGAGCACTTGATTACAGAGTACTGCAGCAATCAGCAAGAAAGGGCTGCTGGAGGGTGGGTGCTTGTGCCTCTGTGCCCCCACTCCACAGCACTGCCTAATGAGGGATGGGCTGCCATAGAGCCCAACTTAATGAAATGCAAGTCTTCTAAGGAATTTTAAGCATAGAAGGAAAAAAAAAAAATTGCAAGGCAGAAGACAGGGGAGAGAACTCAGTGTGGTCTTGTCTACATCTAGTTTTAACTGTGTAAAAAGCTGTAGAATTCCTGCTGCAGACACATGGCACAGCACTGCAGTAGAAGTACTATGCCTACAGTCATTCTCTTAATTATTTTCAGGTTTTTCCTTCATGGCACAGAGCTGAAGCAAGACTAGCAGAGCTACATTACTGCACTGAGCTACAGAACACTAGAGGTATTTCACAAAAAGCAACTCAGACTACTTTTAAAGCCAAACAACAATTGGCATTGCGCCTTTCAGGTTGCAAATCAGGATTTCAAAAATTTCTGTCACCTCATTAAAAAACTCCACTGTGGCAAGACTAGGGGAGAAAACAACTAGGCTGACAGAGAGGAGCTCCTTTTTGGTTTGGGTAATTGCAATGTGCAGCTACCTGGGAAATGAGAATGTGCCATTCTCAGCACAGGAGCACCTGTGGTGGTTCCAGAAGCTTTGCAAGAGCACTTCAAGTGCTCACACAGAGTGCCACAGATCCTTCAAATTCTAATTCCATCAGCTAGCTTATACTGTATTAGTTATCCTTTCCAGAACTTGTGAGATGTTACACAGCTATTCGTGTCATTATGAAAATACACCATGGGATCAATATAAACAAGAATATTGAATCCAAAGTAAAGCATGGACATGAGACACAAGAATATTAAATGATTTCATTATATTTGTTTAAATCACTTTGTTGTAAATTGTTAATTTCTTGTTTTTATTATTTTTCACTATAATCATGAATTATATCCACTTTTATGTATAAGGAAAATGTGAGCTTGTTTGGATATGAGCAGGCTTGTCCCTGCTGTTACCTGCTCACTAGGAGTGTCACCTGAGAATATTTGAGCCTTGTCCAGACCTGATGGGGGCTTGTAGCCACTGCTGCTGGAGTGTTAGCCAACATGTTTGGGCTTGCTCAGTGTCACAGCCCACCAAGAATCTGCCTATAAAGGGGCAGTGACCAAAGGTGAGATGGATGTGCTGGCAGAGCACAGACTGCCCTCGTCCCCAGCACTGCCTGCCCATTCTTAACAAACTAATAAATTGCCTTATTGATTGACCTACCCAATTGTGGTGAGTAATTTATAACAATAAAAACAGTCCTATCCCCTTGCAATTAGAAGGTGTACCAGGGACTCCAGTCACAGCTCCACTGAACGTTCAGTAGTTTATGCAAAATTGAGCAAAGTCAACTGCAGGGACCAAAAATCATTTCCCAAATATCTTGGTCAATCCAGGACATCCTCTCATAGATGTGGTTCCTAAAACACTTATGGCTGTGCAAGTTATTGTAACCCCCTTTCCTCTCCTCCAGGGTATAACACACACCACTCAATGTATTTTTCTCCTTCCTTCCTTCAACTTGTGTTCATTTTACTTCAGTTCTATGTAAGCAAGAAGTCATTCCATCTCCACTAGAGCAAATGGAGCCACAAAGGTTGGAGTCCCCATCCCATAAGCCACAGCCTTTAATTATAAAACTTGGCAAGAAAGAAAAATGGTAGGGAAAAAAAAAATCTGATTTATTGTTTGTGGTCCCAGACATCAGCCTTGTCTAACAGCAAGCCTAAATATCCAAATCAGGGTGGAGACTATAATATTCACATTATCACCCTTCACAACCTTTTCAAGTACATTTCCTGTAAATTCTCTGACAGTCTAAATTATTTTAGTTACTTCATTCACCTTGGAACAATAACAACAAAAAAGTAAGTGGGAAGAATTTTTTTAAAAGATAAGATATAAAATACAGTCCTTAGCTAAACAATCTAAAGATAGGAAGCAATCTTCAGTTTGGTGGGTATTTTTCCTGAAGTTCACTATGCCCCTGTGAAAAGGTGTGCTCTGTCTTTTGCAAATTATCCTATTGACATATTTCAGTGCTGTTCTTCTCTTCATACTCAATTAGATTTTTCAGTGATATGAGAAAATGCAGTCAGAAAAAAAAAAAAATCCTAGTTTTCCATGAATTATTTGTGATTGCATTATAGTGCAGTATTAAGCATTCCTGTAATTTCAGTCCTTCACTCCCCCCACCTCCCCCATCCCCAAACCAAGAGAGTTTGACTATCCTACCACTCCTGTTCTACATCATTTGGTTGGAACTAATAAATATCAAGTTTCACAATCAAAACACATGAAAGATATGCAGGTGTCAGGTTAAATTTAAAATTATTGCAAAGTAAGAAAGTAAAAAGAAAAAAAAATGTGGGTTTATGATTCTAAATTCAGGTTTGTTTAGACTAAAGATTACAACAGAGCAACTACAAAGTGAACAGGTAAAGACAGAGTATGGCACAAAGCAAGTGGCATCTAAATTGAAATTAAAAATATCATTCTCCATCAAACTGTTTTATTCTCACTGCATGTGCTGCTCAATTTCTTTAGCTCATCATCTTGAAAATCTACCCATGTAATCAATACATGCCAACACATCACGAAACAAAATGAGCTAAAAATGAAGGAGCAAGTTACTCACAGGTGGTTCTCAAGCTGTGGCTTATATTTTTCTCTCATTGCAAACACAAAACAATACACATCTTTTCAAAATACAGACAAGAAGACACGCACATACACAGACTAAAACACTGAACTGTCAAGTTCTCAGCTCTTAAAAAGAAAACGTAGAAAACAACAAGATATTTCTCAGTTTTTTCACTCCACAGAATGATGAAGGTATACTAAACAAACTGGATATATTTTCAGACTATTTTCTTGAGTTCAGCCCAAGTGCTGAAGCTTTCCTGACTTTCTGGCCATCAATTGCCTACCTTTTTTTTTTTTTTTTTTTTTTAATTTCAGTGATTTCTTGTGCATCAGTATAAAGACATTTAAATTTACATAAGCATATCATAAATTGTATGCAGCAGGAAGATATTGCTTCCTATATCTGGATATTATCTGTGTGGTTTGTTAATTAGATTAATTTAATTAATTAATTAATTTAATTAATTGATTGATTTAACCTGTTTCTGGGCATTTATACACAAAGGATATCTGGACATATTGAATCTATGGCTTTTATACACAAATACATTAGTTTCTTGCCCAAACAAAGAGATCAGTTATCCTGGAAGGCAGTAACAGTCTCTTCCAGCAGTCCAGGAACAAGGGAAACAATGTCCTGAAGCTGGTCAATATGGATGGTATTTATTACATGGGTGGGGCTGACATTTTCCCAGCTGCCTGAGGGATCTGAATGTCCAGTTCACACAGTGCAAACAGCAATTTTAATAGTAATGCAACAACTGCAGGCTCAATCAATCTTGCTTATTCAGACAAAAGCTCCTCATGAAAATGAGAAAATATGAATAGGCATCTATACAAATCCATTTGCTGAATTAACCTCTGAATAACTTTCACTGATCCATCTTTTGATTCATCCAGCTCTCAAATCCTTTGAGTACTCTTCTTCTGCAGTGGAATATCTGCTTACTAATGCTTAGCACAGGCTTACCATTAGCATTCCTCTTTTCTTCTGTGGGTGCCACACTTTTACAAGTTCCCCATGTGTTCACTGACATGATCTTTCCCCTGGTTTGAGCAGCACTGTCCTACAGTGTCATCACACTGAACAGCAGGATAGTACCAGGACATGCCCAAGCATGTGAGCTGTGAGACAAATACACTCTTAAAGGTTTTTTTGGTTTTTAAACCTTTAAAAAGGTTTTTTTGCCTTAACTGAAGGGCCAAGCTTCACAGAACGTGTAAACAACAGAAGAGTAACAACACTTTAAGAAAAGTTTCCTCTCAGGGTAGGAAAAGGGATTTGTTCTCATGGACCATCATTAAATGAAAGGCAGAGGGAGGAGGATATGTCTGTGTTTGTTTGCATCAGACAGGGAAATGTCCATGGGAGTCCAACACCAGACAAAATTAGCATGGTCACTAGAACACAAATTAATCACTTTGGACACCTTATCTCTCTCCCACACCTCCCTGCCTAAGCAGTGTCATCCTTTACACTGTAAAATGTTGCTAACTAAAAACAATCTGGAGGCTTAATGGCCCACAAATCAAGAAGCTTGTCAGGTTAGTGCTGTTTCCCTGCCCACCACCTCTTCTACACAACATGTAAATAATGCTGGTCCATCACCAAACACTTAGTAAGGATTGGGCTTTTCATTGGAGGACACAAAACATACACGTGGCCACAAAAAGGGACACAGCTACACCACACACCAGCTACAAAAGTAGGAATTTTATAAATCTTAATGGATAATATAGTCCTTTTTCTTATTATTCAAAAGAGACTCAATGTATAAATACCTCTGAAAGAAATGAGAACCAGTCACTCTGCTGATAGAAGCCATTCATGTGAAAATCCTTAAGTCCTAGTATCATTCAGAAGGAAAAAAGAAAACAACAACAAAAAAACCCCCACAACCTTCTCCACTATACCATAGATATGAACTGCTATAAATAATCAATAATCCAGTTTCATATTTTTATGAAAATACCATCCAGCTGAGTCACCTAAATAATGTCTTTGATTTGTCTATTTCTTTGTTCAGACTGACTAAAATACTTTAAGTTGGCAAAGCCCAGCTTTCAGAAAAACAGAAAACAAGCACATTAAATTATAATTTGTTCACAGACAATTCACATTGAAACCCTTCAACTCAATTCAAAAATCAATATTGTGAAAAAAGTAAACCCAGATGTTTGTTTTATTGCCACATGCCACAGACCAGATTTATTTTACATAATTTGGACTACACAACTCTAGGGATGAGTCTGAAGAAAGCACTATCTCTGATTTACTGTTCAGGTAAGAGGTGTTTGTATCCAGTTTATGTTAGAAATGGGTTTAGCCATTTAATTAATTGTTTAGTTATAAACCTAATTAAGAGCCTCTCCATCAGCAGGCAGCTGTAGGGGTGTGACCTGAGGTTGCAGGATCCTTTATGTAGGATCACCTTTCCCTGCTCATCATGGTCACCCTCAAGCATGGAAATCTTCATTCCACCTATGAGGATATTTGACTTACCACTGCTTGAAATAATTTCTACTGTGCTACCATGCAGCTCAATAGGTTAATTCTGCTCAGTCTAGAATCTAGAATATTATAGGTCTGAAAGAATAAAGAAGAAGAGAGACTTGGATATGTTTTTCCCATGATCCTCATGTCAAAAATATTCCTGTGGGTAAAATTGCCTAAGGTTTTCCTAAGCAGAACTATGTTAGATTAAATCTTTTCTCTGCTCACTCTGTTCCAGCAGTGGCATCATTATGGTTCTGATAAGCTGATGTTAGACAGTGTTGAGGTTTAACCCCAGCTGGCAACTCAGCCCCAGCAGTCACTCACAGCCTCCCCTCACTGTTGGGATGGGGGAGAGAACCAGAGCAGGAATTCTGAGAAAACTTGGGGATTGAAATCAAGAAAGTTTAACAGGCAAAGCAGAAGACATGCACACAAGGAAAGCAAAGCAAAGCAAGGAAATTATTCACCACTTTCTATGGCCAGGCAGGAATTCAGTTTTCCCCAGAAAAGCAGGGCTCCAATCAGTGTAACAGCAATTTGAAAGACAAATGTCCCCATCCCAAACAGCCCCCCTCTCCTTCCTCCCTTTTTCCCTGGCTTTGTATGCTGAACACAATGCTGTCTGGTCTGATATCCTTTTGGTCATTTGGAATCAGCTGTCCTGGCTGTGTCCCCTCCCAGCTCCTTGTGCACCCAACCTCCTCACTGGTGGGGTGGAGCAAGAAGCAGCAAAGCTCCTGACTCTGTGCAAGCCCTGCTCAGGAGTAACTAAAATATCCCTGTGTCATCAGTACCTTTCCCACCACAAATCCAAAACACTGCACATACCAGCCAATGAGAAGAAAATTAACTCTACCCAGCCCAAACCAGCACAGTTGGTACATCACTTCACCATTCCTTTTGAATATGCATTTATCATGAAAAGAATATTTGCGTCTCCTTCACCATTACAGAGATTGAGCTGTTAAGATGAAGTCTGAAGAATTAAAATAATAATCAATATAATAATATAGTATATATTGTATAAAATAATATCATATAGTAATAAAAATAAGGTGTGGAGAAATCTACTTGCACAACAGAATAAATATTTTGAGAAACTTCAAACAGTCCTAACTAAAAGAAGTATTCTCCTCTATCCACATAGAGTGACACCCTACTGTCTTGTCATAGTTTTGGAGAGAGTCACATGACAGAACACACCAAGTTCATGCAAGAACAGCCAAAGTTTATTGATGGACACCTTCTTTTATATGGGCCTCAAAATTCCTGCACTGGAACATTTGATTGGTTGAGGTCTCAACACACCCAGCTCACTGGACAAAGAGATGTGTGCATTCAGGATTGAATGGGATTGCCTGGGGTCCCCTGTTTGAGTTCAAATCCAACCCATCATTGTCTTACCCAGGGACTTGCTCACTTCTGCTCTTTAATGACCTAGGCTTGCCAAATTGGGGTCTGTTATGGCCAATTTTATCTGTGCAGCTTACAGACCAGCTGTAGCTGTCACACTGTGTCTTCCAGAAGAATACTATTCAGATGTTTCCCTTCAGGATCATACAACCACAAATGTCAGAAGCAATGATCTGATATGGCCTTTACTGTTTTTCTTTTCTTAGACCTGGATTTCTAATCTCTTCAGAACACCCAGAATTCCCAGCATTGTATTAGGGTGTGGGTTTCAAAACTCAAAGTAAAGGAATAAATTATTCAGGCCATACTCCAAAGCACCAGTTTTCCTTTGATACTCTCAGTCAGGCATTTGGAAAGAGGCAGGACTTGCATATGGGGCAATTGTGCTCTAAGGCCCACATTTTCTCCCCAACCACCACTTGTTCTGCATGTCCTCCCTCAAATCACTTCCTGAGTTTCTGCAGCATTGCACATGGAACAGTTAGACCTCCTGAGTCATGGCATAAGTAACTGTCTTTATACTATTACCCTATAAGATGGGTAGATGGAAGAACACAAAAACATCAGGTTTTCCTCCTAGCTTCCCACTCACTACATCTTAGAGCACCAGCTGCTGCTAAGCTTTGCTGCTCTGCCCATCAGCCCATCAAATCCAACTTGACCAGCCTTAAAGAAAAGCCTACAAGCAAGTGGAAATTAAGTTCTAGCTGTTCTTTTTTTTCTGGGAGTATCTTCCCACACCTAATGAAACATATTTTAAGCATGTTGGTAGAATGGTACAATAAAAACCCCAGAACAACACTGCTTGCTCCATGGCTAATTCAGCCACCCACTTGTATTACTGTCAGTCTAGGAACCATCCACTGGAATAAAAAGGGGAAGACTAGGAGACTTCCCATAGTTTTAAAGGCATTTCATTAGAACATATCTTTGGTCATAAATTACTGTTTACTTGTCAAATGGTTTCAGAACACCCACAAGGTGTTCTTTGAAGTTAACCTCTTGGATTTATAGACTTTTATACAGCTGTTGAGAAACTGTTTGATCTGAAAATCTGAGTCTTTTGAAGTTGAGAGCTAATGAAAGATTATTCTTTTTTTGACATTGATAAAGTAGTTAATGAGATAAAGTGATGGGAAGATGGGCTTAATAGAATATGTGGATGCATCAGTGTGACTTTCTCTAGTACAGATTAACAGGAAACCCAGACACACTCAGGGCCACATGAGTCAAAATCATAACGAAGAAGAAAATTAACTGTAGTCAGACATGGGTCTTAACCAGAATTAAAGATATTTTGGGGCTCTACTCTTAAACTCCCTCACCAATGCATACAGAATGGAAAATTGAGCTATTAGGGATTTGGCCTGTGCTGGTTGTGCATGCCAGGGTAGCTGATCCCTGACACAGGGCTAATGCACCAAGGAAAGGGCATGGCTGAGCAAAATGAAGATCTAATATAAATGAACTATACACATGCTCTTAATGTTTTCAAAACCTATCAGGCACAGAGTTTTTATAATGCCACAAACACTCCAAGTAGTGACTTTTGAACCTAAGGAGTGAACTTCTTGAACTTGTTTATTAAAATATAGTCCTTCCCAACAGTAAAGCTAATATTAAGTATTTGAGATACAGAAGCATCTTGCTATTTTCAAACAAAATCCTCTGACAATGGATTGCCCTAGTTCCATGTAACACTGGCAGAAGTTAGCTCTTCTAATTCACATGGGATACAGCACCAGAAATATCAAAACACAGGAAGAAAAGTCATGCACTTCCAGGACAAATTTTAAGTTATTGACAATAAGCCTAAGAAGTAAAAATCTACGTAGAAGATTAATTCCTTTTACTAAAATACAAATAGTAAAAAAAAAAAAAAAAAAAAAAATCATAGTTTTATTTACTATGAAATGAAATGAATTCACCTGCCAGCTGTGTCTTCATTAGGTTTTGTACATGTCATTTGTCTAAGCAAGAAAAAGATGTCTAAAAACACACACAAAAAAAAAGTTACTGATACAATCCACATTTATTTGGGTTGTTCTTTAGATCAAGCACAGTGTTTCCCTTGAAATCAACACCTGAAGATAATGAATCAGTCAAAACATTTGGTGACCAAATAAAATGCTGAAATGTAAGCAAAACAGCCCCATAGAAGAGCTCATAATCCAGCTTGATAGTTTTGTGCAGGCTACTTTAGCCTTCCTGAGCCATGGTAAAATGGCAGAGGATTTCAGTTCTGTGTCCTCTAAACCTGCAATATAAGTGACAGAAACAGCAAACAGAAGCCATGGAGGGAAAAGTAAGATTCTTCCATTTCCATTTTTTAGTACATTCTGTTCTGGGCAGCAGCGCCAAGGACACTTGTAACAGAACTGTTACATGAGCTCAGCAAGCTGGATAAAATGTAAACACCCACCAAAAAAATAATTTAAAAAAAGAGTAGGGGAAAAAAGCAAATCTAACATAATTTAGAAATCACATTACAAACTGTAAATACAATCACCTGTGAAGAAAAGAAATCTGTTTTTTGTAGTCCTCCATTATTTCTCATAAATAACCTAATAAGTGCTAACTAGGTTTGTATGTGTTCTTACAAGTCTTCCCCCAATTACATTGTAATTAATGTGAAACCTCAGCCCAATACACACTTCTGTCCTTTGACAGACTTGCACAACCTATGCAGTACATTTGTTGTCAATATCTCCAGAAAGAGAAAAAAACCTACCAACCCTACAATTACCCAGTGCTCATCTAATCCAGCACTTCATCTCTGATAGCAAACAATACCAACTGTTTCCAGAAATACAGGTAATCACAGGATATTCTGAGTTTGAGGGACTCACAAGGATCATCAAGTTCAGCTCAAGTGAATGGCTCATACAGGATCTTGGCATTATTAATTAACCATGCTCCAACCAACTGAGCTCATCTCCAGAAATCCCAAGATGAACCCATCCTAACACATAAAGAAAGATGTTTTCCTCTCTCCTTGATGTAAATACTACTTTATGCTCAGTTTTCTCCAGCAACTACCATTAACTTGAAGTACTGAGGCTAGAGTAGTTGGATTATCAAATATCATGTTAATTACAATTTATTTCAGGGTTGCAGTCTCCAATACCTCACCTTGACCACAAAAGAGCCAGTTCAGTATTCCCTGCACAAAGGAAATGTAAGACTATTTGAGATGAGGTGGAGAAGCAGAAATCAAGTTCAAAGTTAAAACTGGTGCAAGTTGGTTGGACTGATCTGCTTTAAGTGCTGGTGAGATCTGCATTTGCACTGACCTTTGGCAGTTTCACTCGTGCCTGTTGTCAGTGAGAAAGGAGGTGGTGAGAAGAAACATTCATGAATATGCATGCAAACTAAAGCTGAATTTTGATTTGGCTGCATTCATAATCCATTTATATTCATTTCTGTGGATGATCAGATGCTAGAGATTTATTCATGAAAATGAACTGAGCACTCAGTCAACAAAAGGGAATTCTGAGCAGCATTTTCAATGGTAAGGCCTCCCAATGGCTGGTGAGCTACACAAGTCACCTAATCAGGCAAGGAAATAAGCAAAAGGAAAAAAAAAATATTACCAGTACTCACAGGGAGGTGTTTATAGAGGAGCTGCTAATCAGTACCAGTTCACTGAGTGGAAGTTCAGTGGTCTGAGTTCTGTCCTGGATCTATCCTCAGGCAATGTAAAGCAGTAATAACCATTTCTGTAAGGAAGCATTTGGAAAGCTACAAGTAGGAGGCATGAGACAGGAGACCTAGCTATGAGAAATAAACCAGGAAACTGTACAACTCTGTGCAGTCTTTTCACAAATGAAACATAATAAAAAGGGGGAAAATAGCCGACTATTTGTTATGACAAGTTGCACAAATCTAAAACACAGCTTAGACAAGGACTCAAACACATCATGATTTCAGGTAACTCAATATCTGCACAGTGCTAAGGCACAACCTAACTGCCCTCAGCAAAGAGATTATCTCACATAAAGATCCTCTTTGCACAATGGATGCTTTCTAAGGCACGCAGAATATCAGATTGCAGCAGGACAAATGGCAACTTGGCTTAGACAGAAGCCATCAGGAGAGTTACAGCACATCACTTTCTTCTCCAGATTACATGAAAATCCAAGGATCGTGCTACAGAGGATTTAACTTACAGCAGCACAGAGGCTCAACTGTAAGACTCTTACATTTCGGACTTTCAAATTCTTAAATTTGCCCTTTACTATAAAAAGTCAATGATTTCACCAAGAAAGTTTGATTAGTTTCTTTTACTTTCTGTAATGAAGTGCCATCCTTTTTACACTTGAAAGGATCTTTGTAATAATGCAACATTGATCTTTTGAATACAGATGAGCTAACCTAGATAATAGGATTTGGTACCCGAAAGAAAAGGCTCTGAGTGTAAATATCTGAGGCTTCAGTGCCATCAAGAGGATTTTAAAGATAAGACACCTATTCTTAAGCAAATGCTTAGGTGAGGCATTGTAACAATACCTTTATATTTCCATTATATTTGTAGGTGATTTTTCACAGCAAGTGAAAAATTCCATGTCATAACTGAGAATGTAATAAACACTCATGTAAGGCAGTGATGGTGCAGAACTAGCCAGCAAGAGGTAATGCAAAGTAAAAAGCAGCAACTTCCATGGATATAAAGTTTGGAGCTTCTCTTCCATTTGGTGTCCTGACTACACCATGCTGCCTACTTCACTGACTGTAAAAACATCTTCTGGAAAGAGGAAACAATTTGGGAAAAGTGTTAACAGCAATTTCCTGGACAGAAAGGAAGAAGAGGAATTTTTGCTTATTTTTAATATATCTGTTTCTATATTCAAAATGGAGTTTCACACCAGAAACTGTACCAACAACAATGCCCAGTGGAAACCTGACAAGTTATCAGCAATCCTAACGAGTCATCTCCATGTACCACTTTCTTAGAGTGACAAAATTCAAATTAGTCACTATCTGCAAACAGAGCACAGAACTGGGCACCAAAATACTTGGGTTTTCTTCCCAGTGATATTACATACTTGCTGCATTTATTTTCTAGCCAGCATAACAAATTACACCTTTACTCCTTCATCACGTTCTTCTTTCTGTGCATTAACTGTCACAACCACCATGTGACAGGAGCAATTTCTTGTCATGTTCTCATAACACACTTTCACTGCTAGGACTGTTTCACAGTCTATAATCTATAATGATTTTATTTCATTATCTCCAAATACAGATTGGGTTTATTCTGAGAAGGACAGCCATGCTGACAACAGTCTTAAAAGCAATCCACAATGAATTTTGTGCCATCCATGACCTGTAACATAGAAAAATGTTTAGCAGAAATCCAGTCATATTAAGGAAATAAAAACAAATAAAATTAAAAAAAAATAAAGCTACTTGTGCCTCACAGCACCTTGCTTAATTCAAACAAAATTCAAAACCTCCCTCTCCTCCTCCAAGAAGGAAATACAGTTTCCAACATCTCATCCAAGCTCTTGCCAGGCTGCTTGTGGAACAGCTAGATCTGAACTCAAACTGTGCCTCAACACCACTTTCAAACACAGCTCTATTCCAAGTGTGGGCAGAGCCTTTGAGGAAGCAACATCAAGAGTCCTTTCAACTGACCTTTTTAGGATCTTTTTGTCATATAGTCCATTAATAGGCTTATTGGGAATACACTTTGCACCAGAAAGATTTGTATTGATCTGGGTTACTTCAGCTGGAGTTTTTCTACACAGAGCAATCACTTTGCTGGTGACAGCACACCTGTGCCTCCATTACAGCTTCAGCTCTCCAGGCTCTCAGACTACTGAAGCACAATCATCCAGTATTCAGAACATCAAGTGCTTCTGTTAGACCATGATAGCAGCAGGATATCTCCTGATCTTTTCCTTTGCAAGTGCCTCCAGGCAGCACCTATAGATTGGTAGTTTAAGAAGAAAGACAATCTGAGCCGTGGCTTTAACTTGTAAACAGGATCTTTGAAAGAGCAAAGGTGTGAGTTTGTTTCCAGTAAAGCAAACTTGCTTTGTTGTTTGCTTTCGGCATTTTTGTGATAAATCTACAGAGTAGGAATGGATTTCCTGTCTGCCTCTGCAAACTTCCCTTTACTGAATGCAGCAAAACTGCCAGAATTTAATTTCCAATGTCAACTTGTATCAGGGTCAAAGACAAGGGATCAAAAGTGCATTTCAGGATTAGGTGCATTTCTTTTCAATACTTATGCCATCTGCTATAGTAAGTGAAAATTAAACACTAGGATTTCCAGGGTGTCAAGAGACAGAGCATGAAGACCCTGGCATTTTGTTCCTGACTGCTTTATTAATGCACTTCTGTCATCATGTATGAGTAACTGACACTTCCAGATAAAGCAGATGAACATTCCATTTAAAACAGAGAAATTTCACACATTATGAAAATGAGATAGTTTATATTTAAGCTAGATAAACAAAACTAAATCCTGTAGAGATTTTCTCACAGTATATTTTACAAGAAAACTCTCAAAACAATTATGTTCAGGATTCTCTTACTAGTCGAGAAAACTACAGTGTAACATCATGCTTAATGGCACACAAACTTTCAGACTTTGGGTGTTGCTATTACTTCTCAGCCACCCAGCATAAAAGGAGCAAGCAAACTCATTACCACATCTCCCTTCCCCAGAGTGATCCTATTGCCCCTAAACATTTTATTCTGCCTGTATAAAAACACGCCTTATCTTAATGACAGGTAGCACCCAGTAAGTGATGTGTACTAGCATCTAAATATCAGCTGTTACACAATTAGCACCTGTCCATCGAACTCACAAATTCAGGTAAATCAGCTCCTTGGCCGCTTGCATCAATGTAAATAGATGAAGAAACAATAATAGATGAAGAAATAATAAACGCTGTAAATTTTAACAGCCGGTCCTGTTCCAGCGGCAGCCGGAACCTTTCCCTGCCCGGGATGAGCGGAGCCGTGCGGGCAGCAGCGCCCTCCAGCGGCCGCGCTGCGCAACTGCACCCGCGGCGGGGAGCTGCGGGAAAGCGGGAACCCAGCCCGGGGATTGATCCCCGGCATCCCCAAAACTGGGAACCCAGCCCAGGGATCCCCCGGCATCCCCAAAAACTGGGAACCCAGCCCAGGGATCCCCGGCATCCCCAAAAACAGGGAACCCAGCCCAGGGAATCGATCCCCGGCATCCCCAAAAACAGGAACCCAGCCCAGGGATCGATCCCCCAGCCCAGGGATCGATCCCCGGCATCCCCAAAAACAGGGAACCCAGCCCAGGGGATCCCCGGCATCCCCAAAACCAGGAATCCAGCCCAGGGATCCCCCGGCATCCCCAAAAACCGGGAACCCAGCCCAGGGATCGATCCCGGCATCCCCAAAAAACCAGCCCAGGGGATCCCCGGCATCCCCAAAAACAGGGAACCCAGCCCAGGGATCGATCCCCGGCATCCCCAAAAACAGGGAACCCAGCCCAGGGAATCGATCCCCGGCATCCCCAAAACCGGGAACCCAGCCCAGGGATCGATCCCCGGCATCCCCAAAAACCGGGAACCCAGCCCAGGGGATCCCCGGCATCCCCAAAAACCGGGAACCCAGCCCAGGGATCGATCCCCGGCGTCCCCCCAAACAGGGAATCCAGCAGAGGGATCCGTCGGCATCCCCAAAAACCGGGAATCTCCCCAAACGGGGAATCCAGCCCAGGGATCGATCCCCCGGTACCGGCACCGCGGGGTTCGGATAATCTCTCCAAACAGGGAATTCAGCACCGGCACACCCTCCTCCCCGCTTTGACCACCCACATATTTGGCTAATCGAGGCAAGTATGGGAATTCCCCGATATCCCATTCTTGTCCCTGTCTGCGGGAATTTTCCCGTATTCCGTCCTTATCGCTGATCACGGCGACTGTCCCACAGGCTCTCCCCATCACTGAGCACTGCTGCTGCAGCAGTAACAGGCGTGGGCTCAGCCTCAGACAGATTTTGAAGCCAAAGCCACCACTACAGCTCCCAAACACTGATTCTTGAGCGAGGGGACAACTCGAAAAGGAAAGGTTGTTGCAAACCATCTTTGCCACCCTGCTTCAATTTCGGTCTATTCTAACTCTTTCGCAGCGCATAGAGCTTTAATTGAACAAGATGACAAACAGCAAACAAAGCAAACAAAAAAACCTGAAATTAGCAGAAACATACAGAAAAGGAAAGCAACAGAATCAGGAATGCGCACACACACCTCAAATTAAAAAACAGCAACAAAAAAACCACCCTCACCCCAACACACATAAAAAAACCAGCTTTTTCACGAGAGAAGTATTACAGATATGTATGGAAATAACACATTTCCCAGGATAGGCTGGTCTCAAGAGCAGGCTTGGGGAACCTCGCCAGGAATAGCTGAACCTGCTCTATCTAGCTGGGGCTGGGCACTAGTGTAGGGTTCTTCCCCAGCTCACTCCTCAGGACAAACACAACTTTACACAGATTCCACCCTACTGTAATTCACAGGCTGTTCACCCCATTATCACTTGTTAAGCTGCGCTACTTAAAGCATTAGTAGAAGACATTAGTGTCTATCCTATATCAATTCTTCCTTTTGTGAGGAGAAAGAGGCACGCTCAAAGAGCAGCTACTGCTTTTGAAGGCGCTGAGCTGGCTGCCCATACCTTAGGGAACAAGGCCAAGGAGAAGGGGTGAAGGAAGAGTTTGGAAGGAAAAATGTGTGCTAATATCTTTACAAACAATCCGATGGTGAAGGGATGGGTGTTACTGTCTTTAAACGGGTCTGAATGTCTCCACTGACTTGGGGCAGCAGGTTTGTTACCGGGCCAGCTTGGCTCCTGTGCAGGCTGCACAAGGCTGAACTCCTGAACTCGGGGGTAAAACAGTGGGTTCAAGCGAGGATATGGGGTGGGCGGCTGGGGACGGCTGCACCTTCCTAGTACCTCAACGAGGCGGAAAGGAAGAGGGCAACATGCGGCCGGGAGTTCAGGATAAAAGGAGGCTGCGTCCTCTGCCACCTCGAGAGAGGGAAAACCCCCGGTGTGTGCCCCAGCGAACTCTCTCCCTTTTTTCAAATAAAGTTGAAGGACTCCTTTATCTCATTTTTGGACATAAACCTCTGGCGTTTGTGGACTCTCCTTGACAAGTTTAAGATGTTTATCACTCACCACTCCGGAACCTCTTCCCAGCGCAAAACCAAAATGAAAGTAGCTTCTGGATGCTTGGTTTTCGATTATAAAAGGGCTGAAACTACCACCTGGAAACTTAATTCACAGTTTCATGCGCATCACCTGAAGCACTAAGAACTTTCAGGGGTGTGGCTGCGTACGGACATCACAATGAGCCCGAGCCTCACTTGAGGTCTTGAGGAATGTTATTGGTTTTATTCACCTGATCTAAGTACAGGTAAATGGAGGGATCAAGAAGAGTAAATGATCTGTTGATGCAAAACAGCTGTGAGGAGTTCCGAAACCCACCACCCACAAAAATAGATTGTTCGAATAGAAAACACAATAAAACACATGGCCTCAGACCACCACACGCGTTATCCTGAGACCTACATCGTTAGAGGGAAGCGCGCTATAAAATGTGAAGCATACATTTCTATAGTGTTATAGAAAAACCCTATAACCCACAAAATAAGTTATAGGTGTGTATCTTATTCAGCGCTGAAGTGCAGGGGGATAGCTCCTCCAAAAGCATGCATACCTTCGGCGCCTGGCTCCTCTTTTTATTCTCTACAAACCAGGATCATGCAATACTCCTAATACACATTCATTTCCTAACCCCACCTGTCCCCGCTTCGTATTCAAATGAGCTCCACGCCTCTCTGCATTGCTCTTTGGGGTCTCTCAGTGGTCTTCAGGATGAAGTAAAACGAGTCTTCATCGGAGTTGAACTTTTCACCTTGTCTCCTTGTGAACGCTACTTTTAGTCTTTTGGTCATTTTCTGGACCTTGATATCCATTTGCACTGGTTCAAGGGTCTGAAGAATTCCCCCGTATCCTGTGGTGGCTTTGTTCTTCCATCCTGTCTGTGCATTCTAGCTCTTTATCTCTTATCCTGTAGCCTTGATCTCTTCCTGTGTTTGCAAACACAGTAAATGTTAAGCATTCTGTCAGTTTTTTTATCAGCCCCCTTTTAGTCGAAGCATTCATTCTTAGTTTTTAATTTCTCAGTCTCAATAGCAAAGAAGGCAGAGAAATACTCAGAGCTGTCCCCTCCTTCAGCCCCAGCTGGCACCCAGGGTGGACCTGCACCACAAGGGAATCTGAGCCTCTCCATGTCACCCTCTGCTCTCACACCTCTCCTGTGCCTAAAAGTGCCACAATGTGGTTCATTTCCAGAAGGGAAAAACGGGGAAAACAGACTTGCAAAGTTGCTCTATTTCAAATCATAGCTGCAGTATGGTTTGAGGAACAAAGGTGCCTCTGGCCTGAGGGTTGGTTTGTACAAAAAATGTAGCTTTGAGTAGGGAAATGATTGTAAAGCACAATTGGAGCAGATGTGCTTTCCATTTAACAGTGTGGGAGACACAAATCAGATAGTCAGGGTATGTAAATGTTTTATCCCAGTGCCAGAAGTACCCATGAAACAGCTCCCTTGAGAGTTAGAAAGGAGGCTGTCACCTGTGAAAGGTACTCTGACCATTTTAATTCCTCTGTGTAAACTGGGTGAAGCCTTCAGTGAAGAATGAAAATGAGCTTTTGAAGTGACTTGAGTTTTAAAGCTCCTGGTAGTTTTGATTCCTGAGGAGTGCTGGATACATGCTCTGAAGTGGTGGCACAGCAGCAGTCAGGCCACAAATGTGCAATGGATGGGTGTCCGACCACTCCAGCTGGAGACATGAAAAACACACTTAAGTCCAATCTGTGAAGAGTTTTCCAGCCCAGCCACATATTCTAAAGTGAAAATGTCTTGTTCTGCTCTAAGTTCTACAATGCTTCATGTAGAACAAAAGCAAAATCATAAGAATGGCTGCTGGAGACAGAAATGAAAATGAATTTGGAGGCCCTGACATCTGTCCTAGATCCAGTGCTTTCCACATGAATTAATGCAAGATGTGGTCTTAAAAGAGGTTGCACCACATCTTAAAATGGGCAACTTATTTACTGCCAGGGTCCTCAGGTTATATTAGGACAGTCCTAGAACCTGTGGGGGTTACTTAAATGTAATTGAGAGAAACACAAAACCTCAGGGGTTCACAAAGCAGTCTCTGAAAATCAGATGGGGAATTTTTGTAAAGGAGTTACATGGTATTTATGCCTGTTGTCTCCACTTGCCATAATTCAGTCCACCAGCTTTCTTTTCTCAAGCTATGTTTATGGACTTAAAAAATGAGTCATCTTTCAGTTTATGTAGAATTAAGAAGTTTTCCCCTCCCTCCCCATAATCCAGATAAATTATATCCACTCTAGCTGTCCTGCCTACTCAGAGTTGCTAAGCACATTTATCATGCCTAATCTTTTTTTCCAGGATCCATGCTGACTCCCCTTAAGCAATTACATATATCTAAATGTTCTGTGTGCATAATTGCTCTCCATGCATTTTCTGCCACTGAGATCAGATTTACAAGTCTGCAGTGCTCTCCACCTTCTTCTAGTCCTTCTGCTTCTATTAGATGCTCACTGGTGCCTAGTGCTGTGCTTTGTCCTTTGATGAGTTAGCAGTAAAATACACACTTTTAGAAATAAAAAGTCAAAATAGCCACTATTAAGACTCAAGAAGGTGAAGATTTAAGTTGTTTCTCTGATCTCACCCACCCTAGAGGCCTTTTATTTCCTGTAGGTCTTCTTAGTTCCCTGGCCAGGGAGAAGCCAGAGTTGGCTGTCAGTGTTTAAATGCACATCAGCCCCTTCTCTGCTGAGCTTCTACAGCATTGCCAGCCTGAACAGAAAATGAGACTTTAAAACCAGTAACTTTTCTTCCATTATGGTCACTGCTGACAGCAATGAATAAACGAATATAAACCTCCAACAACCCTCCAGTGAGGACTCGAGCAGGACTATGTATTGTCATACTTCCATATTCACTAATGTGGCAGAAATTGGCACTGCTTCTGTAAAAAGAGGCCACTCTTTCCTCCCAACACCAAAACTGTGTCTCATGCAATCACAATGGTTTTAACCCTAAAGGGTTCCTGGGCCCTTGGGGATGAACACAAACACCTCCAGTGTCACAGAGCCAGAAACAAAGCTGGAGACAAAAAGGGAAGAGTATGACAAGTTCTTCCAACAGCAACGTATCTTTAAAGTGACTGGAAAATGACAGTGTTAGTTCTACTGCCTCTTTCAATATGTATTGGTGCTGTCTTAGATTTCTATAACCAAAGGAGGGAAATGTCATCCAAGGTGTCTGCCCAGTAGCAAAATGCCTCAAGACTGCAGTCTCCAAGGGGGATGCTGAGGACACTGACAGGTTATAACTGGACAGTGGGACTTACTTGCTCAGTGTGGAAAAAAAAGTTCAAATATTTCAATTTTGCCCTCCAAGTAAAATGTCCAACTCATCTCAGTTAGGTCCTTTACTTTTGGGAGAGAAGTCACCCTTTTTTCCTTCCTGGTCAAACTGCCCTCTGCAAGGGTAAGGGACATAGAATCTTCCTGGTCCAGCCTGAGGCCCAAGATGTTTCAGGGCTCATATTTTCAACATTTTCTGAATCTTTCGTGTGTACATTTATCACATCTCCAAGGCAGTGACACTGACAGAGAAACTGATCCAACCTAAGCCAAGTCTGGAAATAATTGTTGAATTAAAGCGAGAAAAACCCCAACACTGAAAGGGCACACAGATTTCAAGAACTGCAAACATTTGTGATTCAGATAAACTAATCCTGATGGTAAAGAAAGAATCAACGACTGTTTCTCATGCTGGCAATATATATTTATTGTCATTCTGGAGATAGGTTACCATGTGTATATCAGGACTTCAGACTAAAAACAAATATGGATTATGAATGCTTAGCATATGCCAGTTGAAATGAAATGACTGAACGTGAAGCTGACCCTTACAAGACCTTCAGCTGGTTTATTTTGCAGGTGTCTCTCCCACACACTTAAAAAAAAAAATTAATCTGAACATCTTTCCCTTCCCCTTCATTTCAGCCTCAGAAAAATAAATGGCTACCCATCTGCACCTTTTACTACTTTTACTAATAATCTGCTAGCAATATCAGAACATCTATAATGTTGATTCTACAACTTCCAAAGGAAGCAAAGCTTTACAATGTTCTTCCTCCCTGTTACCTGGCTATTGAGCACAGCTTTAAAGACTGTCTTTTATTAGACTACTGCAGTTTTATTATGCTGCAAACCTTCTCCACACACACCTTGCTGTTCCAGAACAAGTGGCAGCTGTGCCAGGTCTGACAGTCTGTGCTACAAATTATTGAACACCTTTCCTCTCCACTTCCCACGTACTGGCTAACTAACTTTACGTTAATTTAACAAGTTGAAAATGCTGTCCCCACGAAGGGAAGGGAAGGATGAAGATATTTTGTGCTTTCATACAAAAACAAACAACCACCCAATAAAAAAAAAAGTCCTTCAACTCCAATCCCCCACCCAAAAAAAAAACCCCAGGTCAAAACTATTGGTTGCCCACCATCTCCACCCTTCCCTAACTTTTGTAAATCACCATGAAAACAAATGCATACAACTTACTGTACAAATACAAAGCTGCAGGCATTCAATTTACAGAACATTCTGAAAATATTTCAAGCATAAAAAGTACACTTGATAATTGCAAAAATAAAGTTTCACTTTTTTAAAAAACATTTTGATCAGAGCTCAAGCAAAACAAACATTTAAAGATTCCTACTTCAGCTTAACTCCCTAGAATACCACATTCAGAAATTAAAAACAAAAAACTCGTATTTTTGGTGATAAAATAACTGACCATGTCTTTTAATGAAGAGAAATGTTATACACAACAATGGCACAGACCTTAAGCATCAACAACATATTTCAGCCAAAAGTAAGTCAGCAAGTGATCTGAGTCATTCTTAGCATCACACAGTACTCATTACTAAGAACCTCAACCCATCAAGAACAGATATTAAGTTAGACTGCTACAAATGGAAGGAAAAAAATCCATGACATCAAATAGGCTCAGTTTTTGTCACTGAACATTTTTTAGGCTAAGTTTCACTAGTGCAAGACCATTTGTTTACCCAATTAAATGAAAGCTCATAAATGTCACAATTTAAGAACACTCATACAAAACTATTTTTTCTTTTAAAAAAGTGCCACATACCATACTTTTATTAAAAAAGTTACAAACTAATGGAAGACTGTCTGTCTCCATCTCTTGTCAACAAGGAAAGGCCAAAGTGATTCTTTGATCCCAGTTCGAAACGGCGTTCTCTGACCTATCCCCAGCATCTCCAGCTTGGAGCAGTCCAGCTGAGCATTCTTTGGACGAAGAGCACCCACAACTGGACTATCAGTAATCTAAAAACAGGAACAGAAGACCAGAAAAAACCCACACCAATAAGTAATGAGAAGTGACAGAAAATACTTGTACATGTACATTAGAACTTTTCCTCACAGCTTTCTATACAGGCACGGTCGCCTCCTCCCAACTTTTTGTTGGGGGTTTTTCAGTTTGGATTTTCTGCTATTTGCTTGTTTTATAGTTAACTTTATTTCAACACACCAAGCCATGTGAAGTGTCTTGAGGCAAACTTTTCTCACTCTCTTTACTGCTACTATTTGTGTTTTTCAATATTTTCTTCATATTTTCATTCTGTGATTATTGCCACAAGGAATGCTTCAGAATATAAACAGAACCATGTCTTGAACAATATACTTGAAGAGAAATAGAGTTGGGCAGAAAAAATTAAGACTAAGTATTCTCCATTGTTTTTCTCCCATCTTAAAAGTCACATTTCAGTTCCAGTGTTCACCAATTCTGAATCCTTAGATTTTGTACAGAGAAAAAAATCTTCTTGACATGTTATATGCCCACCACATTATTAGTATGTCTTTAAGAATAGTCTCAAGTGTCAATAAAACTGCAGGTGTTTTAAGCAAAGCAAAAATAATTTGTAGTTCCTAAGTGCATGTATTCAGAAATAAACCTGGACACTGCACAGCTTTTACAGAGCCCTATCTTAAAGCTAATGTTCTATCAATCTCTAATACAAGAGTACAGATTTGCTTGTGACTTAGGGGAACTGTTCTGCAGAAATACCATTACACTTCAGACTGGGAAACTGGTGACTGACTGACTGACTAATTTTTCTAATTCAGCAGGTCAAAGCAGCTGCTATTTTCCTGAGCTTGATACCAGCCACTCTCCTCAGCAACAGAGCTGCTGTGCTGGACATGCTCAGCCTGTCCTGAAGAGGAAGCTTACAGCCAGTGGGAGACATATTCTTGCACTGATCAGGCACATCTGTCTGCCTACAGGTCCAACAACACATCACTTACTGGTCTCAAGTGGCTGCTGGGAAGGTTGAAAGCATCTGCAATTGCACATGCCATCTCATACTTAGTCATCTGTTCATTGCCAGACCAGTGAAAGGTTCCTTTTATTGATGGGTCCTAGAGAAGAAAGAGGAAACACAGATTGTTGTATACAGGCAGAGATATTATAAAAGAAAGGCCTTATAAAATCAGGCCTGGCTCTGCTGAATTACCAGCTGTCCTGTAAGTTCCTATAAGGAAGAATTAGAGGAACGAGAAGCAGTTAACACAACAAACTACTCTTGTACAGAAAAACAGCTTGCACCTGTAAAAAATAAGAAGTCTGTTCCATGAGAATCAGTGAAGATGATATGTAAACAATCCAGGAATAGAGACATTTGATAGACATGCAAAATGCCATTTACTGACCAATGAACTGAGCATCAGTGTATTGTGAGCCAATTAGATCTAACATGGTGCCTTCTGACACTCCTATAAAATATGACCTATGCAATATTCATCTTTTTCTTCATGAAGAAACTGAGTCTCGTCTGCTTATTACTGCAACAATAGATGAAAGGAAGCACCCAGCTGGCCCTCAGGTTAATTCCTGTGCAAAAACTGTGCAGAACTACAATCCAGCACGACCCTATCTCAAAAGGCACCTTAAAGCACCTCTGTGGTGTTCTAGAAACATCTGTACCCTTTCAGAGAACACCTGAACAGGGACTGAGATGGGAAACTGGTGTTACATCTATCTGACCTGACTTCACATACAGCTTGTGTCCTGTCAAATGAACAGGAGGGAAAGGAGCTGCCCACCAACCAAGCAGGGTTGGAAAGCTGGGGAGGAGGAACTCAGCTGTTCAGTGATGTCCACTTACTCCAAAACAAAGGCAAAAGGCATCACAAACATTCTGAATGTTAAACTGCAAACCCTGTTCAGGTCCAGTCAAACCGACTGCACCATGTCCACAGTCCACATTTTCAAAGTTACCATGGGCAAAAATACAGCTGGCTGTTTGTTGTTTGGTACTGTTACCTTGCAAAGATGGTAATCTGAAGGTGCTGTGGTGAACAAATACAAGGAAGTCATTCAGTCCAGGGGATATGTTTGGGGTTCCTCTAGTTCAAACTAGCAATTTGTAAAAGGCATATCAGAATAAGTTCAGCATTTCTAATTCACTCCCCTATACCAGGAGACACATGACAATTTTCAGAAGCTTCTGTCCCATTAACCACTTTTGTTTCAAAGACCACAATACCTTCATAGTCATGCAAAGACCTTGTAGTATTACAGCCAGTTCTTTCCTCCCTCCCAGCATTCCAGAAAAGCAAATAATCCAGGTGATGTGCAGTTCTCAGCTGTTCAGAAGCAAAGCTGAGAATTCAAAGTGTTTTCACCTTACAGAGGCTCATTTCTTGCCATTCTTACCAGCATTCTCTTCTCTGCTAGCTGTCTGCAAACAGCTGCTACATCCTTGACATTGGTAGGAAATCTCTGTTGCCAGTGGTCCATGTTGGCAGATTTATTACTGAACTGCACTTTATCGAACATAACTGTCACAGCACTTTCCTCCAGTCTTTCCACTTCTCCATACAAGACAGGAATCCTAAGTACTGCACTTTCTAAAAAAAAGAATATTTTATATTATGGGTGGGTACAAATGCTGCAGCATAATCTGAAAAGTAGAAGTGCTAAGAAATATGTTGGTCATATTAAGCATCTACAAATTACAAATAAAATGCAAGTAGTATGTTGGCTCACAGAATATAATTATAGTCTATATCAAAACCAGTTTTTAAGCACTAAGATTACAAACATTATTATATTATTATTTATTTTCATTTATGCCATTGGTTTCCAGAAAGTTAACAAGATTTCATTAATTGCATAAAGATGCCTGTTTGGGTTAGAAAAAAAAAATAAAAAAAATTAAAAAACCCAACTACTCTGTGCAGTTACTCCAGCACTCCCCATCCTCACTGGGTAAAAGCAAGGAGAAAAATTCCCACCAATCACAAATGATCATATTCAGGTAGCAATTACAAAGATTTTCCACCCATCATCCAGAAGCCTCCTGTATAAAGGAGGATATTATTTACCAGAAAAAAATACATGAACCTTGAAATAAGTGAAAAGCTTGACAAATAAGGAATAGGTTCACAGAACACAATAGTAAATAATGTTAGATTCCAGGACAGTGATTTGAGAAATTAACAAAATGCAAAGAGAAGCATATTTCATGATGGAATACATCATACTAGTCTATCTCTGTCTCTATGAAGACTCAAAAAGCCTCTGAGGAGAAATCCAAGGCTAGGACAAATTACTTAATAGTAACAGTTTTGCTGAAAGAGAAAACAAAAAAAATCAGACCTGAAATTAGAAGCTGAAGTCATCAAAACATTGTCATTCTTAATACATTTAGAGGAAAATGCTATAGCTATTGAAGAGACAAACAGAAAAAGCTAACACAGAAATCATTCTAACAGAGAAGTAAACCAGAATAATTACTTCGACAAGAAAAACAAATAGAAAACCCAACATGACACTGATTTCCTGCTGCTCTAGAAGCAGTTATTTGGTCACTCAGCCTCATGGCTGACAGCTCTGAGGACCTCCTGACACTCTGTAGCTCTATAAGCATGACCATATACATATATATATATACATACATATACTTATAAGCATGTATCTCCTTCTAACCAAAGTAAAGTATCTTTTTAAAAAAATGCTAAACCTCCACTTACTGGAGATTTTTGCATTTTACAACAGAAATGATCAGGGCAGTTCTTCACACAGCTACAGATTTCACCAATGGAATTCTACCTACACCAAATTAGTTGTTGGAACACCAGTACATGGAAAATATTTGTATTTGTATGAATCAAGAGAACTCATATTTTCAAACTCTTTACTTGGCACCACCTTGACACTCATCCTGCTAATAAAACCACTGCTGCAACCCACTGCTGCCTGACAGATCCTGCTCCAAAAGGCTATGAAACCAAACTGCAGTGCTGAGTTGGGGGAAGGGTCTAGCAAGATACCCATACATACTTGGATTTGGTAAAGTCTCATCTTCATTACCAATCTAGAAGAGGGAGCAAACAGCATCACAGTCAAATTGAGAGATGGTATTTAATCTAGAGATGGAATGAATAACTTGCAATTTAAATTTATATTTACTTAAATGAGACTTTTCCTATCGAAGTATTTTTTTACAAAGTTTCTTTCTTACTAGTAATGCCAAATCCATCACACACATATTTACTTACTGGAAGAACATCACAGTAATTTATCAATAGCTTGGTTCTCTGGCTGGAAAGCACAGAACCACAGTGTGAGTATCATACTGACATATCAGAAGTCTCTTCTGCATGTGTACTAAAATTATTTTCTTCAGTGTTTTTTATAAAATACCAGTGCTTCTTTTCTTATAATCTGTGACTGGACACTGACACTGCACTAACTAGAAACAGCCAAATGTCTCTTCTATACAAGAAATAAATTTTAAATTAAAGGTAACATGCTCTTCTCCCTTAAGTAGAATATTAAAAATTATGCTTGTGTATTTCATATGCCAAATTTTCATTGAGCAAAGACATAAACAAATTTTTTAAATCTTGTTGTATAAAACTATAAATATGTTATTAACCCTTTAGAAAGTGCTACAAGCAGGAATAGGATGCGTGCAGGTGAGTAAAACCAAAATGGGTGGCTTGTTGGCATACATAATAGAGTAAAATCTAAAGAGTAACAAGAATCCATGTTGATTTGAGCTGTATTATTACTGAATCACAAGTCTAGTTTTCCCTTTAAGTAAATATACACTGACAACACTTGCAATGCATCCCCATAAATAACTGCAGCTCTGTATTGACTTAAGTATTTTATCTTTTCTTAGAACAGCAGATTCATAAGAATTCACATGAATGTCCATCAAAGACATCAAATAACATGAAGATTGCAAGAAATAAGAAATAAAGAAGAAACAAATAAAGAAGTAATAAATAAAAGCTTTAGTCAAGATGCAAGCAAGAGAAATTGCTCATGAGCAAGGAGATCAACTCCTAATCACATTCTTCTCTGAAACTCATTGCCATGGTTTTGCAACTTCATCATTGACTTAAGAGTCTACTAAGTTAATATATAACTGATTAAAAATAGAAAGCCTGTATTAAAAATGGTTTAGTGTCTTACCTTCATTGTTTTCCAAAACTGCCTTTTCACCCTCCAGTTTTGTTTTACCATATAAATTCAGGGGATTTGGTACATCAGTCTCTTTATATGGAGGGTTTGTTCCATCAAATACATAGTCTGTACTAATGTAGATCAGAAATGCTCCAACTCCAGCTAGGAAGAAAATGTTTATAGATAATTTATATTAATTCATTCCTTCTCTGAAATCCCAACAGACCCTTAAATCAATCTCCCAAGGATCTCATCTTCCATGCACATTTATTCCTGCTGCTTTGTCTGTTCCTGGATCCTTCACAGAGTTGTGCACACTACTACAGGAAACAGATCAACAGCACACTGATGGCAGAAGAGACATTCACACTTATTTCTATTGATGTCCCTGTATAAATAGATGCAGGGTTTTAACAGGACATCAAATCCATGAGATGGTCTCCTTACCTGCCTCTTTTGCTAAGTTTGCTGAAGCAGACACATTGAGCTGAGAAGCAGCATCTGGCTGACCTTCTACAACATCTGGCCTTCTCTCAGCAGCACAGTGCACTATAACATGAGGCTGGAAATTAAAAGACTAATTTTAAACAACCAATATGTCAAGAGATGGCACTTGCACACTAACTCTAACAATGACACCTCTTAGGCAAAACAAAGCAATAAATTGTTATTTTTAATTATGGCATTCCAAGAAACACCTTTTCCTTAGTATCTTTTTACAATAAAATCATGCTGTTTCAAGACATGAAAAATATTTATCATTGATTGTGAAATTATGGTCTTCAGTATCTTCAATTTTACAGCAACTTTGAAGTTGTGGAGATTTTTTCTTTTTAACTCCGTATAGTAAACTATATATTAATATAAAATAGGTCTCACGCATATAAGGGTACTAAAAATTTTCAGGTAAGCTATTTACACATGGCTTACTTGACATATGCAAATTATTAAGATGATACGTACTATTTTATAGAATGGTACCCTGGATCATGTATTTCAGGTTTTATATATTCCTCCTGGTACTAAGACTGAAAAACCACTGCAGTGTGAACACTGCACACTACACAGAATAACTGCTGTAGTATTCAAGTATTCCTCCACTTCCCCAGAACTGCACATTGACACATTACTGTGCCATTAATTCAAATGTATCATTTCCTTTCCAGTGTGCTGGCCCATACAGCTGTACCTGCAGCCTGCCTGTGCTGAGAACAGCAAAGGCCAGAGCTGTCTGCACCTACAGAGCAAACCTCTGCTCTGGGTGGGGTAGAATATTCAGCAGCACCTTTATCAGAGCTCTGCCAAAGCATCAGCCCCACTCATTCCCAGAAGTCAGCAGCACTATCAGCTGACTACTGGACACATAAAGTACCCCTCCCATCCACTTTATACTCCAGAATCTTACCTGAAAATCATGGATAATGTCATGAACTGCAATAGAGTCAAGAAGATTAATATGTTCAAATCTGGGCTGAGCTCTCCTGTATCCACAACCAACTGTGTTCCAATTATTTTCATTGAATTCTTTAAACACAGCTCTGCCAAGAAGTCCTGTAGCACCAGTGATCAAAACTCGCCTACTGGGAATGTCAACATCTTCCTAGGGAAATGACAACAGGAAAAGTTTTGTTTCTACTGTAATTTTTTACTGTATTTTCTTTAAAAGTATGCAAGACTACAGTCAGAGGCCACTGTACCAAAAAAGCTCCTCCTGAGTCTTTTGGAGTGTCTCATGGAACACAAACATCTGGCAGGACCAATACTGCAGCCAGTTAACTATTTAAACATATATTCAACTCAGCAAGAAACTCATTTACTTCTACAACAATCCAAACCCCTAGTGAAGACAAAATTTTAAGTTCATTTGAAAGCTGATAACTTTGTCCAATCTGAAAGGAGAAAAATAACTTCTTTAGAAAATGGACTCCAAAAACAAGATGCAACATTTAGGGTCCAAATCCTACAACAAATAATTCTGGATAGACTGTGCTTGTTAAAAGCTGCAGCAATACACTATAACTTAGTAAGAGTAATCAAAATCTTTAATTTTATTATTAAATAGAAGAGTAATAAATTGTTATTGAACACAATAGTCTAATAGTAAGTAAAACCAAGATACGGATCTCTTGTCAATTTTACAAAATGCATCTAGAAGTGTTACAATTTCAGCTCTCAATCTATACAAGAGACTAAAGCTGTACTTCAGCTCCTGCACATTTTGGTACTTTGGACAGCTGTGAACATCAGCACACACAAACTTCATCCCACCTCTCATCACACTAGAATATCACGTTTTCAGGACAGTAAACTTAAGATCCATGTCTGTCCCTGCAATCTTTTACTTTCCTTTAATGCTTTCCTTCTGTATCTGCCATGAATAAACCCAAAGACTGCCTGCTAAAAACAAAAGCATATCTTTACCATGCCTGTACAGAAAAAACTTTGGGCACGCAGAACCCACAAATCTTGGATTTTCTGACCACTTAACACACAAGGACAATTTATGACAAATTACTATAATTCTGTACATCACAGAATACTTTCTGCTATGTAATCTCAATAGCCCAGTAATTTCTAAGCATTGTACCAGACTGCTATTTTTGATTGCAGCACAGGAAGCCACAGCAATCACTTCCAAATTACTGTCTTTCACCCGTGAAGTTACAAAGCATTTGTTCCATAAGGGTATGTGCAGAGGGGCACGATGGAAACAGCCTACCCCAAAACAACTGTTTCAAGTTCCCAGCACAGTGCATTTTTCTCAGCTCTAAATCTCCAAATGAAGATTAACTTATTCCCATTAGTATTAGATGAACATTAATAATTTACATCTGGACGTTGCCTGAAAATGACAGACTACAGCAAGCAATGTTTCAAAATGTTACTTTTATCCTTAAATTTTACCTGAGAACACAAGCTGATTTACCATTTTTAAGGCTAGCCAGGCTTCTCTGAACAGCATGAGCAAGAACAACCAACTATTATTTTCTTCTGTACATCTCTTAGAAAAGTCAGCACAGGATCAGGTCACCTATGGTCAGGGCTTCCACAGCCAGAGGTACCTGCTAATAAATATCCAACACTAGCTGCAGAACAGAGTCAAAATGTTCTCTAAAAACATCAGTGAATACCTTCAGTAAGTAGGAAGTGACCAACGGAAAATAAAGTGTCATTTGCAAAATCTGATGTTTTAAAGCCTCATTCATCTAAGTTTGTTTATTTTACATATCATAAAGAGGATGTTACATCAGCAGCACAGCTTGATCACAAACACAGCTTTCACCAAGCACAGCTTGCATGCTACTGCTGTTGTCTGCAAGACTAATTGATTCCAGTCACTTGTTTCTAAAAGAGCAAGACAAATGATAGATGTTTCTCACAAATCCAATACCAACTAATTACCAGTTTGAGCCTTTTCTTGCCAGAAGTTTTAACATTCTGGTGACACAAAAATGAACAGATGAACTCCTTCCCAGTATGCTACTTTGCTCCTTCACAGGACATCACCTAGCTGCAGCAGCACTTCTATCATCTACTAACACTACTGAAACTGAAATTTGAGGTTTATAATGAACCAGCCCGTTTATTCCTATCTGATATCCATATTAACCAAGAATAACAAAAAAGTATTGTATTTAGAAGTCTCATTCACATAAAAATAAACTCATAGCATTATCAGATTAAAAAATAGCATTTACAGGAAACCAGATCCCTTCGTAAACACTACCAAAATATAAAATAACTGTATAAATCATAAAAAGAAGAACATATGATACATTCCAAGTTGAGAACCTGAAACAAGTACTTTTAAAGTTTTTTATAAGGCTTTTCAAGCTTTTTATTTTTATTTAGAAAATCTTGATGAACTCAAACCACCAATTTTAAGGAATGGCCACTAAAACCCGGAAGCTACTGGTGTAACAGATTTGCAACATAACACTAGGAGATCCAAGTCATTACAAGGAAGGGAACGGGAGACTGAGCTCTCTCAGCTGTGACATAAAACGCAAAAGGCAAAGCCTGGGGCTTTCCAAAGCTCGGAATGACAGGTGAAACTACATTCGTGTTGCCAGAAGTTGTGCCTTTCCCTACACACCCAGCCCCCGCTGCTGCGGCAGCGCACGTACACCTGCGGGGCACCCCCGCCCCCGCCCCGCCCGGGACAGCAGGCAGGACGCGCTCCCGCAGGAATCCTACGTGCAATCAGCGCGCACGGCCGCCACCGCCGAGCCCTGCCTACCCACGGGCCCGCCGAGCGAAGCGTCCCCACGGCCCTTCCTGCGGGGCCGTGCGGATACAAAATGACCCAGCTCCTGGAGCCTGCGGGCGGGGCGCTCCCAGCTGCGCTTCTCAGGTACCCGCGGCCCCCCGGGCCCGGCCCTGCCGCGAACGCGTCAGCGCTAAGGGCCTGCCCGCCCGGCCCCGCGCTGCACACCGGCCCCGCCGCCCTCACCTCCACAAGCTCGCAGCGTCCCGGCGCGAAGCGGATCCTGAGCTCCTTCTCCCGGCCGACCATGGCGGGACCGGGCCGGGCCTGGCGCCGCTCCGCGCCCGCGGCTCTCCGGCGCTGCGCGACGGAGGCTCCGCGCCCGTGCTGAGAGCCGCGCGACAGGGGGCGCCCTCGCCGCGCCGCGCGCCCGACGCACGCGCCCCCGCCGCCGCGCACTCATTGGCCGGGGCGCGCCCGGGGGCGGGGCCAGAGCGGGCATTTAAAGGGGCAGGCGCGGCCCCGGCCGGAGGGCGGTGTGCCGAGGCGGGCGGGGCGGTGCCACGCCACAATGTGAACTGACACTGTCACTGCCTGCGGCCAGCCCCGCCCAGTCACGGCACCTGCGCTGGCCTTCGGAAAACCACACCCGATGGCTTCTCGTAAGGGTGCGGGCCTCAGGCCTGTGCTCCTGGGGCACCGCAAGCACCGAGGCTACTGTACCTGCAGGCCCGGCTCCTCTTTGCATGTTCATGGTATTTTAAACAGTAATAAAAGTTACTGCAGTAGGCACGTGTGGCGCTGTACTGCATGTTAACATTTGACCACACTTTCACAATTGAAACTGTGAACTTTCTTTTGTGATTTCTCATTTGTAAAACAGAAAGTGTAACGTCAGTAGACCATAATATCATATTATCCTGCATAGAGCTGTTAGGTATTCACTATAAATTACTTAATTCCTCCTTTTAAAATGGAGAAAAATTAGCATTTTCAGTTTGCCTTTATCCAGAGGTAAGTGGTGAATCCCAGAGAGAAGGGGTGGCTGTTTCTGAAAGAGCAATTACTTTTTACAGTACCTAGTATATGTATCATTACCCCTCCTGTATGTATCACTACATGCTTACAAAGTGACAGATTTGATTTCTTTTTTAATACAAGTTTTTGAAGGTAACAGGATACTGTATATAAAGTTACTGTATAATTTCTGATGCACAAAGGCAGAGACTGTCCTAGTATTTTTTTTAGCAAGAGAACTGAAGCTAAGATGTGTGAAAAGTACTGGCCAAAGCTCACTGGAGATACTTCACACTTTAATCTCTGCCCCTGAATTTATTTCAACTTGACTTGATTAAAATTATTTGATTTGGTAGTACTCAAGGAAGAAAACCAGAAAAGTCTACCAAAATTTAATAGAATCATACTAAAATTTTATAGAATATTGTAAATGACCTTTATTTATGGCAAACAACTAACATTTAAAAGACAAAAAGGTGTATATACATAAAAAAATTAAACCACTTCAGCCAGTTTCTGCCTCCATGGAATAGATGCCCAAGCTACTGACATTGAATTCCCTTCCCTTAACCTTACAATTCTATTTCAAAATACCAGTAATTCATAATTTGAAACCAAGAAGGAGAATGTACAAAGAAAAACCAAACTGTATAGCAGTTTTCTTTCAGGAAAGAACTCCCAGTACAACTGATGTTACATCATCTCCTCCCAACACAGCTTGGACGAGCTCCCTGTGCATTTTAACAAAAACCTGGTAGGAAAATAAAAGTTTTGTCTTCTGGGCTCAGAGAAAAAGGAAAATAGCAAAAGCATGAACACTGAAATTTCAGGCTACAATCATCAATCAGCCTGTAAAATAACTTGCCATCTTTGTCACCAGAATAAATTAAATTATTTGTAGTTTTTGTATCTTCATTATAGAATATAAACTAGTTTTTCCTCAAATATTTGCCTCTAGTTCTGTAGTGTTCTACCTATACTTTCAATTTCTTTATTGTTGTTACATCCATGTTGTGAACACACTAAGATTTTACAATAAAAATTGTATTGTTGTGTAGATCATAGCCACTTAAGCATTATGCATCCCTGGGTGCCTAAATGGACCAGTCATTAAATTAAAATTTCAGACTAATTCACAGAGACTAAAGCATCACTGAGTCTCCCTCTCTCCTCCCCATGCGCTTTTCCCTTGATTTTGTAACCAAAGTGTGGTAGAACCTGTTAATGCAAATATCCAGAGGCTTACCTGATCCATTTCCAGAAGCACTTCAGGCACTTCTGCCAAACCACAGAGGGAATTACCAGCCTAGGAAATCATTGCAGTTCAACTGTGCACTTTGTTCCTTTGTCTGCTGTGCCTGCAGAGAGCACATGGACTGAGAGCAGTGCTGGCTCTGCTGACCTTTGGAACCAAAACACGAATCCAAGCCCTACATCACGTGTGGCTCTGAATCCTGTTAAGCTTTTGGTCTGGTCCCAGTGGTACCATTTAAGCAGCTCAGTATGAGCTTAAATTTTTACCTCATAACAGCCAGCATGAGCAAGCCCAGCTATTGTGTGTATGAGATCCATTCAAAGCATTGGCACTGAGTCTTACACAGCTTGTCTTTTATACAAACAGGAGGAAGGCTCTAATTAGGTCAGGCAGGTTGAGAATTCTAGCTCTTCATGTTACATTTCAACTAAGCACAGCCCAGCTCTTGCTGCAATACAGCAAGATGAATGAGCAGAGAAATAACTTTGTGTTAAATCATAGCTTTTCCAATTTAAAAAAAAAAAAAAATCTTCCACAACATGAAAGTAATGATTCCTGCAGTGAATACTAATGCCAGTTAAGCTAAAAATGTCAGTTTTTAATACTTCATTTCATAGTGCATTAATCAAAAAAGCCTCCTAGACTGAAGTTGACAGAAAGCTCTCAACTTCCCCAACTTCTCTTTGCTTCTCTTCTCCTCACTCTGCTCTACATGATGTATCAATGTTTTAAAGATCAAGGATCACCCTTGCTGTAAGGCTAGCAGAATTATTTGCTGGAGTTTACCTTTATTTCTGTCAGTATAAACATGCTCATGCCAGCCATATCAAACAAGGATGCAGCAATCCTAAAAGCCCAGTCCTGCCACTCTTGGCTTCCCTTGGCATATTTGTACCTTCAGTCAAAAAAAAAAAAAAAAAAAAACCAAAAAAACCCCTCTATTTTCATATTTTGAGTTTAGTGGAACCTTCCATTAACAATCACACAAATGCCTGTTTCCTCTACAATGTTTTTACTCTATTTATATCTTTCAGATGAGAAAACTTTAATTTTTTCCTCAACAAGGAGAGAACAGTATAAAATGCTTCTTTTAACAACTTTTAGCAAATTTTTAATCAAAATGTCTCTCAACACTTCAGGCTCAATACCAAGTGCTCTCTTAATTAAAACACTTGAAAGTAATCCTCATGCTCAATCTTCAGAGGATCAAGTAATCCAGTAAATACACAAAGATGACATTAACAGACAACATCTAGCAACTTCTTTCCTTGGACTTAATGTACTTAATGTATTTTTTGTATACAATTTCCTAGGAATTATGAAGTTTCTGTAAGCCCACAATGTCAGCATAAATGGCAATAAATTCTACCAGCAAAGCTTTGGGTAGTGCCTCTGCAGCACCTCTGTGTGAGATAGCTGCACAGACATACAATAACAAAAACACAGTTCCATCTTTGACTTAAATTCCATATTTACTTTTGTATTAAGAGAAATAAGAGAATTGCAGATTGTATGTATCATACCGTTCAGTTAAATAATTTCCCTAAGACTAGAGAATATGTAGTTTTTGAGGCAAGACTGACATTGGGCTTTGTTTTGAAGACAAGACTAGAAAAAAGAACAGTTACACTGTAATGTAACTTTGGGTTTTATCCCTGGTTTGCAAAGGAAATGAACAAATTCTATAATTTAAAACTTTTATTGTGTTCTTTATTTTAAATGCAGTTTAACAGAATCTTTCTCCCAAAGTGCCAGTCTATACAATGCATGCCAGTTCTGTTGGTGTCCTCCCACCCAAGTGAGGGAAGTTCTGTTGTTATTCCCTGTCACTGTAGCACTGATCCCTTACAACAGCTGGCTACAAAGATTTTGTGGCAGTTTAAGAATCTAGTCACAGTACACAAACGTTTAGATAAATGCAGCCAATTTTACTTTGACCTGAAAATGCTCTTCTGAAGATCAACAGCTGCAACACCTAGCCCCAGGATTTAAATTTGCATATACTGAATATAGATCCTGTAGAATATAAAAATTAAGTGTACAGTCCCATTTCTACACTGGTTCAATAGGATGTAGGCCACAATTAAAAGGCAGTATTGCTGCCATTGGTACCAAGGCAGCTATAAACAGCAAAATTAATTTAACATAAAGTTGTATACACAGGATAGATGCAAAAAAAAATTTACATGAAATCTGATTTCATTTGTAATCTTGTTTTCCAGTGCTTATTCTCCTTTTAGAAATTTAAAATGCTCTGTTCAAAACCTAATTAAGCAGCCTCCGCATATCCAAAACATGCAACAGTGAACACTTTACAGAGTTCATGCCTATACTGATGATACCAGGAGTCAAGAATGTACTGTCACCTGTTGCTTCTCAGTAAAACATAGTTTTTCTAAAAATATATAATTCTAGATCATTTCTCTAGGGCTCCTACTGATTTGTATTATATACAGCATCCAAGTTCAGCTCGAAGACTCATGTAGCACACAAATTTATGGGTGAATAATTTTCTTTATATCAAAACTTCAAATTCTGTTTTTATTACCTGCAATGGAAAAAGGTTACTAAGTTTGAGTTTTCACCTATTGTCCCCACCATATTAAGTAATCTCTTGTCTCCTGGGAGGCAGAAAGCCCTACACTGAATCTCACAGGGAAGCCAGGAGTTCAGACCCTGGAACACAGACACTCTAATCAAACTCTCTCCCCTACCCTGCATCCCTTGGTGTGCCCCATGCTCTTTCCATCTTTTCCTTCACTCCACATTTATCTGCAGACCATTTGCATCTTATCTTGACACCTGCAGTGGTGCAAGGTCCTGCCAGATAGCAGCTAAAGATCCAGGGTGCAAAGGCTAAGCCACTTGCAAATCCCCATGACCTGTGCAGGAAACAATTCCTATCAGCTCATCAGCAGGAACATGTGAACTGGTGACAGAAGGAAAATGGCTTTTCTGTCTGACCTGACACACCATCTATTCCTGTGAGGTTGTAAGGATCTGGGATGGAAGGTACATTGGGAGTACCCCATTGATGCAGCCACCAATATCTGCTGTGAAACGAGACACCCATTCACTTCCCCCAGATGCAAGAGACTATGCAAGACTCTCATACCTTCTTTGGTTTAGCTTAAGGGGTACAAGGGCTACATCAATATCAAACTTACCTTCTTTTAAAGGTGTTTTTGGAGGAATATTTTCCTTGCTATCATGCTGGAAAGCTTTGGAAGGATCAAAACGCTTAATGCCCTGTACTGCGCACAGCTGCTCCTGAAGATGTCTGTTGGTTTGCTTTTCCTTGGCTAGCAATGCACGCAGTTTTGAGACATCCTAGAGAAAACAATACTTGGAAGTTACAAGAAGAAAACAGGAGAAGAGCTTGCTTCATCATTTACTGAGGGAACCATTTTGCCTAATGCTAAACATATACAGTTATTGGTGGCATTAAAACCCAATCCAAACATACAGGCACAGTGTAACATCACTAAGCAGTATGGCAGTCTGAAACTTTCAGTACAAAGTTTATTAAGTCTAAGACCCCCCAAAAAAAGGTAAGAAAAGCCAACAAAGCTAAGAGTAGAGGTACTTATTTGTACTGCCAATCCCTCTGTATGTTGTAAATTCAGTCAAAAATAAAACACTTGGCATTTCTGGAGGCTGGTGATTTATTGTAATCTGTTTTGTGCAAGGAATTTTAGAACCAAGAAAGTAGCTTGCAGGATTAGTCTATAAATATTTAGAGAAACAAAGGCATCAAGCACATTAGTAACTTGCATTTCTAATTTTTCATTTCACAAACCTGCTTCAGGTGGGCATTGTCTTCCTTCAACTTCATAACATGCTTGATTTTTTGCTTTGTGTTCTGGTGGCCAAGTAGTTTGGCATATGCATTGCTCAGTTTATTCAGTTCTTCTTGGGCTGCCCCATGCTCCTCCAGGAGTGCATTCTTCTCTGCTTCAAAAGCATCTAGTTGTTGCTGAAATACATTTGAACATATTAGAAGTCTTTCAACTAAGCATAACATTTTACAGAACTGAAATCTACCAAGGAAGATTACTTTGGGAAGGGGGATAGCTGACTCATTGAATAGTAACTTAGGAAACTAATGCAGAATAAATGCCATAGAATGGGAAGTAGCTTATTTACTTCTTAAGAGTAGAACTTGAGGCAACTGCAAAAGTCTTGTGTCAACAGATATTAACAAACACCTACTTCCCACCTGAAAAGGCATTACTTTGTTATGCAAGTCTTCATACAGTTTACGCCAGGTCTTGATCTCTTCCTTTAAGCTAGAGGTCACATCTTCACTTACGGTTTTCCTAAAAAGCAAGAAGCAGAGTTTTATTATGTTCCTCATTAGCTCTCAGCACTTCTTCCCAGTAGAACTTGGCTGTACCATGATATGCAGCTTAAATTTGCAAAAGTCACCTTGATCTTTCTGCTTCAAGTTCTTTTTTCAGATCTTCAGTTTGCTCCTCAAATTCTTCCTGAAGTTTAGTCATTTGTGCAAGACAAGACTCTTTTGTTCTCTCTGTTTCTGCTTCTTTTAGTGCAAGCTTGGTCTGGACTTCTAAAAGCATCCTGAGGAAAATACCATAATTTCTTAATGAGCCCTTGATTTTTACATTTTTTTCCCACTACACTAAATCTAACATGGTGGAAAAGCTCTTAGTAGAACTGAAATAAAGGTTTGCATATACAGTGCCACAAAGAAAACAGCAGTACAGAAGGCAATTAAGTTTAAGATGAACAACATTTTTACCTTTTCCTGTAAGGATGCAAGCAGTCCTTTTGAAGCAAAGAAAGATCATGTTGCTCATTTAAGGTTGTTCAATGCCAACAGCTTTTAGCAGTTTAGCAGTTAGGCTTTACATGCAGAGATTTGCTCAAGCAGGAACTAATCGAGACCGTTCAGTGTGGATGTGTGCAAGATTTCAAAAACCCTACATCTAAAAGCATTGACCCCTCTTCACCCCCAGCTGTTTGTTCCATCTCTTCCCTGCCACCTCAGCCAGGAAATACCTCCTCAGTTTTTCTTTTACCAGCTTTAATGGAAATTGGAGACTTTAAGCATGTGGGAGGAAAGAAAGGGCAGCATCTTAACCAGCACAGAACCATAGAGAACATGGATCACTAAGGTGCTGTTAGAGAGACAGAGAACCATGTCCTCAGCTACTGGCCTAACTCAACTTCTTGGGTATTATTTCTCATCAGCTGCACTGTGGTGCCTCATATTAGGCAGAGAGGATCTCAGTCTACATCACCACAGTGTGGCAATTCATGGATGATTAATTGGCATCTGCTTGTGAGCAGAATTTGAGGTGACATCATTCAGACTAGAGTGCAAAAGCAAGTCCTGCATTAAGTATTTGCTTGTCTACCCTAGGGATCTTATTTGCAGAGCAGTTACTGTAACTGATATTAACACTGAAACAGACAATATTCCAGCATCTATCATTCAAATATTTTTCTTCTCCTCTATGTTCCATATTAGGCAAAAGTCAAAATAACTAATTGGACAAACCAGTTTCCTAATGCATATAAACTTAATTTTGTCTGTCAGTATTTTCAATCTTCTGCACTAGGAAAAGCAAGAAACTTCAGCTTACACCAAATACTGATCTGATCTTCTAGAGCATCACATCACATTCTAGTTGGAAAGGCAAGCCTCAGTTTGCATTCCTTAGCTTAAGGAAAAGTTTTTCTCTAATACCTTGCACATTCTTCATTTGCTTTGTTTTTATTGTATTCTTCTTCTTGAAGGAACTGCAGATTCTCTTGGCCTAATTTTTTTAGGCTGGCAACTTCTTCTCGCAGAGAGGTATTCTCCAGTTTAAAACTGCAAATTTCTTCTGCTGATGTTTTCTTGTAGCTGGTATTACAGTACAAGTGAGAAAAACCTTGTTACTTCAGGCAAAATACAGATTTACATTTTCACACCTTACAAGAACAATACAAGCTCGTGCTAGCAAGTATCAAAGATTTTATAATCTGAAGACATGGCAGTGTACAGGCACTAATAAATCCAAGGGTAAGAAATAAACCACAACACAGTTCCATAAAGCCATAAGCAGTAAAATAAAAATCTCTGTGATGCAGATATTACTATATTTTTGTAGGTATCTTAAAAGACAAAGGACCTACTCTCTCCAAAGTTTATTTTAAGCTGCAAAGCAACTGCTGTGTATAGTCAGAATTGGCAAATATCCCACAGGATCCTTCATGGGTGACACACATACCTAGTAATAGCTGTATCACTTTTTATATACCTTCTAAACCTGAATATTTTAAGGTAAAAGAACTGCAATAACTGTAGGAAACTACTCTCAATTCAGTGCAAATTTTGAGTCAATACAAGTCTTTTTGCAGGATATTTCAGTTCCAAGAACACCATCACTAGTTATAAATATTGTGATTCAAGACCACTGAACTGGTTACATTTTGGAAGAAGAAATATCCAATTTCCTGAACTAGATAGTGATACTATCACTGTACTTGCCTAGTACTCAAGAAATAAATTCTTAATGCCACCAAATACTATCACAAAATCCTCTGCTCTAATGCCATGCCAACACTCACATGTGGTGTGAGGTACCAAGGCACGTTAATGAACAGTACATTTTATTGTCATCTTAGAGATAATGCCTGTTCTATACATTAATAACATTTAATTACCTTTCAAAGTCAGCAGTAGTCTTTCCAAGTTTCTGCAGTGTATTGCTGTACTCTTCTTGGATTTTCAATACAGCACTGCTGTGCATTGCCTTGATTTGCTCCAACTCTGCATTCTTCCTGAAATAAAAATTGAGTATTGCACAATGGAGAGAATTGTGTGAAAACATCATCAAATGCTGCTATCAGTTACAGAAGGCTTGAAGCAGCAGCAATAAATTAATTGTGACAAACCAGTAACTTCTCACATACTAAAGCACAATCTTCACAACAGGTATTACTAAGGATTTCCCCCTCCCCTTATTTCCCAAGGGAGCTACAGAATAGACTGAAGACCTAATAGTAAACTTAAACAAGAAACAACTGGCTTGAAAATCTTTGTCATTGTCTTCTCCAGAAAAGAAATAGCCAATACAACATGCACATAGCTTACCCAGCACAGCAAGGTCAGAGCACTACAATACCAGCCTTTCAAGCAAATCCCAACTGGATTTTTTTGTTTTGTTTTAAATTACAGTAATGTAAAACTGACTCAAGTTACTACTGATACTGACTCAAGTCACTACTGCTAGTGATTAGATCTCATTACTAACAGTAATCAACAATCAGCAAGAAATAATTTCAAATCTGCTCAGGTCTCTAAAACCTGAATTGAGCTCAGAAGCTCTGTTTGCACTACAAATTTAACATTTTTCCTTTCAAGGCTTGAATCAAAGTTTCTCTCACAAACCCTTTCAAGTCTTCTTTCATCTGTGCAAGTTCAAGATCTTGAGATTTGATTTTTTGTTCCAGTCGCTTCACCAGCTTTTCAGCTTTCTTCTCCTTCACATGCAGTTTATTCAGCTCCTTCATGGTATCATTCAGCTCTTCTTGCAGAAGATGTCTCTCACTCATTACTTCATCTTCAAACTCTAGTAATTTCTGCTGCATTGATGCAGATGACTCCTGCATACCACAGATTTTAAAATTACCAGTACTTTCTGGGCAATAAAGGGCTAATTTGCTGTGTTTAAATTTCAAATCTACGGGAAGAACCAAAACCCCCATCCCACCAGCAATGATTCTTAGACCTATTAAACCACACAAGGTTTTGCATGCCAGTACCCACTTTGCTGTTGTTAATGATAACCTCATCTGTGGAATGCACATCTCATGTGTATAACAAAAACAATTTTTAGTGCCAATCTTTGGGAATACAATCTACTTTTAGACTAATTTATAGCCTCTATTTACCTTCTCTTGCTGCAGTTGAGAGATGACCTCCTGATGCTTCTGAAGTAGTTTTTGGTGTTCTTGTTCCACCAAATCAATTTTTTTTTTCAGGTCTTCTGTTTCAGCATTCATACTCAGGAACTGTCCTTTGGCCTCCAACAACTCTTTCTCTGCACAGAAAAATTGTCAATATAACACAAATTCCCTTCTCTATCTTCAAATAGCTACAATATGTAATATTCATAGTAATTCCATTCCATCTTTGTTTTTCCCTTGCCTAACTACCAAAAACATGGAAAGAAAACCCCCCAAAAAAACCCATACCTACAACCCAGTCTGGAAACTCCTCAAAATTGGCTTGAGGTGTACCACTTTAAATAATTTTAACAGCAGGAGTGTTTGAACCAAGCAACTAGCCTTCACCAGAAGAGCAGTATGGCAGGTAAAACAATTACATGAGCTACTACAAAGCTTCTTCCACAAACTAGTAGACAGAAGGCACAGTACACAGAAAACAGTACATGTCTCAGATTACAGTGCTGCTCATGTTGGGAGAGAAAGAGTAAGGAGGTGGGAATGTGGCAAAGCTGTTTCTTCAACACCTCAATGAACCTATGTACAAGCTAGTACAAGTAGTGAATTCACACAATATTATACCACATCTCAGTGAAGAGTAAGGAACAAGAACTTCTTAGTGTTCACCTTTTAGATTATAAAGCCACTCCTACAATTTTCATTGTATACTATTCATCCAAGTTACCCTCTATGGAAACACCAATTAACAGATGTCAGAATGTTAAAAACATTCCTTGATGTTTCTAGCTGCAGCTCAGAGACTTGACTTCTCATTTGGAACAAACCAGTCTAAATTGACATTTTAGAAAACACCTATTTGAGATGCTTTAAGATATGTGAATGATCCCACATATGGAATAGTGTACAAGAACTAACAGTTACCTTTCTCTTGTTGAAGCAATTGACACCTCTCATTAAGGTCTTTCATCAGTTTATATGACTCTTCCTCTTTTGCTTTGAGAGTATTCCTCAGGATCTCAATCTCTTGGTCTTTCTTACTCAGTGACTTCTCCATCTGGGTGACTTCCAGTTTGTATTTCTCAGTTGTTTGTGCAACACTACTGCAGAAGAAAATTCAGGTACTTGTTACCACTAAATTTTGTTTTTAAGATTACACATCAACACAAAGGAAAGTGTTTAGAACTGTTGGTTTCCAAGAGGAAAACTGCCTTCTTGAAAACAATTTGCTGTTACCTGAGCTCTGTAATATAGTCCAGGAGTTTTTCAGTGTCACACTTTTCTTCAACTTTCTCTCTCTCAGTAGCAGACCTAAAACCAGACAGTTCTTATGACATATATTTAAGCAAATTCAGAGTTAAGTAGTAACACATACTTTGCATCTCCCAGTTTGGCTGAAAAACTGATACTGGCTCTAAGAGGTGATTCTATCCTCTTTTCATATCTGTTCCAGATAGTCTTCTCATTCTAGTAAATGATGTAGCAAAGATGTAGTTAGAGATGATGTAGTAAAGATGCTAAACCACATTATGCCATGAGCAATATGCCACAACAAACATGCATTAACATAACGTAGCTTCTGTAGCAAATCAGTATCTCTTCCCTTTGTGACCTGCACTACCTGCATTATTTACTACCTTTGTGTATTTTAACAGCCAAGTTTGTGCACAGTGCCAATTGTGCCAACCTGACATTAAACATAGCTTGGAAGTTCATCTCAGGTCACTATCCTCAGCAATAGGCTACACATTAGTGCACTGTTACTGTGCAGCACATGACATTTTTTTGGCCAAATAGAAAGTGCTGAGTTAGAACTCACTCTCTATTTACATAGAGCTGCTGAAACCAGAGAGACTGTGCAGTTGCCTTTCTTCACAGCAGGTGTCTACATCAAAACAGCTCTGAAGGCACCACAATGGCTCTTCAATGCACTTCTCTGGAGAACATGAATGTGTTCATCAAATCCATGCCAAACGCCTGGCTGCTGAATTAGGATTTCAGCTCCTGCTCTAATGCTTTTCTATTCTTGCTTACTCCTAACTTAGTAGTTTAAAGGGCCAGAAATATCCCATCCATACAAATGGCCTCCTCCAACCTGAACAACAATTCTTTTCTTAAGACATATGACTTCCCACCCCATACCCAAGAAAATCCCCCACCCATTCCACACTGGAAGACAAAGAGTTGACATGACACAGTTTGTCTTTTGAAAAAATGTTAGATACACTAGAGAAACAATGTTTCTAACGCTTGTTTTATCAAACCACAGCTGTTGTTAGGACTTCATTCCATTCTATTTATTCCACATTGCAAACACTGATAATGTCTGTTCTTTCTCAGTAGGAAGACAGCCCTTGATTTTGGTTGCTACAAAAGATAAGCATGGAAACACAGCCAGGTCATATCATCTCATCTAATTACCTTCCTAGCACTTACAATTTTTGTTGTAACTGGACTACTTTTCCTTTTGAATGCTCTAGATTCCTTTGCACTTCCTGCAGCTTCATTTCCATGTTTTCCTGCTTTGCCAGAGCAGTCTTAAAAAAACAAAGAACAAAACACAATAGTAACATTAAAATGAGATTTTAGTTTAAAAAAAAAAAAAAAAAGCATTGTGGAAGAAACAGGGGTGAACTGAAATTTAATCACCACTCTTATTTAATGATAGCGCCAGCTACTAAGCTAAATGTGCTTGCAAATATCCTTTTATAAAGACATCAGCCTCTTGTTAAACAAGAGCTACCACCAAGAGCTTCAAACTACACTGAGAATAACTGGTTTTGTTCCTGAGCAGCTCAGAATTACTGTCCTGTGCAAATGATCATACCTTTTCTTTAGCATCCCTCATGTTTCTGAGCTTCATCAACTCCATACACAGACTGCTCATTTTCTTCTGCACACCATCTTCAGATAGCTTGTTAGAAAAGAAGATAAATGTGTAATTCCTTTGTATGAATTGCTGTTCACACAACCCTTTCCAACCTTTCCCCTCCTGCTCTGTGTTTAGACAGAAGGCACAAGATCCCAAAGCAGACATGTTTTGCATCAAAACAAATGCTGATCAGCAGCTAAAGCTTCCTCTTGCACAGGAAGCTCAATAAGAGCAAAGGCAAAGCAAAGATGCACTTATTTGTCTGAATACCTTTGACTTTAATAGTTCATTGCTTCTTGTTATCTCCAGAAGCTGTTTTTTCAGGCATGCAACACTTGCTGAAAGAGAGGTTTTCTCCTGAACTGCAGCACTCAGCTTTGCTTCAATCTTAACAAGATCTTCATCCAGAGCCTTAAGTTTTTTATCCTGTTCTCCACGTTCTCTCACTAATGCACGAATCTAAAAGATAAGGTATTTTCTTTATTTCCTACTATCATTAGCTTAGCCTCTCCAGATAAACCACAGGTATAGGTATCCAAACTGTATTTGCTTTCATTCAGAATATGTATCTGCAACTCTCATTCACAGGAAGGAAATAACAGAATCACCACAACTCTCTATTATTATGCATCATACAATAGCAACATTTCATCTGACTTATTTTATGCTACTGAGCCAGTACAACATGTTAGAATAGTCTTAGCTTTAAATGGGCAATAAAAGCCAAGTTGCCTTCTTGGCTGTGACAGACAACAAGGCAGAATGTAACATTTGAGACACAAGGCACCAATTAGCACACAGAAGTGTACTGATACAGTTTAAGGTGCCTCTTAAGCATCAAAAGTATGATAATTAGAGAGCAAAAAAGTTCAGCTAGAGATTGTTCAGTAAAACAGAACCTTTTTGGAGCAGCCAACAGAGGACTCAGTTCTGGTTTTGAAAAAAGACTGACAGAATAGTTGATCACAATCAGCAGGAATTAATGCAATTCCATTAGCTTTGGACATCTGTAATATCTGAACCTTTCTTTTGCACAGATCTGTTTGTAAACTACTTGTATGTGTGATGCAAAAGAGGCCAATTATACCAGCTTGTATTTTTTTATTATTTTAAGTGGAAGACATGACAGGATTTCATTCACATAATGAATTCATACCTCCTTCTCCAGTGCCTTCTGTTTCTTTTTCTCTTTCATAAGCATAAGATCTTTTTTAGTCTTCACAATCCCATTAGCCGGCTTTGGAAGAGAGCTGTGTTAGAAATCTCTAGCTTCAGCATAGCTGAGCACAATTAAATACAAGAGTGGGTGCTTCACACAGATAATACTACAAAGATACACACCAAATAAAGAGCAAACCTTTGTCTCTGACAGACAGAGCAGAAAAGTATCAGGTTAGGATGGGGTTTACCCTTATACTTTCTCATCAGCATTATTTTGAAGGGACAGCTCATAACTACAGGGACAGGAAGGAGATTAACAAAGTTGGAGACTTTAGCACACCTAAGCTTCATTAAAACATTTTGCTATCTTCACCTCAGGTTTGTTTGCAGAATTTCATCCTACATTAACTCATAAACCTAATCAGTACATCAGGGTTATAATTTTTCAGCTTGTTAAGTTATTAATCTTGAAATCCATATCCTTGCATAGGACAATGAGAACCTGTACATGCAGTACCATCCCCTCCCTGTTTCTTTCACCACCAGGTTTCCACTCTGCCTTGCCCAGCCCATGAGAGCAGGAACACCATCTCCTCAAAAAGAAGGAGCCACACCATAACGGTGAGCAAGAGGAAAAGAAATACCAAGAGCAGCAAATATAAAAAGCTTCTCTGCAATCAGAATTTAATTATCACATGATTCCCAAGGATACAGCAATTTCATTTTTCCTGCTTAGGTCTTAAGGAACACAAATACAACAATATGTTCCATAGTTCACTTGAGTAGATCAATGACAGTTGTATGAAGAGGCTGCATTGTGTAAGCAGTCAGAGAGTTTTAGCTGGGATTTAACAGTGCTACAGACACTACAGCAGAGCCTTACTGTTGATCCAAGTGATGTGAGTCTCCTTGCAGTTACTGGGGTGGGTGCACTCTTCCCACTGCTCAGATTTGCCATATCTGCAGAAGGATGTAGAAAAGAATGGTGAAGAAAGAAAGGGAGCACACAGGGAGGCAAATGTAACTAAACTACACAAGGTTAATTGTCTGTGTCCAAAAGACAACACTCCACCTGGTTGTTACTCTATCAACTTCACAGCCCAATACCAGATGCTTTTTTACTGCTAGTTCAACATTAGTCATCTGGGCACTTGACAAAAGTTTAGAGACTACCAGATGACAGACATTTCTGATATTTCCACTTCTGCCAAATTTCCCTGCCATGATCCAGATCCATATCAGTTTTGAACTGAAGGATGCTTTAGATATTAAAAATGCATGAAAATACCTTTAAAGCCTAGGCTAACAAGTAATTTATTGGGCCTCCACAGGCCCTCCCCTAATTAGCACAAGTCACAAATAAACCTATTTTTGGAAGATTCCAATAGATGTTTTTACAGCTGCTCTTCTGAGCTGGAATGTAGGCAGTGAGTCACTGCAACAGAAACCAAAATAAATTTTTCGACAGCAGAGCAGTAACAGCACTACCAATTGTAACATCTGAAGATATCTTATCATTGTATCCTGTGCAATTTTTACTTACTCTTCTGTTTCCTAACTCCTTGGCATGCTTCAGAGGACTGCAAACTTGGCACTCCATCTGATGGCTTAACGCTCTGGGATCCTTGCGGGGGGGTACGTGCTAGAAATGAGGTTTTCAGAGCAGCAAAGAACAATGAAGGTAAGTGACAGGGTTTTCAGCTTCGAGGAGTTGAGGCTGATAACACATGAGGTTAACTCTACAGCCAAAGTCTCAGTGTGAGATATTCGTACAGCAGAAAACGCTCCCTATAGCAGCGCCTCGGCCGTGACACGCTCTGCACGCTCCTCTTACAGCGCAGTGCTACGGAGCCAGAGGCAGCGAGGTTCAGCACCCCTTCAGTTACTGTGTACATAAAACACGTTCACTACTGTATTTGCCATGCCAGGGCTAGGCACGAAGTCGGGACCTTCCGCCTTCGAAGGGAACCCCTGCGAGAACCCAGAGGGGCCTCAGACACCGCGCTACGGGCTGCTCCTCACAGACCCACACACTGAGGCCTGTCCCCGGCCCCGCGGGCACCCGCGAAAGGCTCGCCCCGCTCCCTCTGTCCCCTCTCGTCACGTACCTGCGCTCCCATCGCGGTGAGGGCGGCGGGGGACGGGCGCGCGCGCGGAAGCCATAACAGCGCTAGCGCTCGCGCTCCGCGGCACGGCGTTCAAAGGCACCAACGGCCGCAGCGCGCGCCGCCCAGCCAATCAGCTGCCGCCGCCCCGCCCGCCTCGGCCAATCGGCGCGCCCGGCGCGGGGCACGCGCGCTGCGGGCCCGGCGGGGGCGTGGCCGGCGGCGCGCGTGCGTAGGGCGGGCGCTCGGTGGGCGCTCCGGGCGGAGCGGGACGGGGCGGGGAGCGAGGCCGGAATCGCGGAGCGGTGCTGGACTTGCTCTGTGTGGGACTCACTCACGCTGTGCGGTTCGGTGCGGGGCGCGGAGCGCTGCCGGTCTGTCTCATGTCGGCTCCGTTCGAGGAGCGCAGCGGGGTGGTGCCCTGCGGGACGCCCTGGGGCCGCTGGTACCAGACGCTGGAGGAGGTGTTCATCGAGGTGCGCGTCCCGCCGGGCACCCGCGCCAAGGACGTGCGCTGCAGCCTGCGGAGCCGGCACATCTCCCTGGCCGTGGGCGGGCAGGAGCTGCTGCAGGTACCGTGGGCAGCCCGGGGGGAGCAGGCCAGCGGCAGCGCAGGCCGCGGGGCGCCGGGCATCACGGGCTCGGTTCGGTTATAAAATATCTCTGAGGCCATCGAGTCCAGCCTGAACAGCTGACCGCTGTGTCAGTCGACCGTGGGCTTTCCTTAAGCACCTCCTGGGACTGTGACTCCGACACCTCCCCGGGCAGGTCGATCCAGTGTCTAGTCACACCGGTGAAGTTTCTTCCTGATGTCCCACCGGGACCTGCCCTGGCACAGCTCAGGCCGTGCCCTCGTCTGCTGTCATTGTCACCTGGGAGAAGTTTGCACTGAGGCCCTGTGGCGCCTCTCTGTTCTTTATCCCAGGTTTGATACGTTAAAACTTACATTCATTGGAAACAGTTTTGTTCACCTGCACGAGGTTTTACAGATGGTGCCTGTCCTCCAGTACATGAAAAGAGAGCTGGAGAGGGGATTCTTAGAATGCCATGTAGTGATGGGACAAGGGGAAAGGACTTTAAATTGTCAGAAGACAGTATTGTATTGGATATTAGGAGGAAATTCTTCCCTGTGAGGGTGGGGAGGCCTGGGATGGATGGATGCCATATCCCTGGAAGCGTTCAAGGCTAGGCTGGACAGGGCTTGGAGCAACCTGGGACAGTAGAATGTGTCCCAGCCCATGGCAGGGAGCTGGAGTGAGATGAACTTTAGGGTCCCTTCCAATCCAAACGATTCTGTGATTCTATGAAAAATAAAGATACAATTTCACATGGATTTAATGTGAATATGGACAGCATTTCAGTGCACAGCTTCAATTGCTCCAGAAAGAAAAAAAAAAAAAAAAAAAAAGCCAAACCCAAAACCCCCAAAAAGCCAGCCTAAAGACAGATTTACTTTCACATTTATAATGAAGTGTTCATACTACGTGTACTCTGCACCAGAGCTAGATGTTTCTCCTGGCAAAAACACTTGCATTTTCATGACAAGATTATTAAAAGTGGCATTACCTGCTGAGAAACACAAGCCTTTTCAATGACTCCAGATACTGAAACAATTAAGGTATTAAATGCTTCAATTAAAAAAATAATTGCATAACAAACAATAATTCTTTAACAGGCTACATGCAAGTGTATACTTGTAGGGCCACATCGCCCTATTCATTTTCAGCAGACTACCAGGTGGTTAAGTTGTGAGTAAAACTTCATAACTCAATGTGAACTGGATGCTGAGGAGGTTGTACTGATTTGTAATATTGTACCTGTCTTTTGCAGGGTAAACTTTTTGACTCTACAGTGACTGATGAAGGAACGTGGACCTTAGGTAATAACCTACATCTGAAGTGACATTATAAAGGCAGTAAAACTTTGCTATAGACAGTTCAGAATAGTTTGCCCCCTCTTTATTAATGAGTGAGATTACTTTCTTTCCATAGCTTTGTAAAAATGCAGCTGTTACTGCTGGATTAAGGAACTGAGGTATTACAAAGGCACTTGAGACTAAGGTTAATGAGAAAATGCCACATCCTGGAAGGTCATAATCAATGGGTTACAAACATATCCATATAGTGAGAAGTTTCTTGCAAACCTTCATTTGAAGGTAAACAGTTATGGTACAGTTACATGGTATATGACTCTCCATAATTACTACTTTTTATGCATTATATTTTTTTTAATGAATGACAAAATCTACAGTCCAAGAAAATCTGAAAGAAATTTGAAAGTCACACTTAAGGTTCCTACATATAATTAGTAAAAAAAGCGTATCAGGCCATTATATCATAAATACTGGAAAGTATTCATAATATTTTGGGGGTTGGCAGTTATGTGTGGACTGTTCCTCTCAGTGTTTTCCTATGATATTTATTTTAAATATTTATTGATAATTTAGTAATTTAGGCATTGAAAGTAAAAGTGTTAATACACATTGTGAAGTGAAGCCCAGTCTTACTCACTTCAGTAGAACTAAACACCCTGCACATTTACTTTTAAACATGCTTCCAATATATTCTCTATGGTCATACACACTCTTTTAAATAATCATCCATTAATATGTTGCTAAAACTTAGTTGTGGCTTTTTTTGGTAATAACTCTCTGTAAAGCCTGAACTCAATTTTTTCCTTATTGCCTTAGCAGAGTTATCTATTTTAGTAAATTAAATCTTTGTTGTGAACATCTCCAAGAGTTTACTTTATGTTTGCAATAGAAGTACTTTTGAACTGTGTTTAATCCTGTAAAACAGTTTCAGCACCTTACAGGCCAGAAGGGGAGAGATGACAATACAGACTATCTTTGCTTCAGCCCCTTTTTTCTTTTTGATGTTTATTTATTTATCAAGAACTTGGTTGGCATTGGCATGAAGAACTTAAAATTATTTCATGTGTTGTGCTTGTTAATGGTGAATTCACCAAACCAAGAGAAGAACCAACATGTAGGACTGAGTTTAAAGGTTGCTCTATGTGTTTCCATTCAACAGAAGACAGGCAGATGATACGAATTGTTCTAATGAAGACAAATAGAGACGCTGGAAATTGTTGGACATCTCTGTTAGAAAATGAATATGCTGCTGATCCTTGGGTGCAGGACCAGATGCAAAGGAAACTTACACTGGAGCGCTTCCAAAGAGAAGTAAGTTAAAGGACTGATGCCTAGAAAAGCTGATGTGGAACAGAGACTAGAGAGAGTTAAAAGGAATAAAATAGGTATTTATTGAGAGGCCTTAAAAGGATAGACTTTGGGCAGTATAAGAGCCTGGCCGGGGCTGCACCCAGGTTGAATTCAAGATGGATCTGTCACAAGTTTTTAAAATTTTATAAGTTTTGGTTCATGAACAAATTGGGTTCAATTTTCCAACCACAGCCCCAGGTTATGAAGTCTCAACCCCCTTCCCTTCGATGCTTTTTTGAGTAATGGTTGTCCTTGATTCTCTGGCTGGGAAGGGATTATTTTGTCTAACTACCCTGTGAAGAGAATTTACTAAGACTGAATATGAAGAGTTACACACCAAGCAGCAGAGTATCTGAAAAATATAAATGCTAAAACCCAAGGTATCAGGACCATAGTTAATCCTTATATTTTTTGTTAGCACACAGACATTATGGCCAGGAAAGGTGAGCAAATGCATTGGAAATATATGCTTTAATTCAATATCTATAAAATGCTTACAAGGTTTTATCGCTGTGCTTTGAAGAGATTTGTCTATCTGCAGGGTTGTAAATTCAGGTGAGTTTGGAGGTGCTATTGTTGTTTTAGTAATTGCATCTTCCTAACAACTTTTCACTTGTTAGGCTACACACAACTTCTGTTATTGTCTAGAAGTATGACATAGCCACATTAGAATAAAATTCAAACATCAAATTCTACTGGATATGCTTGAATAATTAGCTGGAAAAGATGTTCCTGGCACTTTTACTAAAATTGCCTAAATAGTTTTGCTATCCCTGTGGCACACAACTATTCCTGTACCTGTCTGCAGAGGTGTAGAATTACATTTTACACTTCCAGCTGAATCAGCAGGCTATGTACTGCAGCAGAGAACAGCGGTTTTATGAACTTTTTGTTATCCATCAGGGCATGTACTTTGATTTTCAAAAGGCAGTTTCAAAGGACACCAAAAGCCAGATCTCTTTCTTAAACTTTCCTTCATATTTGTCTTCTGGGAGATCTGACTACTTGCTAAGTCAAGAACAGCATTATGAAATCAGTTCAGCAGTAGGCAACCAAACTATGACAATTCAGAGTTTGTTGATGCACTTTCCAATGAATTTGGTGCTGTGATAAACATATGACAAGTTGACTATTATATGTTCTTATTACAATGGCAGAATATTAACAAAAAGCAGTTTAGGGTTTTTGTTTGTGGGTTGTCTGGGATTTTAAAAAGCATTTTTATTCTCAATAATTTACTAAACAATTTTTAATTTTACTTCCATCAGAACCCTGGGTTTGACTTCAGTGGGGCAGAAATTTCTGGAAACTACAGCAAAGGAGGACCAGACTTTTCTAGTCTTGAAAACTGAATTTTTTATATATGATCCTTTAGACAAATTACGTGTCACAGTTAAAGACTGGAATCATGTACCTGTTGACGACTTCAGTGATCTCTTCAATGGATTGTTGTCAAAACTAATTACTTCAGTGAAGAGAAAGAAGATCTTTTCCAGCAGAATGAAGACAAAATGTTACCAGCTGATTTATAAGCTGTGATACTAAGGCACAGACTATAGAGAAAGGTGTACATAAAAAAGTAACTTCTTTAAGCAGAATATTTGTTTTGGGATTTTTAGTTTTTTTTTAGAAACACCATAGTAAACAAATCAGTAATAAATCTACCGCTTACCTTAATGCAAGGATATCTTCGTATTCTTGCTCATCTGCACTTGGGAAGGAGTCTCCCCATGCACCATCTGGGGCTGATCTGCCAGACAGCAGCTCTGTGGAGAAGGACCTTGGGGTTCTGGTGGACAATGAGCTGTCCCTGAGCCAGCAGTGCTCTGGGGGACAAGAAGGCTAATTATATCCTGGGATGAATCAGGAAAAACATTGCTGTAAGATCAGGGAGGTGATCCTGCTCCTCTGCTCAGCCCTGGTGAGACCACATCTGGAGTGCTGTGTGAGACCACATCTGGAGTGCTGTGTGAGACCACATCTGGAGTGCTGTGTCCAGGGGGCTGCTCAAGACAGGAGGGACATGGAGCTCCTGGAGTGAGTCCAGCAGAGGCTGTGGAAGGGAATGAAGGATATGCCTACAAGGAAAGGCTTTGGGAGCTGGGACCATTCAGCCTCCAGAGGAGACAGCTAAGAGTGGACCTCATCCCATCTGTCCCTGTCTGCAGGGAGGGCTCAGAGCAGGGACCAGACTGTTCCATGGTGCCCAGCAACAGGACAAGAAGCATCCAACCAACCTTTGTTAAGACCAGCCTTTGTTCTCTACTGGATGCAGGAGGGAACTTAGTAACTGCAGAGGAGGGGAAAGTGGAAGTGCTTAACACTTTTTTTTCCTCAGTCTTTAGATGGAAGACAGCTTGTCCTCAGGACAGCTGTCCTCCTGGGTTGGTAGATGGTGTCAGGGGCAGAATGGTCCCCCTGTTATAGCCAGGAGGAGGCAGTCAGAAAACTGCTGAGCTGCTTGGATGTTCATAAATCTGTGGGACCAGATGAGATCCATCCCAAGGTGATGAGGGAGCTGGCAGATGAGCCAGCTTTTTACCATCATTTACCAGCAGTCCTGGCTCACCGGTGAGGTTCCAGATGACTGGAAGATGGACAGTGTGACACCCATTCACAAAAAGGGAGGAAGAAGGATCCTGGTAATTACAGGCCAGTTAGCCTGACCTCAGTACCAGGTAAGGAACTGGAACAGTTTATATTGAGTGTCATCACACAGCACTTACAGAATGGCCAGGATATCAGACCCAGGCAGCACGGGTTTAGGGGGGTAGGTTGTGTTTGACCAACCTGGACTCCTTTCATGACCAGGTGAGCACCTGGTGGATGAGGGAAAGGCTGTGGATGTTGTGTACCTGGACTTCAGCAAGGCCTTGGACACTGTCTCCCACAGCAAACTCCTGGAAGAGCTGCAGCCCATGGCTTGGACAGGAGCACTCTGCTGGGTCAGGAACTGGCTGGATGGCCAGGCCCAGGGAGTGCTGGTGAAGGGTGCTGCATCCAGCTGGGGATCAGGCACCAGTGGTGTCCCCCAGGGGTCTGTGCTGGGGCCAGTTCTGTTCAATACTTTTATCAATGACATGGATGAGGGTATTGAGTCTTTCTTTCATTAGTAAATTTGCAGATGACACTAAGCTGGGAGCATGTGTTGATCTGTTGGGAGGGAGGAGGGCTCTGCAGAGACCTGGAAGGGTTGGATGGATGGGCAGAGCCCACCAAGATGAAGTTTAATGAGTCCAAGGGCTGAGTTCTGCACTTTGGCCACAATAACCCCCTGCAGTGTTACAGGCTGGGGATGGTGGGGCTGGACAGTGCCCAGGCAGAAAGGGACCTGGGGCTGCTGCTGAACAGCAGCTGAACATGAGCCAGCAGGGTGCCCTGCTGGCCAAGCAGGCCAAGGGCCCCTGGCCTGGATCAGGAATGGTGTGGCCAGCAGGAGCAGGGAGCTCATTCTGCCCCTGTGCTTGGCACTGTGAGGCCACACCTCGAGTGCTGTGTCCAGTTGTGACCCCTCAGTTTAGGAAGGACTTGGAGACACTTGAGCACGTCCAGAGGAGGCAACGAGGCTGGTGAGGGGCTTGGAACACAAACCCTGTGAGGAATGGCTGAGGGAGCTGGGGCTGTTCAGCCTGGAGAAAAGGACACTCAGGGGTGACCTTATCACTCTGTACAGCTCCCTGAAAGGTGGCTGTGCTCAGCTGGGGTTGGGCTCTTTCTCCAGGCAGCACTGACAGAACCAGAGAATACAGAGTCTTAAGCTGCACCAAGGGAAATACAGGTTGGATTTTAGGAAAATCTGTTTTTTACAGAAAGCATGATCAAATACTGGAATTGTCTGCCTGGGGACATGGTGGAGTCACCATCCCTGGCTATGGCACTCGGTGCCATAGCCTAATTGAGATGTTAGGGCATGGATTGGACTCAATGATCTTGAGGGTCTCTTCCAACCTTGTTATTCTCTGAAACTGATGCCCAGGAAGTTCCACCTGGACGTGAGGAAGAAGTTCTTTCCTGTGCAGTGACCGTGCACAGGAACAGGTTTCCCTGGGATGGTATGGAGTCTGCCTTACTGGGATTAATCAAGAAATGTCTGGACGAAATCCAGTGTTATGTGCTCTGGGATGACCCTGCTTGAGCAAGGAGGTGGGACCAGCTGATCCTACCCATGATATACCATGTCTGTGATTCACTGCTGAAGAACAAATATTATTAAGATATTTACTATTTTCTCATGTGGTTCTCTAGTTGCTCCCATGCATCCTCAACCTCTTATAAAAAGAAATTGGGGAAAAAAAAAAAAATCTTCATTATGTCTTAGCTCCTGCCTGGAAATTTTTCTCCAGGTACTGTTCAGGTATAAGTCACGTTTATTCATAACGAAAAAAGAAAAAAAGCTACTTAGTTAAGCACATTTTAATGTTTAATTTAAAGGTACCTTGAGACAGGACAATTAGAATTGCACATTGCATCCTCTCCCACCAGGCTGACCACACCTTTGAATCACTGCATGGGTCAGCACAGTGCCCAGGCAGCACTGACAGGTGTGATGTCCAGTTACACATTTTGCAGTGCAATCACTCCCATGAGCTCATGAGAAGACTTCATTTGTCCAGTAGAGAGCTTTGGTATGGAGTCTTCTGTGAATGCTTTAATTAGTTTGAGATGTGCAAAGAAGGGTTTCCACCTCAGCTGGTACCATTACAGGGAAGGATTGACTGGCTAACACCTCATCCCACACTCTGATCTCTCCTTCTCCACTCCATCAGTCCCTATGACAATCAGGTTTAACAGCCTGTTGCCAACAGCCTCTGTCCCACAGTGATGCTGATTTCTAGAAGACATTAGCAACACTCTCCCAGAACCTCTTTTTATCTAACATCCAATAATACATTCTTATTATTCACTTCCTTGTTAGCACTGTAAACATGAATGCCTGAAATACTGACCTGGTCTTCAGAACAAAGAGTTGTGTTTTACAAAGCTTACCATTAAAGAGATCAGAGTTGAAGCAATCTTCAGTGTTTCTCAACTGGATTGCTCCTACACACAGGCCAAGATGGGGAACTAGCCCTGCTCCTACTGTACCTGTAACAATGTGCCTGTTCAGCATCAGCATTTACCTCTAGTACAGCAAAACTCTGGAAAACTGATGTCAGATTTAGGGCTTGAAAGGGTTACACATGACCCAGTTCTTTCCCTTAAGTCTTCATTAGGTATCACCAAGTTTTTAGACTCAGTAACTTGTGGCATTGGTAAACTACAGCTCTTACAAAATACTGCAGTTACTGATGCTGTGCTAGTGACTGTCTTTCCTAAAGGAACACAGTTAAGTTTCTCTTTTCTCCTGCTCTACCTACTCAACATGTTTAGTGGGTATCATATAGGCTAATGTTTAATGTGTCTGTGGTAGGAGGCCAGTGCCCATGTGGAACACATGGACACAAGGTATGGCCTGAACAGGACACCAGGTGAGCTGGCAGACATTTGCTGTTGTCATCAATATTGAGTGGGATTAGTCTTAACACACTGCAGCACTGCACTACTGCACATCAGATTTTCCTGGTATCCCATAGTCCTCAGAAAATGAACCAGGTTTTAAAAATTAATATCTAATTCAGCACCTGCAGTTACTGTAAACCAAGGTTAGATTACACAAGCTGCTCTACAAACTATAAGGTGCTAAAATTCCTTGTATTGGGATTGTGTTATTTCACCGACTAGTAAACAGTTACCATGTACTGACACCATGTACTGTTGAATTAATCAAGAAAAGAACTGGTATTTGCTTGAAGGATCTTTAGTCTGAAATGTTATATATTCTTTCCATGAGCCAAGTTCTTCATTATTAAGATCATGGTTCAGACTGTTTCTCAAACATTACTGTGCCTATTGACAAGGTCATGGGAGGGTCTTCTCATTTTATTGTACCCCTGTAAAAAAACACAAACAAACCAGTCAACTGAAGTGCTTTCTACAAGAGCCAAACAATGCATAAGATCTTATACAACAAGACAACAGCAAGACAAACAGCTGTTACATAAAAATGTGCAGCCTCTGGAAGTAAAGTCTAGGTAAGGAAGAAGTTCACCGTTTTTACAGGGTAAAACAACAGTAACAAGAATAACTGAATTACAGATTTTAGCCTTCACTAAGCAGTTATACAAGTAAAACTGTATAAAACTGTCTTACTTGTAAGTGGTTCAAGTGAACAACTACAAGAAACTCATTCAAACAGGCTGGTTTTCTTTTTGGAATAGGAGCAATGCAAGGGTTTTCCCCCCTTTTTCAAGCTTCACTCCACATTGTAGTGTGAATGTGGTCCCAATGTCTGTAGAACTGTTCTACTATGGCTCTTTCTCCAGTGTTCATACATTAATCAGGTTGTCACTTCTTCAGGTACATCACTGGCTTAAGCATGAACATGAGAACAGGCTGACTACACTTCTGTTACTTGATTTCCAGGAGGTAATCTATAAGGACACTGGAGGTAGCCAATTTTACTTCTACATTATCAGAAGTTGATTTTAAAAGGTCAAAGTTGATTTTACAAGGACTTACCTATTATGAGATGGTCTCTGGAATGGTAGGAAGGTGTGTTATTCTGTAGTAGCTATGTTTAAGCTGCCGAGCTGTACGTCCAGACACAATCCATTTTAATTTCTGCACATTTGGTTTGGAACACTTGCTTGAGGAATATTCCATAAGGCACTTTAACACTAGCTCCTTCCAGAAGGTCAATTCTCTGTTGCTTATCTACATGACAAGACAGAATGTCCTATGTTAATAACTAGTTAAATCATTACTTTGTACACGTACTTTCAGCTTCTTCAACAAGACAGGCAGCCAAATATCCCAGGCCAAATGAAAAAAACTCAACAAAACATCAGAAGAAAGCTACAAAAGAAACCAATATGCCAATGCACCTGTCCCCTTTCCCGTTGTGTAGACCTTTTCATGCATTTTTCTTCCACCCTCCCCTGAAATTTTATCTGCACATACCTTGGAATGTAACTGTAGAAATTCCAATGCCTCTGTCAACTCCAGCAGTTTTTGTTCTTCTATCTCTAGTGCCATAATAGACAGTGCCAAGACAGAAGGCTGGAGAGAGAAAAGATGTTTTTAAACACTGCTTTGTTAAGTTTCAGTAGTTTAATTTTCTTTGAACTTTCAAAATGTTTACCTTGGCTTTAGAAAACATGAGTCTGCAGTGACAGGCCTTAAGTTGGGTCTCCAGTCTATCAAAATTAAGGTATTTTCTCCTGTAACAAAACCAGATGAGTGAATATAGAATAATGCAAGCTTGATCAAGGCAGCATCACTCTGGGAACTCAGAGAAGCAGCAAGAATGTTCATTATCTAAACAATAGCCTCTTTTGTCCCAGATTACATTCAAACAGGTGTTCAGTTTTGGCAGTCCCAGTGCCAAAAATAAATCTTGTGTTACACTGGGGAAGAGCTGCATTACCAAAGCAGGCTTTACAAGGAATTTCAGTGCTTACTTAGCAAAAGGAATCTTTTTTAAACCAGATTTTGCAGATTTTTGCAATGAGGCAATACTTCACTGCAGCATATGCAGAGATTTATTATATCATTATTATTGAGCAAGTTTGGTTTTCAGCTCAGAGAGAAATATTCCATTTATGAAAACAGTATTTAAAATTACAATAATATTAACCACAGATGCTTACATTTATGATAATTACCAGTAAGGGGAAAGTATGTGGGATTTTTAAAGTATAGAAAGGTCAATTTCTCAAGCAATTTCCCTGCTTATTTTTCTATATTCTACATTCTCTGGTCATAGGCAGTTACAGCAAAATCAAGATTAGCTATTGTACCTTTCACAGCTTAAATTCTCATGAATGAATGAATGATAGAGCTGTAGAAATTGGAAGGCTGTTACAGCTTTGACTTTCCAACACAATTTCTCCAATATGATTTTCTCCATTCTCATCATATCAGAAACAGTGAACCTATACTGGCTTATTCGAATTAAGTCAGTGGCTAAGGGCACATTTCTCTCTTCTTCTGATGCCTTCACAGCCAAGTAGAAGCAGCTGAGTCCAACACAGCCCAAGTGTTTAGGCTGTACCTAAAGAAAAGTGAATTGTTATTTTCAAAGAAGGCCTCTGATCAGCTATTACAACATGCAAGTATCAAACTGTAAGCACCGATCTATTTAATAAAAAATTATGGGAGACAAGGGGTTGTTTTGCTTTTTGGAGATTGAAAACTAGGTCTTTTATCAAACATTCTTATCTTTATTTAACTAAACAAGAAAACAGTTAAGCACTGTAAATTGCATCTCATTCATCTAAACAGCAAGACTGCAGAACAATTTTAACTGAGGTAGAACTGGTTTGTTAACAGGGTTCTACAACAGCCTAATAGGAAGATTTTAGGACTTAAAAGTATTGTACATATTGGGTGACAGTAAAAAATCAGGAGTTTCTAACTCTATTTTAAGCACATATACACACACATATACATGTACATGTATATATAAATTGTCTTATTTTATTCCATAAACAATGCAGTCCCGATTTTAACTGCTTATTCTGGATTCACAAGTCTTTGAAATCATCATTTTCCCATCCATTCCATCTCGCTTTCTCATTTTTGTTTGAACACACAAGGAAAACAAGCTTTTGTTCTTGTCCAGATTGTACAGTGGTAATCCTGTCTTGTCTTTAATTGTTAGACAATTAAAAACAACCCAGGTCAGCATGTCCCATCTTCATGGGAGAATGCAGTGCTAACTAATGTTTGACCAGATTTTAAGTGCTCAACAGCATCTTGATATACACAAGGCTTATTTATAGGTTGAAAAGAAGTTAAATAAGAAGTAATTTAAGGTGTTCTTGTATCTATGCAGCAGAACAGGCAGTCTGTCTTGGTCTAACACATTAACACGTCCCGTTTCCCAGCCCATGGGCATACTTTAGCTTTTCTTTCTTCAGAGGAAACACTTTTCTTAATACCACCAAAATCTGAACGGAGAACACCATTTTTCAGCTCTGTTCAACCAAAAATCTCTGGAAGGAACTTAACCTTGATTCAAACCCAAGACTTTCTAGCTTCAAATAGGAATTAGGCTGAGAGCTTATACTTCAAAAAGCCTTACCTTCATTTTTGACAAGAACCTATCTAAGAAATTCACAGCTAGTGAGAACGTCTCAGTGTGGAAGCCGAAGAACTGGGTTAGGCTGAGGAGATCCTTCACTTCGAAGTCCCGCAGCCGTGCGGTCATTCGCAGGCCGCTGTCGTGGGCAGCCTCGAGCAGCCTGAGGCCGGCGGCCCGGGGCTGAGCCCGCAGCTCCTGCTCCAGCATCGCGGGGAGCTCCGACAGCAGCTCCCGAGCCTCGCCGCCCGCCAGGGTATCGATCATCTGCCGCGAGAAACAACGCCAGTAAAACAGCTAAAACACGGCAAACTCACCACAAAGCTCGCAGACTCTACGGCCAAGACGCAGCAGCCCGGGCACACGCACGGAGCGCCCCCGGCCCCGCAGGCGGGGAGCGAGCGGCGCTCGGCGGGGCCGCGCCCCGGGACATGCCGGGCCTGCCCCGGCTGCCGCGGGGCTCTGCTGGCGGACGAGCGACCCGCGCGTTCCGCCGGGGGATGGAGGGATGGAGGGACGGAGGGACAGAGGGACAACGCCCACCCCACGGAAGGGACGGGACGGACACGGCACGGGGACGCCAAACGCGCGGCCGGCGGGACGGGAGCCGGCGGCGCGCCCTTACCGTGTCTGTGCAGTCCCGTTCCCTACCCGGGAGGGGAGCGGCCGGGCGGGCTGGAATGTCCGGAGCGGGGCCGCGGTCAGGCCGGGCACGGGCCGGGCACTGGCCGGCCCCGCACACGGGCGCACACCCCCAGCCCGCGAGCCGCCGCCCCCGCCCGCGCAGTGGCGCCCTCTGGAGGCCACGCCACGCAAGGCCCCGCCCCTGCCGCGCACGGCCCCCCCTGCCGCGCACGGCCCCGCCCACGCCGCGCACGGCCCGCCCCTGCCGCGCACGGCCCACGCCACATGGCCCCCACGCCGCGCACGGCCCCGCCCCGCCGCGCACGGCCCCGCCCCGCCGCGCACGGCCCCGCCCCCACGCCGCGCACGGCCCCGCCCACGCCGCATGGCCCCGCTTACGCCGCGCACGGCCCCGCCCACGCCGCGCACGGCCCCGCCCACGCCGCATGGCCCCGCCCACGCCGCGCACGGCCCCGCCCACGCCGCGCACGGTCCCGCGCCCGCCCCGCCCCGCGCACGGCCCCGCCCACGCCGCGCACGGCCCCGCCCACGCCGCGCACGGCCCCGCCCACGCCGCGCACGGCCCCGCCCCGCCGCGCACGGCCCCGCCCACGCCGCGCACGGCCCCGCCCCTGCCGCGCACGGCCCCGCCCACGCCGCGCACGGCCCCGCCCCGCCGCGCACGGCCCCCCCCGCCGCGCACGGCCCCGCCCACGCCGCGCACGGCCCCGCCCACGCCGCGCACGGTCCCGCCCCTGCCGCGCACGGCCCCGCCCACGCCCGTCCCGTCCCGCTTCCGCCAACGACAACCAAAAAAACCCCTCTGACAACACTTCTAGTGTTAAAGAATCAAGGCGTTGCTTTATTCTGGCCAGGATGTGCAACAGAGATAATTTCATCCACACATAGCCCAGGAGAGCAGAGAAAATCATTCCATGACACATCTGAAAACTTCCCAGGAGCTGAAAATACTCCACCCCTGAACAGACTCTGAGCAAGTAAAGGGAATTGTATACTGTAAAGGGCTTTTGTTTTGGGCATGCTTGAAGCCCAAGGCATTTATTTATTTAGTTAATGTTCCATTATGTGCTACTTTATCCAAAGTGATTGCCAGTTCCTTAAAAAGGCTGAACGATGGCTGAAGAATCCATTTTGCAGACCATTACGATGATATTTCAAATGGGTTCAAGGTACTTAGGTTTTATTCTGCTGAGGTGTTATTTCGAGTTCAGCCTAAAATTTTCAAGATATTTTGTGAAGGTTACTGTGAATTTCTTGAAAGGCTTAAAATTCTCTTGAGGAGTGAATTGACCTTTTCTGAAAAGCAAGGTTTTTAGTAAGGCAGACCTCTTTCCCTCTTTAAAGAAAATACATGTTGGTGTGTCACTAATACATGAATTGATATATAGCTCTAAACTGGTTTTATCATTACTGATGGAGATATTGAACATGTCTTGCTGATGGGAGGAAGTACTCTGCATCTCAGGAGAGCATGAAAGAGGTCAAATCCAGGTGGATTTTATGGTTTGTAGAAATTATTGTAGAAACATAAGTTTGCAATAAAGCCTAGGTGATAATTATCCTGAGAAGAATACTTTTTTTTCAGTGAAGTCTATTAACTTGTTTGATGTTTAGAAATCTTCCTGAAAGAAAGGTTGAATGATTTATTTAGCTTTTTAGCATCACTTTTTGCTAGCTCTAATGATAACCGACGTCTGAACGCACAAGCCAAATCATCCTATGTAGTCTGAGAGTGGGATTTTTGTCTCTACATATTCTGCTTTTGAGCATGTTTGTTTTGCACTTGCCATAAATTTTGCTTCTCAAGTGCTTTATGCCTCCCTTTGAAATAGAGGAGGGTTGAGTTGCACTTTAAGTGGTGAGACAGCTATGATTGTGAATAAATTCTGGTCCCCTCTGCCTGAAATGAGCAGTGTGCTGAATTTGCTTCCAGACGTAGGTCTTTATTTTATAACTATGGGAAACTATAATTGTTCTCATTATCCCTGTATGCCTTAGAACTAATGATGTTAATAAAGATTGACTATAAGATATAAAAATACCTTAGCAAAACATGTTCATATGTGTGGGGTTTTAACTGTTTAGAAACACTGGCTAGCTACTGGCAAGGACATTGTGTGTCCTCAAGAGTGAGAACTCACCAAAGCAGCCGCTTGAGTTGCTTTGAATTCGGTGAATGCAATTCTCTGTTAAAAACACTTGGCACATCCTCCCTGTGTTAATGACTGTCCTTACCAATATTCAGTGCCCTGTTGTCACCCAAGGACGGGATGATGAGACAGCAGCTCTCCGGGAAGCCTCTGCAGTTGTGCTCCTTCCTTTGAAGAACCGTAAAAGAGGGACTGTTTCATACATCCATGAGCTTTATCACCTTATTTACTCAATATATGCATCAAAAGCGATATTCATACTACTTTCTCCTATTGTATTTACCGCGGATTTATTGTGTGTTCGTTTAATTCTTCCTATAATTTATCATTACATTGTGGAAATTGATTAAAATTTGTTTTATTGGAAGAATCTTTGTACTTCAGAAAACCTTCCAGCAGGCAAGATTAAAAGGAAATAAAGTTAGAGATGCAGAGATTTTTAAGAAAAATGTGTTTTTCATAGTAAGAGCTTGGATTTCTGGAAGGCTCATTGGAAGTCAGCATGAGGGAGTCCTTGAATATGAAGGTAAAATGACCAAATGCTATGCCTGTGCCTCTGTCCCCTTTAAAACACCTGCATGAAATCTGAATTTCTACTTGCTGTCCACTTCCCTTCCTTCCTTAGACCTTTGCAAATTGCTGGTTGAGAGAATGATCTAAAAGGTACTGGTCTGACCCTCATTATAATGTCCTTGATTTGAGTGTCTTATTAGACAGGAAAAAGTAATTTGTTAAAAAAATGAGAGTGGAAGCATCAATCTCAGATCTCATGCCACAGCTCATCTGAGAGAAAATTAATTGTCTTTTGGTGCTACAAACTCTAAATCAATCTGTTGCTATTGGATAACATTCCCATATAATTGTCCATGAATGCAAACTCAAGTACTTCAAGTATTCACCGATGCAGCATATCAGAAATAAAGATTATACTAAATCAGATTTCATTAATATGTATATTCATGTTGCCAGTAAATAAGTCTGAGTTATCTAAATTAAAATTCAAAATTACATATTGCAAAGGAAGTGTTTTTTTTTTTTTTTTTTTAAGAGTTGGAAAACATTTGTAGTATTCTTCCTGTCATTACTATGCACGTAATAATCATGTGAAGCAAATGATACTGCTCTTCATGCTGCTTGTTTTAAATAGATTTTATTTCTCAAGTTGCTCTTAAAAATAGACTAAAGGAGTGCTGTAAAAAGCAGTAGGCTGTGGATCTGGTTTGAAGGCACTGACAGCAGGCAAAATCACTGGCCTGTTTTTTGTTCTTGCAGTAAGGATTCTGGACTGAGGTGATGGCATAGAAAAGCAGTTCATGTTGATTAAATATAACATAGAAGTTGTGATTTAAAAATGTTCTTTTTGCTTAGGCACTTGGCAAACAGAAGCCCAAAACACCTTCATGGGGCTACTGCAGCCACTTGGGCAGCAGCTTGGGAAGTGCTGTTGAGTTGCCAGACTTCATGCTGGAGTGGCTGAAGCGAGGTACATCCTCATCTGCTCTGCAGGCTGCTGTGTGTGGGTAGAGGATGCTTCCAGAGAGGTGCTGCAAGCAGTGAGAGCACTGGGAGCTTTGAAATCATTGCAGCTGTTCCCTTGTAGCTCTGGCAGAGAAGAGAGAGAGGTTAAGACTGGATAGAAAAGATGCTACATCTTGTCTCCTAGTTGTCCGTTCTGCCTCTTCAGTGGTTGTCATGCCTGAGACAAGGACACAGTTTTCTTGTGGTTTGGTCTGGTAGCTGAGGGCACACCCTGCTCTCAGTGTCTGCAGCTGTGCCAAGCTGAGAAGTGCTGGGAGTGCTGCAGGGGTGTGTGGTGAAGCAGAGTGGATAGTTGCAGGAGTGGTATTTTTCCCTTTTCTACTTAACTTGTGTCGGATGTCTTTCAGAATTCTCAGTGTCTGTTTAATCCTCCCTGTCACAGTCAGCAGCTGCAGGGTTTAACTGTGTGCATCAGCCTCACTGAGGCTTCCCCCGTAATCCTTCCCCAAGGATCCAGGAGCCTCAGTTCAGCTCCAGGCTGTGCTGCAGGAAGGATTGTGACTCACCTTCTCCCCTGCTTGGCCAGACTTGTTTATTGCATTTCCCAGGTGGCCCTTGGACTTGGGGTGTCCCCTGGTTTGTCTGGTGGTGACATGGCTGCCACCAGGCTGGCTCTGCTCCTGCTTTGGGGCTGTGGCTTTGTTGGTGAGGTTCTGCCCTGCCTTTGCCAGGGTTGGCCTCAGCTTTTTTGTTACCTTCTATAGCAAGAGAGCTATATAGCTTCTGGCACACAATTCTCAAGACAGATAAATAAATTAATGCTGTCCTTTCACCCTTTGCTGTGTTTTTTATGACTACAGCATCAAAATTAACATATAAATTCTTAAAATTATTTTTTTCTGTGATTTCAGTTAAAAAAATAAATTACTGTAACAGTGTGATTTCAGTTGAAAAAATAAATTACTGTAACAGCTGGAAAGGTTTCTCCCTGCTCCTTCTCTTGTGTTTGTTCCCTTACTATAATAATTGTCTTTAGTTCATTAACATAATTGTACAGAAGTGCACACAAGAAAGAAAAGTAAATGAAAGGAAAGAGGTGAAGCTTCCCAAGTAAATGTAAGGTCCTGTAGGAGATTTGATTTGTCTGCTGTTATTCTTTTACTGATTCTCATTTTATCAAATATGTCAGAGGAGAGAGTAAAGATCTCTGAGATGGGTTTAAGTACAAGAGCTTGGTAATACAGCTGGGAGGTGAAGAAGACAAGTATTTAACTCATCTGGACCTGCCTTAGGGAAAGTATGTTCATAATATTAAGTCCAGTTTAGGCTCAGGAGAACTGTGGAATTCTGATTTCAAAGGCCCCATTTCAAAGCTTGCAGAAGTCCAGGTTCTTAAATGTATTTATGAATCTAACACCCACTCTCTTTAATGTAAAGAATTTAGATGTCTAAGTTTCACAGAAGGATAAAGGTCACAGAGACCAGAGGGGGCATCAGTTAGCCCTGACAGTGAGTGATTTGTTTGAAGTGTAGATTAAATTAATTCAAAAGTTTCTTGTGACTTTTGCCTTACATTGCATTGTTCAGATTTTAATCAGAAAAAACTCTACAGGCCAAAAAGAAAGGCAGTGAGCTCTGCATTTGCTTGCTATAAATGGAGGGAAGGATGCTTTGTCAGACCATGGAGATTGTAAAACTTTTCATAAACACCAAAACCTGGAAAAGATTTAGGTGCTGTAATTACCTATTGATATTCTCACACTGATCTTAGTCAAACATCTCCTTTATGCTTTCTTCTCTCTTTATTTTCTAAATAAAGAAGAACTACATGTTAATAACAGGATATCTCCTTTTTCAAACTAGAAAGCTTGTTATTATATATTGTGTGAGTGAAATTGCCAGGTTGAGGAGACTTTCAGGGGTTTTTCTGCCTTATCTTGGGCAAAAATAATGCCCAAACCCCTATTTTGGATAGGGATAATGGCAGTCCATTAGCTCTTTTTTCTCTATTACTGCACTGGAATAATATGTAATCTATATGTTAGTCTCTTGCCTGTATCTGGTATCTGAGCTATATGCTTGCTTATGTGATGTCTTTGAGCTATTTTTGTGATGCATTGATTTAAAAAATAGTCTTTTACCCCCAAAGTATTTATATTGACATAATTCAGGAAAATGCCGTGCTGTTTCACACTCCTTTCCCTCAGCCTTTTTTAAGAGCATCAGCAAGCATTGTGAATATGACTGCTGTGTAGTTAGCTGCCCTGGAAGAAGAGGATGTGGATGGGGTATGAAATCATGCAGTGTAAACTTAAAAACTAGCAGCACTCATGTAATCTTCATGGTTATATCTTCTCTGCCTATAATTTTCAGCGAGGTATTTTCTCCCACTTTGACAAGATTCAGGACTGCTTTTTTAGGAAGAGTCATGTTAGCTGGATTTGGAACATAGGATAATTTGTTGAACAGACAGGGAAGGCTGAGACCAGACACTTGTGATGATTAATAAGCTGTAAAATTGTGTGTGTTTTTGTTAATCACCTTAAGAGGAGCAGCCTGGGGAAAATGTCAGTTTACTTCAGAGAAAATTGTTAGAAATGCTTGAGTCATTACAAAGTCATGCTTCATGTTTCAATTTTTTTTTTTTTTTTTTTTTTTTTTTTTTTGCTTATGGACAGGAGGTTTCCAATGGTTATGTGGGTGCTGCACATTTGCTTTAGGCTTACTGATAATGGGCTCATTGTTCTGACTACTCTTCCAATATTTTAATTTTTTTTGCTTATGGACTGAATGTTTCCAATGGTTGTGTGGGTGCTGCACATTTGCTTTAGGCTTACTAATAATGGGCTCATTGTTCTGACTACTCTGGAATAACAGTTGGTGAGCACTCTAAACTGAGATTTGATATGATGGAAATACGCAGCTTGTCTTTTTTTTTGTTAAGAAAAAAAAAATTAGGAAGTCAACCACTTGCACTTGGAAGCTTTTTTTTCCCTTTTAAAAAAGTCAACCTTTTGATAATTTCCAAATGAATGCAACTTGAATCATAATTGAGAGCTCAGGAGCTCTCAATGGTTGAAAAAATTTTGCTAAAAGAACTACCTGGTGTCAGGAAAATTAATCCACAAACGCCAGAGTCTAATGTCCAAAAAGGAGACAGAGGAATCCTTTTTGCTTTATTTGAATAAAGGGAGAGGTCAAGGATCCCAAGCATTCCCCTGGGATCTCTCAAATTTTTGAAGGACGCATCCTATCCTGTTTTCCCAATCACATTTCCCTCTCTCTTTTCCCATTGGCTGAGGTACTTGAGAGGCACAGACTTCCCAAACACCTGATACCTAAGTTTCCCCTCTAATGTATAACCCTCCCTTTTAATTTTTAATTCTTACAGAATTCATAGTTATTCCCCATTGTTTCTTTCATCTTTCAATATCCAATTTCATTTATCAGCAAACCTACAGTTTGTTTATAAAGGCAAATAACTTTTTCCATTCATCAGTCAGTGGAATCCATCCCATTGCTTCTTCTATCTCTCCATGCTAGTCTTAACTACCAGCAGATCCTCAGCTCATTTGCAAAGACAAATTTGATATTCCTCTCCCTGGGGATCTTTGGCACTGTGCTTGGCTGAAGAGCCCAAAGAAGTGGCATGAGCAAGTAATTTTTGTTTGATGGATCATGTAGTACTTGGAGAAAAGAAAAAATACACAGAAAAGATTGTTGCTTGAAGATGTTATTCCTGCCACAACCTCTAGAAGCAAGGTGACACCTGGTCATGGGAGTTTGCTTTGGCTGGATTTGTGTCTTTTTAAAGAAGAAATATTTTGTCCTATTGCCTGTGTCTTACTTTCAAAAAGAGGGTGTGTCGGTTCCTAATGTGATTTACCAAATGAGTTAAGTAGTTCAGGTAGCAGTTTAAACAAATAAGAGTTAAATATCTTTTATTAAACCGTAGGTTTACAGTACAGCAGTTGCCAAGTCAGTCACTATCCATGTTTTTGGGCCAGCTCTGTGGTTTGAGCTCATCTCAGAATATGGAGTATCAGGATATTTCAGTTCATGTGCAGAACTACATTCTTCTTTTCAAAAGCTGTTTCAGAAGAAAAATGGACTGGTGTTCACAAAGGCAGAGCTGTGATTAAAGGACAGGCTGCTTTCCTGATGGCCCTTTTTGGTTGTAGTGGAGATCTTCAGATAACCTAATGAAGTGAATTTTGCTCTTGCAGGGGGAAACCATAGCAACCTGCTACTTTAGAATGCATGGTATGTAATATATCTGTCCTTCAGATAGTATTTCACAGTCCATAAATAGTCATTTCCTAATGTGTGAATGTAAAATGTCAGACAAATGTAGCTGGAGTGACAGTATTGTCTCTGAGGTAAACATGAGTCCTGTTGTGCTGCTTGTCTGCTGCTGCACATTTGAAAAGCAGGTCCCAGAGGAGGGCAAAGGAAGTATTTTTTTTAGCTTTTAATACATGGGTGAGAGAGGTGCTGTGAAATTTGGTTATTGAAAAAGATGCTGCAGTCCCCCAGTGCTACTCTTATCTTGCCTTCCAACCTGTACGTGCCCCTAGTTATTTTTGTCATAGTTTCCTTAAATTGTGGTTTATCGAGTTCCAGGTGTTTTGGTCAGTGGTGTCTGTGGAGGCTCAAACAGTGCTGGAAGTACTCAGCAATCCTGTAGTGGGAGTAAGTACCCTGCAGCCTGCTCACAGCTGCCAAAGCTGCTGGCTGTTTGTTGAAAACATGGGAAACATTCTTCCTTGGTTAAATAAATAAATGCTTGTGAGCAGTCTCACTGACTTCTGCTCGTGTCACCCTCCCACTACAAGATCTGAAACAGCTGAGACAAGTAATTTCTGCAGAAACCAGCACTGATTCAGCTTGTGAATTCAGCTTGTGAGTCTCAGAATCCGCTGCCAGTTTTAGGGACTGGGCTAGCAGTCAGAAGGGACTGAGAAGGGATGACTTAGTTTTTTTTTTTTTTTTTTTTTTTTGTGAAAAGGGCTAAATTATTAGTGCATTGAAGGAATAAATAGGCAAATATTTTATGATGTTGCTAGGGATTGATTTAGACTAAACAGCTAAATGTTTTCCTTAAAAATATTATCATGACTCCAGCTTGTGTAGGGAGTGTTTAAAAATCATCTTAAATGGCCCAGAATACCTCTTTATGAATGTATGTTTTGTGGAATAGAGGCATTTCAAATAACTTTTTTTGCTATAAATAAAATGTTAACAGCCACATTTATTAAAAATGCTGAATTATTTTGATAGGGCTGTGATTTACTTAAGAGGAGAGCAAAATAGTGTTGGTTGGTTGGGTTTTTTCTGTTTCTGTGTCACAGTGGGTCAAGGCTGTGCTATTCTTCTACTCCTTTAAACTGATCTGGCTCCTTATTGTTTGTGACACAATGATTTTGTTTAAATTATGGTTATTCAAATTTTTCTTGTTACAACTCCATTTCCTTGTGGTTTTTGGATATCATACCTGTTCAATAGCAGGTTTTGTCCTTCTGCCCCCCTTTAGGTTGGTTTTTCATCCATCCTTGAGCAGTTAATGCCTTTATGAATAACAGTGGAGGACATTTAAGCTATTCCCATTGTCACAATTTTTTGTTCTATTACCTCTTTCTGTTTGATCTGAATCCCAGTTGTTTTCAGCTTTTCATTTGTTTGTACTGCATAGTTGGTGTTTGCATTTGTATGTAGAGAGATTTGGCACTGAAATCACTTGTTACCACATGTATGGTAACAACATACATGCTGTGTATGTTGTGGGTTTCTTGGTTTGGTGACTTTTTTTTTTTTATTATTATTTGTTTGTTTGCCCAGGTGTACTAGCAGGTTTTTCTCCTTGTCTTGCTTGGGGATCTAAAAGAAATCCCTTTGTTGAGAGGGGGCACTTAAACCTGAAGGAAAATGTAAATGATGGTATGTATTCTCAGATCTGTACTACCAAAAGTAATGATACAAACAGTCGTGTGGAAAATTAAAGCCTTTCCCAGTAGATGGGACATTCAGCCTTTCTCCCAGATGAGGGCAGTGGTGGCTCACGGATTGCACAGTCCCTGCTCATGTTTAATGTAACACTCATTACAGGCTGAGATTTGCTGTATTTATATTAGGAGTTTCAGCGAATGTGTTGTGGAATTATTTTTATAAATTCAGGGCTGGGAAATACGATAAAAGAATGTGAAGGGAGATATTTTTATCTAGAGGACTATCAACCTAACTTCCCCTAGAAGGATTTTTGAGTTTGGAAGAAAGGACAACTTGCTGAAGGGAATAAGATGCACTCACTTGACAAATAGAGTTTGCAAATCTGTATCTGAAGTTTTCTAGAAGATTTTCAAATTATCAAGTTTTTCAAGAATGAAGAGTAATTTTTGCTGAAGAATAATTTTCCATACAGAGGGTTTCATTTTACCATTTAGTTTGATACCCACCAAATCTATTTGCATGCACTTAAATCTTGTACTTTTAATTGCTACATCCTCATGTGGCTGCAGGTGTGGAAGTTTGAAATGAGTAATTTCCCTTCCCCTTGCCTTAACGTAAGACCCATCATACTTTTTTTAATTGGCTTTCATTATTGAGTAATATTAATGGATTTGAGAGACAATAATGTATGTTGCTGCAGGTGTTTTAAGGATGTTGTATTTTGAAGTGTGACTTCTCTACCAGTTGAAGACTTTTTGATATGGCATCTAGTGACAAGGTTTTTGGGGCAGTTAATGTAGCAGTGAAGATAAGATTGAAACTAGACAGATAGCTTGCTGAGCTGGCACAAGAACTGGATTGAATAATAGAATTAATTATGTAATTGGGTATTAAGGTTTTAAGAGTCTACTGATATTATGTCCAGTCTGCTTTTGTTTGTTCTCTGCTCAGCTTGACATAAGCTTGTGCTCCAGTGAGTCTGGCAGCTCTGCCATCACAAGCCAATAATGGAGCAGAAGTGTGAGCTGAGATCTTTGCAGAGGACTTGGCATATTATTAAATGAAGTGAAAGAGTAACTCCTTGCAAACACAACTGCTGCTGGCTGTTGAATGGTGGGATCTTTGTATTTATGTGCCTGCTAACACCACTGTACATGATGAGAGTTTCCTGAAGGCTTTGCTAGAGCAATGTAAAAGATGGATATCGAATCCCTGGTGGATGAAAAGTGGTAGACTCAATGGCCTTGAGGTGACAGGGAGCATATCCACACTTCAGTTCTGAGTGTTAACTGCTAGGCAGAGCTTTTATTTTAAGCTTAAGAACAAGTATATTAGCTCTGCTTGCAAATAATTTTAATTATAATTTAAGAAATTTATCCAGCTAAATTTTTCTTTGTTGGATTTATCTAGTAGTATGCCAGTGGAGTCTTGTACCATAGAATAACTCTTCCTGCTTTCTGTGCCTGGTAAGCAATGGCATAGATGGGCCTTGGAGGTGAGACTCTAAACTCAGTCTGTATAAAAAACATAACCATATTTTCAAGGTATGTAGGCAGCAAACTTCTGATGAGATGAGGAAGGTGTTGCAGGAGTAGGTCTGCATGCAGTCCAAGGTGTAACTGCAGGCTAAATGTGCTGTATTGTGTGGCTGCTGCCTCCTGAATGTACAAAAGGAGCAAGTGGCACTTTTCAACTGAACTTTGCACTTTTGTGTGGGAATTTGTAGTACAGATATACCTTGTGTGCTGAATGGTGCCATGCTGGCACCTGCATATCTTCAGGCACCCTGCTGATATTCCCTTTGTAAGGAATGTGTTGGTTAAAGCATCCTTGCTGGTCAATTCTTGTGCCTCAGGTAGTGGGGTCCACAAGGGACTGGCTCCTTCCTTTGAGGCCACTGGTACATGCATGGTGAGAACAGTGTGGTCAGTGACAGGAGTTCAGGAATCTTTTCTTAGAAAGTGGACAGAAAAAACACCCCTCTCATGTTTTGCTGAGCTTTGTGGCTGCCTGGAAAACCTGTGCTTCATTAAGCATGCAGCTGTAAATTGTCAAGCTACCTGAAACAAAACCAGTACTGATTAGTTAAATATATATCTGGGTTCCTGGCTGGATGTTTATTATGTTGTAACATGGTATGGTTTTCAGGTTAAAGCTGTGAAATAAAATTAATTCTGATCTTGGCTTGGGAAGCCCTTCCCTAGGAGGCATTTACACTTGGCTGGCTGCTGGTCTGAATCTAGCACGAGTCTAGGACCAAAGAACTGCAGAAGTATGGAGAATTATGGTAGCATTCTCTTTGCAAACCTTTTATTTAACATTTATCATGAGGTTTGTGAATATGTGTATTGGCCAGGAAGCCTAATGCTGTGCTCCACGTGCACTGGGTGTTTGTGGGAAGGTCTGCATTTTGGAGCTTTGACAGGTTATCTGTGTGCTGAGGTCTCAGAGACAAGAGGCAATGCCCTTCCTTTTCATTTTGGGTACTCTTCATTACCTTTGGGAAGCACAGTTTGCAAATTAAAATGTCAAAATTTGAATAAAGAGAGTTTTACATAAGGTTAAATTTCCATGTTGTTATCTGTCTTAACAAAATTGCTGTTGCTTCTGTCAGTTTTTTAGGTGTCACTTCTCCCTTTTTGATTTGTTCCTTGCTTCCTGTAAATGAGCTTATACATTATGCATCTAGAAGCTATTTTTTGGTATTCCTCTACAGAATAAAATAAAATATGTGGCAATCAATGCTGCTCAGAAAAGCTGTCAAATTTGTGTTCTGAGACTTCTAGGAAGGTTAAAACCCTGTAGCTGACTCAAAGGTGATAGCATTCACTGTAATGGATTGCACAGAAAATCAATAGGAAAGAACTAGTGTTTGAAAATGTTATTACAAGCTAATGTCAGATTTAAAAGTATATATCAGTAAGATTGTTTTGGCTGGTGACATGAGAATGTGTGGTTTATGCAATTACTCTGTATGCAGTTTCATTTTTCTTTCAGGGTAATGAGCATCTTTACACTTCAGTGTTTCATACCTTTCTTTTTCTTATATTGAATTTGATTTAATTGTAATGTGGAACTTTTTTCAGGTTGACAGAGGAAGACCTATAAAGGCTGTCTTCATAATCATGGCTGTGAGATAAAGACCTGCAGCACGTCAGATGTTTGTTTTTCTTCTTTTCAGTGCTCTTTTATTGTCTCAGTTCCTACTGAGGAAAATAATTTAAGGAAGATACGAATTACCAAATACTGCTTTGTTTATCCCAGGGATAAACAAGTATAAACAGAAAATGTGTTTCTTGCTTGTCTTGTAAAAAAAGTATGGTTTTGTTAGAAAGTATTTTAGAACTTCAAGTAGAAATCAAAGGACTGTCAACAGCTACCTCCATAAACTTGGCATTAACATCTAATGCCTTGATTTACCTAAGGAAAGAGTAAGTTGAAAAACTGGCTAATAGAAATAATCTGAGTGTTTTTAATGTGAGGTACGATCAATATAACCTGTAATTTGTAAGGTCCTATGGCACTAAATTTCTCTGTCTGACAGGTCTAGGTAGTCAGAATGCTGTACTGTCAATTGCTTTTGTCTCTCCTGGTCCAAGACTTCTTCTCCACCTCTTGCCTACATTTGTGATTTCTAGTGCTTGCTATGCTGATAAATCTTCCACTTGTGTGCCTCAATCAAGAGCTGCTTTGCATTGTAGTGAAGGCCCATTCTGCTGCTGGAAATGTGTAAGGAATTTCTGCCCTGCCAAAGATTTTCAGCTCTATCTTTTTACTTCCTTTCACCCTGAGCTTTACCCAAAATCTGCATTGCTCATTCTCTGCCAAGCAGAAGCATGTTCAAATGCTAATGGCACCATTTGTAACCAGGCCATAGATAATGAAGAATTTACTGAAGGGAACCATTTTGGGCACTTGTATTGAGTTCTCCCCTGGGCATAGAAAGTTATGAACTCCCTGGGATCCAGCCAGGAGCTGTGATACTGATGTCTGCAGTCCTACCCTGCTAATAGTACCTGTAGTCACCACTGCACCAGGCATTGACTAGACATAATGCAAGACCTCCCAGCTTTAATAGCTGGTAACTAGTCAAAGCTTAACTATGAGTGAAGGAGAAATGGCAGCTTTTTTGGTGAATCCCTAAATCCTCATACAGTATCTTTCATCAGAAGCAAGCTTTGCTTCTCTACATTTTTTTTTTTTGTCACTCTTATTTGGAGCACTTCTGAGACAGCACTGAAAGCCAATAGATTTCATAAAGTACTCCAGGGAGGTTCTAAGCTCTAACTTATTACAGTGTTTATTTTGTAATAGTAAAGCCTTTCCTGATGGGCAGGCAAAAAGGATTTAGAAAGGAAGATAGAGATTTTATGTATTTATTTGTTATATTTAAAATTAAAAGTTTTTGAACAGAGACCTACTGAAAATCTCAAATATTTTCTCCATGTGATAGGAAACACTTATTTACAACAGGCAGTTATTTGAACTACTTTTCTCCAGTAGGTTCGGACTGAACTCCCTGCATATCCTCCCAGCCCTTAAAAATTGTGTTTTGAGTCTATGAGGTACTAAGACATTTCAAGAAACAGGAAAGAAATACTTTTTATAGTGTCTACCATGTTCTAGATGGCCTCCTGCATGCTTTCATGTAATTTCTCATGTACTAAAATAGTATTTTAAGGGTAAAACTGACACACTGTCCAATGTGTTGTGGATATATGTGAACAAAATATTGCAGAAGTACATTTTAAGTACCTAAGTGACTTGTGCTTTAATGGAAATGAGAATTTCAATAGAAGAGAGCCATCTTTGGCTGAAGAAGGAAATGTCAGTTCTGGCTTATTATACTTTTAAACCAGGAAGAAAGAAAATGTTTTACTGCAAGTCATGCAGAACTGCATTGGCTTTTAAGGTATCTTGAAATTCCCTCATCTTCATTCATAATGTTTCAGTTTATAGAATACTTTGGTTTATAATTTAAGGTTTACTGAATGCTTCAGTTTGTAGAGAAGAACTTTACTGGATGTGTTTTTATTTCTTAAACCTCCTGCAAGTCTGCAGCCTGTGCTTAGTTTTCTTGATTGATTTGTTGAAGTCCTCTGTCACCATCCTTCTTGGGGCTGTCTTTCTTGTAAAAGTAGTTTTATGCTTTTGTGACTTCTCTGAGGTGATGATGTGACCAGAATTGTTTTCATGCAGAGGACTTGCTTTTCCAGATGTGCTGCTGAGCATTCACCATGACAGCTGAAGTCAACACACATCCAGCATGTCTGACACTTAAGCCCCGAGGCCCAATCAACCTTTTGCTGAAACCAGTGGAGAGACTGGCAGCAGTGGGAGCTGACTGAGGACAGAAAGTCTTTTGAGGCAAAAGTCAGAGTGGAATATAATGAAATACAGCTCCAGTGCTGGCTGTTGTCCAGTGCTGGCTCATCTGTGCTCTGTGCCTCTGTTGCTTGGCTTTGTTTCTGTGAACAATCATTTTAGCACTTGGAAATGTAACATTTTGAAAGCTCCTTCTGGCACGAGCTCTGTTCAGTGTGTGAGTGGCCATGTTTTGTTTGTGTCTTTTTGATGTTGTTCTTGGGAAAAACTATAAAACTCATTTGTGCTGTTTCTTGGTTTGAATACTGTGGACTTTGTAGGATTTTTCCTGAGACACAGAAGCAGACAGGCCCTTGCTCTAGAGTAAGTGAACATAAAATCACATAGGGACTGTTTTGCACTTGTTCCCCTCCACAGTTATTCCAAGCCTCTCTCTGTGTGCTGCTCAACACAGTGTGTCTGAGCCAGGACTTCTGGTCAGTGTTCAAAAGGGCAATTACAGGAGATGAACCTGAGGGATTCCTCAATACTCTTGGGCAAACCCTAGAGTGGATAAATAATACTCTTACACCTCTTTTGAATGCAAGGAGCAGGGCAAGGGTTTTCAATAGAGCAGGAAACATTGCAGTGTAATTTTGAGGGCTTCTTATACAGAAAACAGCTCCTGTTTCATGCCTCACAAGCTGAGCTGCAATGGGACCCCAGTCACTTGTAGGCACAAGGGTTTGTTGTTTGGGGTTTGTTTTGTTTTGTTTTCATTTGTTTGTTTTGTTTGTTTTATCCTTTGTTTTCATAAGTCAGTGTTTCACTACAGTCTGGACACTTTCACAGCTCCAAACTATCAAAGACTCATAACTTAGAATCACAAATGAAGCTGATGTTTGTCAAGTCTGAATGGATTGTGTTTTAATTCCTGCTGCTTATTTAGTGATGTTCAAGCTTCTAAATTTATGTTTCTTGACAGTTTTGTCAGCTATCAAAAAGAAATCTTACTTTTTGTCTATAAACCCAACAAGTGCCAGGCTCTTGTTTCTCACTCTTTCATGTGAACATGCTTTATGCTCAAATGTATGGCTGAACTGAGGCAGCTGTGTGGAAGGTGTGTGTGTCTTGAACTGCCTCAGTGAGCCAGGGGTGTTCTTACTGAAGCTGTATGGAAGAGAAACAGAACAAAATAATCTGCCTCTGTGAGACTAAATGCTTAACTGGTGAATGAGAGCTGGTTAAGATATTTTTGACAAAATGCTTTTCTTAAGGTAAGTCAATTTCAACAAAAGTTTGGTTTGAAAAGGTTGAGATGTTGCTTCTGGTCAGAACTTGGAGGCTGGACCCCAACCATCAGCAGTGCATGTTTCCTACTCCTGTACTTCCAGTTATGGGGAACTTGGCTTGAAGCCTTAGGTATTTGGGCATTTCTGAAGTAGAGATTGAAATGAGTCTTGTCTACATCCCTGATAATAAACCAGAGGAATGCACTATTATTGGCTCCTTCTGGATCTTCAGAACCAAATTCCATTTCTGCTTTTTAAAGATCTAATCTTCAATAATATTGAGTCTATGCTGGCTAAAACAGATGTGGAAAACCATTTCCCTTGACCACTGTAATATGTGTGAATATCAATAGATGTTAAGCAGTCCTACCTTGTGTAATATGAGTCTCTAGTGATGGATCCTTCCCTGGAGTACCAGAGGAAGTCTGGGACATGTATTGTCACTGCTCTGTTCTTTTTTTCCTCTTTGATAAGCTTCTTGATTACCAGAAGCAAGCATTAGTAAGAATTAGTGCTGCTTTAAAGTGTTAAACCCCATTCATCTAAGTCTGGTTCTGTACTCCAACTAGATGAGGGTTCCCCCAACAGTAAAGGTGTTCTTTGTGAATTCCTCTTTGTTTGGTTTGATTTTGGATTTTGTGGAATTCAGTGACCTTAGGGATAGTTTGCAAAATAAATACTATTTGTTCAGGAGCTTATCTAAGGGCTAAAGGGCTCTGTAGTCTTCTTAAAGGTGCTTGAATTATTTGTTCTGCTTTGTTCAGCATTTTCCAAAGTTTGGAAGCTGGATAAAACTGTTAGAGGAAATTGCCATACAAATGGCAGTCACTGAGACAAGGGTAACAAAGAGTAGCAGCATGTGGGATGTAGATGGAGGAAGCATTAAAATAATATTTGTAGTACTCAGTTGTACTGCAACTCAATAGATAGAATAAGTGTTTATGTAGGCTGATCGTAATGAAGTCAAATATCCTGATTTAAATGGTGTTCATGATGTAATCATAGGTTGATCAAATTCTGTTTTGAGGTTTCAGTGGTCTGTAAAATTTGCATATAGCTCCTGAACTGATCATCATGAGTCCTTGGATTGCAAAGTCTCTACCTGTCTGTAGTGTTTCTTGACTATGTAGTAGGTCTTAATGTTCAGACATATTACCCTGCAATATTTTGAACTTTCCTCCAGTTCATCTAATCAATATCCTTCCAGTCTATGGAAAAAGGAGGTTTTAGTGTGCTGATTTCCTCTGTTTGACATTGGAGTCATATGGCAGTGCAAGCTGGCTTGTACCTGGCTGTTAATTCTGTTATTAAATAAGGCCCCTGTCCCAGTCCCATGGGTCAGCCCCTGGGTGGACAATGGTAGGTTATATTCAAACAGGGATTTCACCCAATGACATTCCATTGCTGCAGACACCACACTGGTCAGAGATCTGGGCAGTCCAAACTCCCAACCAGTCAGCTGAGCCAGGAAATTCAAACCCTCTATTTAAGAAGAGTTGAGAAGAATAAAGAGACTTTTGCCATATGAATTTCAGAGGATCATGTCTCTGTCTCCAACCACAACCCCAATTAATGCTATAGACCTGAATTTCACATCCTGTATAGTAAGACAAAGAAATGAGTTTAAGCATTCCAACAGTTTCTGCTTAAAAATCAGAATATGATGCCAAGTGGCATCTTGTGTCATTTGCTGCCAAATACCATTTTGCCTCACAGAATTTGAATCCGGTCAAGTGGTGTGAAAACAAAATTAAAAATCGGCATACTACTGTTACTTAGAATCTTTCAAGTGCACTTGGAAAACTGAGATAGATGGAAACCTTTACTGAAATATCAAATTAAAAATAGGGATTATCTCACTAATTTAAAAACTAATTTAAAATCAACTATCTGCAGCAGGGATTCTTGTTCCGTGGAGGATTTGCAAAGTTCAGTTCATATGGTTTCTGATGATGTTTTTGAAAAATGGGAATAATTATGGAACAGTCTTCCATGTTTATAAATACAGTAGTACAAACTGGAGAGCTGGGTACAATTGCAACCTGTTTTCTTCCCTTACAAATAAATCCAGATGAAAAGATTAAACTCCTTTAAAAATACTATGTAGATACTCTATAACCTCCCCAAATTAACTTGCATTTGGTAATGGCAAATATTGTATTAGTGTATATACATAAAAATAATTCTATACCTAATGGTATCACAGTCCAATAAAATACTTTGTGTGGGAACTAAAATATTTCTGTGAGGTGCAGATATCTATAAACTGAATGTGACTGAGGCTACCCTGGGTAGCCTGGGTGAAGTGAAACTTGAGTGGTGTGTACCTGTGAGCAGTAACCATTGCTGTCACACTGTGCAGAAGAGAACAATGTCTTAGTTTCATACAGGAATTGGTGAGTTTAACAGTTAAGTGTGTGCCAGAGGGGTTGGAGAGTTTGCCTTTGGGGCTGGGCAGGCAGGGAAAATGCCATGTGAGTTTCCTGTGAACTGAGTTTTCTTCTGCTGCATGAGAAGTGCAACCCTTGATGCTCATTCTGTTTGATCAGTGCTGCTGATGAATATCAGACCTCAGTGCTGAAAGCTGAGGAGCTCTTAACAAAATAAAAAATGGTGTTCAGTTCAGTCTATGTTAGGAAAATGTTATTTTTCCCAGAAAGACAGAATTCCTTACAGAAGGGAGTTTATCTCTTGGAAAAAAACTGTGAAACTAATGTAGTGGTAGAGTTATTAGAAGGCATGAACATTTTTAAACTAAGCTACTTCATTGACTAGCTGTGCATGCCAGGAAAAAAAAAAAAAAAACCAAAAAAAAAAAAAAAAAAAAAAAAAAAAAACAAGGAAAAAATTAATGAGCTTACCATTTATTCCTAGAAAGTTATATTAACTTTATATGTGTTACTTGGATAAAGAATGAGCACTTTCTTCTGTGTTGTGAAAAGGTGTGCATAGGATGATGTTCTGCAAGGTAAAACATCCCTGGAAAGTTCACCTTCCTGTTTCATATTCTATTCTTGTTCAATAGTCCTTGAACTAGAACTCCTTCATGTCTTTCCCAATAAAGAGAAAGATAACCCCAAGGGAGATCCAGGCATTGCAGGGACCTCACACATCATCTTGCACATGACACTTGTTCTATGAATATGTTTGGATGTAAGTCCCTCTATTTTTTTGTCTTCCCTCTCTCCCCACCATTACCTTCAAGGCTGAACAGTCTTAATATATACCAAAATGACCAAAGCTCAGATCAAAAGGGAGTAGCCATTAAATAAAAAGCCAGTGTTACAATCTGGTATATCTGTACATCTCCTAACACTGTTCAAAAGTCTCTTTCTGCTTTATGTAAAACTGATTAAATGCTTAGTCCATCTGTCTCCCATATTTCTTCTTCCAGTATTTCTATTTTTCCTCTTGATTCTCTTGTGCATATCTGTGTTTTGCCAAAATGCCTTCACCTTTGTCCATTGTCCAGTATTAGAAAAAACCTTTAGGGAAAAATTAGTAATTACATACAAGTAATTTAGAAAATAACTTCTAATCATGGTTAACTGAGCTACATTTAAAAACTACATTATTCAAAAATAAATACAAAATTTTGCTGAAAGCAAAAGGGATTGCTGTAACATTTGAGGTAAACATTACAATTTCTTGACACAGGAAATGTAATGGCTCTTTCTTTTGCTTGGTATGTATAGCATTAACTGGGGTCGTGACTGGAGACAAACAGCACAACCCTCTGTGATGTCTGTGACAAAAACCCCTTTATTGTTCTGTTTCCTTCTTAATTAGGAGGTTTGAATTTCCTGGCTTATGACAGCTGATTGGTTTGGAGTTCTGGCTGCTCAGCTCTCTGACCGATGGGTGTCTGCAGCTTAGGATGGAACATGACTGGGTGAAATCTCTGTTTGGGTTTGAATATAACCTATCATTGTTCACCTAGGGCCTGTTTACCAAACCAGGCTAATTGAACTGGATTTCTCATTTATATATGGCCAAATTAATTGCCTGGCTACAATCCAGCTTGTGCCATGACAGATATGTAAATGTGGATATATCACACTTTGCAGTGTGGTCACTGGAAAATTTATGAGCTAGTTTCTTTCATTAATATTGTGTTTTCCTTTTGACTCTTAAGGCTACTTCTTTTCCTTCTTGTTTGCATCTATTCCCAGAAGTGCCCTGTTATATGCTGAGTAGAGCATCAAGAGGATGCAGATCAAATGCCCTTTGAAAATGAGCATCTGGGATTTAAAAAAAAAAAAATACTTATTTCTTTTTTTTTTTTTTTTTTGAATAGTGGTAATTAAATTCAGGCAAAGTTTCATTTCTTGCTCATACTATGTAGCAGTATTAGGTGTTTTCATGCTCCGTAATTTTTTTTTTTACTTTTCTATTTATGGTAGTTCCTTAGAAAACATTTTATCTTAATAAGAACAGCCTATCAAGCACGAAACCCAGCAGACTCCACAGTATCACACTCTCTGTACAGGAGTTCATCTTGTTGCTGCCACTGCTGCATTCCACACTGCTCTGAAGGGGGAAAATGAGTTATTTTCAATGGCTGATGTTTGGGTGACAAAAGTGGAGGGGGCATCCATGGCTCATCAGAAAATGACACAATTAGAACAAGTGAGCAGACACACAAGAGGTTACAGAGCTTTTGGAGGGGAATGTGCTGTTCACCAGCACCTCTGATCAGCATTAGCATTCCCTGTTCATTGCAGAGACTCTTTAAAATGCCATTTGCATTGATGATGGTATAATTGACATGGCTCCCTAAGGAGCTGTGAAGATTGTAGGAAGCTTAAATCTCAGGAAGAGTCATCTGTTCTTGGGATTTTTTTATAGTCTGTCAGCTCATTGCTGGCAGGTTTTGCTTTGTTGTATGTTATCATTCTATTAATAAAGGGCCATCAGTATTATGGCTTTTCTCAAGTTCCCAGCAGTATTTTTGTTAAATCTAATTAAACATTAACTTGCTAATTAGCATTACCACTTCAGTCTATTGGATAATTGACTTCATATTTCTGTCTTGAATGGCTTTTCTGGAAGATATAGTGAAATAAACTTATATAATGAAATTATTAACTTATTTAAAGTTTCATTATTTCAGCAGTAAAAGGAGTAGGATATGCATTAAAAATTCTGTATTTGCTTTCCAGAGCTCTAAAGGCTAGGGGTAAGGCAAATGTACAAATCAATGACTAATAACTACAGAATTAAGGAACTTAAAGGGATTTGGGAATGAATACATGATTTGTATGTCCACATGTTATGTATTCAGTGAAAAGATCTTGGTAATGAAAATGGTATCAGGAGGAGTAGGAGAGGTGCTGACTTAATGAATCTGTGGCATGTGTGATTGCTTGTCTTTGGAAACAAAAGCTTTAATTTCAGTTCAGTAAAAGATATTGGATGAAATTCTGATCTGATACTTAAGTGCAAATTTGCTGTAATTTCACTGAAGGTTTAACTTAATCCTACACTAAACTACCACCAAAAATTACATTACATTTTGTTAGTCCATATTCTTTTAACCTATAATTTAGGTGAAGCCCCTTGCTCTGAAAGGAGGTAGTGTATGTTAAGCTCTTTCAGATGAACATTCAACCTACTGGCAATTTTAGGCACTCCAAAGAGAAATTGCAATGGTGCACAATTCTGAGTGCTTATTTTATGCAAAGGTTGAAATGCAATTCCTAAGCAGTGAAGGATTGCAGTTTAAATTTCAGCTTTTGGTATGGGAAAAAGAGGTTTGAAAACAGTTAGTAATTATGTTTATTGAGCATTTATCTTAAGTGTATCTTAAAGACACAAACCAACCACATTATGCATCAAATTATGGAAGGGAGAGGGGGAGGAAGGTCTCAAAGTGATTTATTTGGTGCAGTTTTCCCATAATTTTGTCCTGAATTCTAGGTATTTTATGTTAATTCTGTCAGTTAATGAGTTATTGAAGGTTTAGAAGTGCCTGCACAGAGTAGAGACTGACAAAGGGTTTTCTTTTTTGAAAGTATAAATGAGAAAGTAGGAAAGCAACATTTGATGGTTGTGGAAAGAAAAGTGGAAAGGTTTGGAGTAGCTAGTTAAGGTAGATGCAGTTTATGACTCAAAAGCCTTGACAAATACACTCTCATAGGCTTTTTTTTTTTTTTTTTTTTTTTTTTTTTTTGACAATCAGAAGAAAGACAGCAATGCCTTTTTAGAGGTCTGATAGTGATTGTTGCACCATTGGAAAAGAAGATCAAGGCTGGAGGTATAACATAAACAATTCAGGCACTTCACAAAGTTTTTTCTGACACACAGCCAAGGGAATGACAAAGTTAAGCTCCCACATTTGGTTTCCCTTTCTTTCTCTCTCGCAGTGTTTGCACTGTACCCTTCTTTGTCTGAAAATTAATTTCATGTGTCATCTACCAACCAGTGCAAGAAACACAGTGTGGTGTGTGAAATGATTTAATATTGGTGCTTCAAATCTAGTAGTTCTCTCTTCATTTAAATGCTTTTAAATCTATTAATGCTATCATTGGTTAAAGGAAATACTCGAGAACAGGGAGCTTGATTCTGTTTATTTGTACTTTTTGAAAACATGCTAAATACTAAAGGTATTAAAGAAGATGCCTTTCTAGAGTTTTTAATTTTCAAACTTCTGAATTACACAAGAAATGTGAATGGTCACAGTGACCCATGGCATGTTCCCTCTTCCTATTTTTGTTCAAGTAACTGCTGCTATTTGCAATTTTAATTCTCTTTTTGCATCTTGCCCTGCATTTTCAAGGAGCTGGTGCTGAAAAGAATAACCCTCAGACTGTTATTTATCACAAAACATTTACCAATGTTGGCATCTTTGTAACTTGATCAAATTCTAGCTCTGGTAATTTAATTTCCCTTGCCTCAGGTATCTATATAATGTCATGGAATTACATTTTTCATGTCTCCTCTTATTGCCTGTTGAGCAGTGGCTGTATTGAACCCCAGCTGAAGAATGGGGTGCAGGGGGGGGATGAAGTTTTCCTGACATTTCTTGAAACTATCTGAAAGGTTATTAGTACCTCTAGGAATTTTTAGAATCCATGTTCTGTTAATGCCTAAGAAATTATTATTCAAAGCTTAGCCTTTTTCCAGAGGGATGGGGGAAGGAAATTCAGTCATATCACTAGTGTGTCCTAAGCACAGAAATTGCTTATCAGTTTGCACTGTAGCTTATTAACACTGCTGTGTTTTCAGTACTCCTGCATGCTAGTATAGAAGGAAAAAAATAAACTCCTTTTTCCTATCTTTATGCCACATTGGAGAGAAAGTCTTTGGTTTTTTCCTTTGTATTCTTTGTATGGACAGCTGTTTTAGATTATACCTGACCTTCATAGCCTTGTCCTAGAAACTGCTATGGATTTGTTCTTGTCACATCATGAGATGGCTCTCAATTTAAAGCCCCACCCAAAGCCAGTCAACCAAAATACTTTCATTACTTCCCTGCCATGGCTGTGTTACAAGAGCCTGCATGGCAGTGATTCTGAACTTCTACTTTATCCAGTACTGATTCTGGTTTTGTCTTTTTTTTCCTCTAGGAAGGAAGGGAATTCTAAAAATATTAAAATAAATATTTTCAGGCTTGACCTTTGTAAGCAACTGATGACTCAATTCAAGCTTTTCAGGGCAAGGATATTTTCTGCAGGATGGTACCTACCTGCAAAGTAGGAATTTGGATTTTTCAAAGAATACTATGATAAAATGTGTTAAATGTAGAGGTGTTAAACTCAGAACTGTTTGGTGAATCTTTGGAGACTTCACTTGAACTTTGTGTCTTTCTGGGACCATAAGTCCACAAGCACTTAGCAGAAGTTTGGATTGTTTGCCCCAACCATGAGAGTTTTTATGTTTAATATGTAGTTTATATGGTAACTGTGGTTCATGCAATTTTCTTGGACACTAGAGGGATGGAGCTTTCCCTTTTTGCTAGACAAGGAAGAAAAATGACATCTCATTGCTTTAAATTAAAAAGATGAACAAGGCATCCACATGGAGAGTCCCAAACATCTTTTTCATGTAAGGAGCAGCAAGTGGAAGGTTTTAAATTCCCACCAGTGGTGCAGTCTCTAGAGATGCTGTTCAGATATGCCAACAGTATTCAGAATGAACTAAAACCTGTTCCAAGCTGTGCCCTGGTGATGTCTGGGAAGAGCAGCTGCCTTTCATGTGAGTGGGGTTGTCTGCACACTGTCCCAAACCCAACAGCAGTTAATGGAATGTTTCCTATAAACTTTAGTAGCTGGTAGTTATTTCTGGCCTTGTTTCTGTGTCAGGAGTAGTGCAGGGGATGTCAGGAAGCCAAACAAATCTAGTATGGTGGGATATTAACATGGTTTAAACTGGGCTTGGATTCTTCCTTGAAACTTCACTTTCCTTTTCAGCTTGAAAAAAACCAGAAATTCAGTGAAGAGAGTATTACCAAGGCCATTGGTGAAAATGCAGATGTCTTGATGCTGGAAGACATGTCAATGCAGAGAGAGCTGTGTGTCCTTTGTTTTCAAGTTGCTAATTATTCACAGGAAAGATTAAACCCAAGCACAGTTTTCCCAAATGATTTGATATTATACTCTGAATTTAAAGAACATTATGCAAAATGCTGATGGCAGAAAGGATTTTTGTCAGTACAAGGCTTCCAGGTTGTCATGGTATTTAGACTAATAAAATCTAGGACAACAGGTAGAATGGTTGCAAAATACACTGCAGCAAGACAGCTGATGTGGTGGTGTGTATCACCTGTGCTCTGTCATAGGGGGAATGATTTATTGCTGACCCTCTCCCCTTCCTTGGAAGGTGTAGCAGACTTTGATATGTGGGAATTACTTGCATGTGTGTCCAAGTCATTTGGTTCTAGCCATGTAGCTGTGGTCAGTTTGACTCATAGCTAGTTAATGTAATTTGGATTTCTCAGCCTGCAGTGCATGAAAGTATTAATTATGATCAAAATTGACATTATGAGCAAAAGTTTTGGTTGAATATAATTTTCAGAAGGCATCTGTGCCTTTTGGGCCTTGTTCCCAATTATGCAGGTTGTCTAGAAGATGTTGCTTTAAGCGTCCTAATAATATGGTTTTTCATCTGAATTTTGCATATTACAATTTCCATTTATACAGAGAAAATGGATGTGTCTTGAAGACAGTGTGTTTTTCTGGAAGCAGACATGCTGTGCTGTAGTTATAACATGTAGATTGTCCCACTCTGCCCTGCACTGATGTGACCCCATCCTGAGCACTGTGTGCAGTGTTGGCTGCCTCAGTCCAATAAGCACATCAGACTCTCAGAATATGTCTGGAGATGATTTTATGATGGGATATAGTATTTCCTTGGTCTCTCTTCTGGGATTTAATAGGAGGCAGGAATGTCAGTACATTTAATGAAAAATGGTGGTGGTCAGAAACCTTGGATGTGGAGAAGAAAAGGCAGCTGGCTACCTGTAAGGGACATTTGATTTCTTGCCTTTTTTTTTTTTTTTTTTTTTTTTTTTTTTCTCCCTTGTATTCTACAGTCTGAGATATAGGGAGCAGTTGGTAATAGGAACTGAGAGGCCAAGGAAGCCAGTGCTGAGGAAAATGAAAGCAGTTGTCAAGCAAAGGCAGGTGAGATCTTCTCTTGGGACTGCAAAGTTCATAAATCTGTTCTGCACCCTTTGTGGGTAAGGAATGCAGGCCTTGCACAGATTTGACATTTATGGGACTGCTTTACCAGCTGTAACTAACTGCTGTGGCCCTTGATCCCTCCTCATTATTTCCAGCTATGGCTCTTGAGAAAAGAGCAAAGGTCCCTGATATTCTAAAAGAAAACTAGAAATAGAGCTCTGTGTGTGTGGGATCTTTTACTTCCTTCCTGGTAAAAGGAGAAAAGTAGGAGAAATAAATTTATTCTTTATGCATTATTATGTAAGACAGTTTTACCAAAAATACTTGGGAATTATCTAGGGTGAAAGGAGGGTCATGCTTTTGTCTAACTATTAACAATTATCCAGTCTGTCTCAGCCTGTGCTTTTATTATTCCTGGATATTTTGACGCATTTTTCTGATAAACACTGGGAAATTAAAGAATTGTTGAAGTTGCTGTGATAGTTAAACATGAATCACATACTGTGCTGGTTGACTGGAGCTGTTAGCTCTCCTTTATGGGTGAAGAGGGACTGCATGGTAACTGCTAGGGGAGGCTGTGCTGGAAGCCTACAGCAGGTGCACACCCCAGGTTCTGGGCTTGTCTCTCAGATATTCACAGCCATGTGCTCTGCTTGAGCTTAGAATCATCTTATTCAGGGAAACCTTGTCCCAGGTAATATTTGGGAATAAGCAGATGTATTTCTATCCAATCTGTTTAAGAACCCTTGCCTACTTTGCCCTCTTTACTAGAGAAAAAAGTACTAATGTTTACTTCTCCTCTCATAAGACCTTGCTTGCTATTGACAGCTCGCAGCATTTAGAAGAAAAAGGAGTTTGCTAAAGGCACTGGGATTGCAGTTCAAGTCTCCCATTTTTCTCCTTTTCTGTCAAAAAATCCCCATGTTTCTTCCATCTCATAATTTTCTCAATCCCTGAGAGCAAAATATTACCTTGCTTTTTAAAAAAAAAAAAAAAAAAAAAAAAAAAAAGTTATTTTTTATTTTGAGAGCTCAAACAAAGTATCATGACTTTTCTAGTTTCAGGGCTTTGTGCTGTCACTTGTTTTGTCCATCTGCTGTTATGTCTGTGGGATGGGTTTTCTGCCCATCTGTGACTTCATTCCATTATTTGTGTGCCTGGCTCTGATCAGGCTTGTCTCCTATTAATTTGTTCTGAATCTGTTTGCTATTCCTAGTAGCAATCACTCAATGCTTCTCTTTTCACCTTATTTCTGCTTGGTCCATTTGATTAGTGTTTGTGTTTTCTCCTTCAGACTGTAGATGGTGGCTGGGGAAGGACAGGAATTAAGTCTTCATTCAGCCAGAGTAAACAGTGATGGCTTATACTAACACAGAGCTCACTTCAGGTGACTTCTTGCCAACCTGCTTTCACATTGGTGATTTCTCTTGACACTGACACTGCTCAGTTCATGGTTTTTTGCTTTAAGAAAGGCTGCTACTCTGCTGGTGAGAGTCCTTTCCCCACTGCTTTCCAAAAGAAATCTTCCCTGCTTTTATTTCTAGATTAAACCATAAAGACTGAAAAGGGCTCAGCATCACCACTTGTTTCAGCTGAAGCTTTGAGTGTTCAGGAAGGTCTGTTTTATTCATGTCCATGGTAGTGTTTATTTCTCTGTTTGAAAATGAGCAAGCTATCAGAATAAGTTAATGTAGGATGAGAGTCATGGAGTCTTCACTGAGCTTTTCACCACTTTCTCACAAGCCACTAACAGTCAGGCCAGCTTATCCAGAAAAAAATGCCCCTAGTTCTAAGTTCACTAAATGAAACCAGGGCCATTTTGCCCCCTCTCCCAACCTAGAATTGCATCTCTCTATCCCTCCTGGTTAGAGCATTATGCTGAAGTAAACTTGATTTGCTTTGTTTTCTTACAGTCATGTTATCATTCTATTGACCACATTACTCATGTATCACTGGTTTCTGGCACTTGATTTATTGTTCACCAAAGCAGCAGGATGATTTCAGTGTTCCAGGTAAACTACTGAAATCTCTAATTATTGGTTAGAAGTTGAAAAGGCAGTGAAAAAGGAAATAGAAAATATACTCTATTGAATGTTTTTGTCCCACATTTCTTGACTTCAGATGTGCCTTCTGTGGACAGTGTGTAGTTCCTTATGAAGATGTTTCATTTACTTGCCAAGCTCCTGGATTTTTAACAAGGTATCTGGGAGTAAGTTTTGTGGGTTGATTGACTTCTCTTCATAAAGCATAGAAATACAGAAAATACAGTTCTCCAGAAAGTCATTGTACTGTTGTAAATCCAGAAGCACCAGCTGTTGGTTTGGTTTTGCTTCAGGCTGAGTTTGAAATTGCTTGATGCATTAACATTTGCTTGATGCATTGATACATTGAGTGTATTTGCTTACCCTTACAGGGTTGGATCCTGTTAAATGTAGTTAGCTTAGTTTTGAAAAGCTTACATTTGTGGTGCTTCGTTTGTAGACAGTTTTGGTATCCTTTTAGCATTTGTTTTTCTTGAGCTTTAGTATATGCTCTGAGCCATGACTTAATGTAGCTCTTGTCTTAAGGATTAGATTTGCTGCTGTGAAGGGCTTTTCCTCCAGCTTGCTTGGTCCCTGAAGCAGAAAAGTGTTCAGCATTTAACTATTCCTTGTGTAGGAGGTGTGTAGAATTGACCATTTTGACTCCTATATGCCAAGTCACATATTGGTCATTGCTTTGCCAGTCTTTTCAATGATGTCTTACAGAGAAAAATATAATGATAAAATAATTATTCCAAACTTATGTCCACTCAAAATAAACAGAGCATACATGAAGTAAATCTCTAGTGTCTTTTCCCCCTTCCTGCTTGGGTGGAATTAGTATTCCCTGTGGGTGCACTGGTGTATAGGCTTTTGTCTGCAGAAGCAGGCATGCTCATAGTTTTTGCAAAAATCATTTCAGTGTCAGTCCAAGATAAAACTAGTAATAAAAGCTTCTTTTCCTTCTGAAAGTCATTGTGGACCAAGTCAATTTTATTATCTTGTCTGCCGTGTATGAGAGTCCTGGTGGATATGTTCTCAGCTTCTACTTTATTACCAAAATATGAACAGGAAAAGTAAAACTATTTAAAAATATTAAAAGGTAAGAGCATATCACAATCTCCAGGAGCTATAAGAAAATGATAAGAACTGGGGCATGAATATGTAGAAGAATTTTATCATGTCTCCTTAATCTCTCTGTGCCACAGCGCAGAGCCCTTAACTTTTTCTCCACTTGAGAACAGTAGATTAATGTTCTGAGTCGGAGCACTGAGAGGAAAATAAGAGAAAATGGAGTGAATTTCCATGGAAAATACAACCTGTTTCGTGCTTACTTTTCTTTAGCTCTGAGCTGCCCAAGTGCCATCGTCCTGGCTCCCGAGCCCTGCAGGTGGCAATCTTGTGCTGTCTGGGAGAGGCAATTCCAGCTGCAGCTGGGAGCCTGTGGGTTAAGGGCAAGAGAGAGAGCATGGCAGCAGATGAAAAGAGAATTTATTTTTTTCACTTCTATTCTTCGGCTTTTAAGTCTTACATCCCTCAATATTTCTTCCCAACTCCTTAATCCCCAGGACTTAGTGCAGCAATTAGCTGGCGAGGAGGTGAGGCAGCAGCGGTGCGGCAGCTGGAGCGTGCGGCTGGCAGAGCACAGCGGGGCAAAGCTGCAGCAGGATGCTCTCCATGCTTCCACCTCAGCACCCAAACCCTTCCTCCTGGAGCTTTTCAGGGCTCGAGTGGCATCACTAAAGGAGTCTCAACTTTGTTTTCCCTTGTGCAGCATGACCCCGATGTCACTAAGTTCACAACTTCCTTTAATTTCCGTCCAACAGAAATTGTTCCGTGGAAGGATGGCTGAGAAGGATGTGGCCCATTCCAGTTCTAGGGTTTGGTGATTATTCATCTTTTAGCCTTTATCAGCAGGATCTAGAAGAGTGAAGGTCTGAAATTTAGAATACACTTTGGAAAATGTATGCATTTTCTGGATGAAGATGAGAAAAAGAAAAAAAAAAAACCTTCAGTGACCAGTTTTAAGAGAAACAAGACTAATGTGAAATTTTAAGACTGTATTTGCAAGTAGTTTCCTGCCTATGTTCTTTTACAATAAAATAGACTTGGCTGTGTTTTATGTACTACTGAAATTATTGAAGTAATTCTTTCTCTTTCTGTGTAAATATATATATATAAAATGAGAGAGATATGTATGTATATATAGTATCTATCTATCTGTCTGTCTGTCTATCTATCTATCTCTGTGTATATCAGGGTTACACAAGGATTAAAATCTTAACAGCTGTGATTGGATCCAAGACATCTCTGACTCTAAAACTTCATATCCATGGATAGTTTTTTTTTTCCTCAATCTCTTTTGGGAGATGAGGAGGCTGGACAGACCCCCAAAATCTCTCTTAGACACAGCTTTGCAAAATATTTAGTTGATGTTGCATATTTCAGCAGAACACTCAATACACCAGGGAAATTTGGGAGAGAAAACCTGTGACTGGGAAGAACTGCAGAGCAGTAACGCTGTTCAGTTCAGTACAGGGAATCAATTTATGCAGCTGTAGGAAAGTAAATGCATTCAGAGCTCAGAATAAGGGACAGCAGTCCTGTCTGGATGTAAATCATGCTGCAAAATATCATAATCCTTGCTCTCATATTAGTGTATTGCTTAAAGAATTTCAAAACCTGAAGGGTGTAAGCATGGGCCTGACTTAATTCTGAGGTAGTATGGGGATGCAATTTTGGAATGAAATGAGCTGAATGAAATCATCTGGCCACTTGCACCCTTAATCTTTAGTTGATCTAGGCATGCAAAGGCAATGTATGAACCTGCAGGGATTTAAGCCAGGTGTAATTTTGTGTGGTTACAGGTCCATTTCCCTTGCAGTGCATCTGGCCCTGAGGTGAGCTGGCTTAACTGGTCTAGTCAAACTTTGGTTTTTCTCACTAGTGATTAACTTTCAGCAATCGGATCCTAGAGCTCTTTGTTTCCAAGTCCCCTCTCTTGAGAAGGGAGAGTGGAGTGGTTTTGTTGAATGGGCTGTTATTTCAATACACCTTAGACTTTGCTCTCATGCATCAGAGCAACACAAGTGACAGCCTGTGGTCACTTTCTTCTAAAGCTACAGATAACTCCTTGAATGAGAGTATGGAAAGAAGTGATGCAATAATGAAGATCTGCAGTGTAGTGAACTCCAGAGAGGCTGGTGCACTGGGAAGAAGGAAAGAAAGCTGCATGATGTGGTATTTTATTGCTTAGCATTTCCCTCAGGCTGACATTATTCATTCCTGTGTTGTTTTGTTTCTTTCCTTGACTAGCCACAGATTCAGATCTAACCCTAGTCTGGCCTTTAGTGAAAGTTAAATGGCAGCTCTCCACATGTAGAGAAATCAGACCTGCTTTTAAAGCTCCATGGGAGATGGAGGCAGGAGGCTTTTCTTACCCTAAGGCAGACAGAAGTGCTGCTGACTAAAAGCTTTTTTGGAAGCTATGCAATGAATTATCCCAGTGCACAGCTCAATTGGAGGGAAAAAGATCTAACAAGCCTGAGTAGGTAATTTTTCATTAAGGTGTTAGTGAAGCTTGACATTCTTAATCTTGTTCTTCTTCCACAACAGAAATCTGCTTCTAGCATAAACTGTGTTCTAGAGGAGGGCTCAACAGGCAAGTCCAAACAAACCTGTTCAAGAAACTTGTTTTTCTAGAAGACCTCCTCAATCACTGTGTGAATTTGGTTTTCCCTTCATAGGAAATGAGCAAAAGAAATGATTGAGGAGTAGTCAGACTTTGTGTGCTACAGCAGGCAGTTTGTTCTATGCTGAGCAACTTAAAGCTGAAACAGTTCTTTTTAATAGCTGTTCTTTACTAAATAGTTTTTTTTTTCTTCTTCTTTATTAAATGTGTCTGTCTCTTTCAAAAATATACTCTATATAGGAATGCTTCCACCAGAACATATGGATGACTTCTTTACTTGATTCTGTTACTTCATATCTTTGAATGATGAAAACAGAATTCTACCTTGTTACTGATAAACACAGAGAAAAATGTACTCTTTAGTGTGTGGATTAGTACTACCTTTATCATTCTGGGGCTGGAATGTCTTGCAAAACGCAAATGGAACAGTCTTCACACAGATCTCTGAGAAGGAAATGCTGTTGCACCTTTTAGACTGGAAAACTACAGTGTCTTTCCATGTTTGTAGTCCAAGTGCATCCATGCCCAGCATTGAAATGGCATTTTATACTTCTCCCACAGTCATGCAAAGAATCACACCAAATCTGACTAAAGGAAAATTGTAGTCTGGATCTAACAAAGGGCAATGAACTAAAGAAATGTCCATGAACTAGAAATTAAAATTTCAGGCCTGAGACCAATATGAAACTAGTTAACCTCTGTAAATCACAGTGCTTTGCCTTGTTGGAGAGATGCTATGGCACTTTCTTTTCTGACAGAAGGGAGGTTTCTGTGTTTGTGGGCTGAAGGGTTTCCTGTGTGTGAATGCTGGTGCAGCACTGCTGAAGGCAGACAAGGTTTTGCCGTGGTACAGATTACTGCTTTCAGATGCAGGCTTTGATTTTTGCTTATTGCCAGCCACCTGTAAATGAAACTGCCAACACTGCAGGAAAGGAAGGAGTCAAGATCCAAATAGAAACACTGCAAACCTTACTGGCATGGGAAGATGGGGATCTGCACTAAGCTCTTCAGCTTTTAAATAAATCCAGAGCTGTGAGTGACAGAAGCCAGCACCTTTTTGCTCTACTCATCCTCTCATAGAGAAGGGTTGATTGTAACTCCTCTCACCATTGGAAACACGAGTCCTTCTGTGGCCACAGAACTGGATTAGGATTGAAAGGGTAGCTGGGCTTTGGGCTGGTCTGTGGAAGGTCAGAGAGGAGAACTGGCAGCTGCTGTGGTGACCAGTGCCCATTGAGGGAGCTGGAAGAGGGTGTGTGCAAAGCTCTCCTTGCTTCTGTTTGAAGCACCTTTAAAACTTAAGCTGCTATGAAAAAATATGATGGAGGCATCTTTTTATTTTTTTTTCCCTCACTTAATGCTACATGGTAAATTTGTGTGCTTAAACCATAACTTTTTTCTTTGTAAAGTAACTGTTTTCTTTGTAAAATGTGTAGGTTTAAAAAAGCATTTTCTGTTTCTTTGTGATAACATTTGAACATGGCAGTTCTCAGGATAGTGAAGCTGTCTTTTAGTGGGAAGAAAGAAAAAAGCTATGTAATCTCGTAAGGTTTGGAATGTGGCTGTAATGGCCAGTCAATGAGAACCATTGTGGCTCGTTTATATTCAATCTATTAGTTCTTATGAAATACTTCCTAAGGGTCTGGGCACTTTAGGGCACAAATATAAAATGAGAGTACAGGGTTTTTAAAAAATCATTATTGGGAAAATGGCGATTTTAATAAAAACTTCTGTCTGATTTTTGAGTGATGCTGTAAAGAAAATTACTTGTACTGGGTCTTTTTAAGTAGATGTATTTAAATTTCTTTAACCTATTCTGATTTTCATCTTCAGAGACTGCTGTGCCTTAAATGTAGAAATTTTTTTAGCTAGAGCTGGTAGGAAATAAACCATTTCCTAAGGTGATTTATACTTCATGAGTTATCTATACAGATGATATTCCTACAGCTGAACTCTTAGAATAATTTCCCTTTGCTTTTTTGATAGTTTAGAAATGCTTCAACTATTCCTACTTAGACTGTCAAGTTGTATCTTCTGTTTTCCCTGAATTCTAGCAGTCTGCATTTTCTGGGATGTGTGGCTGCTCTTGGGCTTGGTCTGTTTGATGGAAGTGATTAACACATGCTAGCATTAACATCTTGAGAGATTACTTGGTTTTGTCTTGTGAACCCGTTTACTTTCCTTCATTGTGTTACCATTTCTGTCTTGTGAAATTGTTGTGTATTTTCTGGCAGTTAATACACATTTATTAGATTTTCAAGAGCCTTTGCAATGCAAAATTCTTCTGTATTGTTCTTTACAAGCAGCTCCTGCAGAATTCAGTAAATCATGTTACCCTGTTGCAGTTTTCCTGTACTGCTCTGGGTTCATAGCTGTTCACATGTTAAAAGCAACTGAGAAACTTTGTGAGAGTCTTTGTTGCAGGTGTCGATTCTAATTTTGCACAGCAAAGAAAACCTCAGGTGCGATATTTTCGTTCTGTATTTAGCTCCTATATATTCAGCATTCCCAAAGGCATGTAAAGCATTGCCAAACCCAAGTCTATGCTTGGTTCTGTGCTTGCAGAAGGAAGGATCTTTTTTAAATCAGTAGGGCAGCATCTGGTTTAGGCTGGAGTAACAGAAGACTTGAATATATGTGATTTTTCATTTGTCTAAAAGCAGGCCAGTAAAGGTTTGTCAGCAGTCAGTGACTTAGAGAATATTAGCTTTGGATTGTACTTATTTTTGTGGCAGCTCAGAGAGGAAGTTATTTGTGTGTGGAGTGACTAAATGGAGTTACACTGGTGCCCAGCTTCTTTAAAAACTTCTTGGGTTTTTTTGTTCTTTTTTTTTAATTGCCTGCTTTATGAATTCAGTCTCATCTTTTGAAAGTATTTTATTAAGGATCTATTCTCTCTGGAGAGAGAATGAAAGGATGATTGACCTATAACATACCTTATGATTGGCTTTGAGAATATGTTGGTGATGGGAAGATTATTGAAGACCAACAAGTGACTTCTTTTATACGTTTGCAGGTGGTAGGGGAATGGTAGTTGAGTTTTTCATCCTTTCCATCTACTGTTTCTATATAAATTCAAATTAAGAGGCACATTAAAATTAAAATAGGGTTTCCAATAGTCCAGCTTGTGTTAATGTTGATTCGAGTGTTTGTTCCTGGAACAGTGGTGACATTTACATGTGGCACAGCAATTTACATTTTATTACCAAATGGTAATAAAATGGCACAGTGATTTACATTTTGTTACCAAATCTTGAGGAATAGGATAAGGGTACAGTGAGAGTAAGGTAGAAATGTTTTTGTGTTTCAACATTTGCAGATCAATAGCTAAGATGTAAGCCTATATTGCTCCTGCTGCTGCAGAAGTGTCACACGTGGGTTGACAAAAGCTCCCTGGATTAGAGCACTTCAAGAGCTCACACTGACAGGCATTATCAAAACACCAGCTACATGGAATTGGTCTGTGCAGTGAAATCCAAGGGGTCTGCCATGCCCAGCCAGTGCACAGGGAAATTCTTTTAGTGGTTGCACTTTGTGTTTGTAGGTTTCCAAATGCAGCTGGAAATGCTCTGCCAGGTTAGGGGTGAGCCGGGGAATTGCTGGAGCAGGATGTGCTCGTGCCCCATCTCCTCTGATTGCATCCCTCTGTCTCCACACCAGAGTCCATGATGCTCAGGCTATTTATGAACACAGTCTCACATCAGGACATACCTGGTGCATGTGCTGCTTCCCAGGGAGAAGGTGTTACTGGATGACAAAACATTGTCTGATTGACTGTGCAAACTGAACATCAATGATGAGTGAAGTTACTCTTACCTTGAAAGTGTTGGACAACTTTTTTGAAGAAAGATATAGATAACTGAAGGAATTTGGCATGCTCAAGTTAAATTAAACTAAATTAAGAGAGACTAAGTATAGTGATTTCAGGTTCCAATAACTAATTGCTTATGGATAAAGGAGGAAGAGTGTCAACTCTTCTCTTGGATCAGCATAGGATCAGTCTGGTCAATCACTGGCAGTCTCTGGAGGAGACAGCAAGTGTATTAACTGATACTTCACTCAGTCTTTAATATTTAGCAACAGCTTTTCCCAATTCCTCTCTTCTTAGAATGTGATGACAGATAAAGCAATAGCTTGAATTATTAAAAAAATTTCTTTAAAAATTTATCTCCGACAACATTGTTGATAAAGCATCAGGGACAAGTTGTACTATAAATGAGCTGTATAAGAAGCTGGTATATAGTTTTTTGTTGTCAGTTTGGTACTCTGAGGAAGTTTATACCTCTGACAGCTGACCTCTGGATGCATTCCAGGGTAACCTGAAAAGATGAACTGTATTCCCTCTATAAATAGGGAAGATGAACATTTGAAGACACGTCCCCTCATTCTCTTAATAGGAAGAATGTTGTGACAATTGATAAATCAAATTATCACTTTCAGGGCTACCAGACTAATTATGACTCCTGAATAATTCATATCTTTAGAGTATGTTGATCTGTGTTGGGACTGATCTAAGGGGAGGGTGATACTTCTCTACTTCTTATTTCCTGAACATGCCATAATGGTCTTTTTCAGAAGTACTACTCCAAGTATTACTGCTTTTCCACCATACAAATACAAGTAGGGTTTTGTTCTGAGGTAAAAATTATTATTACAGCACAGAAAGTAGTTTTGTTTAATGTTAATAGAAATTTATTCTCATTGTCTCTAACAAGTGGTAGGTGGGGAAGACAGGGAGTAAAAATTGGCACAGAGAAGGTAGCCAGTTTTAAAGAAACTAAAAAGTTGTAATGGAATTAAGACTAGAGGAAATACTAAAAATATTTTGAGAAATATCAGTCTGTGAGTTTTTGGTTTAATTGATTCAGCATTTGAAACTCCATGATTTTGGGATGGGGAATTAATTCTTTTTACTTTCTTCCATAATTTAAATAGAATTCCGATCTTTTCAAGATAAAATCTCTCCCTGCAATTCTCTCTGAGTATCAAATAAAAGTTCATTGAAAACATGAGGAGTGAAAGACAGTGTGATTTTTTTTCTTCTTTCTCCAATCAAAGGTATTTGAGTCCCCAAGTTACAAGGTATTTAGGTTTCATCTAATCCTCTGCCAGAAAATTCCTAACTAGTGTTGTTCAAAACTGGGAATAGGATTCACAAATGGCTTGTACTTGGCCTTGTGCTTGTTCATTATTCTTGGGGACAGGAATCCTCCATGCATTGAGGCACATATATATTGATTTAAAAAAGTTCAAAACCAGCACAGGGGGAATAGTCTTTGCTATCCAAATTGTGGCCATAACTACTAGATCTCTAAGAATGTCTATTTATATCATGCATATATTGGAGTTTCTGTCTTCTTTGTGGTTTTTTTTTTTGTTTTTTTTTTTTTTGTTTTTTTTTTTTTTTTTTCTTTAATGTAAGTGATAATTCTGTTGGGTGTGTGTATAGTCATGTAGTAGCCTGTCTGAGGAACTTTGGGGCATACTGCAGAATTTTATTCCCATAAATGCTTTTGAAGTTGGAGTCTTTGAAGGAGCTCTAAAAGAAAAAATATCCAAGAGTTATGTGAGCTGCATTGGGGATTGGGGGGAGAGGGAGACATATGTTCATAATCATCTAGTTTGTAATGGTCTAGAATAAATTATTGTCATCTTAAACTGAGTTATTTTAAGTGATGTGGGAATTATTTCTTTAATACATAGTCTTTGTGAAAAGCTGATAAGAGAAAACATTGCAACTCTCATATAGTATTATGATCAAATTCTAAATTAGGAATTTGAGTGACTTGCATTAAAATTAAATGTAACAACCAGTTCAGTTAAAAGTAGGTAGAAATTTAGAGGTGTAACTTCTTGCTTCCTATTGATCCACCTGATCTTGTTTGAAAATCTTACCATACTGAAGTGATGAATGATGCTGAAAGTTCTAGGAGGCATCAAAGATGTGGGATTTGGCAAAGTTTATGAAATGTTATTTTTCTCTCCCTTTTCCCTGAACTGAAACTGGGAAAAGAAGCCTTTGGTTTGCATGGGAACAGTGGGACATCGTAATGAATGAGGGGCTCCTTGTTCACAGCAATTAAACCTGTCCATTTTGCTCCCTATTTCTTGTTTAAGCAACTAAGTATGTTAAAGCTATTTTTGTTTTGTTTGTTTTTTTGTTTGTTTGTTTGTTTGTTTGTTTGTTTGTTTTCTGGCCTTAGTTGTTTCTTAACTCATATTGCTCAGTTTGATGTTTTTGTTTCACTTTTCTATTATATGAAGGCAGGATTTTCTTCAAGACCAAGTGCCCTTTAGGTCTTTTAGCTAATGGAGAACTGAGTGGAACTGCCAATTTTGGATGTTATGCTTCTTTCCTCTAATGTGAGCTGTAATTGAAATGATTGAGGTTGATAGATCAGTTCATGGCCAAATAAATACATTTTTCCTTTAAAATGTAGGGGGCAAGAATAGTCCTTTATCCTTCTGAGAGATTAAAAGCTTCCTTAATGGCACTGTGCTTGTATTTATTTATTTATTTATTTATTTATCTAAAATGGGGCTTTTCTCACTTTACTGGGGAGAGAAAAACCCCAGAGTGGAAGAAGCAATAAATTAAAAAACATTGTTTTTTACCCTCCTTTATTAAATTATTTTAGATTAGCTGGTGGTTCACATTTTGAATCAGGTTCATTTCAACAATGTGGAAATGACATTTGCAATTTAGCTGCTCATGGATTGACTGTTGCCAAAACAAGCTTTCCTTTTCTTGTCAGAATAGGGTCTAGTAAAAAGATAAATAAAATGAATTATGAAGAAAGTAATTTTTAAACATTATTGAATGCAGGTAAATCTGCTTTCAGGAGGCAAGGAAAACAAAAGTGAAAGATACCTCTTTCCTTGTCCCATTAATCATGATTGAAAATGCCAGTGTAAATGCTCAGGGTTTATATGTTGTGACTGTGGAAAAAACAAACTCAGGTAGACCTCTGGAAAATTAGCTTTAACTATTTATTAAATATCACACTTTAAAATATTATTCTATACCTGCATTCCCTCTTCTTCAGACATACAGGTAATCTGGGATTCTCTCAGTTGGGTGTCATAGGTGAAAACTTATGATTTCACCTTTCAAATAAGCTTTTAAATAAGGAGAGAATGCTGGGTCTCTGTATCATTCTAGGATTTTAGACAGTAATCTGATGGCCTGACTTGATGGTTTTGGATGGCTTTGTCCTGACTGGGTTTGCAGTAAATGGCTGAATGTTTTTTACTCTAGTTTCATTAAGCTTTGTATATTTGTAAGCTGGCTGTGTAAATACGTCCACAGCAGGCACACAGGTTGATTTGTGTTTTCATTAGCTTACCAAGGATCTGTCATTGTCCACAGAAATCATATTGAGAATAACCAGAAAATAAATAGGCTCTTGTAATCATACATCCATTTAATCTACAGGTATTGTTCCAGAAATGGACTTCAGGTCTTGATTCAGCAAGAGTTTAATTTTGTGTAAGTATTCAAAGTAGGAAACCTCTGGCATCCAAACCAACTCATATGACTATGATGCTTGTGTGCCTGTGGCATTAGTAAAGTCTTAATTTCTAAGTTCTTTGGGAAGGAATCTTTGCAAAGCTGCCAGTGGGAGTACCCTGCTCTGTCACACTGCATCAGTAGTAATGTTACAGATTCTCCATGGGCTCAGAGTCAGAGCAGAGATTTCTTTGGCCAATGCCTCTGAGCTGCTGATAGCCAGAGATTGTTATGGTGTTGAAGAGAAAAGGGAATGAAAGTGCTAATTTCCTCTGGCAGATAGTCCATGTTAGAGGGGGGCTTAATCAAAGCATCATTACTTTAATGAAATTCTCATATAAAATGCAGGACACTTGATATAATTTATCTAAATTAATTACTCTCTGCTACTAAAAGCAAGTTGTATGAAAAATTATTTGTTCTGCCTATTCATCCATTCTTTATCAGACCTTTTCCTACTCTGATGCAACGTAAAGAGCAGAAGCAGCCTTTTTCATGGTGCTGAGTGGATTAATTTGCATTGATCCAAGGCTAATAGATGAGTTATTTCACCCAAGACAGCACTCAGTAGTTTTAATAACATAGTATTTTTCTGTGCCTAAATTAACTATCATTTTACAAGTAAGCAAAATACAAAAATAATTATTTTTAATTACTATTTTCAGGGTTTTTTTAAAGTTGTAAAATAAATTAAAAAAAACATAAACCAGCCAATTTCATGTGTGCATACTAACACAAATCTCTCGTAGGATTTTGTGCTCATGTTACAAATAAGAAAACTCCTAACATTTTTCAGATTATAGATTGTGTTTACACTTCAAATTTATCTGAAAAACTCAGATGCATCAGATAAAGAGCTTCTCCATCCAATTAGTGTAAATGAAGACAAATGCCTCAGAAGCAAGGTGAATCAGCTTTAAAAATACTGAAGTATTGCCCTGTGGGACGCAAAATGTGAATCCTGAGTAGAAATTATGTCTTAAACTTTATTGCCCATAAACCTGTTGTTTTAAAATGTTAGGGATGATCAACAAGAATAAGCAAAATCTGAATAGCTTGTTTCTGATCTGGCTTAAATGTTGAGCTTCCTTCATGGCACCAGTAGAACACTGCAGCGTGGTGTTTTCATGGATTGGGGTAGAACCATATCCAATTTTTTGATATGGATTTGGGTTTGGTGTCCAGTTAGGGGCTTTAGTGCTGAATTTGCAGGGTAACAGAGGCAGTACTTGGAATCTGAGACTCTGAAGTGCTCAGGTTGTTGGGAGGAGGATGCTGGTTGGGCAGAGCAGTCACTTTGACCTTGGCTCAGCACAGTTTTTGCCACCTGAGTGCCTGGGCCAGGTTCTGTGGGACTGCAGGGCTGTACATCCAATGTGTCTGTGTGCAGAGCTGGCATCAGTTGTCTCCATGGTCCCTTTGTGGTCCTCCCATGGAGATACAGATAATGACATGTGGTTGCTGAGCTGTAACAGTGTGTAGTATTAAAATCAGATTGTCCTTGCAGAAACAGGCATGGGTTTTCAGTGCTGGTGCCTGTTGAAAGCTTGCTCACAAACTGAGACTGGATTGTGTATGCTCTTCGTCTTGTCTGAGCACACAAGCCTTCATTTTCTTAGTGGGGAATTCCTAAACAGTTTTTTAAAAACATGATTCACTTTGATATGTACTAGGAGCAGCTGTTGTGCTGGTTCTTAGCTCTCAGCTGGTACCTAAAACTGGCACAGTGTCTGCAGCACAAGGCTGATCACAAACCTCTGTTCAGGGCTCTGTCACACAGAGCAGGGCTGCACAGAGGGAAAGCAGCTTCTCACCAGCTCATCTCATCTGAGTGGGGGGCTGTCATGGCACAACTGTAGCATAGATGCAGAATCATTTACAGCCACTGTGTAAGCACCTTGAGCTGTGTCCTGTCATACATACAGCTTCACAAGGCAAGAAACAGGGAGAGGGTTCAGCATGATTTTTAAATAGCTGAGACATAGCCATTAAAACTATCTTCATTTTTATAGTAATGTGGGATTTTAAAAACAACTAATGGAAGTATTTCTAATGTTACTCTATGAGCCATTCTAATACTTCTGTGTAGTTATAAACTTAGTTGTCATCCTGGATATTTTTCCCAGCATTTTCACTTTATCTGGGAAACTTTAAGCCAACTTATTTGTTCTTCTAACTTTTGAGCTTTGAATATTGAAGTTCTTATCAGAATGTTCTGTTATTACTCAGACTATGTGAGCCTGCCAAACTTTGTTTTGCTCAGGTTTCATGAAGTCTTGATTCAGAAAAGAAAAAAACAAATGTTTCTCAGTGTGTGCCCAGAATGCACAAAGGCTTTTTCCCACAAACAGGTCCTGTCTGCTGAGGAAGGTTTTGTGGAACATGTCCATTCAGCCTCATGACTAGTATATTGACTTGTAGGTGGGCAAAACAGTGCAAACAGAATAGTCTTTGGGGGTCTTTTGAATGAATGCACAAGTGCTGTAAAGGAAACTTGTGTTTCTTGTGTATTCTGGATAGTGTCTATATAGGTCTAAACCCAGTGGAGTTTCTCTCATATTTAGGGAACATTGAAGCAGAGAATGATAAGTTTGAATAGATTACCTTCAGGAAAAAGTCAGGCAAATTACTGTTCTGGGTTTAAATTTGAGCGATATCTGGAAGAGTCCGGATAAGCACCTGACCTTTGCAGTGCTCATTTGAACTGTGTGAAGGCAGCTTGCTGGTAGCTGGAAGTCCCTAGCTTATATTTTCCTTTACCTGTGAGACTTTGATTTTCCCCCCACAATTGGCTTTGCTTGCCTTTGGTTCTTGGCAGTAGCAGCTTACTCCCTGGCTAACCCAAATGTGCTCAAATTCGGGTGGGAAAGGCCATTTTAGGCAAACCTGAAAACAAAGGTCAAACTGACATCATTGCATATGCTGCTAAAACATGACAAGCACAAATTTTACCAGCTTGGTCTAATTAAAGCCTCTAGGCAGACATGGTTAATGGCTTCCAACCTTCCCAGTTTATACTGGTCCTATTTTCACTTTGTTTTTTGCAAACAAATTAAAATGGACATTGCAGCATCCTGAAATCACCCTTTGGCTTACTTCTGAGACTTGACTGAAGCCAAAGATATGCAGGTGGTTCTGACAGCTGCACTCAGCAATAGACCCTAGACTTGTGCCCACAGAAAGTAGGTTAATCCACTGCTTCTGGCATCATGGCTTAGAAGAAACTCTTTGAAAATACAACTGTGGTATATTTCAGTTGTACACTGAACTCTGTTTCCCTTTCCACTGTTAAAATAAGTTTAGTGAGATTTTCTTCTCCTTTGTTAGCAATTGTTAATTCTAATCCTTTTATTTTTTTGAAATGCAGTATGTTTCAAAACTTGAGTTTGCTGAAATAAAAAATTGAGTGGTGTTTATCTTTTTGGCAGATGGAACCAAAGTGCACTTGCAAATATTTGTAATTGTTACATCTATGTGGGAAATTTTGTAATTTATTTCTATTAAGAAAAATACAATCACTTCAATAAAATCAGTCTTTTGGGCAAGTCAGGTTTTTGCTTTGAGCTCTGATGAGCTGGTTTTGTTTCCACTCAGTGTAAATGTGGTTTCAGATTAGAACACATGAATAACAAAAAGGCAAAATAACAGGCATGTTAATGGGCACTGATTAAACTCAGTGAGAGACAGATGCATTATTCCTACATTATTAACTTTCTGACACAGTTTAAATTGCCATAAATTAAATTTGCATGAATGGTTTGGACCCCCTGTAGAATAAAATGCTTGGTTGTGGTAATAAAGTAGAAGGAACTTTAAGTCAAAGGTGAAATCTTAACTGATTGAGAGCTGGTGAAATTTCTTATCTGTGTTGACAGTGCAAATTCCTTGTACTCTGGGTCACCCTAGTGGGACCAAGCATATTCACAGTAATTAAATCACTCTCCAGCACCTCTCTTTCTGAAATTGAGGCTATAGGCTGTTTGGGATATACTTTTCTTGCTGTGTGTATGGGCCCCAGGGAGGTGGGAGAACCCAAACACTGGAAGGAGAACAAGGGGAATGGAGACAGAATTTTACATAGTTTTTTTTTTTTTTTTTCCTTTAGTACATACATGCATTTATATCTGGTTTCTATGAACTAGACTTTATCTGAAAATCAGATCTGAGTATTACAGTGAAGTTTTAGGTAATAAAATGTTCAAGTCCTTTTGAAAGTGGAGGAAAAATTTAATAGTTGTATACAGTCTTAGGAGATGGAGGACTTGGGCAGCTGTTATTTAATGCAAAACAATGTTTAAGATGTGTTGGTTAGGAGTTTTTTTAGGATGGATTTGTTTAATGAAGAGCTCATAGTGGGTTTATTGGAATTTATTAACTCTTGTATAATATAAGAATAGATATTGTTTCTTAATACAAATAGTTACTAAGTATTATTAGAATCTGTACTACACATGGAAAGCAGATGAGCTCATTCACAGAAACAAAGCAAACTGAAAACAATATGTAAGCAAATATTTTCTTTTAAAGTGTGTTCTGCATTGAGAACTTACCTGATGTTGAGGCTTGAATGTTGGTCATTTTGCTTCTGTGTAGTCTTCTCTCTAGAAAACATTGGTTCCCTTTTTCTTTCCTGCCCCTTTGCCAAGAAAAAGGAAGCTGTTTTCCAATGAGGACTTTGTTTCTTATTCATCCAGCTGATTACTCCATCAAGGTGAATGTATTGAAGTAGTTGGAGATGCTGAACCTGTGGCTCTGCTGGCTGATTTATTTGAAGGTCCTCATTAAGTTTTTTTCTTCAAGTGGATTTTTTCCAGCCTCACCTCTTGCATCTCTAAGAAGCATATTGTGCATTCATACAGCAAACCATTTCCCCTTCCTTTCCTGCTTCTCCCTTTTTTTCCCTTCCTTACTTGATGTCAGTTATTTCATGATGTGCTATGTATGAAGATTGTTCAACCTTAAAGTCATCTGATACCTTTTTTTATTCCACTTGATTAAGATAAATATGCTCTGACTTTATTCCATATTACAAAAAAATCACTGGGGGAACCTGAAGAAATTATATAAATGTTTAAAACTTATAACATCTTTTAAAATATCATTATTGAAATTGGATAATTAATTTTACTTAGTAATTATATTTCACTAGTAACAACATTTTCTAAATGCTTAAGGAAAAGATGGCATGATTATGTTCTGGAGGCAAAGAAAAAACTTTCTGATGGATTGGATAAATGCTTTTCATCAGGCAAGAGGGACAATGACTATTAGTGTGGGCAGCAAGAAGAAGTGAAAGCCAAGCCTGAATTGTTCTTGTGTCTAATTGAACAAACCCTTGTTTTGCTTTCTCACACGTTTAGTTTTATGACTCACAGTTAATGTGTTTTTAGGGGAAAGGTGTGGAGAGAACAGCTATCTAAAAAGGCCACTGAAAGAATATTTGCCTGTGCAGTTGCAAGTGGGTAAAAAAAAACCATGTGAAACTTGAGCTTGTATTGAAACATTGTGCTGAGTTGGACATGTTCATGGCCCTGCTTCATATCAGAAAATGATGATGTGACAACTCATCAAAAAGTTGATCATGGTTTTGAAAATTACATTCTATATCTGGGAGACTTTGATTTAAAATTAAATCACATTAAAAAAATCACATTAAATCACATTAAAGAGAGCAGGTGCACAGTGTTGAGTCAGGCTCTGTGCAAATGTGTCACAGCTCTCACCTGTGTTGCTGCTTCTAGGAGAGCTGTGAGGTCTCCTCTTGTTTAAAAGCTCTCATTGCACCCTGCAGGGACATCAGATTTCCTTAGTGAAACTCCTTATTTATTCTGAATTTTAGTGACTTGAGAGACTATCAATAAAAACTTTCAAAATAGACCATTGGCTCAAAGTATTAAGAGAGAATTTTTATTCTGTGAGTCTGATGATAGTGATGATTCTTGAGCAAAGGCATTAGTTGAAGCATTTCCAGGAAAATTATTGCTGAAATTATTTACAGGAATCACCATCTATTTTGATGCTTGGGTTTGCTTGATGCAGCAAGGCTGGAATCACAAAATAGATTCCTTTCTGTGAAAAGAACTTCTGCCAGAACAGAGTCCATGTCAAATGTATACCTGATAGTTCAGTCCTATGCAAGTGTTGAATGGCTTTGCATTTTTACTGTTTTGGCCAAATATACTGATTTATGGCAGTCTGTAAATGTTAATAAATGTTATTTAAACCTACCTGTTCCTCTGGCCTTCCAAAATGCCTGAGTCATATTAAATGAGTTTGGAGTTGAATCATCAATAGCAGGGTGCTGCCTATTACTCTACGTTGTTATTTCACAGGTTAATTGTGTATTGTCTTGAAAACCATACATGTATTATTGCTTAAAAGTACATGCTTTGAATCATAAGGGGCTGTATAACATTGACTGGGGTTGTGGTTGGAGACAGACAACACAACCCTCTGTGATCCATGTGATTAAAAAGCTCTCTTTATTGTTCTGCACCCTCCTTAAATAATAGGGGGTCTGAATTTCCTGGGCACACACATGTGATTAGTTAATATGTTGTCATTTCCTTGGCCAAAGATACATCTGCACTTGGGGCTCAGTGGATTGGCTGGGATTCTCTGTATTTGTTCTAATCCATCCTACCACAACTCACCCAGGTACCTGCCTGCTTACAGGCTGGTTGAGTTTCAGGTTGCAGCTTTTAGACCAGCTGCAATGTGACAGGCCTGGGGGAGCTCCTTTCTTTCTGTATGTTTGGGGGTTTTTTCCCCACCAGTTGGGATCTCCAAGAACTGGAAGTGAAGGAACATAGCTGAGATAATGATTTTTTTGAACCTTTAGTCTGTAGACATGTAAAGTATCAGACTGAGATGCAGGAGATGTGGGTGGAACAGAGGCTCTTCAGGCTTTTCCCTTCTGTCCCATGACAGAAGCAGATGGGTGGATGAGGTAATTTACCTATCTGGACTCAGTCACAGCCACCTCCCTGCTCTGGACTTCAGAAACCAACTTGCTGTTATGACAACAGGATACTGATTTGGAAAGGATATGTATAGACTGTTTATAGAATCTCTAAAGTAGAAAGACTTTGAATATATGTTGTCACATATATTATAAAAATAGTAATATAGACATTGTAATCAATATAAACTGTGATTACATAACCAGTGCTGCTTTCTAATACGTGGAGAGAATATTCTAAATAATGTAAGGAATTAACAATTCATTTAAAGCAGACACTTTGATCTTCAAATAAGTCATTAAACACAACCTTTCAGATTTTTGGCATTGTTATGTTTCAGTATTGTAATCAAATAGCTTCAGATGTACATACATGAGTCATGTACTACTTTTGCTTTTTGTAACTCAATCAACAAATGAAACGTAAGTGAAACAGTTTATTTTTGCTATATAAAAGCCTCACATTTTATTCAGATCAGTCTTTTTAGCATTTGACATGATGACAAGAGTTTGTTATATATTAACTGCTAGAAGAACATACCTAATGAGGTTGTTTTATTTTTGTCATGACATCTGTCTTAAGCTGTTTTTTAAAACAAAATGTAGACTACAACATGGCTTTGTTTTAAGAGGTGTATCCAGTGTCTATGTTCTACTAGCTGAATTTTGGAATAATGAAAAATGGATTAATATATGTGGCATAAATTAGTATGATCCTGTCAGTTCAGACACACTTAATCTCCATGTCTAGTGATGGGGGGAATGTTCTCATGTTCTTTTTCTGTGTGACTGAGGTTTCTTGTGTAACCAACCCCAGCTCTTATGTGGTGATGAGAGATTCCAGTCTTAGGAAGGGAAGATCTTCACTGTAAAATGCAATGGTATATGTGCTGGAGCTTTTTGTGATCCAAGTGCATTTATTTTATGGCAGGTGTTACAGACTTGTATGAAGTGATTTACTGCTATGGAGCCATTTGAGTAGAAACTCAAGCAAAAACATATTTGTAGCAGTTTTTGTTTGTTTTGTTTGTTTTAAAACTGATTCTGCCTTGTGCTTGCCTGCAAAGTGAAATACTCCATGACAGGGATGGAGAAGAAGAGATGTAAGCTGGTATGGCTGAGTAACAGCTCTGCTGACACTCTTGTTCTGAGAGGAAGTTGTACTTTCTTCTAGTTTGGCATTCCACATACTGTGGTTTATCTTTAAAAAAAAAAACCTACTTGGTATAAGAAGGCTTGACCAAATGGAGTGTATTTACACATTAGTTAGAGTTGAAAAGTTGTTTGTTTACCTGTATCTAGAATGTGCTAGTCTGTGTAAATTTTGAGTAAGGGGAAATCCTCTTCAGTTTTGAGAGAAAAGGCAGCTTTTTAAAGGAAGACCTGAATGCCTCTAAGAAGTGTTCCAGGTTTTGGTAGCATGCATATTGTACAGGTTTCTTCCCATATTAAACCATTGCAGTATGAGAGTATTTTTGTTTTAGTTCTTGTTTTTTTCATACTTGTAAGTGTTGACAGTGTCAGATAACTAAAATACTACATGCAAGAGCCAGAAGAAATGACACAGCAGAACTTGGATGTTGGAGGAAGGATTGAAGTGAAATCTAAGTAGCTTTTATGCCTCTGAGTGGAGAATGTACTTTGTAACTGCCTAAAGGGATTTTCTCTTTTGATCATTTCAGCAAAGATGTACAGTCTGTGTAAAGCCACTAATCAGAGTTAACTTGAGGGAATCTAGGATGAACCTGCTTGGTTTTAATTAGAATTATTTAATAAGCAATTACCACTGCTGTCTGCCTGCAGAACCAAAAGGGGGAGTGGTGTTTCAGGGTTTGTCCTGAGGAAGGAACTAGTTCATGTCATGATACTGAGACTCAGGTTTCTGCTACCTTGCTATGAGAAGGAATAAGAAAATTTTGCTCTATTTGTTGAAATACAGTGAAAATGTAATGAATGTGAACAATAAGAGTGTGTTACCTTCTAAATAGGTGATATGAGTTCACAATTCATTTTTTGGTAGGTTTTGAAAGCTTGTGACAAAAACAGCATTTGCAAGATCAAGAGAAAGAACTAAAAGCTTCATGTGTAAAAACTTTATATTTCTTCTATTTGAAAAACCATCTTGATGGCAAACTGCAGTTGAAATACTCAAATATTCTATCAGCTTGATCATCTTTTAGTAATCTCTGCTACATTTTCCCAAAGGCTGGCAGCACAGCTTTGAGAGCTCTTCATTTTTTCTAGATGACTGCTTAAGTGATTTGGGAACCAAATTCTCTGGTCTCTGTTCCTAGGACTGGCTATCTGATCTCTTGGAATCCAAAGAATAAAGCTGGGCTTATGTGCCTCAGATTTATTATTAGATTTGTCCTTATGTTTAAAAAAAAAATCCATTACCTTCCTTTCTTTGTACTTGTGAAACAGCTAAAGCTGTGCAAGAGCTGTCTGAGTGCTTGGACAGAAAAATCAGACAGATGGTTTCTATTATCAAATTATTTGCTTTTGTGGAAATTAGATATTTTGTTTTAGGAATACAAGTGATTTTCTTTTTTTTCAAGAAAAAGAAGCAGATGAAGAAAAGCATTTCATCTGCATCTTGGCAGATGAAGAAGAGCATTTTTGTAATGGACTGACTTGATGCTAAATTGCACAAGAATGAGCTGCTGTATTTTGCAAATGCTGGAGTGGTGGGGTGCTGTGCTGGGTCTGCAGGGTGAGCTGGGCTTGCTGCATGCACTGCACTGGGCTTAGGTACCAGGCATGGACTCAGTTTTGGGAATGAATGTGCTCTGGTCAGGTCTGCACAGAGTCAGTTTTTCAGCTGAAGCACAGCCCTCTTTGAGCCTTGCATAAGTGGCTGAGATCAGTAATTCACCTTGGTTTTGCAATATGAACATGTTTCAGGATCAAAAGGTTCAGATCAGTAGCTCACTTTGAATTTGCCCAGCCCTGTGGCAGCCTCCTGCCCAGCTGGCCTGTTACCTGTATTCAAGAGGAAGAAAGAGAGAACTTCTTGGGATTTGCTCAGTTTTAAAATGTGTGTTCACAGAGGCTTGTTCAGCTTTCTCAGTGGTTTAACAGGTTGTCAGTTCAAAAAACCAATCACTGATTGGTTTTTATCAGACAGAGGAAGCTGTCAGAACTCCTTTAAAAATACATTATTTCCATGGATTTCTCCTTCCTTCCTCACTAAATGTCATATGTGCAAAACCAGCACAAATATGAACTTCTTCCAGTATCAATTTTGTCTTCTACCATGCTGAAGTCTCTGGGAATTTCACTGTATTTATGTCAATAGTTCAAGACTTTAAAGTGAAAAACTTGTACAAATGCTGAAATACTAGGCAGTGTTGCCTGTATTGAAGCAAAGATTAAATTCAGCCTTGATATTAGAGTGTAAATTGAAATTGAAGTTAGTTTATGTAGGGGAAGAATTCTCTTTTGGTCTCTCAGATGCCTCACTGGGGAAAAGACAAGAAAAATATTAAGTGAAAAAGAAAAAGAAGTTGTGTGGGAGAAAGAGGATTATATCATCTCATCTTCTCAGGCTAGAACTTGCAATGAGGTGGAAAAGGCAGTCTTGTCTTTTATGGGCTTTTGTAGAAATACACAGAAATGCAGTTACTGCCATTAATATGCAGAGTACTGAAGTTATGCTGGGTGCAAGAATGTGCCTGCAGACCTGCATTAAAGGTTTAGAAGGTTTTATTGTTTGACACAAAATTGTGATGCTGAAGTTTCAGAAAAGTGGAAAAAATGTCAGGAAATAAAAAATGTTTCTCCCCTGCTGGAATATTTAAGATTAATTATTAAGTAACTTGGTAAAAAATTCACACTTGCTTCAAGGTACTCTAATTGGATTTACTTTAATGTACTGTCCTATCTTACTGGAAGAAATATTGAAGGTTTTTTGACAGTTTGAGTTTGATAAAAATAATAATGGAATCCTCTCAGTGTTATATACAGTTTTACAGTAGACACGTAACCAAAATGAACAACCAACTAATTTCAAGTTGTGAGAAATATAGTTGCAAAATGGTAATTTACTTTTTTACTCTAGGTTTCTTTGGCCACTGTTGTTCATGGGAGATTTCTATAACTTCATTCTGTTTGTAGCTTGGACTTAGTTTAACTTCCAGACTGAATTTGCTTAGAGCCAGTTCTGGTAATCTTGCCATATTTTGTGTGCTACCGTGGTCTTAAATAGTTTTTATTACTGGGCTTCTTTGGGGTGTTTTTGTTCACCACTTTGATGAATTTTATTTTCCATCACTTCTTAGAGTTTCAGAGAGTGCAATAAGAAATGAATAAGAAATGACTTTAGTTGGTATCTAGAAGACGTAGAAGGGTCTTTCTGTTATTTTAGTACCTGATAAGAGATGAACCATCTGGTAAATTGCAGCTTACAACTTCCTAGGGACAAGTGATGCTTTTAAAAGATGCTTCATTAACACTAATGATATTTTTATACACTGCTTTACAGAAAGGTGAGTAATTTACATTTTATTAACATTGAGAGAATTGGTGAGTGTTAAGTACAGGCTGTTATTCCTTTGTTCAGAAGATGCTCAGGTATAACTTGGAAAGGTTTTGGATTTCTCTCTTGTCTCACGTTTATGAAGTATATTTGAGAAGGAAACTGCAAAATTCCAGTGCACTGGAAGTTTCTAGGAGCTGGGATCTTATTCAACACACTTTTTACTGACTTGAAAGTACTATAAAATAATGATAGGCTATTCCATGTCATTATTTGTGTTGCCATCAGCTGTATTTCTTGAGGATTCAGTGAAAAGGCATTTAAAACCTTGTAGTGCTGTTGTACATGTCCTATATAAAGTGCAGAGATGGAGATAATTCTTAAAACTTTTTACTTTAATGCTGATCACAGAAAAGAAAGCTGGCTTTTGTCATGTTTTTTCTTCAGGTTACTGATTTTTAGTAAGAGCCTTACCTTAAAGGATTTTCGCATTTAAAGCTCAACATGTTAGTCTTCATGCTTCTCTTATTGGCCATAATTAATTTTTGGACTAAAATCAAACCCTTTTTTGTATTTTGCAAGTCAGCCCTTTTTTTAATACTTAGGATGAGTCTCTGTTGCACAAGTTATTTTACCTTAGGCAATCCCTGCTGTGCCTCTGCAAGAAAACATTGTTGCTTTGAAGTCCTGAAAACTGTGTATCCAGCTTTTTTTGTCCTTATCCTTCTTTTCAAGTATTTTGCATAGCTCTGTCTCCTAGTTGAAGCTAATTAATTATGCAAGTTAAACACTACAAAGTGAGAAAGAGAACATGCTTGAAATGAGGAAGGGCTGAAGTTTGTATTCTGCAAATAAAATAAAAATTAATCAGCATAATGGATTGTTTGGATTTTCAGTTTTGTGCCTGTCCATGTGGCCTCTCCCTGCCCCAATCAGTCAAACTCAAGGTGCTTTCTTTGATAATGAGCTGATGGAGACCTTGGCCATGTTCTCTAGAGAGATGTCATCTGTCCCAAGAGCTCAGAGAAATTACCTGCTCTTGGCAGTAGTAATCAGTGATAAACATCTTCAGGAAGAGAACTTATGTTTGCAGAAGATGTTGATAATGAGTAGTAACTTTAGGGAATTCATGGCATGAAAGGAAAACATGCTTGGTTCAGGGGGTTCTTTGTACCAGTAAAATTATTATTATTATTATTATTATTATTATTATTATTATTATTATTATTATTATTATTATTATTATTATTATTCTATTAGCTCTCCCAACAGTTAAATATGTTAAGAATCTGAAGTAGGACTTGGCACACTGTAGTCTTAAAAGATAAAAGGAAGGAGAAATTTCTCTCTATTTGATTTTTTTTCAGAAGTAAGGGACTTTACTCCTGGCTTTCCTTTTTCTAGGACACTTTCACTCAATAGCTGCTTGGGCTCTTATCTGCTCCAATGCATTTTCTTTTTATTCATTGCCCAGCTGAATTGAGCCATAAGCACTTAAGCTGATCTCCTAAAGGCTGCAAGTTCAAAGGCTTGCAGTGCCAGGGTGGGGAGTTGCAACTTTTCTGACTGCCTTTATAGACACCTGGCATAAGCTTTGAATTCTATTTTTATTTAACTTCCTGCTTTTTTCTGTTTCAGAAATTACATTATTAGCCTTACTAAAAGTATCCAAGATACCTTAGTTGCAAAAGGAGAGCCAAATGCAAATTTGTATACCTTGTTATCAAAATCTGAGCCTGTGTCATGAGTACAACTACAGTAGAGAAAATAAAGAAGACAATTTAAGACTATTGGATTCCAAGGAGGGAGCTAGGTACTCTAGAAAATAAAATATGAATTTACATGAAATTATTATAATAAATGAGAAAGAGCTTCCAAGCCACTGAAACACAAATTGCAATGTTCCTTCTGATGATTTCATATCAGCCTGTCCTTTAAAGGAAGCTAACAAGTAATTTTGCTCCACCATGCAATGTATGTCTACATCAGAGGACAACTGGGAAAAAAAACCAAGGAGCTGGAGTTGACCTGCTGACAGCCTTGGTTTTATGATCTACAGGGGAGATAGAATTACTGACATATTTTTGTCACAATAATTACTAGTTCAAGTATTTAATCTCTATCTGTTCAAATGCTTTCCTACCACTTCTGTAATTTAGTCTTTCTGTTGGGAGAATTCACTGAAGTTCTGTTTAAGGTGTGTAGGAATTCTGGGTGCCATAGAGTTATGTAATGTTTTCAACCCAAAACATTTCTGACAGCAAATGTAGTTGTTGTTTGATGTTTTTAAATAATTTAGGTTTTGTTGAAATGTCTTTTTTCTAAGTTTTACTTCGTCTTGAATAAACAGCAAGTTCAAACAATGTTTAGAATTGAAACAAAATGCTTTTATCATCATAGTTTTTCCATATGCACAGGACTAGTTATTCAGAATGTCAGCACAGTTCAAACAACCACCTCAAATAGCAAAATTGTTCTCCCACAGCTATTTCCTAGGAATATTTGCATCCAAAAATCACTCTGAAAATAATTACTTGTTTCTGCATCTTATAATCAGGTAACATGAAAAAAATATCTCCATTTTCCATTGCGAAGATAATACCTGAATTAGTATCCACAAATTGGTAGGAATGCAATGCATCAATATTAATAGTGAGGGTGTCATTTGACCTGATCTTCCTCTGTTTTTGTCTTTCTACATCTGCTTTCTCCTGTTCTATACTTTCACCTGATACATATTAAAAACTCGCTACTGTTATGAAATTAACACAAATATCCATCTCTCTGATCTACCCTGATAATGTTTTTCCAGGCTTTGATAGTGACTTCTTCAAAATTCTGAATGCCTCTATTTTTATATTTTTTGAGTTTGTCCCCACCCACTCTCAGGTAAATGCTGAAGTCCTCCTGGATTCATGACATTTTTGAATCCTTTTGATTTAGCCAAACACAGAGGATGGTAAATAGAACAGGAGATAAATAGGAGATTGGAAATTAGAAGTTGCAGCACAGGAAGGACCTTCCTCAGTGCAGGGGGAGCACTTGGCTCACTGCTTTCTTGGTTTTTAGCTGTTCCTGTCTTTCCTGGCAGTGCCCTTGGAGCACTCTCAGGGCACTGCTCAGGTGCCTGCTGTGCTCCTTGGCAGATGGAGCTGTTCCTATTCCAGGGCTGCAATGCACATGCAGTGTGTCTGCAGAGCAGGATTGCTGTGTGCAGTGGCTGGAAGGGTTCTGGAAGGGTTCTGGAAGGGTTCTGGAAGGGTTCTCCTTCTCACACAGGATGTTGGATTGGAGGTGAGATCAGAGAGGGTGCTAGTGCCAATATAAAAACACTGTGGTGAATAACTTGGGAGCAATACCTGCCAGTAAAATAGAGTGCTTCTTGATTTTCAGTTTGTATTTTCCAGCAATGTCTGAGTGTTTCTTTGCAAGAACAAAGGCCACTGGGATTTTGGGGTTTTGGTTAGAAACAGAAAATCTGTGTTAGGCTTTTTTAAAGGTTTAAAACCTGAATGAACTCGTAACTGATTTGCAGTGCAACCTAATCTACTACTGCTTGTTGAGTAAAAGTACTCAGAGGAAAATTGCATAATTTTAGAGTTATTTTCATTTTGATATATCTAAAAGTAACTCCTAATGAGAAGAAACAAGTGAGAGAAGCTGACTTTAACTGCCTCACCATATAAAAAGTGTCATGTAAATTACCTTGAGAGAAGATGATGATGATTATAAAACATCTAAGTTTACTTTGAGCTTTGACTGAAATTTTGAGCAGTTGGTTGTTGCTCTGTTCAGTGAATAATTTCTTGAGGGTTTTGTCATGTTCTGCCAGTCAAAGACAAAAACTTACAGTATATTTAGACATGTAAAATCATGTTTTCTTTAAAAGAAATCTTATGTTCAACTACTTTGCTTTGCCATGAGTGCCTGCTCTTCAGATGGGTTTTGAAGTGGCACATTTCGTGACCTGAGACTAATTAAACCAAGATTCTCTGCAGTAAAATACACACTTGAGACAGGCAAGTTCAGCTGCACTAACCATGCAAAGGATAAGAATCAAATACTAAATCCTGTTTCTTCACTCAATACAGCAATAAAGGTACATACATGGAAGTGACTTTGTGTCTTTCAGTCTTTGCTCACAGATAGAGAATATGTTCTGAAATAGGATTTCAGGAAAATGTCTCTCTGGTTCTTTATTTATAGTGTGTTCTTCCATGCATTTTGGAAACTGCTGGAAATTTTTCCAGTAATTTAAAATGTTTTATTTTACTTTTACTGTAATTACATATTAGTGAGAATTAGAACCGTATTCAGTCAATTTCAGTTTATAGAAGGTTGTCTTGTACATAAGATAATCTTTAATATTTGTATGAAAATTCATCAAAAAAGGAAGATTTGCATTTTTATTAAGCTTGTTCCTAATTTTTTTTCCATGCACATTTGTCATACAAGTTGTGAAACACGTGCTGGTGAGTTTTTGTTAGTCAGTGTTGAAGGCAGAAGAGAAGAGATGGGGAGCAAAGGATTAGCCTTCATTAAAACACCTGAAATTAAAGAAAGTTCTTATATTTGGCTCTGAGATGACTGTGCTTCAGCTATTTCTGATCTGTGTTGTCCTGTTTGAGCAGGAGGGTGGAACTGAGTGTCCCTGCTAAGTTTCTTAGGCTGACATGCAGCCTCCTCAGATCTCTCAGTAGGATTTAGAAGAGATGATTCTTCATTGCTTTTTTATTTTTAACATCTTTCCTTTAAAATATGAAACTGAATGATATTATAGCTTTGAAGTATTTTCTTCAATTTATTTGTAGGAGTGACACTAAAATTTAAAACTTGTCGTTAAGAACTTTTGCTCAATTGAAACTTCCTAATAAAACTCAGTTTTCTCTGAAGCTTGGTAGGACTAAAAGCCAATTTAAAATGTCAAAAGATTTTTCCAAATAACAGTATTTTTACCTTCTAGAATAGATTATATAAGGGTTTAATATTTTGATTAATTTTCCCTGCTTTCTGTGTGAGTTTAGAAAAATATTTCCTGCATCTTGCAGGAATGCTTCTAAGGTTACTCTTTAATGATGCCCTCCCTCTGTCCAGCTCAAGACTTCTCAGTGCCAAAATTAAATGTTTATTAAGCTACAGAGAAAAAAAAATAAAGAACTTTAATCTGAATTTTGGGGAAACCCAGTTACAAATCTTGCTGTAGAAAATAAGAAATAATTTTTAGATTCAGGTGTATCTATACCTGTAATATATCTGAGCTCCATTAGATGTGTGAGTCATATTTTCACTTTAAAGACACAACTATATGCCCTTGGCAAGGAAGGAGTAAGCAGGAGAAATATTCATTTGCAACATGTTCTTTCTGGAGAGATTAAAGAGCCAAGTGATTCTTTGCAAAATGTGTTTAAGAATCTTACCAAGTTTAACTGTAAGGGGGAGGGGAGGAGAGAGAAAATAATTAGCTGACTAAATCTTTCCCTCAAGAGGGAAGGTCATACAAAGAATGATAGTTTACACACCAACTTTTTTTTTCTCTTCTTCAGAATATTCTGTTTTCTTTTAGTCCTAGTGAGCTTGGGATTTGTGGGAACATATCAGTGAAAAAAAACCTACAAGACAGACAAAATGACCCAGTAATGTTGCCTTCTTGACTTGATGGGGATTTTTTAGACTGTCATACATTATTAATTTTCTTTGGAGATTCATGTATACTAGATAAAGTTATTTCAACAATGACCAAAGGCTTCTAAGGTGAAAAAGAGGATTTGTGGGTCACTTAGATCGCTTTTACCTAATGTCTTGGTTCAGAAGGGAGCTGAAATAAATTAAACTGCTTATAATGATTAAAAGACAATATTTCTAAATGCTACAGTGTCCCTACAAATGAACTTAGAACTCCTATAGAACTGTGGTATCTGTAGGAGAGGTTTTCTTGTATTTCTGCTTTTCGACATTTTTCCAGACAACATAATGACAATCACTGAACAGCTCTGGTTTTCTGAAATGTGTGATGCCTGTGTCTTGGACATAGCTGGTCAGATCTAGAACTTTAAAGCCTGTGTCTTCCCCTCAGTGTCATTTCCAAATCCAAGGAACAGCATGGTGAGGGATGGTTGCCATTTCTGATCTCTAATGTGCTTTGCACCCATGGGAACCCAGCTCTGTGGGTGAAAGGAAGAACCTGCTGCTGCTGAGCCAGATAAGGTAAATTAAGGTCTGGTCTCATGGTCTGCTTTTTAACCTAAACTCAGTTCTGGGGACATAGGCTGATGATCACTTTATTTGTAAAATGCATTTCCCAGTTAATCAGTGATTTTGCTGTCACCTGACAGTGATTTGAGTGGATATGGAGAATACTGTGATAGAAATTGAGCTGTGTCAGGGCAAGATTTACAAGACACTGATGTATGGAGGTTGGTTTGAGAGGACTGAGGGATCCAGAAACCAGAATCTGTCAAATCAATCTACGCATGATTCTCTAATTCTAGCTCTATATGAGACATATTTGGCTGGAATTTAGTCCTCCTGTCTAGAAGTAGGACAAACATTTTGGGAAAAGGAACTGCAAACAACATCTGAAAACCATTGGCACAATATGCCCGAGTCTTTATGAAGGAAAATGTATATAATAGCATGCAACTGGAGAGAAGAATAAATAATAACTGATTTCATACCATTGGGTGTGCAGGAAACTTGTCTAGCAAATGCAGGGTAGGACTGATGTCAGTCTTCAATATTGTGACTTAACCAACCATAGTGCAATCTTATGTATCTGCTGATTTTGAGCTTAAAACCAGCAATTAGGAATTCTCACTTGATTGTGGTGCATTTTAAGCTCTTCATTATATTCATTATTGAGTCCAGATTTATGTGTCTGGTAAAAATGTGTCCACATTACAAGCATATAATTTAGGTAAGGTATTGTGCCTGTGGCATAGCTGGGCCCTGAACCAGAAATGTCTTTCTCTTTAACCACAAAGATGCTGTTTTGGCTCATTGTATTTACCTGGGGGGGAAAAAAATCCCACATCCTGTGTTTTATGGATTGCTTTCAGTAGAAGCTATTTTTCTAGTTTTAAATACGTTTTTGCTCCCAGTAGGATTTTTTTAGTATTCTTTTTGAAGCTTGCATATATTTTCATCTCTTCTAGTTTTTCCCTTATTCATTTGGCAGCTCTAGCTTTTTGTGCTTTTTTTTTTTTTTCTACAGTTGAAATAATTGTGAAGCACTTCAAAATTTTTTATAATATTTTGTTTTGGTTTTGTATATCATATCAGTGAACTGTGAATACAGAATGTGTTACCTCACCTCCTCAGAAATAGCAGTGTCCTTTGGGCCCTAGATTACAAAATGTAAGAGCTGGAGCCTTTTCTTTTACTTTCATATAGAACTTTGCTGATTACTGAGTCTGTGAAAATGCCTTCTTTTTTTCCTCCTCCTTCACACTTGATCAATGGCAAGCATGAGAACTCCAATATATTCCTTGTCCATTTGAGCTCTCTATGCTTTCAAGCTAAGATGTTCTAAGTTAGATTTGGCCTGATAAAGATCTCAGAGAAGTTGAGCACAAGGCACTAGAGATGAATGAGAAATCACCACTGTCTGGGAACAGCTGAAAGCTCAGACTGGTTCATGTGGCCTCTGAGAGGATAAAACCTCAATCCTGCAGTGACACAGAGCAATAATCTGTAGAGCTTTATTGGCTTCACCCTCAGCCTGGGACCTGGCTGCTGCTTTCCTGCCTCCACAGGGCTGCTTGCCTGAAGGAAGCACAAGCTATTGTAGACATCACTACTTTTATACACTTGGTGCACGTGTACCCTTACACATATAATGTATATTTAGCATGACTTAATAAAACATTGAATATAACAAACAGTGGCAATGAAAATTACATGCTCTTATAAACATTTTTATTTTAAACAACATTTTGTGCTGTGATGCAGCAGAGGCATCTACAACATAATCAGCTCCGTAATAGGAGAAAGTAATTTCTTAGAATGATCCTAGAGCCCTTTTTTAATGTCAAGGATAATTTGGGCTGACTGATTTGATTGCTGCTCTTTTCCAGCAAGAGGTCTCGATAAATGAAACTGCTTGCCTGGATAATTTAGGGTTATGTGATTGCCAGAAAGCTAATGATGCAAACACAGCTGAAATACAATTTCTGCTTTATACTGGAAGTTTAAAAAAAAAAAAGAAAAGAGGGAGGAAAAAAATCCACTGAAACACCTGCTGTATGGATGTCAAAACAGGGAAGAGCCATTTGCCAGTCTCAAGATGGAAAGTGGCTTGTGTGTATTATGAGGCATGTTTCAGACAATTGGCCTTTATACATCACCAGGACACTGTTTTATGTTGTTTCAGACAAGTGACCTATTCCCTTCTGCTTTCTGCCCTTGTCAAAACAGGCTATTAAAGTTTAATGGTTTTAAGGTAGGAAATTTTCTTTAAAGAAGAGGAAAGTCAAGCTCTGCAGATATTTACAATGAACTTAATATTTTGTGGATTGAAGTTACAGCTTCTTCATTTAGAAAATTTATGCATGCATTGCAGTGCATTGGCTCAGACCGTTTCTTTCTGGTGTGAGTACTTTGGAGAAGGAGTGATTCTGGTGCATATATTGATTCCTTATGTCACATATAGTTCTGTCTGGGAGTAGGAGAGCTGAGTCTGTTCCTCAGCTGCACTACTTAATGAGGAAATATTACAAGCCTTGAAGGGTGGGGGAAATGAAACCTAAAAGTGTTACTATATTTGGTTCTTAAAATGCTTTAGAGGCCAATTCATCATTTAGTTCTAGGTCAGCCTGTTCCTTATTACTTATCCTTTTTTGATTTCTTGTAGGTTTTGTACTTTTTTGTGACTCCATCAGGACCTACCAACCATAAACAAATGTTTGCCAAGTTTGCAAATTACTGAGGTTCAAAACAAATTTGTAACAGATTGTCTTTGCACTGGTTGTTTTAAAGCTGAGTGTGATAAGTTTTCCTCTCTTCAGGTGCTCTGATTGAAGAACTTCAATTTTTGGGGAAAACTGCACCTCACTATGAACAGAAATCTGACATCAAATCAGAGGTGTATCAGTGACTAAATAGCACAGCAAGTAGTGTAGTTCTGTATCTAAGTAAGTGGACTTACAGTTATGAACTTTGAAGCTGATCAGGCCATATTATTTGTTCTCCTCACTGTTTATTTTAATCTTTCTGTAATGCTCCCATTTATTGTCAAATAATTCTGTCTTATGGATAGTAAAAGTCTTGTGTACATAATGAATATCAGATTGTTTAATAATAACTTTACAAAAAGTAAAACTTTCTTATAACTTATTTATTGTTATGGTATATATGAGGAATCATAGAATCACCATTTTCTTGCAGAGAAGGAAAAATATAACTTCTCCTATGTTCTTACAAATGCTGAGTATTTTAAATTATTATTATTTTGTACTTTTAAATTGTAAAGTTTGAAATAAAAGTATACATATTTAACTTCAGATGGGGGAGCAATATCCTTCAGTACTGATTTTCATCTATAAATAAGTTTCTAGCCACAGTCATCTGTTTAGGCCTGAACCTGTTGATCAACTCTCCACTATCAAATTTCTTGTCTGATTTTCTCGACAAATTAGTCTGGATTTTTCTCTACAAATTTAATAACTTTCCAGCTAGGTATGGCCAGAGTAATCTTGCCAAATTTTGTTCCCTAGATGCAGGCTGTAATATTCAGCTTGGCTCTTGGGTGCCTCTACCTGTGTTCTAGAGAGGCAAGGCCATCTCAAAAGCCTGGAATACCTTTGGGCAATAAGGATGCCTGTGAGGGATGTGACAATATTTTAGAATGAGCAATTTGGATGATAGCCCTAGTGTAATAGCAAAATTGAACCAGCTCTTTACACCACTTTTTCCTTACAGTTTCCTTATTAAAATAGGATATAGAAACATTACAATCTGTACTTGAGAATGAATGAGCTTGATGGGTTTGTCTTCTCAGCAGCATGACTATTTTTTAATTGCATCAACTGATCTAATAGAAATTACAGTGTTTCCTTAGAAACCTCACCTTGTTTGACATACACAATTAATCAGCAGACAGCTTTGGGATGAAATGCAGCAGCCTAATGAGACCAAATCCTGATTGTGCTGATTAGTAATGAGAATTTGTAAGAAACTGGGCTATCTGATCAGCAGGATTGAATCAGTGTCTTTTTGGGTGTGTGTACACATGGCAGGGAGCGGGGGGATAAGGGGAGGAAACCAAACTTCTCCCAAATACCTTGGTGACAAGGAAGTACAGAAGGCAGCTTCCCTGGCAGCCCCACAAGCCCCAGCCATGCTTTGTGAACAGAGTCATTTTAATGGAAAATGTTCCCCAGACTTTCAGTGAGGTTAGTGAGTACAATGTGCCTACAATGACATTTCAACTTTATTGAAGTTGTTTCCACAATCTCAAGTCTTCCACTTGTTGCAAAAAACTGGGCATCTCTCAATTTCAGACTCCCTTTTCCAAAACAGACTTCTGGACACTGGATCATATCTGATGGTCTTGGAGGCCTGACTGATACCTTAATTTCCTGCCTGTAAGACAATCTGGCTGGACATGAAGTCTTTTCTCTTTTTTTTGGCAGGGTGACATTTTAAGAAAGCCTGTGGAATCTGAGAAAAATTGTAGATGACTGCTTTGAGGTCAGCAAAGCATGCACATTTATATGTATATATACATACACACACACATAGATATATATTTGTATAGATATGTATGTATGTATGTTTATATAGAAAGAGTTTTTTTTTCCTGTGAGACTTGGCTGAAACAGAAAGTTTTATATCAGTTTTCTGATATAAAGTGCCAGGAACAGAATTCACTTAACTGTTCACAGTGTTTTAGGACAGGTGGTGAAATTGAATAACTGTAAGGGAAATTCAGGTAAGAACATAATTACCCAGACTGGATCTTAGCCAGTACATTCGAGCTAACAGTTTCATTTCTGTGGAAAATACTGGGGGATTTTTAAAGGCAATTTGGTTTTATCTTGTATTACAAATATTGTCTGTTTTTATGGCTATATGATTTGAAGCTTGTATTTGAGCCTAAGGAATATTTTTCAGTAGATTCAAGACTGGGGAATAGCATATAAAACCCATGGTACAAATTTTATAAATAAAACTGTTAAATTTTATTTGATCCTCAACTGCTATAGGATAATTTGCAATTCTTAGGAAGTGTGCTTTGTGGCTTGTTCAGTGTGGATCTAACCCTCCTGTGCTGGCAGTTACCTTTTTGTTCTTGAAGAAAGGTGTGTGAGTAATTACTCACACAGTAATGACTAATTCATGAGCATATTAGAGTCTCTCAACATAGGTGTGGCTGTTGAGTAACAGAGTGTGTAGAAGCAAATCAATCACCTTAAAATAAAGGGAACCAGGCTGTCTAAATACTAAATACAAAATGAAGTGCAACCATGTTTCCTTACAGGGATTTGTTACCAGGAGAAGGAAATGAAAGACAGAAGAATTACAATGATACCTATTTGTGGACAAGAGCTGTATTATTTTAAAGGCTGTCCTCTGCTACAGTCTCATCCCAATCTGTGTTCTGTTTGTCTTAGTTTAAATTAATGCCAATATTATGGTCAGTAGCTTTTTAAGAGCTGAATTGAGCCTTTTGTTGGTTTCAGGATTGGTTAAATTAAGCAGAGGCACAAATGATTCATTTGAGAATCTAAATAAGGAAGGCTGTTTTGAGTAAAATTGTATACTGGATGTTCCTAGAGTTCTGTCCATATTTTCAGCAACTTTCTCTGGCATCCAATCAAGCATGGTGATAGCCTGAAAAAGTGTGAAAAGACAAAGAAACATCAGAACAGCGTCAGAAGGTGTGTTGGTTTTGCATGGCCTGGTTTTTGGCAGCATGGGGGCCCCAGAGGTGGCTTCTGTGAGAAGCTGCTGGGAGCTTCCACCATGGCCAGCAGAGCCAGTCCCTGATGGCTCTGAAGATGGACGTGCTGCTGGCCAAAGCTGGGCCAATGAGAGAGGCTGGTAACGCTTCTGTGATAACAGGTGTGAGAAGAAAATCAAAATAAAGTGGGGAAAATGTTCATTTGGGCTAGAGAAGAGGGGGAGGTGAGAACATGTGAAGGAAACAACACAGAGACACCAAGGTCAGTGGAGGAGTGCAGATGCTCCAGGGGCCAGAGCTGAGATTCCTCTGCAGGCTGTGGTGAAGACCATGGTGAAGCAGCTGTGCCCTGCAGCCCATGGGGATCCACAGAGGATGCAGAGATCCACTCTAACCCTCTGGGGATCCATGGCTCATGCAGAGATCCACTCTCACCCTCTGGGGATCCATGGGGGATGCAGAGATCCACTCTCACCCTGTGGGGATCCATGGCTCATGCAGAGATCCACTCTCACCCTCTGGGGATCCATGGCTCATGCAGAGATCCACTCTCACCCTCTGGGGATCCATGGCTCATGCAGAGATCCACCTGCAGCCCCTGGGGAAGGTGCCCATGCCAGAGCAGGTGGATGCTGCAGGAGGCTGTGACCCAGTGAGACCCAGTGGAGAGAGGGGCCCCTGGTTCCAGCTGGAGCAGCCTGTCCTTGCAGGACTGCACCCATGGAAGGGTGACCCACGCCACAGCAGCTCTGTGAGGGACTCATGGTGCAGCAACTTGAGGAGGGACTCACATTGCAGCAGCTCTGGCAGGAGTGCTCATGAGATTAGAGCCATGCTGGAGATGTCCATGCAGAGCTGTCTCCCGTGGGAGGGACCCCACGGCACAGCAGGGGCAGGACTCCTCTCCCTGAGCAGCAGAAAAGCCAAAGCTTTTGGTGATGAACTGACCAAAACCCCCACGCCCTGTCCCCGGTGCTGTTGGTGGGGAGGAGGGAGGGGCTGGGGGGAAGAATGGTGTTTTAAGGGCTTATTTTACTTTTCATTATCCTCCTCTGACTCTGTTAGTAATAAATTCACTTTCTACCTCTAAGCTGAGCCTGTTTTGCCCTTGGAGTTTTTTTTTGCCGGTCCTTGTCTCAACTCATGAGCCCTTCATTAATTTTTTTCTCTCCTCTGCCCAGCTGTGACAGTGAGTGAGTGAGTGAGTGAGTGAGTGAGTGAGTGAGTGAGTGAGTGAGTGAGTGACTTCCATGGGTGCCCGGCGTTGGGCCAGTGTCAAACCATGACAGATGGAAACACCAAAGTAAATAATTTGTCTTTCAGGCCCTGTGTAGGCACAGAATTCCTATGACTGAATGTATAGTAATTTCATTAGCAAGTTTGCTAAACTATGCATACATCTAACTCTTCCCCAAACTTGAATTTTGTATCATTTTTTATTGCTATAATCTGCTCTCCAAATAAAACCGTTTAGCTTTGGCAATTCCCTAACACTGGAATGTTTAATAAAACATGTAATGTTTAAAAAGTTTTGGAGGAGTTGGTATTTGCTTAGTCTCAATTTGGAGGGTAGTATGGTAATGAACAAGTGATGCTTGAAAGGTCACAAACTAAACAAGTAATTCAAGCATTTGTAATTTATTCCATAATTAAATATTTTGTTTAACCTTTTTTTCTGAATGCAGTGTTTGCTGTGTGGTGTGATGGATTATTTGTCTTCTTCCACTTAATGATAAGAAAATACTCCATTCATTTCTGTATGTTGACTGTATTTAACCTCTTATAATAATCCTATCAACAAACACACTAGTGAATGTTTTATAACTAAGTTTCTGAATTCTTCTGTGAAAGTATTACTTAAACTTGTTTTCACAGCTAGGTACAATGCTCTTGAGATGAGCTGGTGTCATCTCTTAAACAAAGCCCTGAAGCTTTTATGCACAGTTTTGCCTCGTGTATTCTAGGTCTGTGAGGCAGGAGAACTTCCAATTATATTTATTCTCTGAAGAAAATCGTGGCTAATCTAAGGTCAAGGAGAGTCCATAGGAAAGAGTGGTAAACTGCATGCAATTTATTTTTTTATTCAAATCAGGTTGATTTTTCCTATTAAACATTTGAAAGTTTATGTTTTGGGGAGGAAGGAATATTTTATGGCTTTACCCACCAGAAGTTCACGGTTTATTCATGGCTAAAATATATTCCAAAAATCAAATGTTAGCTGTCCAAATGTCAAATGTCCACGTGCACATAGATTATTGATGTATTTCCCCTCTAAGGCATCTTTTTCCTCATTAATATTCAAATGGATCAGTTAAGCTGAGATTTGATAAGTATCAATGTCTTGAACCCCACACTCCCAAGGTAACAAGTGTTGACAATATACAAAAATCAGTTGGAAACAGAAGCATCCAGGAGATTAGGGAATATTATCCTTGTGGGATATCAGCACGATGTAGTTTTGTGTCCCAGATCTGGCTCTTATTTCTCTGTAAAGTAAGTTATAAATGCTAAACACAGTGATATGATATAATGAAGTGTTATAAGTGATGGTCAAATATTTTGTCCTGTAATATTTCCTACAAAGGACTGCCAGCTGTCCCGTGGTACAGGAAAATTTGCTGTAAAATGGAGGAAGTGAAGTTTTGAAAATAACTTGCCATCCCACTTCAAAGCACTCTGACATAGTAAGTTGTTCTGATAGGGATGAATCTCTGTAGACTACTTCTGTCATCTCCCAGTGCATTTAAAGGGAGAACTGGAAATTATAGGATTCCTTTTATGGGAGAAAAGAAACATATGGGAAAAGTTAAAAGGAGAAAAAGCCTAAGACAAACTTCCTCTGTTTTATTATGGGTAGTTTTAAAATTTTGGACTTCAAAGGTTAATCAATAATAGGAAGCAAAATGCAGAGTAACCACATCAGCAAGTTTCTTCAGATAAGAAGTGGAATAGAGAGAGATCAATTCCTGCCTTTTAATTATTGAGGAGTAACTGCCCAACTTTGAAAAAGGCCTCAGTACATCCAAATCCAGAAGCTTCTAATTAGGCTGCTGCTTCAGCAGAGTGAGCAACAGGCATATGTACCTTGGGAGGTGGAAGACATGAAAACATTCTTCTGATCACTGAATTTTACAGCAGAGTTGATGAAAATTATATTAATTAGAAATTGCAGCACTGAATGCTGAACCCCTCTGCATTTTATTTATAAATACATTTTCTTCCTGCTTTTGATTTTGAGGGATGTTGAAAGAGAGCTTCCACTGTGCTCAAGCTCATGCTTGAAAGAACACAACTGCAGCTGATGTTTTAAATAGTTCTTAACAGAAAGAATGACAGAATGTATACTAAGGTTATGGGCTGCAACTTAATAAAAATACATTAGATTCCAGCATTCACTTTGATCTTTCAGTGCTTTGCTCTTAACCACAAAGTTATTGAATGCTTAAACTGCAGTATAGTTGTAAAAAAATGTTCCTCATGTGGAAGTGGATTTATGCTCTATGATGGCAGAGGTCATTCTGTTCAGGGAGAGACACCAGGATGACTTTCCTGCAGTCCCCTTTGTTACTACAGTGTGGTGTTTTACAGTGAGGAGTGTGGTAGACCCTCTGTCCTGGGGTAAACACTGTATTTCCAGCTGAGGGTGAAATACTTGGTGAGATGTTAAGTGGAAGAAGAAGAGAAGGATCCCAGCCTGTGCCTCTGCATGTGTAACAGGTATTTGTACTGCTGTACTTCACTCCATGGCTGAAATTGCAATTATGCACCATCTTGTTCAGAAGAGTTGCTAACAGATTGCACCAGCTTTGAAGAAAACTGCTTTGAACACACATTGCTTGTCAATAGCATTTATCTTTTACTTGAAGGTATCTCATAACAGTGTAGGCAAAAAAACCCCAAATATTTTTCCTGAATACTTCTATTCCCTGAGCTGTGTGTGCCAAATTTTGCTGCAGACTGCCATGAGGTTTCTGTTACTTTTTAAGAGCTCCCTTAAGGATGCCACAGTTGGAATCAAACCTGGAAACCCAAGAGGTGCCATTTGCTTGTCTTCCTTATTTAGCTTTCCAAATGTTTGAATGGGAATTGTAGCACAAATACACATCAAGCAAGTACATTCTTCCAGGACCCAATTCATGCATAGGTATTTTAAAGGTGCTGCAAGAAGTCCATAATCCAAATGCTTTCAAGAAGTATCCAGAAATGTAGATTTTGAAATGTTACTTTGCTAAAGTATCCAAATTATTTTTGCTGAAGTATGGAACGTACTTACAAAATGAAATCTCTTTATACAATTAATTTTGTAAAATTAATAACTTTATGGTCTTCAGGATATAGAATTTAATATACCTCTTGTCAGTAAGAAAATTTTTAAAAATTGTGCTCTGTGTCAGCAGGTAATTGCTATCATGGTGAAGCCACAAGATCAATATTTCCAAGAAAATACGGAAATATTATGTATTATTATAAAAGCTTTTCTTTGGCTTTCCCAGCCATTATCTGTCAGACAGATTTACATGAGGTTTTCTTCTCTGCCAGAAAAGATGAGTGCTGGCTGCCTGCCTTATTTTCCTTGGCTGCACTACCCAGCTGCCATGGCACTTGGGCTGACTGGTTAATGGTAGAGCAGAGAAGTCTTTCAGATTAGTAATTCAAATATCCATTTTGTAATGCTGTGCCTATATTGACATTCATTTTGAGTTGTAGCTTTAAATCACTTTCAGGAGAGAAAAGTGTTGGGCTATATAATGGAAAATACTGCTTTTAATAGAAGTCCCCTGTTAAAAAGTGTTGTGAAAATGAAATCAACATTGAAACAGCCCAATGCAAAGTTGTTGAGTGATGTTAACTCTTCTCCTCGGCCCTGGTCACTCTTTTCAGACCTTGCAACAGCCATCTGCTTTGTGGTAACCCTGGCACTTGTGTGACTGCAAACTGACCAAAGGAAAATGGGCTCATTGCTACATGCTCACCAAAAAAATTATGTGCTGGTGAGATCTGGGGTGGGAGTCAAAAAGATTGTTTATTTCAGGAAAGAAAGAAGGTAGAAAAAGTAACTCCAGTTACACAAACATCTGTTTTGTTTCTTGCAGACCAGGGAACGGCCTGGAGAGCACCTTGTGTTCTGCTGCTGGGATACCTGGTGTCTGATACTGCTAATGAATGCTTTTGTCTTACTGCTTTCCTTTGTGCCAATAGCTTCAGGGATTTCCTTGCTAAGCCCCCAAATCCTTTTTCTAATCACTGTGCTGAATAATTGTGCCATTTAGTACACTTTTCTTGTCTTACTTGCCTGCTTGCAGACCAATTATTTTGTAAACGTGTGCTCAGAAGTGCTTTTGCCATCTGTTGGAGGAATCACTTAAATGACTGAAGTTGTTTAATGCTGCTTATGTTGTCAGTCATTATTTTATCTCCCTTAAATTTGGAATTTCATTCTTGATGTTGCTGCTATGTAGGATTTGTTGTTGACAACGTCTCCAATAAATTAATGAGAAATTTCAGTAATTAATTTTTGAGGTGTTTCAACATGTATAAGAACTTAAATTATAACATTTGAGCTCCAAAGGAAAAAAGAATAGATAAAGATTTGTTTGAATTGTGGTTAAAATCTAAATTAAATGAGTACAGTGGAAAATGTGTTTTGAGTTTTTGGTGTGAGATAGAGGTAGATAAAAATAAATAGTGTTTGTCCTGTTGATAAGGATATAGTTCAAAACACTCACAACTAACAATTCTGTTAATCTAAAGAACAAGAGAAATAGGTGAAATCTTAACATCGAAGCTAAAATGAAAGAATTGAATCATTCACTGGCTGTAAAATCTCATGGCTGCATCTTCTGTGGGTAGTGGAGCATTTGGGTTTGCCTGATGCAGCACATCTCACCTTGAAGGACCTGGTTTTGTTTTGTTCCTGAACTCTGTGGAGAATAACCATTATACCATCTCTTCAAAATATAAAACTGCAAGAATACTGAAAATTGTAATAATAGTCTGATTTTTCCATTTGCTTTTGCAGAAGCTAAAATAGATCTTTGCTGTAGGAAAATGTGGAACAGCCTGACCCTGTAATGACCCAGAAGAGCCTGTGGCATCTCTGGTGACACCTGTGGGCCAGAGTGACTCCAGAGAGTGACCCCTGACTGCTGTTCAAGATAAGAGAAGACTAAACTTTCTTCCTAATCATATAGGGCATGAATATAGAAACAGAGACTATATTTCTGCTTCTCCCTTCTGTGCTGAGGTTTTTTAGTGAAGAAGCTTCATAGTTTCCCAGGTCACAGAAGGCAGTGGGACCCTCTGCAGTGTGCAGGGAGGCTCAGCTGGGCAGCCACAGACACTCACCAGCACGAGTGCACAGGTCTGTGCAGCCTGAACACTGCTCAGAGAGAGGCCCTGCTCTGGCAGCCTGCTCACCTCTCCCTCTGACATTGCCATTTCTGCTCCATTCAGGATTCATTAATATTCTGAGCTCCCCACTGCCAAGATCACTCTGATATTGAGCCTCTCTGAAGCTGCAAGAATCACCAGCACTGACTACACTGACTGCAAGATGAGAGATGGAGTCTGAGAAATACCTGACTAAAAAACCCAACCCTGTTGTCCTCCTAATTAAACCCTGTAGTTACTCTATGCATAAAGCAGATTTTGTTGTTTGAAGTGCTCTTCTGTATGCCTATTGTGTATTCATGATCTTGATAGCAATTCTTAATAAGAGGTGCAATGTAATTTAATGTGGTGTTAGAGCAATGCAAGGAATTTTGATGGGATGCACATTCAACTAAACCCAGCAAAGCTTGCTTGCTCCTTTGAAAAAAATAATAATTGGCAAGCAGCTTTCCCATATGGCTACTTTTGATAAGGATCACAAATGCTCTTCTTGTTTAAATGCAAAAACCTCCTAAGCTGCAGGAGAGTCTGTGGTAATTAAATAGAAGGCGACCAAAATTTATTGTGTATTTCTTCAGTAGTCCTCACCTGAACCTTGTAATTACTGAAGCATGCTTGTGTCATGTATGTCATACAAACAGAGAATATAGTTCTTTGGAAATGTATAGGTTTTCTAGTTTAACGTCTTTGAAAACAAAAAGAAAATTCAAACAAATCACAAATTCCTTTATTTTTCTACAGTGCAAACAAAAAAAAAAAAACAAAACAGCTTTTCTCAAGACAAGAGATATTATAAAATATTTAAGTTGATAATAACGTTGTTCTATTTGTATTTTATTCACAGGACAAACATCTGATGCCCATTGTGTGCCTGCACTTCATGTGATAGTACAGCAAGATATTTTAAGACGCTGCAAGATTAGGAGAATTACATAATGGTCTGTTTCAGTAGACCTAGATTCCTGTAACTAACATTTATAAGGGAAGAGAAGAGTCTCCAAGGTTTAACTTGGTTCAGCTTACTGTAGGAAACTCTTTGGTTAGGGGTCAGCCACTGCAGTGTAATTTTTACATACATAAGGTTCTTCTATTTAAATACTAATGAGGCATGGGCTTATGATGAAGGGTATGTATAATTCCTGAAGAAGTCAATTGTGAAAATGTGAATACAAGAAAATAGAAGAGAATGTAATTGGCTGATCAGCTGATGATCTGACAATGACTATACCTTACCTGGGATTAGTGGTCTGTAAAAAATAACCTTGAAGCCTTTCATTTTTTTACTGTATCTTATCTTCCATGTTCAGAGAAATGGATGTAAGCTTAGGCCCATGCTTAAGTGCCCAGGTAAATTAGGGCCCTGCATTTTTTAGCTCTTAGTACTTCAGTTACATGAGTATGCTATGGAGAGGGCTGGTTAGTGATACTGATGGAGTTGTGAGGAGCTGGATCTGACTGAGCTGGTGTTTAGTGTTGAATATTCCAGGTTTGAAGGGAAAGATTTGTTTCACCAGCTATTCTGTTGTGGAGGGAGCAAATAGACACACCTTGCCCTCTCACCTGTGCCTGTAGTGAAACCATGAAAACAAATGCAAATCATGAGGATGGTGGCAGTGCTGGTGAGTCTGTAGAGTGGTGAAGAAGATAACTACCATTTGTGTCCTTGGATGTTTATTCCCATCCCTCCTACTGTGTTGAGACGAGCTTGTGTGACATAGAAGTGAGGTTTTGAAAGCGAGTGGGGATTTAATTCTGTGTTTCAGCTCGGCTTGTTTTGGCTGCTTAAGCTCCCTGGCCTGGTGAATGTGGGGGCTGACATGAGGCAGGGGAGACAGGCTGTCCAAGGACTGAGATGTGACAGGACTGTCCCTTTCAATTCAGCACACACCTTAAGCTGACAATATCATTGCATCTTTTGGGTGTCACTTGAGGAAATGTAACTTGGTGCAACACTCAGTGGAAAAATCTTTTCCTTGCCTGGACCACTTGTCCTCATTTGCCTGCTGCAGCCTGTTTGTTGTGCCAGTGCAACTGTCCTGGGGCTGTGCAGTAAAAATAACTGCTCTGTGCAGCCAGTGGTGCTGCTCCCTTGGCAGGAGCATCCCTGGGGTCACACCAGAGCAGGCAGGAGCCTTCTGCTGGAGCTGGGCAAAATCCAGAGCTAAGCAATGAAGTCAGTCTAAACTTCTCTGACTGGTCAGTTATCTTATCCACTCCCAGCCACTAAATGTAAATGCTTGGAAATCGAGAACAAATTGAGTATTCCTTTAAATTAGTCTCCATAATAGTAAATTTAAATTTAAATATTGGAAATACCTTGAGGAGTACATGTGCAATCATTTAACACATAATCCAGAAAACAAGATTTTCTAATTATTGACAACATAAGTTAAAGAAAAAAATCAATGGTAAGTAGGTTTAAAGTTGTTTATACATTATAGAAAGCCTTGTAGTTCTGTGTTCATAAATACCTAACAACAACTAAGAAATAAAATTTAAAAAACCCAACCAAACCTCAACAAAACCAGACAAACAAGCCAAATCCTCCAAACCCCTGACTCACCAAACTGCCCTCCCCAAACCCTTTTTTGCTTTCCACAAGTACCTTGTGTTTAAGACTTCTGTATTGTTATTTTTGAAAATTTTATTTAATTTTGATGATCTATCCAAACAAGTGCCTTCACCGCCCCCAGGTGCAAGCCTTGTAGATATGTTTCCTTCTGGCATGATTTCAAGCATCTTCAGGGGTTTATATCTCTTTTCTTGCAGTGTTTGTTAACTGATCTCCTACCAGTTGGGCCAGGAGTGTGTGTTATAAAATACCCATCTGCAGAGTCCTAGTGCTCACAGCATGTGGAATAGCAATGCTGTAGACTGTCCTCTCATGCAGAGGACAGTCTACAGCATTCCTTTGCCTTCCTAAATGCTACTCCCCACCAAGAAGGGTGCTTTCCCCTGCACTGCCCTTGGGACAGCCAAACCCAGCTGCTGGGACAGCCTGCCCTAGGTAGCAGAAACATGGGCTTGCCAAGCTTGGCTTCCCCTGCCCTGAGCAGTATTTTATTGTAGCTGACATCTTCATACCCCAAATCCCCTTGTGCTGTGCCAGGCACACAGTGTGCCTTCAGCTGCCACATCGTTCTACAGGGCTCAGCCAAAGAGCCATTTCACCACCTGAGACCTGCTGATGTGAAAACACCTGCACAGGGACATGTCCCTGGGCTCCAGGTGTGCATGGAGCTGGATGGAATCAGGAGCAGTGCTGTGCAGACTGCACATGGCTGCAGTACTGGCAGGGAGGATGCAAAGTCAGGGCACTGCCACCCTTGCTGGTACCAGCAGGCATTCCCCTGCTCAGCCCACAGATGGACTGCACTGCAGGACAGGACCAGTTGTCACACCACCTTTCTGCTAGAAAGTGATTTGTATCATCCCAGGATTTAGTTTCCCTTGCATTCTTAAAGATGGGAATCTTAACTCATGAAAGTGTGTGCTGAGGGTTGTGATAACAAGGACTTTGGAGGACCAAAATGCACAATTGGTGAGAACTTTGCACCTACTGAAGTACCATTTAAAAATAAAATTATAGATTGGCTTAAGCAGACTGTAGCTACTAACAGCAGAGAACTGCTAAGTGAATTTTAGTACCTGTGAGCATTGGCATATGCAGTTTGTGGGGATTTTGTTATACAGGTTCCTTGGAGAGTAGCAGATAGGCTTTGCACTAGCAGAACAGAGTGAATTTCCTCCAGTAGATCTTGATTGAAAACCTCCCTAGGCAGGAACCTGAAGATTTTTCCCTTGATTCAGCAGCTTTGTATAAGACAAGAAGTTATTTAGAGTAAAGTAGGAAGTGCAGGTCTCTGTGGAGCACTCAGGGAATGCTACTCATCTGAGATCCAGATGTATCCTTTGAGAAGAGGCAATACCAAGGTATCTTGCTTTATGTGTTCTTGCATGTTTAATCTTGCATTTAGAATAATTTTGTCAAAAAATAAATTCAGTCTCCACAGATCTTTGTTTCTGTGTCGTGACTTTGCCTGAAGTATATGTCCCTGAACAATACTGTATGTGAATTAATGCTGAATTTCAGGGGAGAAAATAAATACTAGGTACAAACCTCACTGTAGGTACATGAATCAAAAGCTGCAACTTGAGAAGTACATGTTTGTACTAAGGTGTGTGTTTTCAAGGAATGCATTTTCAAGCTATTTAAGTGCTGACTCATGAATAGTTAAGTGTCCCATGAATAGTTGGATAGGGACACTTGAGGGCACATGATCCTCTTTTTTTGAACTATTTGAATAGAAGTTGTTGGAGGAGCACTGGCAGAGCAAACTGTCCAAAAGGAACTTTTAGAAGCCTCGTTGTGTGTTTGAAGAGTGCTAGAGAGAGGAGGCAGTTGAGGGATGTGCTGTAACATTGGCTTGACTTCAGAAGATCTGTGACTTGGCTTTCCAGGAAAATCTGTCCTCACCAGCAGCTTTCCACATGAGAATGGATGGGAAAGGTGGCTGTGACAGATGACTGTGTTGGAGTCAAATCTGGTTTAAACTTGACTTGCAGTATTCTGCAGTATTCTTTTTTTGCTCCCTGTTGTTGGTGTTTTAGAATAAAGGCATTCCCTCCCTTGCAGCCTGTTGGTCATTACAGCTGTTCTATATGGCCAAGACTCAGCTCTGTTTTTTATTGACCTAAGGAATGGGGAGTCTGAGAGAAAACAGAAGGATTTTACCAGCAGGGACATGTGCCATGGACTGATTTCTTGCCTGATACAGGAGAGTGTGCACAGGTCCAGATGGTCATCCCAGCTCTCTTTGGGATCAACCCTCCTGCATGTAAATGGCTCTTAATGAAAGTTAGGAGCTGCAGCCACTGGAACAGCTGGGTGAGGATTTGTGGATCCCCAAAGACACTTAGGGAAATCACCCAAGTGCTTCAGCCTGTGTCTTGATGAGGCTTCTGAAGCCACACAGGACATTTGTAGCAGAACTGAGAGCTCTGTGTAGAAGTCCTGGATGGCCTCTGTTGTTTAGGGAGACCTGTAAGCCCTGGGGACTTAAATAGCCCTGCTGTGCTTACCACAGCAGTTTCTGTGCCACAGGGAAGTTCTCCAAAGGATCTAACAATTTCCACCTTCCAAGTACAACAAGTTTATACTGATACTAATGCTAATACTACTAATACTAATACTAATACTAATACTAATACTAATACTAATACTAATACTAATATTAATACAACACTAACACTAACAAACACTAACACTAACACTAACACTAACACTAACACTAATACTAATACTAATACTAATACTAATATTAATAATAAATACTAATACTAATACTAATGGTAAAAATGAATTTACTTGATTTGCCAGTGTACTGGTATCCAGACAGATTTAATTTTTTTCTATTTTTAGGGGTTACTCAGTTTTCTTTGAATAGAAGTTTTCTTCAAGTTTTTGATCTGTCTTCTCCAATCAACACTGCAACTGAAGTTGTATCATTACAAATTTTATTATCAAGTTTATCACTTTGCTGTCATGACAGACTCTTCCTTGGGTGGTTAAAGTATTGGATGTTGTGCTGCTTTTTATTTAGTCTGAAATTAGATTCTATTGATATTAAGTGGCTGCAAAAGAAAAGGAAGAGTGTGATGTGCCAGAAGTTTATTATTTTGCTATTTTTAATTTTTAATATCACCAAAAATTGTAGGAATTAATTCTGAGACAAATTACAGAAGAGAGGAGTTGTGAAGGCAAGAGGAGAACAGGAAATAAAGTGGAAAAATAGGTTGAGTACAATTCTGACATTGAAAAAATTTCTGTTCTTTTTATTCTATTAAAGGTTGGTCTCAAGTACTTGCTTTTAGGGGCATTTGAAGAGATCAATTAGCCCTCCCAGTTCCTGATATTTACTCTTTCTTTATGAACAATTCTAGCCAGTTAAAAATAATTGCAATGTTAATTTTCGTATGAAAATTAGCAGGGATGATTCATTTAAGAAGAGCATACAGCTGAAGGCAGAAGCCTTGTCCAGATCCTTGTTGTTGATGCTATTGACTAAAGGAGATGAAGAATTATGCACTGAAAGATTTAATCATATGCTTTCAGTACAAATATGCAAAAATACCATGCAGTTGTTTGGCCAAAGCCTTGCCCTTTTCAGCAAGGAGAGAAATAAGAGAATAACCAAAAAAAATGAGATGATCAGGAGACACAAAGGAACCTGCAGGAAATTACACTCCATTGACACATCTCTGTTGGTCTTGAAAGAGATAGCAAGTGATTGCTATTAGAGAAAACTTTTTTTTTTTGGTACCAATTGGGTACCTTAATAAAGACTAGAGCTACATAGTTAAAAATTATTTTTCCTGTGTAGTAGAATAGAGACCAAGAGTTCAAACATGGATTGTTTCTGCTGAGAATTTAAAAATGTGAATATTATTCCTGATGTAGACTTTAACATTTCCCAGACTCTGCTTTCTTCTATCTCCTGCACCCCATCCTTCTTTATAGATTTGCAAATTTCTTCATCGTCATCTTTGCAAGGGGAGGATTCCCAAGGCCAAGTTCTTTGCATGTCTCATTTCCAAATTCAGCTTCCCCTGAATGTGTTTTTTTAGTAGTTTAATTTGAACAGAACGTCTCAAATCCAATCCCATTCACATTCCACAAAGTAAATTTACTGTCAAGGCTGGAATATAAAGAAGGAATGAGAAGTAAAATGAACTTTACATGAAATATAAATACAGCTGGACTAATCACTGCACTGATTGTAAGATTGTTGCAGGTGCAGGACTTACATACGTAAAATACAAGTCTAACAAGATGTGAAATGCAGATAATGAAGCCCTTTCTGATCAGCTGCTGAGGTCTTGCTTATACATCTCCCATGAATTCCTTCCTTTGTTGAGGAAATGAAATGTTTCCTCCAATTAAACCCCTTATTGTTTAGAAATCTATTTGTTTTCTAAGTCAAAGCCCACATAGTTTATTATTATTAGTCCCATAGTTTATTATTTCTTTAATGCTTATTCTGGAGATTGCACAGGTGTGTTTCTTATAAAGTTTTTTTTAATTTCTTCTTTTCATATGGGCTTACAAATAGATTGAGTTGTGTGGAATCAAAGATGTGCTTGCTCTGTTCCACCAGCTACAGTTTGACTCTGTGGTACACACAGGAAGACATTTTAACTTTCCTGCTGCAACTCAGAGCATCTCAGTACATACATATAAATAAACTGTTCTGGAGGAGACTGACAGCTGCTCAGCCTGAATTCTGAGAATCCACAGCAGAACCTGAGATAACATTTTCAGTATTTTTATTCTCCATGAGCGTCAACTGCTCAAGAAGAAATATGTTCCTTTCATATATTCTAGGGGCATGGACTGAAGGATTTCTGAGAAGTACCACAAGAGGACATCTGTTTCATCTCTGACCTGCAGCTTTGCTGGTGGTGGTGCTTTTTTGGCATTTTCCCCACAAGGAAAATCAGAACCATATGGAAATATAAAGTTCACAGTGTTGAATAAGAAAGTAAAAAGTCTGAAAGAGGACAACAGACCTTGGTGTGCTTTTTCAGATCCATTTAGACTCTGTTGTAAATAAAATAAATCTGTGAGCTTGTGACCATTGAATAACATTTCACTTGAGTGGTTTTTAGTTTCCCTGAATTTTCAGGAAGAGGATAGAGGTGTATATATATGAAGGATGTGAGTTTATACACATACACACTCCTACATAAATATAGAAATATGTTAAGAAAGCCAGCATAATCAGTACTTTGCTGCTTTCAGACACAATCCTGAAATCTTCACATAACAGTCATGTAAGTGAAAAACTAAATTACAGTTTAAAATCATACTGTAATTTAGTTTTCAACTACACATTCATAAGTAATTTCACTTGCAAGTAGTCCACTGAAAGCTGGCTTATGGAGTTATTTCAATTAGTTGTCTTCTTAAGTAATTGTAGAATGAAGTCATATGTTTCAAGAGTCATAAACACTGCAGTTTTGCTTTTTGAAGGGTTTTGTTGTTCTATTAGATCTTCGCATCATGAATTCAATTTTAGTTATGCCAGGAAACAGTCAAGCTTCTTCTAGTACTTTGGCTTGGCTGTGCTGAGGTGGTAATTGCCATAAAGAAATAAACTTAGTTTTATTCTTTTGAGGAAGAAAGACAGAGGGAGACTATTAAATATCACTAGAAACCTGAGAGGAAATCAATTAAATTTTATGATCTGGATGTAGTCTCATTATAATCTGGGCAAGAGAAAAAAAAACAGCAAAACCAAGACCCTTCTGGTCCTGTGGCTCCAACCCACCTGAGCCAGGCTGCCAGAATGAAGTGCTGTGGCCACTAATTTTGATGACTGGTTAATGATATGTGGCTTTCTGTACAAGCTGGGCACAAAATCTTTGGCTGTATTAAAGCTGTTCTAATAGCTTTTTGAAAAACCGGTTTTAACGATGGTCCCAATGAAACAACCTGAGTTAATTATCCAGGGAGGGTTGGAGGGAAGAGGTGGAGATGTCACACACATGCCAAGAAACTAACTTTCTGAAATGAGAGAAATTATATTAGGGTGGTTGTGTCTTATTCAGTTTCTTTTCACAGTTTTAGACATCTTGAAAAACTACACTGTAACTGTTCCTTCATTTAAAATGTAGAGCAATTTTAAGCAACACTATTTAATCTGCTTTGATTAGTTCCTTGATTTCTCTGGAAGCTTGTATGATAGTGAGTGATGCTTTGAAATGTTTGAGAGATGAATGATCTCTGGTAAAAGCAAGGATTAAAAAATAGATGCAAACTCAACCAATTGTTTTTAGTGATATCAATCAGTGCATTTTTCCTTTGCTCCTGCATATATGGTGCTGTCTTTTTTCAAGTGAACATTTCCTTAGGCATGCCAAGTGATTTATAGCATTGCTCAGATTTCTTTGAGTTCAGCTTTCAAATACCACTTGTACACAATTTGGATATGTCAGATGATGTTACTGTGCACCAGAAGTACTTGGCATAATGTGGTTGGGGTCCAGGTGATGTCTGAAGATGTCCTGATTACCAAAACCTCTCCTGGAAAACTGCCTTAAAAACTCCTTAAGATCAGGAGAATAGCTGACCAAGTACCTGGTATTCAGTGCAGTAGACACTGTTGTTTCCCTCTTTTATGGCATACCCCTGTGTATTGTGAGACAAAGCATACAGCTGTTTGATATACAACCACTGAGTCATGACAAAAAAAAAAAAAACCATCTCTGATTGGGAAACTACAATATCTGTTTGTGAGAAGAACTTAGCCACAACTGTCAGTTGCAATTGAAGCACTGGGTTTTGACCATGGATATGCAAACTGGCTTCAGATGCCTCTTTCATGTGGAAATCTGTGCACCTCCCCAGGTTCCGTGCAGAGTTCATCAGGAGTGTTGCCAGGATTTTTAATTTTGCATTATTTCCCACATGAGTAAAACTGAGTTTATGTTTAAGTAATGAGATGCTGTCAGGAGTACAGGGAGCTTCTCTTTTCTGTTTTCATTAAGTCAGCATACAGGTGATGTAGCTTGGGGACAGCTTCCAAGGAGAAACCCCGACCATGAGGTCTCAAATTGCACTTGACCAGGTTTTAATTCAGCCCCCTCTGCTTGCTGGCCTCTCAGCCCCATTTACATTTACATTTACATTCTTACTCTTCTCCTGGTAACTTTCCACTGCTCTTGGTTCACTGTACATGTTCTACTTTACTACTTTAATTTAGCCAGGCAGGAGGGTTCCTGTTCCAGGTGCTAAGGCTGGGTCACAGCAGATCCTGAGGTTCCCCAACAGGGGTTCCTGGTGCAGTGCAGGATGGGCAGGCACAGGAGAAGCTAGGGAAACAGGAGAGGGAAGATCCTTCTTCTACCCCTGTGTGTTGGCTGAGGTTTAATGTGTTAATTGACAATTGTGTGGAAGACATCTGTTTGGGAGAACATGTTTCATTTAAAAACTTTGTATGAATGAAATAATTTAACTTGGTAATTCTGTGTGCCTGCACTATGGCTCTGTTTTTTTTTTTTTTTTTTTTTTAAAGTTTTAAATTTCAGTTTAGAAGTTGCAGGTTGCAGCATGGCTTGTAATGCAAATGCTGTGTAGTGTAAATAACTTGAATTTTTGTATCTTGTTAATGTCTGACTGGAACTGTAGTGTTGGCGTGCTTAGCTCTACAGCCCAGGAGTGTATTACAGCCACAATGTTCCTGATGTGGAGGTTATGAGCAGTAGCACTGCTCAGTTCCTGAGCAGGAGCTTTTTGGCACCTGGCAGAGTCCCAGCAATCAGATGCTGACCAGGTCTGGGCAGGCAGGTTCACTGCAGGGGCACTTGGAATCACGATCTGCAGTCCTGGTGTCCCTGAGGAGTCTGGATGCTTTGGAGAAGAGGAGGAACTGGTACAATCTGTGTTTGGGCCTTCAGGGCACCAACTAAAGGGAGGGAGTGAACATGGGATTTTGGAGATTGGGGCAATAGCTTTGCTCAGGTTCGAGTCCTGATCTTAATAACAACAAACATCCTCTTGCACGTCTTTGAACTTCTTAGACATCACTTCTTTTACATCACTAGCATATTGCAGCAATGTGATGCCTAAATAATGCAGGCAAGGGAAAGGGGGAACTGCTGATTCTGTCAACTGAAAACATGCTTAAAGGATATAGATCTTTAAGATACTACAAATAAATGTGTATGTTAATGTGATGTGTTATAATAAATGAAGCGGTGATCATAATGCAAAGGAACCAAACCATAACCTCACCAGCTGTTTTAGCACAACCTCCTGTAACCCAGAACACAGTTTCAATTTAATATCCTACTTTCATTATGGTAATCAACAGCCATTAAGTGCTAGTGATAATATCTGTCCTGATGTAGCTGCAAGCCATTAGGCCATTTGGCCAAATATGGTGTTTTATTTAACTGCATAATTATACCAAGTAGTGTTATTCATATTGATATGTTGTAGAGAGTTGGCATTGAGAGAAATGAAAGACATTGTATAATCTATATAAATCAGGATTTATGATCTGGAAAAAAAAAAAAAAAAATCTTTACATACACATGAAGTGTATAGAAAGTATGTAGTATGTTGAATTAACTTACAATTATTTTTCTTAGCAAGTCAATAAACTATGCATTGTCCTTCAGTGCACCAGCATAATTAAGTTGCTTCCTTTTGATTCACTGCACTGAATTTCAGGTATATGATTACCCCTATCTCAGTTCCTACCTACTAGCAAATGCATCCATAATTCTGAAAAGATCATCCATTCAAGTGGTTTTATGCTGTTATGCCACAAATTGCTGTGTTTTCATCCCATTTTGAAAGTTATTTTTTTGTTCTGCAACTTAGAATAGGATTTGCTTTGCTGTTTTTTTGGTTTTTTTTTTCTTCTTCATATCAGACGTCTTGAATCCTGGCAACAAAGTCTGTCTTCTACTGAAATTGCTAGAAAGGAGTATATGTCAAGTTCTTACAGTGCACTGTTTCAGCTTGAAATGAGAACTTCCAACCAATGGCTTTAAGCACTATTTGCCTTGCTTCTGCAACTCCTAAAAATGAATGGTATTTCCAAGCATTGTTGCAAAACTTTGTATCTATAGATTTTCTGCTATGAATGACAAAGGTGAGCCCTGCAGAGGCATCCTCAGGAGTGATTGGTAGTGAGTGACACAGGCAAATGAACCCACAGAGCATGTTTGTTTGTCTTTCGTAAATTAAAACTGACAGGAGCTTAAAAATCTGCAGCCAATGCATAAAAGCAATAAATCTGTATTTACACAGAATGAAAGGAGATGGAGCTCGTTTGTAAATTCATAATCTGTGTAGGCTGTGTGCCTGATAGCCTGGAACTAGCTGAAAGCCTAAATAAATGAGTGGGAAGGACAATTTGCCTTCCTGTGGAATATTCCACAGAAGTGAAAACCTAACATTTTTGCAGTGTAAGACCAAAGGCACCAGATGGTTTTGATTTATTTGGTTTCTTTTGTTGATGAAGATGACAGATCACTGTAGTGCTGAATTTTTTTTAAAAGCAGTATTTTTCAGGGATCTTATTTATTTATTTATTTATTTTTAATCTGAGATAGTCTGCAAGGTGAAGGGTAAAATATAGTGGCATAATCTGTATATTTTACTCAAGCTGGAATAGATTTGTTGCCCATTAAAACTTTTGACTGCTCTCAGCATGGGGTGTTTTAATGTACCCCTTCCTTCAGTCACTGCAATGTGCCTGAGAGTGCTGGGAAATACTGGGGCATTACTCTGAAATGGTTACTGCACACTCACAAAGCTTCCCTGTTGCCCACTGATAAGGGGTCATTTGTCCTGAGACAGCATCTCTGTATGGAGTAAAGAAGATGAATTTCTGGAGAAGCTTCACATCCCCATCAGCAGCTGAATAGGGACAAATAGAAAATATGTGTTGCAGTGGCTGAACTTGGATTTTCACTTATCTTTCTTGCTCCCAAGTGCATTCCCTGGTTGCAGCCAGGAGCTTGTATTAAAAACATCAAGACAGCTGGGACAGTTTGGAGGATCCCCTAGGATAAGGAAAATCACCCTTGGGAAGGTTCTCATCTGTGTGTGCCAGCAGGAACACAACAGGCCTGACCATTGGGGTTTTGTTTTTCTTTTTTGGCTATGTATGAAGACACATTAATTTGGCCAAATTGAAGAGATTTCTTGAAGCCTCTGCTCATCCAAAATTGTTTGTTGCCCCAGCAAACTACTATTGAGGTCAATAAGGTTATGTCACCTTACTGTGAATTGACTTTTTTGGGGATAAAATTGTATCCTGTGTTAATGAATATGCTCAAATAATTTCCACTATCACAAAGGTTTGCCTGTATGCGCCAAGTGAAATATCCTGAGTAAGTGTAGACTTTTCAGAGCAAAATGATTCATCCTAAATTAGATAAAAACTGGCATAGATCAGTAGTAAATTTAGTCTGCTGGATCGATGCAAAAATGCTTGGGTCATTGGATCTGATCTGGCCTCCAGGCTCAGCCACTACCCTGCTCATTGCTGGGCTGACTGTGTGGGACAGAGCACTGCATCTGGCTCACAAGGTGCTGTATATGAAGTAATGTTGGCACTGACATTCTCTTTATTAGTTGCTGGATCTTTGGAGCATTTTCAGTGGACCTGCTGAAGCCACTGACTCATTGGGAGGTCATCTTTGAAAACTGAAATTATTATATTGATACTTCCCTCCAGGAATTAACATTCAAGTGGTGGGAGAATGGAGGAAATGGGAATTATTTAGGGCAAAAGAGCAATTTTCCAGAAGGAAATAAGGTAATTTTTGCTGCTTGCCACTTCTCAGTTTGTGGCAGTTGAGAAAGATATTGTGTCTGTCAATTAAGCTGTTATTAAACATTGTACAATTTTGAGATGGTATCTATAAAAGTATTTGTGGGAACTCATAATGTAAGAAACAAAACATTGGTATGAAAAATAACTCTTGGGTTTTGTTTTTTTAAATTTTTTTTAAAAAGCACGTACTTAATTTCTGGCAAGTTAGAAAAACAATTTATATCAAAAGAAGAGACCCAGAAGCTAAGAATGTACCTATATATTAAAAGGAATGTGCTCAAAACATGTTGCAAAACACACCTTCATATTGGAGAGTACATCAGTTTTGTATTATTTCAGGGACAGATAATTGAATGCTTTATTTTGCATGTTAAACTATTAGTTATCTGTAATTCCATAAGTTCCCCCGTGCCCCAAGACATCATGTGCCCTTCACCCCATCTGTACCTATGATGCATCAACACATCAGTGCTCACACTGCAACTTGCTCAAGGATTTATTCCTCACATTGTCAGCCACAGGGCTGACAATGAACACACTCTCCTCTGGCAGGAGGAGCACTTTTACATGGGGAGTTATTATACTGATGTGAAAATTAATTTGTAATATTAAATATGCAGGAGAAACATGCAGGGCAGAATTACCATTCTCTGGTTTCTTGGTTTTCTAACTAATTGTTTTTGTTCTTTATCAAACTTAGAAGAAAGTTTTGTCATCTTATTGTCCATGGTTATCCCCTCATTACACTCATGCTCTACTATTCTCCTAACTGCTAGAAAAAGTAATCATTCAGCAGCTTCTGATAATGGTGATCAATCAGATAATTTATTTTTTGTAACTGCAGTTGAAGTGGTGCTTTTCATTTCATAAGGAAGGAAAAAAAAACCCAAGTAAGATAATACCATGGTCTTTTTTTATCCCTAAAAGGCTCTTTGCCTTACTTATCTGTATTACTTATCTTGTTACATTATTTGCTGTTCTGTCCAGTCTCCCATACAAGATGAAACCATGAAAAAAAGAAAAAGAAAAAAGGCCAATTTCACTTCCAGCTCTGTGAGATACTTAGAACATGGCTGGACAGTCAGATCTCATTGGAGTTGGTTTGAGGAGGAAGCTGAACTAGAAATCCCTTCCAGCCTGGGCTTCTCTGTCATTCTCTGTGTGCCTTAGAATGAAACATTAGAGCTGCAAGCAGGTGGGATAGAAGGTGCTTTAGGAAGGTGGAGGTGATGAGGGCAGGTGTTCTGGAGCATAAGCTATTATTTGGGGTATGTTAGGGGCTAGTGCTGAAAATTCACATTGCTATAAGCTTTGCCAGGAAGCTTGTAGGCAGTAAATGCTGCCAGAAAAAATGAACCATCTTATCAATGATCCAATACAATGGGCTCTTTAGTGTTAAAATGCCTATTTCTTATACTTCTTCAAAGAGAATCTACAATTATTTTTCCTTCTAGTGGCTACTTCCTTTTGTGGTGAGCAGAAACTTCATGACAGATTTGGCTGGAATTTCTTTTCAAGGACTTCTAAATCCTCAGAGTTTGAAAATAATAGATCAGGCCAAGTGTATTATTGTAATTCAGTAATTTGTAATGAATAATGGAAGTGAAGGTTTTGTATCTGAACACAGAAAGATATGCATATTAGTATGGCAGTGGATGCATGAGCTGTATGCATATTATGTGCATATATTTACATTTCTGGTGTAATACTTTCTAACTGAAAAAAAAAGTGCAACAGCAGTCAGTGGACTATTATGTGGAAGTAGACAGGATTTACATACCAAAATGTAATCAGTTTTTACATTACTTCAGCATTTTCAAGATGCAAGGTGTGTAATAATTACTTGAGATTCTATGCATAATTAAATTATTCCAATGTATTCCACTTTCCAGGTTTCAAGGTCACAATAATATATTAGATATTCTGTTTCTTTTGTTATCATGTAGGTAGTACAGACCACTTATAGAAGAAAACTGGTATTAAAAGAAATAAATATTTAACCAGGTGAACTTAAGAAATAGCGGTCCTAAATAATTACAGAGTAAAGTAGAGTCCTGATGTGAACAAGCCTTTTTCCTTGTTTGCTTTTTTCAGCATGGTTAAAGGTGTTTTAAATGTATTATTTATGCTGTACCCTTATGACACGGTAATAGTGAAATTAGCTTTGTAAACCTCATCGTGTTGTATTTAAAAAAAGAACAATATTCAAGTGAAAATGTCACCTTGACTAAGGCTGCTCAATGCAGCATATAGGTGAAGTTCTCATCTTATTCTCATTCTGACTAGCAACTTTTTTTTTTCCCCCTTGGAAAGGGGACAAAATTCACACTGTCTCATGACTGCAATGCTGAAAAGAGCAAAGTCACAAAACTCTGCAGGATCCTTCATTTTCTTAGCTGTAGTTATATTTATTGAGGTCATTTATTTTGGGTAGGTCTGTATTGCACTTTGACAAACAAACTTGATATAATCTCTTCTAAAGATCCAATCACTCTTGTAAATGAAGAAGTCAGTGCTTTCTACTACGCTAATATCTCTTCAAATTTGCTAATTTTGAACATTAGTAATATATCTTAAAATATGTGGTATTTTGAGACAGCTACTGATAGACATTAGAAATTAATAATGATGGTGGTGGGTGGAGACATTCAGTTATTAATCAGACAGCATTGCTTATGTACTAGCAAGATATGACTGATGCACTGTGGTGCTTTACAGGAGGTTTGAAAAGTCTGTGCTTTGATTATTGATAATCAAAGATGTGTGTTTGTGTATTGGTTCTCAAGACACTGTGGATGCAAATCACAGACTGTCAGAAGATGCCTTAGAGGAGAGGATTGGAAGTGTGGTGTTTAGAGGGAAAGTAACTGAAGATTAACCATGAAAATACATATTCCTATGTAAGAAATGCTTGTTTATCTTCTTAACCATAGAGAACTACAGCTCACTATATACCCACCATCTGGGGTTTAATTTTTGGACAGCTAGGTGGTGCTGCTTGAATAGCTACCATATAATTATTTTTAAATTTTATTATCATAATGTTAAGTCAAAGTTCAAGATTCAGATATATCTGAGAGGGAATGCAGATTTGCTGCATGTCCCAGGAGAAATAAAATGCAGGGAAGAATACATCTTTCCTGCACTTGACCTACTGCTTACTTCTGGTGAGGCTGATAAAAACCAGGCTGTAATATTAAAATAAATTAAATGCAAACTAGTGAGAGTTTTTCCATAGTAATCTGTGATGTACTCACTTGTATGAAAGTGCTTATGGCAGAGATGTGGAGAGAAGTGTCAGGCAAAGTCAGGCAGAATGGGAGGCTGTGAACAATAGCAAACTTGCTGAAATATTTTCATAAGAGTCACAGCAAATGAGGCTTATATGTGGGATATAATAGCAGACAGTGAAAGAGCTTTTGGAGGAGTTCCTCCAAAGAGGGAGCAAGGTTTGGAGAAGTTAGAGAGGTACTTGCTGAACAGTGTAACTAGTGGGTCAAAGTGCTGCTATGAGGGCAGATGGGAAGGGAGGGTTTATTTTTCAGCAATAAATGAATAATTATAACTGGAATGAATGTGAATTGTGGAGGGCTGTGCAACTAAAGTCAGGTAGCTTGTGTGTTGGGGGGCAGCTCTGAATGGCTGCCAGCTAGTTGGAGTGACAGACTAGGAAAATAAAAATTAGCAAGAATATACATAAGCAACAAAGACACCACAAAACCTGAATTGTGTCAGAAAATTTAGTGTAAAGCTGAGATTTCAATTCTTGTTTTGAGAATTACGAATTTAAATTATTGTTTCAATTGAGGGAACAACAAATGCCTTATCTGTGCACTTTATTAAAAAGTGCTCTGCAGCTTCCTGAAGTTAATAGCAGCTTCATTTTGTGCTGAAGATTTTGAAGCATAAATATCAAAGGTGGTGCCATTGAAGGGAGGGAAGATGATGTTCTAGGCTTTGAGGTTATATCAAAAGCAGGTACAACAGATAGGGAGCTGCCTTGTGAAATAGGAAAATGATGTTTCAAGCTGCATTGTTGGGACTGGAACTTGGTTTTGTTTATGTGTGTTTTAGTTTGAAAGAGAGGTGTTTGTTAAAAAAGGTAGGAGGCTCTTTTGAAATGGAAAATGTAAACTCTTTTCCTCCAAATTATTATAATTTTGAAATTAAGGAGCTCAGAGACAAAAATACAGGAATAGGAATAACAGTTCTTTACCAGGAAAATTAAAATAAAAACACAGTAATACAAAAAAAAACCCCAAACACTGACAGAGTCAGAATACACCCCAACACTCCATCAGTCAGGGTGTTGGTAACATTCTGATTAAATGGTGGCTGCAGCCCTCCTGGAGGGACAGATGTTGTCTCGTTGAAGCAATGCTCCTGTAGAAGGGTGCAATTTTCCTCTGGAGGTCCAGTGATGTGGAAAGGTCTGGTTTTCCTCTCGAATTTAGTGGAATTGAGATGTGATCATTATTTTATTCAAAACACTCAACTTTGAAATATTTGTATTGATATGCACATTTGACATGAGGCTGTGTAACCTTGTAATTGTTGTCACAAGGACAACATAGCAAAATATTAATGGCAGATTAATTGATGGCCATGAGGCTGAGCACCCAAGGGCAGTCCTCAGCTAAACTTTTTCCTTGAGGTTCAGGCAGTTTTCACTCTTGATTTCCATGGCTCTTTCCCTGTCAGAGTCTCCAGAGGAGCAGTGCAAGTTTCTTTTTCTCATTTTATCTTCTTTTTCTGTGCTGGTTTCAAAGAAAGTGTACTTGAATGTCATGGACACTATTTAACACTTCTGAATTGAAGGAGAAAATGGTGTGAAAAGTAATAGTTTCCAAGTATTGGAAAAGAGCAAGTGACTGTTTTGATAGATGTTCAAGCTTGCCAAAATGAAAGATGTTCAACCTGAGAATTAATACTTCACACTACAAGATAAGAAATAGTGTGTTTAGATAAAGCTATTTATTTTATCTTTAAGCTTACCTTGTGTTTGACATCTTTTCAGATATAATAATGAAAATGCATCTGATTGAAGAAAAAGGGCATGCTGCCTAATAAAATTATTGCTGCTCATTTATATTTTGATTAATGACTGCTTCAAAACGTGATTTTTAGTATTTGGTGTCAAATAGAGTTAGGAGAAGGTTTCTGATGAGGAAAATCTTATGACCTGAGCTCTATGGGTGTGTGAAGAGAAGGAAACCTGAACTTGGGGAGAGCAGTTTGAGATGAAAGGAAAGGACAACAAATGGCTATAAATTGTCTGGGAATCCATCTGGGTTGGAGGATAAATATAAATGAGAGGTGAAAAGTTAAGCAGCATCCCTCAGTAATTATCTCATTATCTCAGATGATACTGAGGGATAATACTAAAACTTTTGGAGAAATGATATAGCCCTTATATTTATTATTTTTAAAGTTAATTTTGTTTTCAATGTCTCCTTTGTAGGATGGCATGACCAGGTTCTTTCTAGCACAAAATTAGTTGTATTCATTTGCTCCCCAGTGAAAGCTCACCTCACTGTAAACATCTCACACACTGCATTGATAGCAGTTCAGCAGGAGTTGGGTCAGGTTTCTATGCAGAACTAACCCTTATTTGAACCTGTTTAACTTGACATTGTGAATGGAAACATGTTGAATGTTGCCTCTTCTTAATTAGGGCTAAAAAGCTCTAGAAAGTCTGTTGTTGCTTACCACATAAAAACCAATTCTTCACTACCTGTGAATATGCAATCTAGAAATTCAGTTTTCTTTTCTAGAATAAATAGTCTGCAAATCCTTAAGATATGTCCTATGGTGCTGAATTAACCTTTCCCTGACACTTAAGTATAATCTTTTTCACTCCTTCCCAGTACATAATTTAGTAAAATGGAAATAAAGTGGCTCAGTGGAAAAAGATATCACTAAGCTCTTTTGAACTTGACTGTTCAGCTGCTCAGAGATATCAAATGTACTTCATGAGCAGCTTCTTCAGTGTATTGCAGGACAGTACAAGAATTCTTTACCATTCTATAATAAAGCTATATAGATGAAATGCAGAAAATTTTTCATTGAAGTTTCTCTGAAGTAATTGTGTTTTAATGCTTGGGTGTTGTTTCATGTTATTTTTCCATGAGTTTATTTAGATAGATCATGAAATCATTTCTCTCATTTTAATAAGCACTCCAGCTGAGAAATTGAAACCCAGTTTAATATGAAATATTGGTTCAGGTTCTGCAAACAAATGGAGGGCATGTTTTGGAACAGGCTTTGTGATTTATTTCTTTTAATACTAATAGTCTTGTTCAATAAGTATTTATGTATCACTAGGAAAAAAAAAAGAAATGGAGGGAGCCTTGATAATCATAACAAATCAGGGCCAGAAAACAATGATAATCCAAAGGAAATTCTCATTAAGGAGAGTCTCATGGAGAAGTTTTCTCATGAGAGCAAATATAACAGCAGGGACAGTACCTCTCAACTGCTGTTGTTCTGTTATATTGGATATTGTAGGGCTGACCAGAATCTAGCAAATAAAGGTCTTCACAGCTGAATAACTACTGGAGCATCAACTTGTGCAGCTGCCTCTCTTAACTCTAGCAAATTTTTAATAAAGTTTCTGCCTTTGGTGCATGATAAAACACATTATTGGTATCAGTGAGAGGCAGTGGTAGCTGCCCTGAAGGCTGGAAAAGCCAGGTGCCCTCAAAGTCACTATACTTGAATATATTAGGTGGATGTGAATTTCTTTACAATTCCTAATGTTTGTTTATCTCAAAAGCCTAAAAAGTTATTTCAGCCAGATTTTCCAAAGGCAAAAGGAAAAATACTTTGATACAAGTAACAAAAAACTCTGTTTAGAATATCAAAATTTTATTGTCACAGGAAGCAACTTTTTCTCCAAATAAAAGGAAAATCAAGAAATGCCAACTGGACATGTGAAAATGGGCTTTAAAATTGTATGGCTGAAAGGAATGATCCATATGCTGTAAGAGGACAATTCTCTCTTTGGCTTGCTGAAGATTTATATGGAGGTAGTGCTGATCCATGGTGACACCAAACTGAAGGCATTTGTCCTCTGCTTGTCAAAATGGTTTTGTTAATTTGTCAAAGCCAAAAGCCCACAGTGTCAGCTGGAAACCTGTTGTCTCTTGAGTTAGCTGAGTCTGCTTTGGGAAGATGGAAATGGAAAGAGAATGAGAGCTCTTAGTTACAAGGGGGGGTCCCAGTCTAATGGCCAATATTTGCAAAATGCTCCTTCTTTTCATCTTAATTAGCAATTGTAGAGTCAGCACTGCAGAGTATCTGGGCAGCTTTCATTTTCCTCATGTCTGGGTTATATACAGTGTTTGCTTCCTGAGAGCCCTAAATTCCTTAAGTCAGTTCTTTCAATAAATCAAATAATCAAGGAGGCAATAAAATCCACTCTCTGCAACTACTCTATCAAAAGATATTCAGTAATTAATGTCAGGAAAATTTTGTATTTTACCACAGAGGTTCTCTCATCCTCTGCTTTTCAAAACTTAACACTTCTTTTCCAGCCCTCAGCTGCCTAAGCATCTGTCCACAGCACTCAAATTTAATAACAAATCAGCTGATATTTTGTAGTTAACAATTTTAAACAATTTTTACCTGCTGTTAAATATATTTTAATTAGGACCTAAAAGATGTGCAGGCTTGTTACTGTCACACTTTTCTAATATCTTCCCTCTCCAAACAAAAAAAATCTCCAACCACACTGTTCCTGTCTGGGTAATCCCCATGGGGATCAGTATTTTGAGAGGGGTTTTTTTGGAGCATCTCTCATGGAGTGTTGTGCCCACAGGTGCTGGGTTAAGTTGTCACTATAGTGATGTTTACATGTCAGACTTTGATTTTAGCCAGTGTAATAGGTCTTCTCTTTTCATTTTCTCTTCCTGGTGACTTCCTGTAACCACTCTCTTCTTGCTTTCTCTGACTTCTGTTGGGCTTCATGATATTAGGGACTGGAATTCTCTTAATATATGTTTTTAAAGCATTTCTAACCTCAAAAACACAGAAGAAAATAAAGTGTCTGGGGTATTGTTTTCTGTCATGTTGTACTAAGGTTCCTCCTCACTGATGTGATCCTCACATCAGCAGCTATAATATGAAGAGGCTATTTTACTCTAAAATTGCATCAGAAGCCACTCCAGGGTGGCTGTGGTATGCCTGGGTCACTTTCAGGTTCTGCAAGAGATGGATCTGGGAACTGCTGTAAGGCTTTTAGTCAATAATGGGAGCTCTGTGCACAAACTAATGGTTCTCTTGATTTTCCTGTGCTCTCTGTCACCTTGTGCTGCCTCAAGCAGGGCTTAGTTGTTGTCTCTCCAGTCATCTCTGGGTTAAATTTTGATACAGGAGGAAGGGAGCAGGGCTGCAGAAATCCAAGGAATCTGGCAAAGTGCAAACTATTTACAAAAACAACTTACAAAGTGTGCAAATATTTCAATGACAAATCTTTCAGCCATCTCTTGAGCTTTAACTTAATCTTTGTATTCTTGTGCTTATCATTCCTCTCTGCCTTCTGTTCTATGTGTCTTCTGAGGCTGGATCTTATTTATGGGGACTGTTTTCAGTTTTTGAAGAGCAAATACATTACCATGTTCTCTCTTTCTGATGAACTCCAGAAGAGGAAGGCCTCTGCCCACACAAGAAGGGAATGCTGAATCATATTCCTATTAGACACATCTTCATGAGCATTTGTCAAACTGTTCATTTAATCCAGAGCCTGGAGCAATGAGAGTTTATGAATGAAACTCCCAGGACCAGGCTCTTCCCTGCCACATGTGACTGCTTCCCTGAAGAGAGATGGAGATTGAGACATGAAAAGCTATTTCTAAAACAAACCAATTCTTGATGTGCTGTGGTTTTGCCCAGAAATAGCGTAGGCAGGCCAAGTAAGCAATTCTTTTTCCTGTTTAGGTAGAGCCTTTAAAATAAATCTCTATTTAAAAAACATGTACATACAGATACACAGAGATATGGGAGCACATATGTGTATGCTATCAAAAAATATCGTAAATATATCAGGAAATTTATCTAGAAACTAGGTTGGCAGGAATTTCTGAACTAAAGAAAAGTTTTAAATAGCATAAATGTAGTCAAGGCTTATTGATTTTGTTACCTCTCCACATTTTTCTATTAATGATTTACTAATTTTACTAATTTTATTTTTATATCTCTAAAAAGTCTTTTAGATTGCTAAAAGTAGTTGATACTCATATTAACTTTTGATTTGTTCCTTGTTAAAAGGTTTGAATGGATTTATTTTCTGATTTTCCAAATGAGAACCATTAAACCATGCTAAATACTCCAGATTAAAAGTGAGATGAAATTTCCTGATCAGAACCTACAAGTGAAAACATCTTTCAGGACTTTCTAAGGAATTTGGTATTTAACATATTTTTTGTATTAGAACACAAAAATTCAATTAGTAATATTACTTATTTGGATCAGTTATCATGAAGAGGTTTTGTATGAGACTCACATACTCCCTGACTTTCATATTGTAAGTCATATGGAGGAGGAAATTGAAAACATAAAAAGAATAGACCAAGAAGCAATGGTGTCCAAATCTCCCATTTTCTTTTTCAATATGCTATTTCTTCCCTCTTGTCCTATGAATTCCTGAATTTTGTCTTGGTGAGCAGAACAGCTTCTCCCATTTCCAATCCAGCTACGAATCCAAATCTGTACTTCTGAAGAGTTTTGTAGCAGTAGTGAATTATAATGACATTCAGTGGTATCGTGCTAATGAGTTGAGTCCTTGAAACTTGAAGTAAATTGTGCAGGACAAATTTTGGTTTTGAATAAAATTATTTTCAGGTGTTTCTTATAGCACATAATCAAATCTTGTTTTGACTATGTAATCTACCAAGTATTGCTGCAACATGAAAGAAAGTTTATTTTCAATTCACAGAAGTATTTGGTTTTGTTTGGATTTATCTGCTTCCTTAGTAGCAGTTTGAGGGTAGTTCTCAAGTATTTGCATTTTTTCTCCTAGGCAAGCAGTGACTTGCAACAGGGCTGTATTTGAATTTGCTTTTTCTAGCCCTGAGAGATGGAGAATAACTTGAAAATGGATTGTATTGACACATTTGTCCTGCATACTATTGCTATTACAGTAATGGGCAGCCCAGCTTCAATTTATGCACTAACAGCAGCTCTTCTGATAAGAAACACACACAAGGCTAAAACATGGGCATGACAAGAATGGAAATGGCTGGGCAGAAAGCACCACAATACGTGGTGAATAATCTGTAAATCTGGTAGGGGCTGTGTTTTGGGTTTGTGCTGTTGACAAGGCAGGGATGCTGCTGAGCAGGGCTGGCACAGAGTCAGGGACTTTTCTGCTCCTCACCCAGTTTTTACTTTACCTGTAGAACTGCCTTGATATCAATCCGTGAATTTTCCCACTTTTGCTCTTATGATTCTTTCTCCTGACCCACTGGAGGGGACAGCGTGTGAATGGCTGTGCACAGTTGCTGGCTGGGGTTAAACAATGACACAGGTGAGGTGAAAATTAATGTATTTGGGAGATCTGGCTGGATTCTGAGGCTATTTCCATGACAGCTGTAATATGCAAGAGCAAATATAGGGATACAATTTAAGGGAATAAATTAATTTTGAAGCATATATTCAGAGTAATTTAAACACATTTCCAGAGATTCAGAAAAATGTGAAGACTAACCTAATCAATCCTGAATTCTGTGTATTTATTTAAAAACAAGTAAAGATATCTTTGTGTCTTTCAGAATCTGTCAGCTCAGGAAGTCTACAGAGAAGGCTCTCCACGAAGAGAAATTTTTAAAACAAGCTTGTGCTGTGCAAGATTGTGTTTAATTCCTGGTTGACTTCAAAGACACTGAATGTCAAAACTGCACTGGGAAAGCCTCCATACATAATTAAAGGCTCAGATTGGCTGGAAGGACTCAGTGGTGTCTTTTATTGCCAAGAAAGTAATTTAATTACTGTCCATATGCCCTGTTGGGCCTGAGTGAAGCCCTGTGTTACTGGAATAAATCTGATTAGAGAAGTCATCATCTTCACCTTCCTCAACCACTCTTGGATGGAGAATTTTTCTCCATCTCCTGCTTTTCATTTTCACAGTTACATACCACAAGGAGGCTTCTAAATAGTTTCCTTGAGGCAGTACTGACACAATAAATGAAAACTTGGTTTTAATGATTCATTTTGTATCACATTGAGCTTTTTCAAAACTTTTTTTGTTATAGCTGTTGCAAGTTTCTAGTTTAATTTAAGTCTCACAAAATATTTCTGCCTGCCTGTATTGATTGATAGATGTTTTCAGCCAACATTTAGATGTTTCCCTTCTCAAACTGTTGACTATGATGTTTTTCCTATTATACAGCTAGGGAATTGAAGTTCGGGAAAACTTCACAATTTGTGGGAGGTCACAGAAAAGACTGAAGTGAGGGCTCTGACAGATGATCACAAACCTTTGGGAGTCAGCCTGACCTGTATTCCAGGTCAGGCAACCATTACTGAAGAAGACCTGTACCCAGCCCCAGGCCTTGGGAGGCATTTGCTGGAGTTGTGGCCATCCCAGAAGGGAAAGTTCCAAGGAGTTATGGGATTGCCCATGTTAATGCCTCATACATATTCCCAACTCTCATTTTCCAGTTGATCATCACCTCTCCCAGCCCCTAGAATGTTCTCCCTTCCCTGTGTCCCCATTGGCCTCATTTGATGCAGTGTCCCACCCTGCCCACCCCATTGCACCCCACCTTCCCTTACCCACCTCTGCACCACTTTCCCCTGTACCCATTGGACCCTAACCCCAACTCCACCCCCTCTCCTACCCCACATTTATCCCCTGGACCTCCCTGCATCTTGGTCTTCGACCACTGGCTCCTAAAGAGACCTTGTCCCCTTGGTTAGTGTGTTCAGATTTTTGGGCCTCGTCCCACATTTACTTTCATTATTATTAAAGTGGTTTATGTTGCTAAGTCCTGGTCATTGCACGGCTCTTCTTTTATTTTGCCACAATTGCCCTGATATCTGAGAACCCTAAAAGGTGTTGTCAGGGACCACCCTTGACCCAGATACTGTCCATCTTGTGTCTCGAAGAATCATTGCACACTCTGTGGAAACACTGGCTTCTTTAGGTCGTAATTTTCATTTCTTGATCCTCAGTTCAGGTTTCTTCATTGTTCATGGTGGCAGTGTAGCAGCTTTCATGGAGAAGTTTGGTACTACTGCAGGGATGGTTAGAGAGCAAATGAAGTGGTCAAAGGGGAGAGACACTGTGGCTCCAGAACCAGCCCCTGCAAGAGTGTGTGTGGCTTGAAAAAGTTAAAACTGGAAATGAATTATGACATTTAGTGTTTATCTGTTGATCATTTATCTTAATATTAAGGTTTATTCTTTTGCATTGGAATATAAACTGTGGATCTGTGCCTCCCCCAGAAAGCCCAAAACTTACAGCATCTTTGTTTCACAAGCAAGGAGTTACCTAAGAGCAGGAGTTATGTGACATTCCAACAAAGTTCAAGTGTCCAATTCCATTCAATCTGGATGTTTTATCTTTACTCTTGTTCCTTGCAGATACTAGTCTCATCTTATTAATTTAATTTGAATAATTTAATTTTATATACTTTTGAAAATAAATGTAAGCAAAAGTTAGTAATCAAAAATCTTTTTTTTTATACTTTGTAGAGCATAACATCCCAAATTCTCTTTGGGAATCTTGTGGGCAGATCTTTCAATCATTATTAGCTATGTAGAAAATATAAATTTGGGCAGGCAGGGAACATAAAGAAAAAGTTGTAACAGATCCAGTGCATTTTCAAAGTGATCTTTGATGGAGAGGTTAATAGAATTTATGAACTGTACTGCTTTGAATTCTTGCAAAAATTCCCATCATAATTACAACAAATGTATCACAAAAGGTTCAGGGATTAATTTAGTTTGTGTGAGTATCCAAAAGTTTACAAGCTTTTTCAGGGCATGCACATATTTTGAAATGGCACTTTGAAATTGCACTTCAAATCTTAGAAATGTTTCTCTTGACGATTCTGGCACTTCTAGTTTGGGTCCATATTTCTGTCATACCACACCTGTACACCTCCTGCTTCTACCTGGGATACAAAGTAAAAGTAAGGGTATGTTTAGATTAAAAAATCAAAACAACCAAACAAAAAAAAAAAAAAAAAAACCAAAGAAAGCAACAACCAAACAAAAAAAAACCAAAAAAAATCAAACCAAAACAAACACGCAAACAAACAAATAAAAACAGAAAACCCAAACCCAGCAAAATAAAACCACTTAAAATGCCTGAAAAAAAGTCTTCAGAATTCTAAATAAAAGTAATTTAGTTTTGTCTGGAAGAGGTACTTCCAAACACAACACTTCCAAACAGCTCTCCTTTACTCTCATGGGTAATACAGCATTTGTGCATAGGTAGATATAAAATACACTGCAGCTGAATTCTACAGCTTTCCATGTCCAGTGTTCAACCCTGGAGTGGTTCATATTCCTGTGTGATTTATCTCCCATGCAGCCCTAGCTCCAAGTGGATGTAAGATGTAGTTCCTGGTGTATCATTTATGGTCAGACTTCCTAATGGAAGTGTGCAAAAGCTGAGTGACAGCTTGTCATGCAGAAGTCCTCCTTCCTCCTCTGAAGCACTTCATAAAATGAAAACAGATGAAGCTGACACAAAGAATTGATTGGCTCTTCTGTGCTTCAGGGAGGGAGGGGAAGATTGCTTACTGATGTGGAAAAAGTTAACTTTTATTCAGAGATCCCAGGTATTGATCAGTGGCTTGTTACATTGAGAAAGAAATTAGTGGTTTGAACTGGGAACAGCAGGTCAGGGCAGTCAGCCAGGGTTCTAATAAATAGCTATCATAAATGGTACTAGAAAAACGACTTTGAGGTTCTCTAAATGATTCCTTTCATGTTCAGACTACCAGGAAATTATACTTTTACATTCTCACATGTGTTTTCAAGTAATAAAAGCTAATGGCATCAGAAAATGACGAATAAAAATTCTTGATTCTCTTGGCCATGATGTGTGCACTTGCTAAGAAAAGGTAGCTTGTGTTTATGTGCTTTTCCTGTTGCTATGGAATATCAGATCACAGAATGGCTTGGGTTGGAAGGGACTTTAAAAATCATCTAGTTCCACCCCCTGGCATGGGCAAGGACACCTTCTACTCGACCAGGTTTCTCCAAGCCCCATCCAACCTGGCCTTGGACACTTCCAGGGAGTGCTTTCTCCACAAGCTACTTGCAATAGGGACACTTCAGTACTCAGAACTTGAATTCTCTCTGTAAGGAGATTCTTCAGAAATGCAGTACATCAAAAACTTGGGTGTTTTGATCACATTTTGGGATACTGTACTTGCAAAAGGTGTAGTTGTTTTTGTTGTGGATATTATAAGATGTTCAAATGTGAGAGTAATTTCATTTAAGGATGTTGGAAGAAAATGGTGCCTGTGGGAAAAAGGGAGAAGATGATGGCTCAGAAGATGGCTCAAAATGGCATTAGACCTCAGGGAAGGGACATGCAGAATAAAAGTAAAATACTTCTCTCTTCTGAAACTCTAAGGTGAACTGCAAATTCTGGAGTCTGTGTAGAAATTATCTGGAAATGAACACCAAAGAAGCAAACCTTTATTTTTGAGTTTTCAGTGCAAACTACTAAAGGATGATCATCCATCTCCAAAGTCAATATTTCTTCTGCAACATTTTTTTTCTCTAACATTTATATCTTGCTCAAGGCTAATCAGGGGAGGCTTATAAATTGTTGAAATCACTTTATAGCACATTTAGAGCTCATTTCACAGCAGTTTAAGAGGTTGCAATGAAGCTAATAGCCTTCTGCATTTCCTAACTGTTTGTGATTTTAAAAATGATATAACATTTATAGCACTTTAGAGTTATTTCCAAAAGTAACATGGTAAATCTAATCATTATATAATCAGTACAGGATAAAAATCCCAGTGCTGGGAAGGCCTATTTTCAAGTATCTTTCATCATGCCATGCAACATTTCATACATTTGGCAGTGGTTCCTGCAAAATAAAGGACATGAGAAATGCAACAGACCAGAATGTTTATCAGGCTTAAAATCCTGATCAGGGGAGAAAGAACTTTACAGGTTTGTGACCACAGCCCTTTTTTTTTTTTTTTTTTTTTTTTTTTTTTTTTTTTTTTTGGATGAAGCTGATAAATTAGAAGAAGTTTTCGATGATTCTGTCTTGCAGGAGCAATTAACCTGAAGAGACTGCTTCTTGTTCTGTAGCCATGTTTAATATAACTTACTTCCTGTATTTAACTATCAGAACCAGTTAGAAATGAGAAGTGCTGGACACTACAGTAATCAATTCACTTATAAAACAGTCACATAGTGGGAGGAAATGGAAATCTACTTGGCTTGGTTCTTATATTTTCAAATTAGCATTGGTAAAACTAAGAGGAAAGTCTCATTTTGTGGTGTAAAACATTTTTATTGACGAGGCAGGAGTTGAATGTGTGATATTATTTATGTTACTGTCAGATATGAACCATTTATCCAGTTATCAAGGACATGATCACTGAGTATTGTGACTTCAATCACAGGAATGTTAGTGAACCAATCCTCTCATCTTTTTGTATTGTGCAGGAGGAAGCCAAGTCCAGGAACCTGTAGGTTCAGTGATGCTACAGAAAATTCCTTTGGGCTTTTATGGCTTGTGCTATTCAGTTTTAACCTTGATTGACCTATAAGTGCTTAAAAGCCACTGCTAGTTCAGATTTACTGAGATCTGGCTGGTTGCCACAACTTCCCAATTCAAAACCTCAGATCCTGAAGTTCTTAATAACAAAACTGCATCTTTGAACATTTTCCATAATTACCAAGTTAGTCACTGCAGTTATGTATTTTAGTTAACCACAAGGTGCTGTGAGGATTTGAAGGATATAAACATGAAGACCCTTTTAATAAGATCCAACAGCATAATGCTAACCTGATTGTCTGCTGTGCCTCTTCAGTCACCTTGAAAATTTAAGGACTGCTAATTTCTGGATTGCAATTGTTGTTGCTTCATGTTTCCTGTCATATATTTGTGTGTGCTGCCTTTGTCTTGAAGACAGGAATTTGCAGTTGTTTGTGAAATACTTATAATTCTGCATTACAGTATTTTAGGCTTTTATCTATTAAATGCTATGATTTTTTTTTAATTTTCAGTGCTGCTTATGTAGTCATCCTTGAGAACTATTTGGGAGTAGGAGCCTTTAGCATATCAAGGGTATAAATCAAAGCTGGTAGTTACTGGCCATTGAGTCAAGGTATTTAACATAAATATTGGTCTGATAATCTTGTGTATAAGCCTGGACTTTCTTATATCTGTACCTGCATTTCTTATTTTTAACAGTTTAATTGATGTGAGAATTGGAATTTTTTTATGGTCTCGATTTTTTTTATAATCTAAAGTGGCAATGAGCTTAATAAGTAGAGCTATGTTTTATTGAATATAAAATAGATTGAATAATACTGGGATAGTAGATACTACAATTCTACATGTCTGCAGTTTTTCCATTCTGCTATAGAGTCTCTTAGGTTTTCTAATTAGATGCATGTCATAACTATGCATGGGAATGGTACACCACAAGAGAACCATTGAAATTGAGGGTATTCAAAACACCTTTTGTCTTCATCAGCATTAGTTCCCATTTCAGTGGGTCCACTGTAGTTACTGTATCAAACTGCTACTAAATATGCATGAATTATTCCACGTACAAGCAGACATCTGTTAATTCATTGCTTGCAGTTTATTAGACTAATATGTGTAAACTGCTTTGAGCTATAAATTTCAAGATTAGGGTTTTAATGTTTAGGGATATCCTTAGGCATTGTATGCTGGAGGTAGATTTGACAAATGCTCTTTGCTAATGGACTATATTTAAAGGAAAGTCTGCATGGATTAATTTTAATTAATGTCATATTAAGGGGTATCAAACTAACTAATGTCGAAGGTGTACCAGTGCTGTTGATTCAGAGCCTTATCATGTGTGTATAATTAGAGAACACTATTTGCATAAATATTTATTCAAATAAATACACATACTTTCCTTTGAAATTCCACCCATATCATAACCTAAGTTTTTCAGACATATCTTTTGAGTTACAGTTCTTTACAGAAGTATTTAAATATTAAGAAGATGCAACCAGTACTGATCACTGAAGCTGCTGGATGATAAATAGAGGAAGAACTCACAGGCAAAAAGTCTGACAAATCCAGGTATTAACAGTGTTTGGGAAAGGAGAATGTTTTGTCTGGCTTACTGTTTCTAAAAAGTTCAGTTTTTGCATGGCACAAGCAGCTGTGTCTCAGGATCTGTCTGCCAGGTATGATACAGTTCTTGATTTTGTTTTCTGATTAATCCCTAAGCTGTCCATGTTTAGTAAGACAAAGAGAAGAAATTGGGTGAGCTTCAGACAGCCCTTGCAGTATTCCATGAGCACTGTTAGCTGCTAACTTTGCAAATATGGAAGGAAGATATTGGCAGTGGAATAGTACAAGTTAGGTTTGGATTTGGTGCAACCCAAAGAAGTTCTGATGAGCTATCACATAACAAACAGAACAGCTTTCTGGCAACAACTTGCCTTTCCAAAGGACCAGCAGGAAGGAAGATTGTGATCCATGCAACTCTTTAATAGACTGCTATCTGTAATGGGAACTCTGATCTCTGTCTTGGGAAGCTGAATACTGGAACAACTTCTTTTTATCAGCAAATACAGTTTGCTGCACAAATAAGTGGTTTTATTAATTGTATGTGTTAACTTCCTCTTTTAAAAGTTTCTGCTAAGGAACCTTGGTTAAACTGTATGCTGTAGTTAGTTTTCCTCTCTGGAGTTAGAGAAAAGAAAGGGGATTTAAAAAGGTTCCCTTTATCTTACAGAACAGGAGGCTATCCATGGCTTAATGATCCAGCAGAACAGAGGTTTAGTAAAGGTCATGGCAGCCAGTGGCTCTGGAGGAATTTGTGAGTCACAACTCAGCTAAAGCCCACTGGAGCAGAAACTACTCCAACACGTGAGTGCTGCTGTGCTCTCCTCCTCTCTGCTTTGTGGGCCATGACTTCTCCTGCCCCACTGCTGCTGCTCTGGTAGGGTTTGCAATAGGCAGCAGCACAGAACTGACTTTTTTCTTCTTCTGTCACTTTGTTTTGTTTAAGTTTTCAATTTGCCCCCCTCTGTGTTTTGAAGGTGCCCTCAGTGCTGTGGGGATGAATGATGGGGTCGTTTCTGTATTTACGACTTGCAATGCAGGAACAATGAGCTGTATGGAGATGTCTTAAACCTTTTTTTTTTTTTTTTTTTTTTTTTTTTGTGGGGGAGGGTTTGGTTGGTTGATTTTTGTTTTGTTTCATATATCTAATGTATTTCTTTCTAAACTCCATCTTCCATCTGCTCTGTCTTCCTGAAGCTGGACAATGTCTGGAATCAGATGCATACCAATGGGCATTAGCAAATGTCTGGCTCTGAAAACTCCAGCATCTACCAAGGCAGGAAAACTCCAGCTCTGCTGCTCTGCTGTATTAACTGTTATACATGAATAGTTCCATCATAGGCTGTCTGGGAATAGTGACATATACACAAAAACTATTATAGCCCATCATTCATTTTCCAGTAGAATAATTCATAAACATTAATAAAAACTTAGCTATGCCAAGTAGAAAATGTCCCATCCTGCAGCCCTTAAAAGCCTAAGATTTTTCATTTTCCATTGTAAACATTTTATTATGACATTTTCTGATTAGAATCGCACAAATCTCTCAGCAGTGAATTTGTTGCAAATATTTCTTGCCGAGATTGCAGCTGCAAATAAGCATCCTCTGATATTTTTTATATCTAATTTACTTAGGGAAGGTAGCAGAACAACAATAACACCTCAAATGGATCAAAAATTATACAGAGAAGAATATTTTCAAGGGGAAGGAGAGCATAACACAAAAGGAGCAAATAAAGTCTTATTTGCTGTGTGCTGTTTGCAAAATGTTTTGAACATTTTATTGAATATATCTTCCCTGTGAATTATGCATGCTCTCCAGTGCCTTTGGGAAGATGTAAAACTTTATATATTAAGAATGGAATACATGACCTCCTGCTGTTTCCCAGATATTGCTTTAAATCGAAAACTGAACAATATCATATCTACCAAAGGTTATTTTATTCCCTTTTGAGGTGGTTAAGCAAGAATATTGTGGTGAAGGGAAGATTTCTGAATGTGTTCTCTCACTGGAGCCTGCTGCATGACATTGCAGGAAGATTCTGTACATTAGTGCACGAAAATGGAGTTTCTGTAGGTTAAAAAACCATTTTTCCAGTAAGTCACAACTGAAAATAGTGTGTTCTAATTCCCTGAGTAATTCCAGCAAGGTCTCATAACTTTTTAAATTTTTATATGTCCAACACCTGATTGGTGTTGGGTTCAAGCCTTGAATCCTTCTGGGTCAATTAGACTTTTACTTTTGACACAAGCATATGCCTTGTACGAGTGAGTGCCCAAGGCTGGCATGGAGGTGGCTTTTCAAACAAGGTGGTTTCACTCCTGTGCTCAGTTCATTTTCCATCACACTTCCTTACAGCTTGTCAGTGTTAGGTCTGAGTCTCAAACTAGGTATCAACAGCACATATTTTACTCTTTCTTTCAAGAAAATGTTTCCGTTTCTAAATGTAGTCTCAGCTAAAATTTCTTAGTAAGATATTCATTCATTCAGTGAAGTGGATGAATACAAGATACTTCAAAGTACCCAATATTCTCTTTTGGAGTATATTTTAAGAAAAAATATGATGTAAGAACATATTTTGCTTTGTTATTTATATGAATTCTGAAAATTGAAATACTTGAGCAAAATTGCATCAATGAATTGCTGAAAAGTGAGTTCAGTGGAGTGGAAATTAAGAGTACAATGAGAAGTGGCATCAGTTAAAGTACATTGAAATATGTAATTCAGGATATGGGCAATTGGAGTTCCAGCTCTCACTGCTGGCATCAGAACATGAGACTGAAACAGTATTTATTATTAGTCAGTTTTATGTATAAATGTCTATTTGCAGCATGGTTCTGTCACTTGATTCACCTTACCAAGAAAGAATCCATCCTGTTTAGTATGGATTTTATTAATTAAATTCTAGTCCTAGACTTCCCCAGAGCTGTTAATTGCTCTGTTTTATAGAAAAGCTGTCTTTTTTTGAGATATAAAGCTCAGGTCTTGAACCTGAGCCATGTTAATGCATGATTAAAAGGGAAAGGGAAAACAATCCCAAAAGAAACCAAAACAAAACCCAAAATCCCCAACAACAACAACAACAAAACCCAACACAAACAAAAGAACTCCCCCAAACCTCCTGAGCTGGGGCTCTTAAGGACTCACTTGCACTGAAGGCATCTTTTCTGAGAGGAGGGGATCCAGCCCATAGTAGTGGATTGGGTACCTGCCAGCACAGCTGATGGAGGAGGCACAAAGGGTAAAATTGCCCTGTGATTTGATTTAGCCCATGGCAGAAAACCTGGTGTGGCCAATGTCACTGTCTTTGTCCTGGGAGGTGGAGGATGAGTTTGCTGGGAAAATGTTTCTGTGTGTGAAGCAAAGCCATTGTCAAAACAGTCAAAATAGAGGAGCTGGGAAGTCAAAACTGGCACAAGCCACCTCTTGCTGTTGGGACTGAATGTGGAGATGCAGCTGTGATGGAAGGAGAGAGGTATGTACATGGATACAAGGATAAGGATAACTATTTCTCAGGAAAGTGTACAATGTGAAAAAAGGGAGAAAATACCCAGAACTCTGCTTACAAATTGACTCTATTTTTTCTGGCAAGAGCAGTTCCCTGAAAGCTGTCTCCTGATTGTTCAAGGGGCAACAAAGAGATAGGAAGTAAATGTAGAGACAACAGCAAAATGCTGAGCTCATTTTTCTGTGGCTCTTCTGTTGTGATTGTTCCTCTGCAGGTGCACTATCCAAAAAAATCCAAAGTAATTCTTATTTCCTTACTATCCTCTGAAGATACACAACTTGATTTTTATGCTGGTCATGTTCACAATCTTGCATCTTTGAGTAAACAGCTTTCAAATGGTGTTTTGTTTTTTATCTGTTCTCCTGGCCTTTTGTTAGGGCAAAGGCTGTCTTCTGTAGTTCTTTGAAAAGTCTTGCTCTTCTGAGGCTTTAGCCTACGTGAGGATCTACAACCAAATTATTATTAATAGTAATATCAGATCTTGAAGGATTAACATGGTCTGTTTCTTAGATATGCATTTAACAATCTGTGGTCTGTATATGAAAAGAAAGTTATAGAAGACAGTACATCTGTTCTTTAGAAAAGTGACTACATGGTAAAAAGTGGAAAGAAAGGTTTAGATGGTAAATATATAATACAGCCTGAGTTATTTTGCAACTGGAAAATATTGATTTTGTCATTCATCTCTCTTCAGTAGCCTGTTCAACTTAATTTAAGAAGACAGACAGGCCTCTGAGATACATTATATGATGAGTCAGACAGAGATTTAGAGAAGTAGTCTAAACCAAAAAAAAAAAATTCCTGCAGGATTCAGATCAGAAAATTGGGTTGTTATGATTATGCAATAGTTGGAAAAGGTAAGCAAAACTAAGAGTCCCTGCTGTCTGTACACTGTGTAGAATATATCTGGTTCAAAATGTTCAGCATCCCCACAAAAATCGTGTTTCATGTCCTGAACTCAACTTTTTCTCTCAAACTTTTGAAAGATCAGATGGGGACCAGACTAACCAAATAGCCATTTTTCTTTCAGAAAGAGCAACAATAATAATTAAAATTTCAGCTATGAAACCAGATAAGTTTTTGCATTCAGATACCATTTGGATGAGGGAGTTATGAACCATGTGTTTTTGTGGCTTGTGCCTGCTAATGAAGGAAAGCTTGAAGGCAATACTTGCAGGTAATCAGGAATAATTATGGCATAATATTGTGCCAAATCTTACAGCCTTTGTAATGGAGTTTACCATATAAAGAAAATATTGAAAAAAAAAACCCAACTAAATGTGTCTTACCCATCATAAAGGCATATGTGTGTATTTTGCATGTAGCATGCAGTATTTTCTTTTGCAAACTGTTCTATCTTGTTTTTCTGTTTCCCAAAAATGACCTTGTCCTTCCTGGATTATTATCTCATTGTCCAGTCAGGTGTTGCCTAATGTTATTGGATAATTTTGCCTTGAAAGTGGCAAATAAAGTGGGTGCTGTATCTCTGTTCCCCTTTTTGGCTTTTCTAGTAATAATCATTAAGAGATCTGGAGTATGCACCAGAAGCACCATTCTGACATTGAAACCTAGAAACAAAGTTTGTATCATGTGGCCTTTGAAAAATACCTTTGTTTAATAGGTCTGAATTCAGTTCTTACATGCTTTTGTTACACATTACTCTTAAGTATCCATGTTTAATGTGGTTAGTTGGTTACTTGACTTTCAGATGAAAAAAAAATCACTAATAATTTCAGGGTCATAGAACAGCCATGGCAGGAGAATTTTTAAGTCCTGTGAAAGTTGCTTGAACAGTAGGCTAATAATAAACAAGTATTTGCTTTGCAGTACTTGTCACAGAAACTGATAAATTGCATCCTAACTTCCTCCTGTGATGACTACTCTGGTGTCTGTGGATCTCTGAAAGAGCACACTCAACTGCAGGACTTCAGAAGAAACTGATGTACAGATCCTGAAAGCTGAACCCAAGTGTGAGCTTTTGCCTTGTTGTTATGTTTGTCTTCCCACTAAAGCAGTGGAATCAAAATAGATTTTGTATTTGAATTTAATTGGATTGGATTTTTACTTTCATCTATACTTATATTAAATGGTTCAGTCCTTGCATTTTGACAGAGAATTTTACTGGTGTTAAACAGTGTTAATTTTACTTTGTCCATGTACTAAACTCATTATCTTAAACTCTTGTGCTGAATTAAGTTCCTTACAGTTATCTATAAGAAATGTTAGGTAACACTCTGGCAGTGTTTTAAATTAAAATGGTCAATCCTGTTTAATCCTCATTTTCTCTCCTCTACAGGCTTGGAATTTCCTTTCTTCTCACTCCTCCCCCTCCATTAAATGTTACCTTGTATTTAATTAAATATTATCTTAAATTTATGCCTTCTCATTTGTTTATAGGTTAAATTTTTAATATTTCAACAGAATTTTTAACAGGAAATGTCCTTGTTAAAGGCCAATCTTCTTGGGGTGATTACAGAGATGACATCTTGGTTGTATTGTATCCCTGTGTACAGGATTTTTGCTCTAATTGAATAGACACTTTGGATATGAAGTACTATGTATTTGCATTGATGTTGTCTCTGTTATTGTTCTCCCAATGTAATGCTATATCAATAGGGCTATTATATACGGTTTTGATTCAATGCTTTCAAAATGAAGAGCTTTACTCATCTTTTCAGGGGGTTTTCAACTGATTCATCTTCCTCATTCTGCTCACTTTTATTCTCTGTCTCTTTTCATTCCTTTGTGACCTTTTAAAGTTGATCTGAACTAAAAAGGAAATACAAACTCAAAACATTCTATTGCTATCTATTTTGTTTTTTTCAACACCTTAAAAACCAAATAAATCTCTGAATCCACATATAAATGTAATTTACTTTCATCTCACTCTACATTAGGAATTCTGGTAATGTAGGTTTAAAGCATGGCACTTTGGAAGCTGGGCTGGCATACCTTAGCCTGTGGAACCCTTTTTAAGGTAGCTGTAATTCCATTTTACAAGAGGCAGCCCTGACTGCTTCTCTTTAAATAGCCCATTAAAGTCCCCTAATAGGGAAATTTCCAGCTCTCAGCTGCTTTTGAATATGCATAATGCATACAGAAATCAGATAGCTCATGTACCCTGTGGCTCAGAGATGTTTCCATTCAATTAATAAGCAGTGAAGTAGATGACAAGATTATTAAACAAGTTTATAATAGATGAATGATTTTATAGACTTATGGCATGGACTATTGACTGCATTAAACATTTTTTCTGAAATAATGTACATTTGTTATTTTTTGAGAGGTAGAAAGAATATTTTCTGTTGCAGACAGAACTCCCACAGTCATATTCTTGCAGGTTTGCATATCCATGTGCAGATTTAAGAAAGTGTGGATACTTTTCTTCTCCATTTAATGAGGAGAAGCTGTTCACTGGCACACTGACTTCAGGCCTTCAGTATGACACAGTGCTGGATCTGAAGTTTACCTCTATTACTCAGTTTTGACTTGGAGCTTGTTGATTTGAGCTGTCTGGTGGAATTATTAATCCATGGGAGGTAGACAGCAAGTACAGGCTTCCAGAGCACTGTTCTCATGTGACCAAAATAGGAGTCAAATGTTTAGTCACATTTAAATAGTATCTCTCCAATCTCAGTGATTGAAACCGAGCTCTGTTTTTAATGAAATAGAAATTTAGAAAGTCTTACATGTGATGGGACAGAAAAGGGCCATTTTCTGTTTAACATGTAAACTCAGGCTTTCAAGAATGTGATTGCAGTCAGTGTTTTTTAGTGTGAGGCTAATTAATGCTCATGCCATAAGGCAAGCATAAGGTCTTAATATCCACCTCTTCTAAAATTCTATAATGGTGACTGGACTAAGAAGAAAGACTAGAAAACAGGAAATAAGTGAAGAGCCTAGAGATGATCAAAATGTCAAGGAAGCATGTGAAATGAATAGAAAACAGGAAGAGTTGTCTTACTGCTTTAGGACATTCAGCTCTAACTTCTCTGAGCTTAGCACAATTCTTTCTGAGAATCTGATACTGGGTGGACTTTTTAGAAAATACCAAATCATTTTACTGGAAGTGTTCTTCCAGTAAAAAGCGTCTAATATGTGCTGCTTGACTGAAAATTTCTAATTGATGATCTTGCAAGAAAGTTGTCAGCAGGATTAATTTATCTCATCCAGTGAAATAAAAAAGCAATCAATAACAGAAAGCAAAATAAATGACTAGTAATAGATGTATCTGATTGTTTAAATGAAGCATACCATCTGCATTATTATGCCTAACGGCATGTGAAATACACTTCAGATATGACATTGGTGCTGGTTTACTAAATTACAAAGCATAGCAGAGTGAACAAGGCAACATTAGTGGACAACACTATTTAATCTAATAATCTTAAAAAAAGAAAACAAAAAAAACCCCAAGATTATATTTGTTGCTTTGTGGTAATTGGGACTACAGATTTCATAATTTTTAAATTATCTTTTTGCCATCAGAGCACTTGTTGAGCTGTTGATGACTAAAGCTGTGTTCACAGCACAGTGACAAAGCCAGAACTATTGATTCCTGTGCCCTGAGCCTGAGGGTGCTATCCTGAATTTAGTTTGGAAGTCACAAGAATATCCAGTTCCTGTTCACTGTTATCCAGGAAACAGAATTTACAAGATAGTAACTGATCTTTAATTGTCTTCTCCATAACCTCTCCTGCCTGAAAATTTGGTTTATTGGTTTCCCATGCCTGTCTAGAAGGCCCACTATTATTACACATTTTAAGGAGGAAGTTATATCCTGCTAAAAGCTAATAACATGGTGATACAAATAGGAGTGAGAACCTACCTAGATAATTCTCTTCAAACAAGGACTGGAGATTAAAACAAGTGTAAAGGGATTAGGTCAAGTGATCAATCAGAAACAAAAATTACCCATGGTATGAGGACCCCATCTGGATCCTACAAAGGGATTCAAATCCTTTGAAAAACTGGGACTTCTAATCTACTCTAGAATTTTTTCTCAGTTCAGCACACTTTTTGAAATCCTGCCAAACTCTGATTTGAGGAGGATTCTGTTCTCAGGACAAGGAATGTGCTGTGTCAGCTATTCTTGTGACAAATAGAGATCAACTTGTTTTAGTTTTTGTCTGGTGCCTCTTCTTGCTCTGCTCACATTTACTTGTGACCTTTCTTTGCCCCAGTCCTTACTCTGACCTACATGTGGCCAAGTTTCCACAGAGAACATTGCTGCCACAGCTGCAGAGAACTTTGCTTCAGACTACATGGAACTTCTGTACCAAGAAATTGGTTGATTTAAATCATTATTAATTCAATTGTATAAGAAAGGACAGAATTTGAGTTGCTCTCTTCTCAGAGACAGAGCTACTTCACCCCCACTGCTCTTGCAGAGCATGTGGTTGTCAAAACAAGTTATCTTTTAAAATAAAAGAAAATAAGTTGCCAGAAGCAGCTTGAAAAAGAATGTTATCAATATTCTCCTCTGCTAGAATAAACAACAAGATCATTTTCACTCTTGGCAAATCTTACTTTGAACACAAATGTGGAATAGTTCTAAAACCTTTTTGTTACATTTCATGAAATATAATTTCATGGGCTGTTTAGAATAAGGCAATTGCATTTTACTTCTAGTTCTGTGTCTCATGGTTAAGAACCTTCCATATTCTCAGCCAGGAAGAGATTTGGGTTTATTTTTTTTTTTTTTTTTTTTTCATTTTTTGGCTGTATATTTTGGTTGGTACAGTGTTTTGTCAGTACCTTAAAAACAAACAAAAGCCAGTACCTTTTTGAGTGCTGCTTGCATTTCAGCAAAAATGGCCAAATCATCCAGAATGAAAAGTAATACTGAAACTTAAAATACTTTAAAGAGTCTTCTAAAATACCCTTTTTTCATGTTGAACCTTGTTTCATATAGAGCTCAGAATGTGCTCACTAATGTCTATTGAGAATGTTGTGATAATGGGGAATTTGCCTAACAAAAGGGATGTTTAATTGTTTTTTTTTTTTTTTTTTTTTATTGTGCATTTCATGAGTGACTTAGTCTGAGGAAAGAATTCTGTTTGAAGAATAAACAGTCCATCTTAAAAAAAAATTTAAAATTTTTTTGGGGTAGACTTTTTATTGATAAGCTTTTCAGTTCTTAAACAGTCATTAAGCTGAAACTAGGCATGTTTTAATAAGAGCTTTTGAATATAGATTCCTAAACTACAACTTGTTCTTGTGAACCATTAGATGACAGAACAGTTCCTTCTCTTTTTGTTCTTCAGCATGGTCATAAATATGTATCTTCCCACATCAGTGAAATATTCTTAAGATACCCTAGGAGATTTGACCTCAGCCATGACTTTATTATTACTAATGTACATTATTTACATATGAGCAATACCCATGAGCTATAGGCATGGCCTATATTTTACATAGAATTAGAACTAGAACAGGAGACATTTCATACAGCCTTTAGGTTGAAAAATATGAGGAGAGTCAGCAGGTGGACAAAGGAAGATGAAGAAATGGGGGACAGGTAACATTTTGCAAGGGTGATAAAGGATATTTTCAACACATGTTCAGCCTGGTGTGTGTATTGTTTGTGGGGAGGCAAGAACAAAAAGTAGCTTTCCAAAGGGAGATGTGACAAAAACAAGCTGTCAGGTATTTGCAGGCAACTCCTACAAGCATAAAATACAGGAAAAGACCATTCCATCCAAAATTAGTCCTTCTGAAAATTTAATGAATAGGAGATGGGAGTTGATGGCATTGGCTGCTCTGAGTCAGCATCTTGGCAGTGAGTCAATTCATTAGCCTCATCCAGCTGAGGGCAAAGGTCTTTCTGCCTTTCTGCCTTTCTGCCTTTGTCACATTGGCAGAAGTCTTGGTCATAGTAGTTTTACATTGAAGGTACCACCTCGAATTCCACAATATTAGTTGAGAACAGAGTGAGAAGAAAATCTGGTTGTTTGACATTAAAGTGACTTTATTATGAAGGCCTGACACACACAAATAAATTCTTCTAACTTTATTTGAAGACCATATGGTTTTATACAATGTAATTTTGTCAGCATCATGCTATTTGCAGATTTGGAAGACAACATAAGCCTCAATATTCTCAGTGCTTTAATTATCTAAGTAAGCATCATGCTTAGTGGCATTTCTGGTTAAAGTCCTAATTAATCTTCTCTATTTAATGAGAACGTGAAGATTTGGCTTGTGGCTTATTATCCTACTCATTATTATGAATGATAGGGCAACTGTATAAAGCCTCCAGTTTTACACTGCAACATTATTATTTATGAAAAGGCCTTGCCCCAGAAATGGAAATAATGATAATTACATTTAATCTTTTCATGGTTTGTTCAATTTTTTTGCAGCGAAACAGATCCCTATAGGACATTAATTACTGAGAGAGGAAATGCAATGAACTACCAGACAGGATTATTGGAAATACACGAAAGTAAGGTTACATTTTTCAATATCCTTGATATTGGTCCTTTTCTTGTTCATGTGTGTACTTTTCATGTGCTTGGCTTCATGTCATATTCATATTTATAAGCTAATAATTCTATTTACTGCTCTGTTTTAGCAGTTTACAAAGATGGACAGGAGGACTACAAAAAGCTGCTTGTTTAAGCACTTCTAACTGTGGCTGCTATTGCTGCTTCTGCAGGGATAAGGGCACAGAGAGTGCTCCATGCCAGCTGCCTCAAAAGGGTGTGTTCAGGGCTAGCACCAAGGGAACTGGTGGAGTTCCAGTTGATGGAACAGTTAGAGCCATTCTCAGTGCTCTGACACGTTCCATGCACTGCCTGAGAATGTCCCCACTGGGTAATGACTCTGCTTTCCTTGTGTTCTGCCAGCATGGTGTCCTTAGTAGGCATCAAAATGGGAATTTTCTTTTGTATTTTCATCATCATCTGATGCATCTATTGTTGAAATGGACTTGAAAAATTAAAACCATTTAATGGAAAAATATTTTTTCCTTTTGGAAAAAGCCTGTGTTTTTTAAAATTCCTGATTTTTTAAAATTCGAATAATGCCTTAGCAAACATGATGAACATAATTTTTGTGCTCTCAACAGGAAGAGTGATGAAATGGCCTTGTTTTAGGCTGTGGCTAAGCTGGAGAGCTGACTGGTTTACAGCATGTCTGTGTTCAGTGTTTAAGTGTGGATGGTATTTGCAGCATTCTTAAATCTGAGAGTCACTGCTAATGGCTTCTTTCTAGTGCATAGGCAGCAATCCTGTGCTCTGGGAGACAGGGAAGTGGAGCACAGTGCAGAGCCAAGAGGCAGCCACCAATCTGTGAATGAAGTCAATGTTTCCATTCTGTTCCCAGTGAGGCAGTGGTCTTGTCCCATAAATGCCTCCTGGATTTGTGGTGAATAAAGAATTCTAAGTTTCACTGTAGAAGTATTTGAATGATGGCTGGGTACATGCATTTGGAAATTGATGAATAAGTGCAGCATGGCTAGGATTTCATGGTTTCTCTTGTCATCTGCCATCCTGTGGTTTAATATTTTCATGAGTGATTTTTATTTTGATTTCTGTATACATCTTTATGTCTCTCTAACTGCACTGCTGGCAAGACAAGAAGGTAACAAAGAAATGGATGAGGAATGGTTCTGATTTAATCTTAGGTAACTCTTAGTGTCACTTCATCATTTTAGAACAGTGCTGATGAATCACTCTACACCGGGAGTATGTAGATAATAAAATAGAAAGCCAGAGCCCAAGAGCAGAGAACAAAAATATGCAGATTAAAATGTTGTTACCATATGCCACTATTTTTGTTGTTGGCACTTAGCTTTTCTAAGGAAATAGAGCAGAACTTAATGAAGGGAATCATTCTCCCAGTTGCTCTGGTTCCTCAAAAAGGGACCTTGGCAGCGCCAGGCAAAATTGTCCCTCTGAGACCTTGAGCTGCTCTTATGTGAAATGCATTTGAAAGTATTAAATAAGATCTAGGGTATATTGTAGCATGGAAATGTAATTTTAGCACAGATGTCACAGGGAATTACATTATCCCTGAACAGTGATGTTTTGATCACCCCCTTTAGGACAACATCTTGTAGCTTATTGCTGCTGCCCTCTGTCCGGGTACTCAGATAACCACAGATCTCTTGTTTTCAGGCAGTTACCCAAGGGGTGCATGCAGCAAGCTCATGCTTCTTTTGGCCATAGTGCTCTATAGTATTGAAAATTTTGTATAATATCTGTCTTCAGCTGCTGAATGCAGTACAATGGTATTTGGGTCACTAGAGTTACAGTTTTCATTTTCAACAGTATTTAAAAATTTTATACAGAAAGGAGTTAATGAAAGATATCATTAGATTTTCTATTTCTCAATAAACCTGAGTCATAGTAAAAGGAATGCTTTGGATATAACATTTTTATCCTTCTCTATTAAGAGTGTCACTAGTAGTGTTTTAAATCCTGTTTTTTTATGAGTGGAGCATTATGAAGAAGAATAACTTCTTAAGTGAAGAAATCTACTTCATTTTTTATGATCTTTTTCCTCACACTTCTCATTTGTGGTTTTCTTTTTTCAATTGGCTTTTTTATATGTTCTGAATGTATTAGCTTAGTTCAGCAATTCTTTATAGCAAGACAGGCTACTAGGGGAAGATGCTGAATGTGTTTGCATTTGTCATGGAAAAAAACCCACTCATGTCAAATCGATGCTGTTTTGACTAGTCTGGAAAGCTTAAAAAGGTAACAGTAAATATGGATACCACTTCTTCAGTGTTCTGACAAAAATAAGAACTTTTAATGTCTCATGGTTTGTTTGGGGTTTTTTTTTTTGCCATTAATGGACATCTTTGGCTTTCTTAGTATTAACAAAATAGAAGACTTAGTGGAAAAGAAAATGAGGCCTGTTGGACTTTTTTTCAAGCCTTAGCTAGTTTTAAAGTAATTGCACTGATAATTCTTGGCTTTCTATCTGAAGGTGCATAAGGTTGAATCAAATATTTATTAGCTTGCTCACAGCCCAAGTTGGATGCTCAGCTGTTCAGAGCTATGTTAATGAGAAAAAAAGAGGATATGAGCTGCATGATGTTACAGCTGTGCAGAGTTCAACTGTTCTTCTTGGATAACGTTTCCAGGTGATTACAGTGGGTTGAAGTGTCTGCTGATACATGTTGCTGAACCTACCTGCTCTGGAATATTCCATTAAAGCAGTATATGAATTTGCAGGAACTTCCTTGAACACAGCTATGTAATTTTCTATGGCTGATTACAAGAAATGAATAAAAATAGAATTATTTTGTACTCTCCCAACTCTACGTGGATGGTTGAAGATGGATTGATGAAGATTGATAAAATATATATTTTATTTATAAGATGTTTACATTAGTTTTTTAAAATTAGGTATAATCTTTGTAATAATGTATTAGAAACTACAAACAGAGCAAGAACAACACAGTTCAGGAGGCAATTTTTTTCTTTAGGATTAATTTAGATCTGTGTGACATAAACAATTTGTGTGATTGCAGTCAAAATTCTGATGAAATCACTGGAAATAGATGTATATGTGATATCTAAAGGAGATAATAAAAATATACAGTCAGAGTCTATATCATTATGTAAGTATTATGATGTAGGTTTTAAGTGAATCTTATACTGAAAGTTTTGTAGATGTGCAGAACTGCTGTTAAGACAATTACAACTTTCCAGAAAATTAGCCATATTTCTTGTTATTTATTGGAATGGAAAACTTGCCTGTTTATTACCTCTTTATTTCTGGCCCATTTCTGTGGCCCTTGTTTGAGTTTGTATGAATGTACAAATACACATACAAAATTTCAACTCCTTCTCCAATTACTACTGGTAAACTTTTTAAGATTTCAAAAACCCCTTTTTGTTGTTTCTGTGTACTGGGCTGAAAACACATCTCTTTTAATTGTATTTCAGTTAAGAATTACCTGTGGTTAAGACTCTTCCAGATATGTTGTTGTATAAAATCACATAATCTCCTGGAGAAACAGAGAGATATGATGCTAAATTGCTCTACTGTCATCACCATCTGGATAGAAAGATTATTATTTTTCTCATTTCTGTGAAAAACCTACAAAGAACAAATGCATCCTTTGAAGAAACCTGAAATAAGTGACATCTATAGCTAGCACACTCAGTAATGAGAGTGCAGATGTCATTTTCTATGCTTTCCCTGTTCACTTAGCTCTGTTCTGTAGAAGATAAGATAGGAGATTTCATGGGAATTAAGACAGTTCAGGCATGCTAATGTGCATAGGATTGGACAAACAAAGCAAAGGAAAAAATATAATTAATAGTCACAGTGCACCCAGATCTGAAGAACAGGAACACACATAAAATGTATAAAATTTTTCTTGTGTGGTCCAGCCCCAGGGTCCAATACCTGTCTATGACAGTGACCAAACCCAAATACCTGTGGCAGAGGATGGGAACAAAGCTCTGTAGCACAGAGGAAGGTGAGGTGACTGTATAGTTTGAAGTTTGATGTGTTTGCCTTCATTAATTCCTCTTGGCCTGTGTGAGTTCTTGGAGTGCTGTGGCAGGAGGTTCCAAGCCCTGAGTGCCTGTGGCCAAAGCAGCCACCACCTTCCTGTCCTGTGCCATCTGCCTTGTGCTGACCTCACTCCATGGCACCCAGTGACATACTAGAATGATTCTTATTCAGGGTAATCATGGCTTACACATCTCTCTGTGGTTCTTCCTATTTCTTTGAGCTGACTGTCCTTTGTCCTTTTCCATATATAACCCTGGAGTTATATAGTGGCACAAGATGTCTGTTTTTTGTATTCCTTCCTAATCTTTCCCTGCCCACTGTTTTTTTTGGGGGGGCAGTCAGCTAATGTTTCTGTCAGCTAATTTTGAGATTGAAAATTCAAAACTCTTGTTCATGCAAGAGTAGAGATAGTCTGGATCATTAAGCATGTGAAATTTGGTTGTTTTAGTTCTTTTTTATAATTTCTTTTAATTGCCATTGAATTAAATCAGTATTCCCCAAACTGAATTTTTTTTTGGCAATTGTTAAGTGACCTCTCTGCCTTTGTTTTGGCACACAAGCTTTTTTTTTTTCCCTTGCTCTCTCTGTCCCATTGAGGAGGGGCAGTGATGAGTGGCCAGGGCAGCTGGCCAGAGCCATCCCCCTATTTGTCAATGTGAAGAAAGAGTGTGGTATTAATTTAGATTATGAAACTTCACCAGTGACTTCTTTCTACTGCAAAAACTGTTTACTTCTATTTCCAATCTGTGTATACATATCCCAGGGTAAATTCTTTGTGTCTTATCTCAGGGTTACTTAATATCCTGCAGAGCTGTGGTACAGAGACTTGCATCTTCCTTCTTTATTCATTCCTGTTGATTTTTTGGAAGAACTTTAAGTTTTTTTTCCTTCTCATTACATAAAGGTGTATGGCTGTTTCTCCAGTGTACTCTTGGTCTGTGTATCTGTGCCTCCTGAATGGTTATCTGGATTGTGTCAAACTGTGCAGCTGATGAGTTTTCCCAATCTTCCTTCCTTCAAAGCACTAGTTTTGCTTTCTCCTCTGCTCCTGGCAATTGATTATCAGAGGAAACCAATTTTCTTTGGTGTTTTTGGGCTCTCTCAAATGCCAATGAATTCCAAAATTATTAGAGGGGGAGGAGTGTGAAAAACAAGAGCAGTGTCATGTAACACCAATTTATTTTCCTTCCTTAGATGAGCTTTTTCTATGAATGCAGTCTGGAAACAGACAGTTGTGTGGGTTTTGAATAAACCAGTGCAATGAACAGCTCTGATGTAATACATTGCAAAATATCATGACCACTTCAGTTTATCCAGTTTGGTGACAATTATGTATTTCTTCAGAAAAACAAGTTTATAATAGGAAGTATCTATGATCTATTAATTATGCAAGATGGAACAACAAAGGGTCACAAACAGAATAATGGTACCTATATTTAAAAAGTCAGGAAAGAAACCTCACCCAGAATGCATGAAAAGGGCATCTTCTAGAGAGATGACTGCTGTTAACTGTGAGTTACAAGTGTAAGTATATCGGTGATGGAGAGATGGGGACACCCAAGTTTGAATCAAAAGCCAATTTTATTGAGTAGACAAGGTGTTTATATAGGGTTTTATTTGTATGGCACTTACATAGGGTTCTATTTTTGGTAACGATTTCCCATTAGTTATACATTCTGCATGACTTCAAGTCACCTGGTAACATTATCTTATGAGAATGTGTCACATGTTTCATGACCACTCCCTGCCCAGGGAGCATTTATCAGTGTTTGTCTCTCCCACGGTTTCTGCTTGACCAGGCCTAAGATATCAGGCCCCTTTATCTGTTCCATTGTACTCTCTGCTTTATTCCCTATATGAGTACTTGATTGTTGTCTTGCCTGGTGAACTTGACTAGCATGTCCAAAAAATTATTTAAAGGCAGTTAAAAATCACTGCATTTAATCTTCCTAAAAAGTGGCAGCTGACTCACGAATTTCCTTAAGAAGGGGAGAAACAGGAAGAAAATCTATATGTCGATGAGAAAGTTTTTTGTGATTTATTTTTCCACATACAAAAACACATTGTAGATACTTATTAAAAAAACCCCAAACAAAACCAAAACAATTGACAATCAAACAACTAAAAATAAGTTTAAAATCCTTCCATAAGGATTAATGACTGTTTGCCTACAGTTTTATGTCTTGCAACCTCCCTTAAAACCTGTCTGGTCTCTCACTAATCCCCTAAATGATTTTCTTTGTGCTTTTGGCTGTCAACAAGCAGCACATGCCATGGTAGCTTTGGAGCTACTCATGGTTGACTGATCATCTGATCATTGCCCTTTATTTGATGAGTGAAATGAGCAGAGCAGCTAAAATTTGAATTCTCCCTGCTCTGCTCTGTCAGGGTACTAATTGGATGCAGTTCTCTAATCAGTCATTAGAGTTCACAATGTCGAAAGTTAAATTTGTGAAACCTTAACCTCATCAAATTTGGTTGAAATGGTCCAGTGAATTGAAAATTGATTGCAGGGAGAATGAAAGACTGACAAATGAAGATGGACAAACAGGGAGTGTGATATATATACTTTTCTTCTTTAGGAAAATGAGAAAAAGCAAAGCTAAAGCATAGATACTTTCTAATCTGTTGCATCATCTCTGAAATAGCTTAACTAAAATGGAAATAATTATCTTAAAATGGGATGTTTGCTTGAAAGATTCAAATCCTTATATCTTTAACTATACAGTTACCATTTGTTCTTTTGGACACTTTTTGAGTCTCATTAAATTTAATTTAGAACAGTGCTCTTGAGCAGCATGGACCTGAAACAGTTAATCTTACTGCTGTATTTCTGTGCCTTAAACAACAATATTTGTTTTGGGAATACAATCTGTCTGCATGTCTCCTGCTGAGTATATTGATGCTGCATAGAAGTTGCTTGGAAAACAATGTAGATCTTCAACTCTTGCATGTTTAATCCGAATATAATTTCTAATATGTAAAAGTACACATATTGTATAAAACACAATTTGGGTTTTTGAAAGTTACCTAAGCTGGGATCTTGGGAGTTCAGAGAAATCCTATCTGACCAACAAACTCTTTCCATACAAAAGGAAAATATCATAGAAATCTAGTGGATGAGAAGGAAATACAGTTTATGAGAGCTTAATCTGAATGTTTTTTAAATGAATTGAATGTTTACTTTGGCGATAAATGGAGGCTAAAAATGCATATAACTAATGCTTGGAAGGAACATCATGGGAAAAATCATGATCAAGGCATTTGGGACAGCCTATGAGAAGAAGAGAAAGCTGACCTTGTGTATTATAGTGGCTCAAGTGATTTTTTTTAGTATTGCAAAATGTAAATAGTTCTACAGACAGAAGTTTTCTTACATGTCCATGGACTATTGTAGGTCAGAATAAGCCAGTGCTGTGGCACAGGGCTGAGTGATGCAGTGCAAGGACTTAAGCAAACCAGCTCTCCTGGGTTTTGGTCATAAATGCCAGAGGCATAACAATTTCAAATAGTGAAACTTAAAGGTCAAATATCTGCAAAAACCAAAGCATATACCATTGGTTAAATTGCTGCAGTGAGCACAGATCAGTGAAACTGAAGTGATGATAATTAGAGTGCTGAAGAATGTTTACTGTAATATTCACTCTGCCAAACACCAAAGCACTTGATTTACATCCTCTGCATATAGAACATTTTTAAAATACATAAAGAAGAATGAATAAATTTTGCAGTTTGAGAGTATGAAAGTTAGGAAGGTAGAAGACTACAGAGAATTTTTTTTTAACATTTTCAAATAGCTGTTTGTGATAAATAGCAGGTGGACTTGAACTCCAGATGCAATCCTGGAAGGAGGTCTGTGAATATATTACCAGGGGAATATTAGTGAAAGGATATGTGGAAGTCACACTGGGGATTTCCAAACTCTAAAAGTTATAGTATTGGTTTGCCATTGAGAGAAGGCAACTGAATGCAGGAGGAGTCAGAGATCCATGATATGGGAAGGAAGACCATTAGGCTGGAGATCATAATCAATTGTCAACCCAGCATAATATGGTAAGGCAGATACTAACTGGACTGCTGACTTAGTATTTAACTATTAAGTAACAATAAATTGCTGGTGTCATTAACATATGTAGGGAATTGCTGATTTAATATTTAAAATATAAACAATGCAATAATATTGTAGTTAAGGAAGAGTGAGGGTGAAGGGGCTCGTTCTCTCTGGGTTGGTTTTAGAGGGGCAAATTCCCAGTAGGATAACTGCAGGACAAAACTGAGTAACTGGTCATGTTTGAGTTGGGTTTGGAACTGGCTCAGCTGGGATGAAGAACAAATCTGTCTACACAATTAGTACAAGAGAGCACAACTCACAAGAACTCTGGGATATACACTTAACATTTTGAAGTGTGACCTGCAAAAGATGCTGCAACACTGATGGTCCTCCCACCTAAGCATGGCCTGTTGTGGATGGGAACATCACCCTGGGCAACCCAGATCTGCCTGGCAAAACCCTGCTGAACCCTGTGCTGTGAGTGTGAATTGCATGGACCAAGAGGGGAGTGTAAACCTCTGTGAGCTGGGAGAAGTCAGGGGTTCAGGAGCATTTGTCATGAGTACAATGCTTTGTCAGTCACTGACGTTATACCTGTGTGCTGTCAAGTTTATCTTAATCATACAAAAAGCTGGAGTTAGACAAACATGACTGACAGATCTGAGTGCTGTGCTCAGTGTGAATAACCACAGTTATCTGGTGCAGGGTGTATGGAAGCTTTGCTACATGAGGCAGTCACAGCCTCTGTCCTTGCAGAGTAATGCTGCTCACATTTTTGCTTTCCCACTAATAGCACAGAAAGTGATTAGGAGGGATTCAGGAGAAGCAATTGAAAAAATAACTGACTTGTGAAAGATTTAATGAACTGAATTTATTTGCATATCCAAGTGAAAATGAATTTTAGTTAAGAATAACACATACAAGGGAATAATATTCTAGTAGTTGATGGCTTTTCAATCTAGTTGAAAAAATAATCATAAAATGCTGGCAATCAGTGTGACAACAGACATATTGGGAATGAAATCCAGGAACACATTCACACTTCTGTCCATAGTTAACTTAGCCATGGGAGCAACCTACTTAAGGATGTGATGAGTAATTTACCATTATCCAAAATCAGGGGAAAAAATCGAATTTAATCCTGCATCTTTAAAATGGATCCTGACAAGTATTGGGGTCAAGGCTGTGCAGAAAGTGAATAAAAACCATTTCAAAGTAAAATGTAGTTTTGATACACATGGGTTACTTGCTTGTCTCTGAAGTGCAGTAGCATTGCATGTTTTTTATTTTCCCCTGGAGTCAGCTCAGTTAATAATTATTGTTGCTAAATCTGACATGTATTCTACATTGCTAGGGAAAATCTAAAGATTCTGTAGAACAGTGATGAATACTGTACTTGTCAGATTTTTATTTTTCTGATAAGTGGTAGGAGTTTATATTTCATCGTATCTGTTTTTGGGACTGCACTTACTAGATTGCTCCTCAATTCAAGGAAAGAGGGTCCTGTCCACCATTTTATAATGTCACTAGATAATGTAGACAAGACAGAACAAGTTTGCTGAGATGAGATGAGATTAGATACTGTTCTGTGCTTTCCAAAAAGGACAGTGCTTGTTTCTAATTTTGTCTTTGTCTAGACTGTGCTTCCAATGGCAACAGCACTGAGCACTCTGCAGCAGGAGCAGGGATGAAATCAATTTCAGGAATGGAGTGACCAAACACAGAGCATTTTTATGGTCCATGAAGAGAGGAAAAGTCTGGCATTTGTTTTCTTGGGATCCTCACTGAAACTGACCAAGAAGAACGAAAATGGCCCAGACTGTAAAAATTCAGGCTTTCAAAATGCCCTTCTTTCCCCCAGCAGGTCACCTTGACTCGTTTTGTAATTTGCACTTGTGTTAGGTGAAAATAAAAATTTTGGAGGCACTTGTGCAAAATATTGCCAAAGAAAGGCTTAGTTGCTTCACTGTTTCCCTTTTGATTTTTCTCTTGGCTAGAGCTCAGGCAAAACTCTTATTTCATAGGACAAGCCCAATTTTTTGTTTCATCCACCTTGTCAGTTTTTATGAAAAAAGGAAAACAGATAATCTGTTACATTGCAGATGGCACAAACCCAGTCACCAGTACAACAGGTGAGAGAGATCACCTGAGATGCTCCTGATAGGATCTTCTGCTTGAGCATTGGGAATATCTGAACAGAGAATGTGTTTTCAGTACATCCCTCTGAAAAGCAGGCACAACAACTGATGCTGTATTCCAACAATATCTAAAGAGCAGATCACTAACTTCTTGAAAAAAAACTTTTAAAGTTCTAAAGGAAAAGGAAGGAAGGAAGGAAGGAAGGAAGGAAGGAAGGAAGGAAGGAAGGAAGGAAGGAAGGAAGGAAGGAAGGAAGGAAGGAAATGCCAGACGTAATGAAGTCTGGAGCATAGAACCTGAGACCAGTGTTTTCTCTATAGGTTTTCAAGAACCATCTTTTCACAAGACTCCTTATAGATGATAATTTAAGCAGAATTTTTTTTCTAAAAAAAAAAAAAAAAAAGTTTTCTGCAGGAGAAGAGATGAAAGTTTTGTCAATATGGGTACAATAAAGACCTGGAATCTATGGGATGACAGGATTGTCCTGGCTGGATGAAACTAGGACACATCATGAAATTATATTCATGTTTTCTGGAGGTCCTATCAGAAATTAGTTTCTTGATTTTTATTCTTTTAAAGGTTTCATTAATTTACATTATATATGTACGTGGTCTTCCCTTTTTTTAACTTTCAGGAGTATAAGCCTCTATTTCTGCTGATGCCAAAGAGATTGTTAATTTGTATGTACAACCTGGACAAAGGAGTAGTTCAATAGCTACAAAAGACTCCTAGAGAAGCAGAACAAATGAAACTTCACTCCCATTACCTCAAATCAGGTGATGTTACTAAAATTAATTGTGCTTTTGGGCAGGTTTGAGCCACTGATGCAGTAAGACAAAACCTGGATATCCAGCATGAAAGGGTGTGTGCCCTTTGCATGCTGTAAAAATGTTTCCACCTCATTTTACTACTACATTAATGAATCAGAAGCAGTAAAATTAACAGTTCTACATATGGGATATGAGTCTGATAACTTTTCCCATATTTTCATACACACTTTAGATTATGTGTATGGATTGTGAATGCTATTGTAAGATGCCTCCTTTTTTTAGGTAATATTTTTTTAATAGAAGATTTTTTAGCTAATCCTTTTTTATCAAAAGAAACCAACAGTTGATCAAACTCATTTAAGATTTCATTTTTCAAGATGTTCTGAAATACACAAAGTCAATATGTAATATGTGGAAGATTTGCCTGTGGTGAAAGGTCAAGAAAAAGAATTTTTCTCCTAGCTGTTGACATAAACACTTGGAGGTGAAATATTTTTCAAGGTATTTTGTGTCACACTTTAAGTCACATTGTGTGATATAATAATCAATAAAAACCATGATGATGATACTTTCATTTGGTCTGTATCAATGTTTATGAACAAGACTGATAAATCTCCCTTTGGCTGCTAAGGGTAGGTTAGCCATTGTCATGAAACAATGATTTATTCTGCAAGCATTTTCTTTTTCAATCTAAAATTATAATGATGAAAGCACTTCTTAATTTAAAGTAGAAAGAAAAAGATACAATGCGTTTGTTCCAACTGATAAGACTCAGTGCAGAAATATGTAAGTTGCAAAGTTTGCTCTAAGCAAAAATAATCTCACAGGTGTTTTTTTTTTTTTTTCCACCTGCAAGAGAGATAAAATGTTAAGTATTCACTGTGCTTGAGAAACTTTGCTTCTCTGACATATGTGATGAATATATTCCATAATTGTGGAATGAATCTTAGAAAGGGTTACCAGTGTAAAGAACTCCAATGAGCTCCAAAAAGGAGTGATGGTTTTAGAAGTGCTGATAGGTGAATGTAGGGGCCAAGTATTCACATTTGTGGAGAAACTGAGGTATTCTGCAAAAGCTTTGCTGTGTCCAGCAGAAAAGGATCTCAAAAAGTACCCCCCCCCCCAGCCTTATGGTGTCATGAGTTCATTCTGAGACTTGCATGCATTTTACATGCTGGACATCAAAGTAAGTTAACTAAACTGGAATGATTTTTTATTTATTTCTTAAAAACTGCAGGAAAATGTACAGTGCTCTAAACTGCAAGGGTTGATATGACACTGTTAGTTTGACATCAGCTCTTAAAGCCATAAAAATCTGGTTGTTGTCCTTTGAGTACAACAAAGTTACATGTATTAGGAATTGACTTGATGTTGTTTCCTTATTGAAAATCATGTTATGAAAAATTACTGATGACGAGTCCACTGAGAAAGCCTTTTTTTTTTTCTTTATAATAACCTGAGCTTTCTAATATAATTGAATTTAATCTTTTACTTTAGGATGTCATTTCTATAAAGCAATTTAAGTTTACAAATCATTCAAGGCAGTTGTCATAGAATCTTACAATAATTTGGGTTGGAAGGGAGCTTTGAAAGTCACCTCTAAATTGGAAAAGAATTAGCAAAGATATAAATCAAGTGGAAAATTATGCTTGAAATGTACAATTTTAATGCAAAAACTTTATAAATATTTTACTTATATATTTTGATAGCTGCATCATAAGAAATTAGGTTATTTTATTGTGCTTTATTTTGTAGATATTTCTGAAAACCAAGCTGAGAGCTAAGCTCATGGTGCTGGCTGCAGCCATTGTGCTAAGGATTCAAATAACCCCTGGAAACCCACTTGGAATGTCTTGGCCAGTCAAGGTAAGAACTGAAATGGTTTTATTGGTTTTTAAAAATCCTTTTTATATGTTTAGCTGGTGCTAAAGAATAGAAACCTGATGAGATAAAGACCATAGGAGAAGGGTGGTATAGTATCACTCAGTAGTGGTTTACAGAGATGGTGAATGGGTATAACTAAAATTTGGTCTTGCATCAGCAGAGTTTACACTTTTAAATGTACATAAGTCTGGAAAGCCAGGCAATGGCTCAGCTCTAACACAGGGATTTTGTTTGTGTTTATGGCTTAAGCTGAGAGGAAAATCTCTGCTTTATTTAGGGCTGAAATGGAACTTGAACCTCCATCAGTGCACTCTTACAGTAGGCAGCATGGATTCACTGAAATAGCAAGCTTCCTTTTAGACTTTTATGCAGTTCTGTATAAAATCATTGTGCCTGCCTGAAGCCCATTAAATAGCCAAACTATTAAAATATTCCTACCTTTAACCAGACAAAACTTTTCATGACAAATTTATTGTGACAGTCAGTGAATCACCACATAGGAGTTATTCTAAAACACTAAAGTTTTTTTTTTCCAATATAGAATGCAATTTTGTGAGAAAATGGTAGGCAGGGTACTGGAAGAGATGATTTTATGAAATTTAAGCATAAGGTAACTTTTCAATAAATCTGTTTTCTGTTATTACCGTGTTTCCATAACAGCATCAGAAATATTTATTTAAAATTAGAAATTAGAAAGTTATAACGACATCAATTCATTAAAAATGAAAGAAACACCGTGTTATGTCACATTAGGTTGCTGTAAACCCATTGCATTTTGCCCTTATATTTTCTATCTCTGTTGCAAAATACATGTTAGAAATAGCTGTTTAATGATAGCAAAAATCAATCATTGTGATGCATGAAGTCAGACATAGCTTCAGCCCTCCTCATTTTCTTCTTGTAGACTTTATTTACATAATAAAAGATCTATGTTTTTACATGGACCTGTGAATACAGATTTTGGAAAAAAAAAGACAGCTATGCAATAAGAGTTTTATGAAGATCTCAAACAATAGCACAGGAGAAAAAAATTTCCTTTTCAGTTTAATACAGAACTTGGAGAGTTGTCTGTAAATGCAAATACCAAATCAGGGCCATGAGGTATGTATGTGTAGAAATTGGAAAAAAAAATTAAAATGTGGGAAAAACTCTAATACAGAATCACAGCAAATTGTAGTCCACAAGAGCAAGCAGCCAGTTCTGATATAAAGTGAATGACTGATCCTTTTGCTTGGCTTGGAGGTCACTCCCATCACCTGACACATTTTGGTAGTGCAGACCTGAAGTCTCAGCTGCACACAGAAGCAAAAGCTGGAATTCCCAGGGTCTGCAGAAGGCACAGCTCAGCAGAGAACACAGGAGGCTGCACTTTGAGTCCTGCAGCCCCTCAGAGCAGTGAGTAACAGGCCAAAATTCAGTCCTGAAGATTGCTGGGAGCTTGAGTGCAAGGAGAATATTGCTTCTTATCTACAGGCTGAGATTCAATCTCCTCCAGCTTCAGACTTGTGCAATACAGATATCTGTATCTTAGCTAGATTTCTTTTGACCTTGATGAAGAGAAAGAGGCTCTTGTAGAGAGTGATTCATCAGACCTATTTTGTGGGTTTTTTTAAGGAAAAGATTAGGTGACTTTTGTAACATTCTGAGCTGGGTGAAATAATAGATTTTGCTCCCTAGGAAGTACAGATATTTCATACTGCTTCATGTGGGAATTGCTTGATGACCAAGCTGAGTTAAAGCAACCTGCTACTCTCTTGTTGTTTGAGCTAGAACTTCCCAAGTGGGTTAACTGTTGGAATCTGTAGTGGTAGCTTTAATGAATAACTCACATTGGAGTATTTTGTGGTTAAAATTTATGAGTATGAAATACTATGATGCCATGTTTCTTTCTATGGATGCATTGGAACAATCCAAGGTAATATTTTCAGGTGTTTTTGCTTTGTATTTGGATACAGTTTCAGTATAAATTCTGAATTATTCACTTCAGTACATTTTGTATGATAGCTTATGGAGTAAAAAGCTATCAAGAACAATGTATCAGTTTCAGTTTAGTGTAATGCTAGCAATTTTTTAAAGATAATAGGATTGGACAAAAAGTAGTAGCATGAATATATCCACAATACCACTAAAGGAATACCTGGAAACACTTTGTGAACTTCAAAACACGTTGGCATATGAAATAAAAAGTCACATGAACAATGAAAGATGATTCTGCATTGTCCTGCTCTGGCTGTGGTAACTCACACAGCACTACAGCTTCCCTCCAGGTTCAGGGGTCTGCGTGGCAGGTACATGGAGCAAAGTGAAGCTGCAGCAGGAATGGACATCAGGGGATGCCTGATTGTCCCTCACAGCCACAGCATCCCCTGCTCTGAGTCCAAGCCTGGGGAGGAGGGGGCACTGCTCAGTGCAGCTGCACAGCTGTGCTATTCCTGCTAAGTCTGTACCCAATCCTGCAGTGGAGAAGCCACTGAAATTTATGAAAAATACTCCTAAATCCCCCAGTCTGCTCTTGCAAATATCAGCTCTTGTTTTTTTCACCCTCAGCTTTCCCTCCACCTTTGTTTCCATGCTATCTCATTGTTCATATTTGTCTATTTTGGCCATGGCTGAAGGCCAGAATTGAGGCTTACTTTTGCTTCTCTGCAGTATGTTGTATAAATATATGCTATATAAACATCAGTTAATGTGACCTCCTTAGAATTTTTCTGTTTTTTTTTTTTTTTTTCCAGCTGAATATATTTAGAAAGAATCACCAAATGCTTGTGTCTCAATCAGACTAATTTCTGATTGTTTTTGGGGGTGTGAGAGCTAGATAGATATTTCTTGGTGAGGAGACCACCAATACAGAGTAGAGAGGAGTTTAATTAGCTAGTGTGGAGAAACTGCAGGAGGAGAAAATATATCTTGTGGGAGATAGAAAGTGAGCAAGATCGATTTGTTTGTACTGGCAGAATCGCCCACAGAGTATCACTGCTGTCAGGGGTAGGGGCCCCACCCATAGATCCATGAGAGGCCAGAAGACATGTATTGCACAAAGAACAATGTTCACTTAGGACTGAGATGTTTCTGTGACCTTTAACAAAATCTCAAGACATTTTGAGATTTTTACATCACGGGTGATTGTTCTAGGATGGTTAAAAAAACAGTAGGAGCAAAAAATACCTTGGAACAGAATGTCTTGTTCATGTGAAAATTTATAAAATCAGTAAAAAGAAGGTGCTGGGAAGTCTAAATGAAAAAATGAACAATAATGCACTAAAGAAATTCAGGAAAAAAGGTAATGATTATCATTTTACAACATGATGTTGTGCTGTAAAATTCAGCTGCTTAAGTAATTTTTTGATAAGAGACTTAGTTCTGTTTATCAGTATTCTTGAAAAATGTGCAACGGAGACTTTATCCAGTGCAAAATTGCAGCGTTCCTAGGGTTTTTTCCAGTTTCTGGTAGTTCTGGAGCAGAGCATTGCTTTACTCACTAGCATTAATATTAAAGATCTGAAACATATTAAGCTGTTGGTGTGTAAGTGTTTTTAGTTTGGTAGTTAATTGGTTGAAGTTTCACCAATTTTTTATTTGGGGAACATACTGAGCTGTTCTCCATTCCCTGTTCAATAGCTAAACTCTATGACTAGTAATAAGAGTCTCAGTTTAAATATTTTGAGGAAAGGGAGAAAAATCCAAAACATTTTTAGCATTTTCAGCCAGTTCCCAGCAGCCAGTAGATGTCATTCTATCTCTGTTTTAATGCCAGTTTCTACTGTTCTCATTATATTTTTCTAAATAACAAATTGCAGATGGGAATGGGGGGGAAATGTTTATGTTTAATTTTTTTCTGATTAATGCACAAGTCTATATCTTTCTTTTCAGTAATGTAAGGTGTCAGAGTGTGAAATTGGTACTTCTTGATGCAACTGAGGCTGATAAGCTATTGTCTTTCTTTCACTCATCCATTAGTACTATTTAATTTATTTATATGTTTGTATAAGGGATTTGTCAGCTTTACACTGTGCATGGTTTTTCTTTCTTTTCTTTCTTTTTTCTTTATAAATTCCTTTTCCTTTCTGAGCATGTTTGCTTGATGCTCTTCCTGTAGTTTTTTTCCTATCACTTCTCAAGATGTCAAGGCCAAATACAATAAGGGTAACCCTGTAACCCTGGGGGGAACACACAGACTGCTGCCCAGAGTCACACAAAAGGAAGGTCTGAGACCAAATGGGAAGATAGGTTTGGTATTTCTTTTCTGCATAACCTTATTGTTAACTAAAACCCAAATGCAGAGCCCTGCTGGCAATTGTAGCAAATGGAAATACTTCAATCTCCAAAAAGGATTTTTCAGTCTTGCTAAGATAAGCAATTTGTAATTAGTAATTTCATTTATGTCCAAAGACACATAGTGACTGTCTTGAGAATAGTGTGGGCAGAGGGCCAAAACACTGAGACTGTGATGAGACTGAATTGCAGGTACTGCCTTTGTAATGCTCACAACAGCATGTGCTCATGAGAGTGGGAGGAAACTGGACATGCCATTCATTCTGGAGTAGCTCAGGTGCCAGGACCATCAAGCTGAGGGTTTTTAAAATACTGAATTCTTATTTTTGCATTTTGGCAGCCATTGTTTCACCTGGTCCTGCTCTGTCACAGAGGGACCCCATGTGTTTTGTTAGCCACTGAGCTGAGCACAGAATTTGCAGTCTGCTCCAGCTCAGAATTTGTAATCCATGGTCCTAGAGAAGCCCTTGCTGTGCCAAAGCAAAAATGCCCCATTTTCTGCAAAATCAATTACAAACACAGGAACACAGGAAAGACAAGCCTGACATGAACTTTAAGATGGGAGAACTTTACCTGGCTTTACAATGAGACTGGAAGAATGAAGAAAGGATTATAAAATTACATTCTATAAAGCCTTTCTGTGGTATTTCTCCTTAAAAGGCTTACAATAAACATTACCTTTGAACCCACAAGGGTTAGGCTGAATGGCAAACTTAGTATCTTGATTTGGGTGTTACCAATGCCTCTACAGTTTCTCTCGTTGCAGTCACTGAAGTGTAATCAGGTGGGTGACAGTGCCATAAACTGGTTTTCAGGTGCTCAAAAGGAATCTAATCCTCTGTGTGTGTGCTGGGTAATACATGCAAGGAATTAGTTACAAACTGCTGGTCAGGGTCTGGCTGTTCCTGTTGCACTTGGGGCTCTGTGACAGCTCATGCTGGTTTCCCACATATGTTAATGCCACACTAATATCACACCCGTGCCACACTGCTACTGGAAAGAATTTGACATAGGAGCATTGCATTTCCTCTAGATCTTGGAGCTGTGATCTTAGATAAGAGAGATTTTTTACCATAGAGAATTACCATCTCAAACAAATCAGGAATTAAAGCCAATAGGAATAGTTACACAAAGTGTTTGTGGTACCCTGTGTCTTATTAGTATATTCATATTCATGGCAAAAAAATCATAGTAAAGAGCTACTGCCGTCACAGAAGGAAAAAGAGTAAAAAAGCCATCATCAGCAAGTGCTACAAAAACAAGAAGAGAGACTGAAAATGTCCTTATAGACACCGGCTGGCAAAATGTCTGTCTGCTGAGGAATATGATAATCTTGGTACTGTTTGCATAGCTGAGGAAATTGGTTATATAAGCAAGCAAAATAAACACTACTGCCCATGTAAAGAGGAAAAAAAAAAACAAATAAAGGAAATAAGTGTGATGGGGAGTTAAAAGAACTGAAGAATGTAAAGATACCATGAATAGAGGGGATCAAGTGCTAGTCGGTTTAAATCTGTCTTGTACCACTACAAGGAAGAGCATGGAAACAAATCACTCTCAACCAGATAAGGAAATAAAGAAAAAGGCTTGGGAAATGAGTTGTGGCAAAGGGTCTAAAAGATCAAAGATGTCAAAGCTCAGTTGGTTGAACAGAGGACAAAGCTTTTCTTGACTCGCAGTGTGCATCTGAGTAAGTTTTTGCTGAATTCTGGGCATTTTTACTCACAGCACCAAAAATAGCAAAATTGCATTCTACCTTTTAAGCTGTTGAGTCATTTTGCTGAAGGGTCATTGCCCAGACAGTCTGAATGTGCCCAGCAGACAGAGAATACCAAAAGGGAGTTGAAATTTACATCATGTCTGTGTCGTGACAAAGGAAAGTGTAAAGATAGCAACTTCTCAGAAGGTTGTTATTAAGATCCTTTCAACCTGTGCCAAAAGAACCTTATTCAGAATTCATACTGGGATGTGACTTGTGACTGACAAAATCTTTAGTCCTGAGTGTGAAGACTCATCATGTGGAAGAAGCTGTATCCTGCTGCTGCATGCCTTTATAAAAAGGCTGAAACAGGAAAAAGTTGAGAAGAGCATGGGAAGGTGCAAAGGAAAGAGTTGCATGGAAAGGAAAAGGAAAGAAGGAAAGGTGCATGGAAAAAGTTGAGAAGAGCAAGGTGCAAAGGAAAGAAGGGAAGCCTCGAATAATTACCCACTTCTTCCTATTTTCACTCACATGAACCACACCATGCAATGTTGAGTTTGTGTGCACTCAGGGGTGAGGGAAGAGGGGACATGAAGGAATTTCTGCTTTAATCTATCACCTAGCTCCATTAAAAAGGCAAGATAAATTGCCTTCACAGAAATTGACACAATCTGACTGGAATGGCATCAGAGCAGTGAAAAATAGGTGCCTGGAGAGAGGTTGACTGTTCACTTGCTTTTTCATGAAATTGTAAGCTTGGCAGTAAGCAGGCCTCATTCTTCTCCCATTGCACCTCTTGCATTCCCCTGTTCCTGTAAGGACCATCAAGACATGAGCATTAAAGGTGTGTCTGCTTCACATACCTGTGGGTCAGCTCAGTATGAAACACTGGAAAGAGAAAAAACCCTGCAGTAAGTTTCATCAGAAAGCTGTTTTCCTGCAGCATCTGATGCACAGGGAGGTGTTTTGCTTCTTAGGACAGGCCATAGCTGTGGAAGAAGGCTGACTAGAGGGGCTGCTGCTCCTCTTACCCCTTTCTTTGCATTTTCATTGAGCTTATACTGAAATGGACTTCACGGTTTTTCAGAGATGCCCAATCTGTTCTCTTCTGTACCTGTGGGAGAGTGTGCAATATATCACCCAGAGATGATAACAACCTATTAATGCATCCACTATGTACTGCAGTAATTGTATCCAGTGATTCCACCAAATGAAAAAATTGAGTTAGTGCCTTCATTTGTGCTGTGAATATGATCCATTTTTTTTCCTTTGTCCAGGGCTCTAACTGCAATAATTAGTTGCCATAGACCATTTGCAAGTTTGAAATGACTATATTATGTATTTCTTTCTTTGCTTTATCTTTCTGCATATTTAGACAGGAAACATGTCATCAATTGTGGATGCAGCTTTTACAAATGGGTGACTGTCTTTCTGTGCACTGTAGTGCAGAGATATCTCATTTACAGCTTTGTGGTTTGCAGGCCCTACTCTTCCCAAACTGGTGCTTTTTAAAAGCAGAGAATTAAACTTTGCTTATCTTTCTGACTGTGGTATGTATATATAAATGCCTTGACATAGGAATTTAATTATTTTATGTACATCACAAAGTCAAAGCAAGCCTTCCCTTCACCTCACCTTCTTCCTTTCCATTTCTCTCTTTTATCTGATAAAACTTGAGTTATGGAAACATTAAAGTGATCTTGTCCTTTTTAAGCATTTGTTTTCAGTTCCAGATAGAAGTGATATGTTGTACTTTTTCATGTGAAAATTTTTTGTTCACACCAATAAGCCTGAATCCCTGTTGTACATCTCCAGTGGTACATTGGTGTTAATTACTGCTGGGTTGGATTCTTTCTCTTTCTTTCTTTCTTTCTTTCTTTCTTTCTTTCTTTCTTTCTTTCTTTCTTTCTTTCTTTCTTTCTTTCTTTCTTTCTTTCTTTCTTTCTTTCTTTCTTTCGCTTTTCCATTCAAAGGTGACGTTTTTGGAATCAGTGTCTGCCCAATGCCAGGTGGTCTGATGCAGCACTTTACCAACTACATAATCAAAAAAAGGATTTATTCATATTTTAATATTTTACTATTTACATTATTATTCATTCTCAGTAGTCAAGGAAATGATACATTTTTTTCCCTGTTATTTTTTTACCTTTTAATGTTGCACTAGAATTATAATTTTAATGAGCAGATATTACATTATTTTTGGGGTAAATAGCTTACCATTATTTTAGGTAGAGTTTAAAAGTTTTGAAAGAAGTAATTTTGGAATACTTAAAAAAATGTACTTAATTTATTAGAACATATGAAGAATAAGCATTTGAGACTCTGATTTTGTTTGTTTCCTAAATTTCAAAGCTAAATGGCTGTTTATTAGTTATACTGTATGGAATTTATACCTAAAATGTCAATTGTAATAATTAGGCTTTGTTTTTCCATTTATTTTATGGGGAGAAATACAGAAGCCTTCTGAGATTCTTGATTTTTTTAGCTTTTTCTTTCTACTATGTATAAGTAACCTAAAGAAATTACATGGTTTACATGCTCAGTTAAAAAAAAATACAAAGAAAAGACTTTAAATTTAGCTGTCTTCGAGCTTTGGTCACAGGCTAGTTGTAGATATAAGAAAATTCTGTATATAATGAAACACCTGGAGAGTATCAGCATGTTGGAAGCCTGGATACTGAGAATTTTAGACTTTCTGTGCTGGCAGGCACTGACCCACAAGAAAACACTTTTGACCTGAGGCCATGGAGAAGACTTCCAAAATTTAATGATAGAAGTGAGATCACTGGTGTGTAGTTTGAATAGAAGTGTGTAATATCACATGGTAAAAGATTTGGAATTTAAGGTTTTAGAATATAGTAATATATGTAGGGCAAGGTGGAGGTTTTAGGGCAGAGGTTTCTTTCTTCTTCACCTTCTTCCTCATGGGTCTAGGTGGTACTTCAGTAATTGGATAGAAAATTCTGCACTGCAGGTCATGGGTGATTGGTTATTGGGTTAAAACTAAAAATAATTTAGGTGGCTTTTCTTAATTGGACAGTTTGGGCTTAAAAGGCCTTGTAGAGAGAGTGATACATTGGCATTTTTAGCTTGTTAGCTGGAAGTGCTGTAGAACTCACTATAGATAGGAATTAATAAACATCTGTGTCTGAACATGAAATACCGTCCCTCAATCATTTAATCCCGACTCTGGCAGAAGAAAAAAGAAGATAAAATGCCATACCAGCAGCTATTCAAAATGACTCTGCCTGAAATAAGCAACATAAAGGTCACACTTAAGATAATAAATATTCATGTAATTAGGTTATATGTAACTACACAGAATACAATAGCACCAATCACCACAAGTGACTGAAATATTTTCATCAAATTCAGTGATGATTGAGAGATGAAGAACACTGCCAAGTGGAACTTGTTCTTGGAATACTCTATGGTAGTTAAGAGGACTGTTCAAACTGTTGGGACCATTTAAATATCTTTGTTAAACTGCAGCTTTTTTTCTCTTTTGTATAATGCAGTGTTCCTTGGCAAAGTCTGGGTCAAGTTGCTCCCATTCAGCAGCTTTTTACATCATTTTTTTGTTAGAAAAATTATCTGTACAAGGCACAATGAAATGGAGGATTATTCTGCTCTTACAGTTTTCATTGCAGAAAGAAGACATAAATTAGTCACAACCTTCCTCGTACACAGTGACACTACCTGTGCTCCTCCCTTTCTCTTTTTGTAAAAGTTAAGACATTAGTGCCAGTATCTTTTCTAAATGATTAAAGTGATTACTTTTAAAATGATTACTTCCTGCTTCTGAATTCCTTCCAAAATTTGACCAGGATTCAGCACTCATCACCTCTAGTCTTAAACCATTTTATCTTGTGTTACAGTGCAGAGCAACATCTACCCAAAAGATCTCTGGTTTGTAGCAGTGCTTGTTTCTAACCCACAGGTTACAAAATACAACATTATTATTCACCACATGTGTTCATTTATCTTGCACTGCACTACAGCAGTTGGAGCTGCAGGCATAGCTCTGCACAAGGTACCATGCAGGGAGGGACAGTCCCATGGGGTTCTCCTTGCATTTGCAAGGAGGGAGAGCTTCATGTTCAGCACTTGGAGTAACAGAAGTTTTGTCTAACACACCTAATTTGCTTATCAGCGTACAGTGCAAAATTGCAAGTATTTTATGGAAGAATAAATTCTAAGCAAGAAGGAATTGGGCTCTCAGTAGTGTGTATGTTGCCCTGCCCTCTGGAAGTGGCCTTACCCAGGCAGCTGAAGGTTGTTTCAAGAGCTCAAGCAGATAAAAAATCCTCCAGGATCCGGGAAGCACAAAGGAAGTTTATATATTGACTTTCAGTAGTACGCCAGAATCTTTGGTGATGTGGACCAAAATAGTAAGTCATAATCAACCTCAATTGACCTGTACACTGGAATTTAACACAAAAAGGATTTTTCTCACAGGACTCGTAGACACAGGTAAGGACATGTTGGTCATCTCACAATCCAAGTGGTCTCCCAACTGAACTCTTACGGCTCCAGGAACATTATCAGGGATTGAATGTAACAGCAACAGCCTTAGGAGTGTGCAGCTGATCGAGTTTGAGGGACCTGAAGGCCGTATTGCCACTACAAAACCTTTCGTGGTAAAAGCCCCCATAGTTTTATGGGGGAGAGACATTTTATCCCAGTGGTCACCATTTGTTTCTACTTTGCTTTTGGGTAACAAAAATAGGTGTGTTCCATGGACTTGTAGTTCACACAATATGTCCCATTTGCTGTTGTATTAGGGATTTAACCACCACAAATTTCTCTTCTGAAAGGGGCCACTGATCTGTTCATACAGGTTCATCTGTTTTCCAGGTTAGTCTCGGGGTGTCGCACTGCTGAATGGTCCCAAGTAAAAAAATAGCTTGGGATCACCAGTTGGATTTGACCCCTACTTGAAATTATGGATTAAGATCTAGCTTCACTGTTTGCTTTACTGAAAGGAGATCCTGTTTTAAATTAACCTAGACAGCTAACTGACAAAGCAAGAGATGCCTTAGACAAATTATCTCAAGCCATTCAAGTTGGCCAGGTGCATAGAGTAAATCCAAAATTGCCATTTTCATTTTTGTTAGCTATTTCAGGGAAAGTACCTCAACTTCATACCTTAATTTTTCAACGGTCATAAATTATAAGACTCTTTGCTAATTGTAGGATGGATCTTTTTACACATCAACCAGGAAAAACTATTACCACCAGACCAGAGATGATGGCTCAACTTATCATAAGGGCCAGGTCCCATTAAATTTCCCTTGCAGGAAAAGATTTTTTCACTATATTTTTACTGGTAACCACTCTGTATTTAAGTTGGCTATTATAATAATCAGAATATTTGCAACTTGCAACTAGCTCTTGAGAATTTTACTGGGCAAATTTTGATTCATTACCCTAAACACAAATTGTTACACTCATCTTTTAATTTAATCCCCAAACCATTAAGAAGTGAGGTACCCCTCAATGCAATCTGTCTTTACTGATGGATCAGGACAGTCCCACAAATCAGTTATTGTCTGGCAAGATCCTGCTATGCATATTTGGGAATTGGATATTGAAACAGTAGAAGGCTCTCCTCAAATAAAATTGAATTGGCAGCTGTTGTCAGAGCTTTTTCAAAATTCGCAGATCCTTTTAATTTAGTAACTGATTCTGCTTATGTTGCAGGAATTGAAAGAAAAAGAAAAAAAGAGCTGAAAGAGCTGAAAATTCATTCTTAAAATCTGTTGCCAATAATCAGTTGCATGCTTTGCTTAATTTTTCTTCTTTTCCAAAGACAGCATCCTTATTTTACTACGCACATACATTCTCACACCTTACTACTGGGATTTTTGTCAGAAGGAAATAGACCAGCTGACACCCTTGCAATGACTATACAGACCACATTTCCAAACGTTTTTGAACAGGCAGGACTCAGTCACTCATTTCTCCATCAAAATGCTTCTGCACTAACATGCATGTTTAACATCACCAAAGACCAAGCTAAAGCAATTGTCACCACATGCCCTGATTGTCAAAAGTATTCTCCACCCTCTACTGGGGTAGGAGTTAATCCTCAAATTAGTCCTCAAGTTAATCCTCATCTTTAGGATGATTCAGGTATTTACATGTTCCTATTGACACCTTTTCAGGAGAAATCTTTGCTTCAGCACACACTGGAGAGACAGCTAAAGATGCCATTAAACATTTCTTACAGACATTTGCAACATCAGGCATATCTCATGAAATAAAAACAGATAATGAATCAGCCCATGTTTCTCAAAAGATGAAACAATTCTTCAGTTTAAGGGGAATTAAACACACCACAGGTATTCCTCACTCACCCACAGGGCAATCAATCACTGAGAGAGCCCATGGATCTCTCAAGTGCCTACTAAAACAATAGACAGGGGGAGTAGAGACACTGTCGACAGTAGAGAGGCTTGCCAAAGCCATATATGATTTAATTTTTTGAACAATTCTTTCATGGAATGGAATCCCCAATTATTAGGCATTTTTCCAACACAGCACAGGCCCAATTAAAAGAAAAACCCTCAATTTTAATTAAAGATCCAGAAACAAACCAAATTTTGGGTCCATTTCCACTGATTACCTGGGGACAAGGATATGCTTGTTTTTCCACAGATAAAGGACCTCAGTGGATATCAGCAAAGACTGTGAAACTATACCTACAACTGCTGAATGAATATCTACAAAAGGAACCCCAGGAAGAATCCCAAAGAGAAAAAAGGGTGGACAATAATTCTTGATATATTGACTATTTGACAGCTGTTAAGTTCTGTAGTCTTATCTCACCAGTCTGTTGCAGATTACCATCCAAGACTTGGACTTCAAAGGACTCCTACTCACCATATTTGGCCTACTCGAGATCCTGCTCCTTGCAAAGGGTTGGATAGTTCCACAGACCAAGCAAAATGTATGGGTAACTTTAGCCAACATAATGCAGCAGGAAACTCTATGTCTTTCTGTTGCCAGCTCAGATAACCCCTTTTCAACCTGTTTAGTAGGATTGACAATAGATGTGTGGCCAATAATGGAGGATACTGTCTGTGTTATGCAGGGCAATAGTCCCAATGACAAATGCGATCATGACCCCATAGATGTCTGGGACTGCTGGACCCTTGATCTTCCTCATGCACCATTAGAACCTCAGGAGTCAAGAGCTCCTTGGTTCTGTCAAGATGGGTTATTGCACTAAGTCTCAATTTAAGGAAAGGAGTCAATCAGTAATGTGGTATGGTGTTAAGCTCCAATACATAGACAAGAATCAGTCAGCTCTGTAGCATAGTTCCACTTACCACTCTGTCTATAAAAATGAAAGCCTTTGGTGCAATTATACATCACCCATACTTTCATTGTCCATTAACAAACCCCTGCAGTTGCCACCAGGAATGTCATTCCATCACACATTAAAGGTGGACCATGTAGCCTGGGGAGACTTACTCTACTAGCACCCAGCATCATGCTAATTCACAACAGAGAAATTTGAGAAAAAGATTTATCTGTCAATTAGAATCAGAATGTAAAGATGAGGTTATTTACTGGAACAAAGGAAAAAGAGTTGCAGCATCCATATTGGCACCTTGGGTTGCTGCAGCAAAAGCACTAAAGCAATTGGACAGTTTAGGGTGTTGGCTGAGCAGATAAATCAATGCTATGTCCCTTGCACTAAGTGGTCTGTTAACAGATGTTGATAATGTTAGGCATGCCACTCTACAGAACAGGGCTGCTATTGATTTTCTGCTGCTGGCACAAAGGCATAGATGCCAAGATTTCAAAGGATTATGCTGCATGAATTTATCCAATCATAGTGAATCCATACATCGGAGCATCCAACTGTTAAAGGATGGAATTTAAAGGCTACAAGTCAAAGATAATGTGAACTGTTCAAGAAATGGGGTTTATCTGGTTGGGTGTTATCCTTGGTCAAACCCAGTCCTTGGGGTAGTTGATTCTTGTAGTGATTGTGGTTATGTTGTTAGTGTTGCCATGTTTGATAAGTTGGTGGTCCAAGGCTTTGCTGAAGTCTTTACAGTCAGTATTTATTGCTCAACAGAAGTGGGGAGATGTGGGAGTTGGGGACCGAGGGTGGACTGTCGCTGGTTGACAATGAAGTAAGCATCAATCTGAGACCATGTGAAATGAGATTCTAAGAAGGGAGACATCTGGATAGATTGTGAAGAGGAGAATAGAATTGTGGGAATGGTTATGTTAATGTGGTAGTGCCAAATAAGGTAATGTTCTTAGTTCTTACTAATGATTGATAAGCAACACTTTACAAATAAGGTAACATAATTGTTCATTGGTTCACTGCCCTCTGGCAGAACTGCAACAAAGTCTATATATTGTCATGTTTACCCCATTAAGGGATCTTCAGAGATTGTTCTATATAGTGTATGGCTTATCCTTTTGTTCTTATGTTGAATCTTCATTAAGATTTCATCAAAATCCATTAGAATCTTCCTTGCTTAGTAACTGTAACAAGAGCTGTTCTTCCAGGGGCCCAGAAAGTCTGAGGTTCTTTAGGAGCTCAAATTCAACCTACTAAGAAAAAGCTGCTCAGTGTTTATTATCTTTTTTATTTTTCCCCCCATTTTTCTTAAATGGCCCAACAAGCTACTTCTGTTACATTTTAGCTTTTGCAATAGATATCTGCAATTATTTTTTTAGCCTCTCTTAAAAATGAGGAAACTGAGGTCACAGGCAAAGAATTTGAATTTGTGATGGGAACCTAACCATCAGTTTTTACCTGATGATATTTCATACTTATGGAAGGCAGTTCACAGACAAAAGCAGGAAGTTGAGTGTTTGCAAATATTTCTTATATTATATATGGTAACCTTTAGAGTAGTATATGAAGTTAGTAAACCCAGCAAGACTTGTGCAGTAAGCACCATAAAATTTGGTTTGATGATTAATAAAACATAAATGATTAAGATGAATATATAGGGTTTTTTCATCTCTGTGGGAGGTATGAAATAAATGTCTTTCCAAAGATGGAAAAAAGTAGATGTATTTGAGAACTGAAAATATGGTGTGGTTGAGCTCTCAGGTTCTTCATCCTGTCTGTCTTGTGGTATCCCAAGATTCTGGTCTCTAATATGAGGTCTGAGAATGAGAAAGTTCGGGCCTTTAATCCAGCAGCTAAAAAACTGGCTGATTTTGAGAGCTGTTAGTCACCCTCTGGACTATTTTGAAGCTATATTCCTCATGCCAGTTTGAAAATTGTTCATCTGTATCTAACTTATCTCACTTGTCTGCCAGGCTGTCTTGATGTCTTAATATAGACCAATAATTTAAAATTCTCATACGTGGATGAAAGCAGTGAATTTAAGCAAGAATTTAAGTTGTTACACAAAGACAGTGTTGTTAGACACAACAAAATTATGTCAAATGGAAAGAAGAGGTTGTTTATGAATAGAGAAATCTTTCAGCACTGTTTCTGACTATATATAGATATTTCTTTCAAAAGGAATTAAATAATGATAATCTACTGTTTATAATGCACTGTTTGTTTTCTAAAGAAAACATCGATAAGGCAAACATTTGCAGAGACAAAAAAAATATTTTACCTCTATTACAAGGAAGAAGCATTTGTGATCTGGAATGGGATGTTTAGTTCCAACAAAGGTACCAGCTAATAGCACAAATAATTAGAGGATACTCTCTTGCAGGTGTTCAGTTAACCAGCCTTTATGAATGCCTCTTTAAGTAGATCTCTGCTTTGTTGAAAACGTTGAGAACTTTTGCTTTTTGATGGTGGTGGTATGCTAATGAGAACTAGCTGCAGGGAAGTGTTCTGAGAGAAGGGTATTGGGGAACACACTTTTCATCACGTAGATAGTTTTTACTGTGTGCAGCAATTAAAACTGCTTTAGTCCAGAGGTTAACATGAAGGAAAAATCCCCCAAACTGTTCAATTTGCCATCATATTTCAAGGCGTCCAAGAGAAAAAAAGGCCTTCTCCTATTTCACATGAAGGTTCTAAATCCAGTTCTTTGGGGTTTGAACAGTCTCAGCTGAAGTCAAAACACAATGCTTTTACTATAGAAGAGGTAAACAATGTTGGGACAGATATTAATATCCTGTGACTTGAGTGCTAAATGACTTCTGGTTTGGCATGTCTAGATATGGCAGACATTTAAGAAATAAGCACTGCCAAGGTCTAATTTTTGCAAACTAATTACAGCTAATTTTTGCAAACTAATTACAACTGTTGAAGTTGAAGCTCAGGAAGTGTGAAGTGCCTTCAAGAATTGCAATTCCCTGGAGAAGTGATTAGCTCACAATTGCAACCCTGGTAGTTCTGTTTGGAGCCTTCTTGTGTAAGAAAAGCAGACAGGATTGACAGATAAACCTTGTTTTATCTGAATTTCAAATTTTCACAGGCTGACTCTTGTGCAGAAAGTTGTGCAGAAATTTTAGCTATTTACCTGGAAAGTGGGATGCAGTATTCTGCAGTGCTGTATACAGAAATGTACATCAGTGATTGTGATTGTGTTCACTCCTTGGCTGATAGAGAACACAAGGGCAGTAGCCTTTTAATGCAAGCCTGAGCTTCTGCCTGTGTGAACTAAATACTGATCTATCTCTTTGTGCATAATGCTCTTGAGTAGATGGTTGTTTTGCCTGTGGACTGGAGTTTGCAAGCACTTGCCCCGGGATTTTGTATTTGTGTGCATTTTTTTGATGTGGTTTTTATGTTGCAGTCTTTTAGCATACAGTAAAAGAACATTCAGGGTGAGGACAGAATAGAACTATGCTATTTAACCTGTCAAACTTACTTTTCAAACAGTTACAGAGAGAGGAAGCTTCTGAGCTGAAGGCCTCCTCACATGAGGCACTGATTGCATATTTGAATTACTTATCAAAAAGCCTGCATACTGATAAGAATTTACCCCAGCACAGTTACTAAGCACGTGTAGACTCTTCTGTCTAGAAGTAGGAGATATTTGCAATGAAGCAAATTACTAGTATTCCATATAGAAGGAATAAAAATGAAGCATGAGAGGAAGCTAGGGGATTTCAGAGATGATAGGAGACTGTAATTTCACTTGAATCATTGCACTAGGAGCTCACTGAATTTTTTTCTCCTTGTTGCTAGCCTTGCAAGTAGATAAGATTTAACATGAGCTTAGAAAAGCTTGGGAACAATTCTTTTACCTTCCTGGAATTTATCTGGTTGCTCAGTTGGAAGACACAGGTGTGGGAGCAGAATGGGTCCATGGTTAGAGAAAAATAAAGAGGACTATGGCAGGGATAAAGATAACTATCTCCTTTATCTGGCTTTTCATTTTTTTCAAGATGTTTTCTATTGGTTAAGCAAGACGATTTATCAGATTTCAAAACTTACTAGAAAAATCTTTCAGGGTTTTTTGCTTGCTGCATAGAGCTAATGTGTTTTAGAGCTGTTAATTATCTTGGTTCTGAGATATATTTGGGCTCCTGTAGTAAGCTGTATTCCCTATGTGCAAGATGGTAAATAAACCCTTGAGCAAATGAAGAATTTATAAATAAGGTGACTCAGGATTAGGTTCTTCCCTAAGCTTTCCGTTCTGGGTGAGCATTAGTGCAAAGCTGGTAGTAAGGGCCATTCTGGCCATTTACAAAATGAATACAAAAATGAAAACACAGAGGGATTGTCTTAATACCAAGAGCTGAATCGAGGTTTGACTGCTCTTTTAACTATGTCTGAGGATAAGAATAGGACTAATTGCTGGAAATACTAGTTTGCTAACAAAGGCTCAGCCCTTTTTTGAGTCTACAGAAACACCATATTACTCTGAGTTCAGAAAATAACCTATTATAACCTTCTGTTAATAGTACCTAAAATCTAGCCTAGTCTAAAAAGGCCACTTTAGGCTTGCTGAGATCAATAAAATATATATTAAACAAAATATCAAAGGTAATCTGAATATGTTAGGGAAAACTGGACTATCAATATTTTTTAATTTTTTTTCCCTAGTTTTGATTTAGGTGATAGAGGTGTGAGCCAGCAGCTGCAGCAATGTTTGATTTGTATTGGCAGTGTTATTCCTGCATTAAAGAGCTGGCTGTATTCTCTAGGGACTGTGAGATGCTGCATTTGTGATGCAACAGATACATGTTAGGTATTAAGCCTCCTAGCTCTGTATTTCAGCCTCTGGAAGAAGCATATCAGGAATCAAGGATTGGGAAAAGCTTCATGGATCAGCAAACCATGCTAGTATTGCTGTTTCATAAACTTCAAATCAAACTTTACATTAGTTAGGATTTTTGTCTTAGCTGCTATACTTAGAAAACTATTCAGGATTGTCATTGTTCTGAAGGCTAGAAACCTTCTAGTTTCCAGTCTGAGAAAATCCAGTTTATATACATTTCTTCCTCTACCTACTTTAACCTTTAGCTTAAATTATTCTTTTAAATACCTAATCTTTACCCTGAAGTGCATTTATAGGGAAGAGTCATATGCTCTGATGAGCTGTTATTTCTTGTCATGTAATAGTCTCTATACTCTTCTGCCAGTAGCCTTTTTCTTTTGCATATTTCAGTCTCACTTCACTTTTAAAAGTATGAATAACATAATAATGGCAAAGAATAATGTTTTTCAGTCTCTCCTGGAAATGCCTGTTTTGATTGTTTCCAGCTGCTCATTTACTTTTTTTACACTTTTATCCCATTGGTGGCTCATCCTGTGACTGGTGACTAATATGCCTGGGTTTCTTTGTGACATCTGCAATTGATGAGCTTACAGCTTCTAGCAAAATTCTCTGTTATTAGTCCTCTGGTGAGCTGAAAGTTACCAAGAGCTGAATGTATAAGAGTTGGCCCTGTCATATTAGTGACCTAAATAATGTTCTTAATTTTGATTGCAGCAACTTTGCAGGACTTCTCAGTCACTTTATTTCTAAGTCTGGAAGGAAGAGAAGGATCATAATTGTCTGTTTTCTTAGCTATGGATGAGTCTAGTGAATTGCATAAAGAAGTAAATCACAAAGTCAGGACCTGCAGAGCTGCAGCATCTTTACAGTGAATTACTGCGTGTCACACCTCCATATGCCTGATAATTTGTATGAGGTGCATTGGCTCCTAAGAACCTTAGAGGTGCTACAAAGGAGGAATTGAAGGCATCTGAGGCCTCCCACCAAGGTGGCCACTTTGACTCTCTTTTACAACCAAGTCTGAGCATCTTCTAAACTTTAAGGAAATTCAAAGGTTTTAATTACAACAGTTTATGAAGGTTTGTGACTGAGGACAAAGTATTATTTGTTTTGTGTCTCTCTTCCAATGAAACATGAAGATAAATAGAGATATTAGCCTCTAGGTAGAGCCCTTGGTTGTTCCAGTACCTTTGAACTTGTGAAGAATGGGAAAAAATATAAACTGATGAATATTAATGATTTGGCCTATATTCCTCTTGAATACTGGGAGGCACAGCAAACTGGAATAGGAAAAAAGAGGAAGCTGATGGGCAAGAAAAATGATAAAGGTGTGGAAAAAGTGAGATCTGTGAAAAAGTCCCTGGATATTTAAATTAGTTTTTCAGGTATGTATTTGCATATACTTGTCACCTTCAGCTGGGGCAGCAGTGCAAATTCAGTCATGTTTCCACAAACTTCACTTAAGGCCTTTGTGAATTTTTATTAGCTGAGAATTCCCTGTGCTGTACTGCAGTAATGACTGTATATGCTCTATAACTTATGAACACAGGAGACAACAGTGATTGAACACTGGTATTTTAACTTATTATTGGTAGCTACCTTAATTCCCCAGAATATTGCATCCCACTACTTAGCAGGCATTTGTACACTGCTGTATATTTAACAGACCTTCAGGTCATGATTTTACCAATGAAGTGCACAGCTGGGTGGCAAAGGGAAGGAAGTTATTGCCAACTGGAGTATGATTCAAGTGTTTCTTGGTTTGGTTTTTAATAAAATATTCAAAGTCAGAACCATTTTGTTTTCTGAAAGAGTAGCAGAATGTCTAGGGACTCCAGATTCTGTATAAGATAAACCTCAGACATTTCTAAAGACTGAACCTGGCGAAATGAACCATTTCTTGTGCTAATACCATCTGTCTCAGTTAAGAGACAAGTTTAGAAGAACACTCTGGAATTAGTGTTTTCTCTAACAAAAAAAAAGGGGGGTTCCAACAATCCCTTTCTGCCAATGAGAAAATGAATACTAGTGGATGAAAGTAAAAAAAAAAACCCAAGCATTTATTGACAAAAAAAGTGCCCACATGGTATGGGAAAAAAATGAATAAATACTAGATACTGAATTGTGAGAACCTCCCCCGAAAACAAAACAAAAAAAACCCAAAACAAAGAAAAAAACAAAACAAACCCAAACAACAACAACAACAACCCCCAAAAAAAAAAAAAAAAAAAAAGCATCAAAAACCACCCACAAAAAAAAAAAAAAAAAAAGCCAACTCCAGAGCCCCAAGGCTTCCCCTGCCCAGCCCCGCTTTAAAGTTCCAGCAACCAGCTTTGGGCATAGAGCAGAGCATTACGGAATAGAAAACCACCCCACCATCTTCAGTGTCCCTTGATGTGTCCACCCCCTGGCAAACTTTTAACAAGCATTTTATCTTGGATCTGGCAGGAGGCTACTGTGCTTACAAGTTTTTATACATGTTCTGGAAACAATTCCCCTAATTTCTGCAGTGTTGCCAACCATCAAGCAAATGAAGTTGCAGTTAAAAGTATGATGTTTGAGAATAATCTTTCTAGCAAGTAGTTTACTTTGCTGAAGATTAGCACAATTAAACTCTGGTTGCAAGAAAATACATCAAAAAAGCCCCTTTTTCCAGCTTTCTTTTATTTGCTTTCAGAATTTTACATATAAACCAGCTACTCCAGTTGGTATCAGCTGAGCCACAGAATTCTTTCAATTTTATATGATAATTTTGAAGCTGAACAACAGGAACAGTGTTTTAAGTGGTTTTGGACAGAGTGTGGGTTTGGGAACACTCAAACAACAGAATTCTTTATTCCTTTGCTGAAAACAATACCATGAAGAAGTTCTTGGCAATATGAATGGGGTTTTCCCTCTTCTATGTGAAATATGGTGAAATACCTGGCACAAATAGGGAAGTCAAATTTTTCCAGTGCTGTGGACAGATGCTAGTTTTGGATAACCTCCAATAAACCACTCTCAAGAGTCACATTTATAATTCTTGAAACAGACAATTACATCAAGTAAGCCACAGTCTATCAATTAATGCTTGAAAAGTTATTCAAGAAAATCCTTTATACAGAATGTTGTTGTGGTTGTTAACTGAAAGCATAACTTCTCTGTGTTTAATTAAGTCAAATACACGTGTTACTTAGGAATAATGCTAAGTATTAATTTATTTTCCTTTCTTATTTCAATTATAGTGTGTACAGAAGCTTATAAAAAAATACCTGATTAACTTTTCCCTTTCCCTGCTCTCAGGTCCTAAGAACAGAGGAAAATAATAGATATTTCAAGTGAACTGTGTCAGATTCACATCTTGAGGAAAACCTCAGAGCCATTAATACATAAATAGACTTACATTAATTTGCTCTAAGAAAAGGGAAAAAATATTGAAAAGTATATAGGTCTCCTCTTCTGAATTTTCCATCATGCAGGACTTTAGGCTTTAAAAAAAAAAATTCTTCCCTGTTTTGGTTTGAAAGACAGGTGTTTGTTAAGAAAGGCAGGAGCCTCTTTTGAAATGGAAAATGTAGCCCCCCCCCAAATTAATTTAATTTTGAAATTAAGGGTCTCTTAGGTAAAGATATGGGAATAGGAATATCAGTTCTTTACTAGGAAAATTATAATAAAAATACAGTAATACAAAAAACAAAACACTGAGAGAGTCAGAATACAACCTGACACCCTGTTGGTCAGTTTTCAGTCTGATTAAATGGTGGATGCAGTCTCCTTGGAGTGGCAGACGTGGTTCTGTTGAAGCAGTGATCCTGGAGAAGGGTGTAGTTTTCCTCTGAAGGTCTAGTGGTGATGAAGATGGGCCTGGTCTTTCTCTGGGGATCTAGTGGAAAAGGCTGCTCTGATGTTCCAAATCTCAGATTTTATCTAGGTAGGAAATGCTTGGCTCCTCCCCCTGGGTGTGGCATTTCACAATGGGATGATGTAATTTCATCAGTCATGTACTGAGACTCAGTGGCTCATTAATAGAAGATATTTCCCTGGACAAAGGATGGGTCGTGGAAAAGATAAAAAAGACTGCCTTACAGGGTTTTAACAGCTGGCCCATTAATGGAGGATATTCCCCCTGGAGTTATGAGCAATGGATCATTGAAGAGGTAAGGATCACTGCTCTACCTAGTTTCAATAGATGGTGGTTACATCTTAGGTTGCAATCAACCTAAGACATTCCCTTATGTCACCAAAACTGTGGGAAAAACAAAAGCCCTCCAACAATATTTTTAAAGTTAGAGTCAAGCCATTGCTTTATTATTTGGCAAGGATGTTGTTCTGGCCAGGATGTACCACAGAAATAATCTCATCCACATATAGCACAGGTGTGCAGAATCAATCATTCCATGACACATGGTGTTTACTAGATTTTTCAGATCTTTTATACAGTCAAAACTCTCAGAAACTAATTAGGTCGGTGTTCATTGGTCCCAAGTTGCATAGTTCTTAGTATTTGGTCTCCTACTGGATCCAGATTTCTTCACTTCTGATGTTAATTATATCTTCATTCTTTGATTTTCTTATTAGTAGTTTCCAAAGGAGATTTCACCAACTCTGCCAGAGGCAGAGTCTGGGGTAGATATTCAGAGATGGCCACTGATGTTCTGTTGATGTTCTGTTGATATTCAGTTGATTTTCTGTTCATGGCCTTTTATCTTTCTTTGGGCTACTCCCAGTCTGTTGGCATGTTAAGTTTATCAGGCCTTACCAAGAGAAAAAATGCCCTGAAAAAAGTTTCAGTTCTCTTCCCCGGGGCAAAGGTGAACAAACTTGGCTAAAGTTATACAAAAATGTTTAAACTGGTATGTTTTCCAACACTTAGAGAAAAGCCTATTGTAAGATCCTTAGTGAAACCGAACAACTTCTGGGTTGTTTTTTTGAGTAACTACATGTAATTTTACTTTCCCTCTTGTTTTGCACTAAAGCCAAGCTCCAGTTTTACTAAGGAACACACTGTATTGTGTGTTGCACAAAACAGGCCTGTATTGTGTAATAGATGCTCCATGATGTTCCTTGCTATTTCTGATATGACAAGGTTCAGGTGTCCTCTTTGGACCTCTAAAATCAGTTTCCCCATTCCTTAAAAAGCTGTTGTAAATACATTTCTAACAAATGTACAATCTAACTGGTTTTAGGGAATATCATCCAAAGAATATTGACTTTCTTTTGGGAAAAGACCATGTTAGAAATATGCCACTATGCCTTGCTGCATTGTCATGTTTACATGAGACAGATGAAAAATTATTATTTGTAGGGAAATTGCACAGTAGGAACTGTTCAGTACCACACAGCCAGTAAGAATACTTCTGCTCTGTAAATCACCAACTGCAAATTACTCTAAATGACAGTGAAATAGTGAAGAAGTTAAAAATCTGGCATGATTTATGTAAATCTTTCAAGTGCTTATCATGTATTAAACACCACAAGATTTCTGTGTGATATCTTTATTTGAGCTGGAAGCTTTATTTCAGTGTCAATAAAGACAAATTTTCATTCCATAAGAATATAACATAGATTTATAGAAACTTTTCACTTGTTGATTATTTTGTAGAGAAAGTGTCAGAGACTGAAATAGTTCATGCCTCAAACATCAATACAAAATACAGCAAAAGGACTGAATAAGGCAAAAGGAACAGCGCACAGGGAGTTGGTCAGCTGGCAGCCATGCCCTCATCTACAAAATGGCTGCTCTGCCTTTTATACCCTGGGGGTTGGGTCAGGCAACCCTGGCCCCTCCCACCGTCTGTCAGTCAACTCTTCTTCACTGTCCATTGGTGCAGACTGCTTTCTTTCAATGTGATTGGCGGTCAGGTGTTGTCAGGCCACGCCCCTTAGCAGCCAGGCTGCCCTGTGCCCGCTGCCCCATGAGGGCACAGGGACACGGCCCCGCCACAGGGCCCGACTGCCAAGGCTGGCCCTTGGCACCGCACAGGGGGGAAGGGGCTGTGGGGAGAGCAGGGGACATCTGAACAACAAATCACAGTAACCTAACTACACACCAATACAGCTTCTCTAACATACACAGAATATTCATCCCTTAATTGTGAGAGCCAACCATCTCATTATCTATCTACAAATTCATTCAATTCTTCATAAAAACAGACAGAGTAGAAAATACTTCAAAACATAACTCCTGCCTTCTTCAGATACCTATTTTTATACAGTGCATGGTTTCTATCGGTACATATTAATCAATACAGATTGTAACTCTAAATGGAGATTACTCAAGATGTTGCACAAGCTTGCTGAGGTCTCCCTTATGCATGTGGTGTTTTAAAAAACCCACAGGAGACTAGGATTCGTCTTTCTGTCAACAGTCTCTCTGTTTTGATGGGGAGACCCTTTTTCCATGTATAACTAAGAAGTTATGCATGTGCTGTTATCAGTGGATGAAAATCTGATCAAATGTTAAGTGAATGTAAAGTGATGGAAGCTTCTCTTCCAGTGATCAGTTATATATGCGATCCGGAGGTATTTAAAATTTTATATGGTTAAAAGTATGTTTTCAGATTATGTTTTCCACTGCAGTTCTGATATGTGAACTGTGGGAAATTCTGCAATGATTTCTACATGTGTGAAAACCAAGTAAAAGAGAAATGTCTGGGAACATACATTAAAAAATTGACATGGAAATGGGTACTTGACCAGTTCCATATAAGGTGATTTCATCATCCCAGTGTTCATGAATCTCACCTGTTTGAAGATGTTGTATGAACTTAAGGGATCCTTTAACAGGAAGGGTACCTATCATCTGAGAATTTTTCAATGTGCCATCCCATGAAAATGGAGCAGGATTCAATTAATCCTGCATTACACCTGTGGAAGCAGCGAATGCATTGACAATGCCTCATTTTATGGCCTAAGATCAGAATTAAATCACAGTGGAAGACTTTTTTTTTTGTTAGATAATTATTAAATGGCTGTCAAAATTTCAGCAACATGAGATTCTGTAAACTGTATTGCAAAGGCTAGTGATGCTTCAGCCAAAAGAAGAAAAGTCAGTTTAAATCCAGTTTTGTATTTTATGACCCCACAGGAAATTGGCATATAGCCAATGTGAAATCCTTATTACATTTGTTTACTTAATTATAATTTTAGGAAAATGGATACTTATTTCTGTTAAGCCACAAAATTTGATCTATTTAAAAAAAAAAAAAAAAAATTGCATAAAAATGAAATCTAGTTATTGGACAAAGAGAGAGAAAAGGTTTCTGTGAAGATGGTAGGATTGTTGGTTTTTTTTTTTTTTTTTCTTAAATTGAGAAATAAGACAATTATATTTGCAGTTGACTAAGATTTGTAAAACGCAGCTTTGAGTGTCAGTGCAGATAGATGGACTCTCCCATTTCATTAGCATTCTGGGTGTTTGCCATGTGCCAGGGAAATGCAGCCATCCTGTGGGAGCTTGTTGTAGCTATAGCAACTGGGCTGCATTTTCAGAGAGCTGTGCACGTCTGGCACCGCTGAAGTACAAGGTGCTCGCTCATTAATCAGTGCTCTGCTTAGCAGCCACGGGAGAGACCAGTCAGTGAAATTCAGCTAAGGGAACGCGGGGATGATCTGCAGTCAGTCGAGAGACTGAAACCTCCGCAAATCCTCACAGCTCACCTGAATGTGATCTGGGCCAGGCGCAGAGTGCAGACAGTGATAAGACACTGTGCTGACAAGAGAGTCACAAAACTGAGTAATATTCGAGTACCTAATTCCTTTGAATTTGTCTGGAAGTCCCAGCTTAAATTTTGTAAGGAAAATTAATCCACAAACACCAGAAGTTTATGCCCAAAAAGAAGACAGAAGAGTCCTTTTTGCTTTATTCCAATAAAGGGAGAGGCCATGGGGCATTCCCCTGGGATCTCTCAAACTTTTGGAGGACTCAGCCTCTTTCTTATCCTATTTTTCCCGGCCGCTTTTCCCTCTCTCTTTCCCCATAGGCTGAGGTACTTGAGAGACACAGACTTCCCGGAACGCCTAAGATTCCCCTCTAGTGTATAACCCTTCCTTTTCATTTTCAATTCTTATAGAATTCATAATTCCCCCATTGCTTCTTTCATCTTCTGTTACCCAATTTCATTTATCAGCAAACCTACAGTTTGTTTGTAAAGGCAAATCCCTTTTCCCATTCATCAGTCAGTGTAATCCCTCCCATTGTTTCTTTTATCTCTTGGTGCTAATTGTATCTACCAGCAATCTACAGCTTGTTTGTAAAGACAAATGCTACATTCCTCTCAATTTGGTTCATTTTCTCATTGATTATGTTGAAGTCCAGAATTCAATCAAAAGTAACTCAGTGGAATTAACTACATAGGAATTTTCATTTTCAATTTGGCGTCAACATCAGTGTTTATGAAGAGAGAAAAATGAAATGGCATCATGAGGAACACAAAATGGTTATAGCCTACCAAAGAATGACGGATGAAGAATTAGAATCAACACAAAAAATCTTCATCTTCAGTAAAAAATAATGTCTTATATCAATGAAAGTCAATATCATAAGTTTATACTGATGCAAAGACAAAGCCATAAAAATAATTCACATTTCATGGAATGATGTGAACAAAATATTCTGGAAGCTGAATATAAATCTCAAGTAATAATGACAAATATGCCAAATAAAGGTAGTATGATTAAAAAAGAATAACTAATGCCAAAGTCAGCTATGACAAATGCACAGCTGGCTAAAAATTAAAGGAAAATATGCAAAAAAAATTTCATCCAAACATATTTATTTTGATGGGAAAACTATGCATTCTGAAAAATATGATCAGAAACATTGACAGTTTAAATGCTTTATTTTTCCAGGCCAAATGTCCTTTCTAAAAAATCTGAATAACTTAAATGTATCTAGGGACAGATAAAATTATTTGCATGTATATATATGAATGTATGTATGTATGTAGTTGTGGCCCTGCATCTGTTAGAGGCTTACCCTTTAAATCAGTTATCAATTATCTTGAACCCAATTAGGCAGAAACTGTAGTCTGCAGAAAGAATTGAAAAATTAACTGCAGTGTGGAAAACACATTTATTATCAACACATTTTCTATCCCCATCCCATACATTAAGCAATGCATTTTCCTTAAATATTTGCAAAACATTTAAATAAGATTATTAATTTAATTCTGAAGAATTTGTCCTTCCCCACAAAAGAATACTGCCCTTCTTAAGGTTCTGCTTAAGAAAAATTAAACCAATTTATATCACAGAAGGATCATTAAAACAAGCACACCAATCTGAGAACTTTCTCCTTTTTGTTGGCATAATATGACTGGCTGAAGTTTGGGGAGACTTGTGTAAGTTCCAAGAGTTTTGTCAAAATTTTTCATTGAGTGAGGAATTTAGTCTCCCCTAGACCTGGTCAAAATTATTGACAGCTCAGTTTCTCACAGTGTCTCCTTGCAAACTGTAAGGCTGCATTTATACCTGATTTAATCTTGTGGTGTACTCCATCTTCTGTCTTTCTCCTGTGGCTTAAAGCTGACTTGATAAAGACTGTGAAAGTCTTATACCAGATTTCATTGGAAATAGTGTCATGTTACTAATTCCAAAACTTACTTGACATAATAAATTATGTTAGCATTTTAAAAGTATCTCTATTTTCATTAAAATCAGTTTTCTAATAAATCACCCTAATCACTGTTTTTTTTTTTTTTTTTCTAATGTGGTGTGCTAAGAAAATGAAAGTTTTCTTCCATTTAATAGCCATTGTTAACAGCTATTAAGTGGTTTATTTCATTAGAATATAAGATCTGCACGATTTTACTGAAACCACAGTGAAATGAAGATAAATTAAATTGAAATCACATTAGATAAAGTAGACAGTATTGTAAATAGTTTGGTTTTATTTTGTTTCTGAAGGCAGATGCATTCTGTTGTTTCCAATACAGTTATTTCAGTGCCTGAGACAGATGTTGTGTAGGCACAGAAAGCTAAACTTGCTGTTCCAATGTCAGCATAATTATCCTTCAAGAAGACATTGTAGTTCTTTTAGAATGATTTCCATATATCTGCAGGAATCTGCAGAACTTCCCCTATCCTTCAGATTTGTAAGAATAATCTTCTTTCAAAGTAAATCTTGCTTATCTTTCTTTGGGTTAGTCTATTTTTATTTTTGGTAGAAAAAATCTGCTTTTCTAATGCAATTGTTAATGAATGAGCTGCTTTTAAGTGAGTTCTGTTTTGCAGCTTTGGATGTTTTCGTATGTAGTAGATGTCTGAGACTTTTTGAACACAATTCTTTCAAATCAAGGAGGAGCAGAATTCCAGGTCTGAAACTGAGTCTAGTCAACACTTTACTGAATTTTAACAGGCATTTAAAAATGCTAGAAATAATGTTTGTTTGGATGGCTGGTGTGAGACAAGGTAATCTGTAAAAACCACTTCAGGATGTGGAAGCCCAAGGCATCCATAAAAAAGATCTGGAGGCCTTGAGCCAGAAAATCTTTGAATAAAAGTCTAAGTCTTCCCCAGTGACTTTAACTGTATCCTCTGAGCTCAAGTGAAACAAATCCTTTGCACTTATCCCATGAACATTTAAGAGCACTTAGTTTTATACAATGGTTAATCAGTAAATGCTTTACCACTTCTTGTTCTACCTCCTCATTGGTGTAAGCAACAATACAACTCCTCCTTTGTCCATCCCCATCTCCACACAAGGTGATCAGTTAAACAAACTTGCACAGTGCAAGGTTTCACCTGTCTCATTTACACATTAAGGTGATTGCTGAGGATGGCAGCTAAATGAGGGCAGGCACTGTTGCTAGTGTTGTCAGCAGCCAGACTGGAATTAAATCTGAGTTATCAGTAGTGTTGTATCCCAACTATCACTCACTGAATTAATGCTTGGGTGGGATACATGTTAATCACATTTTTTCTCACAAGATATGTCCTGGCAACCTCATTTTCAGTTCTTGTCACCATCAGAATGTATCTCTCATAGTGCCTGTCTTCAAGATAAAAATTAAGCATGTTTATTGCAAATATTCTCTACAATATTATGTAATTTTTATTAGACAAAATTTTACTCTCTGCACATCAATAAGAAAATGTAAAAAGAAACCTTCTCAAGTGTAGAAATGTGTTGCTGTTATAAATTCTTTCTTTAAACACTAAAAGTAAAAATACATAAATAACAAAAATGTAGTGCTATCCTGTGTTTGAACACTCATATTACTCCTGTTATTTAATTTTCATAGTTATCAGGTTAAATCACCAGAATATTGCCTTTGCTATTTGGAAGTCCCATAGGTCTTAGATTATCTTCAGAGATGAGAGTCGTATTTCCTTAACTTCCAATAGAAGTTATTTAAACAGCTACAAAATAATGCTTTGAATTCTCAGTAAGTGTCTTCTTTCTGGTTTTGCTTGCTGATTATGCTTGCTGTTGCATTATTTTTTTCCTGAGGAGTTATAATCCAAACTGAATTCTGACATTCTTTCGCTAGCACAGACATGTTTACAACTGTTGCCTAATGAAATCTAGGACAAAATATGAACAAAAGCAATTATCCACTAATGTGAACTATCTGCAGCTAATTTAAATTACTTCCTTCATCCATTCCCAGACCTTCTAAAGAACAAATACTAATTTTTCTAGACATCAAGTGTCTAGTGCAAAAGGCTAATTAATCAGTTCTTTCTTTAATGTTTACATCTGAGATAATTAAAGAATAATGTAATAAAGAATATCCAGGAAGATGAAGAGTTTTTCTAAAGCAGTATTTTAGCAGACAGTAACATAAATTGAAGAGTTTTCTGCACACGTTTGCTTGAAATTCTGCCCTTTTATGTAAAGGACTTCACAGCTGTGAGATGTTAAAATGCTGATCAGAGGTGTGTCATTACAGCAAATAAAGCCTTTCTCTTTGTGTTAATGCTGTAGGATATATTCAGATTCTTTTATTTATAACTTCAAATACTGTTGGAGTAGCGTTTTTATTGGAAACACAATACTATTGACCTGGAGCAGAAAACATGGTGAGGAATTTCAGTGTCTGGTGCTATTCCCTGTGGAAGGCAGGTGAGCACAGGCTGGTCCTGCCAGTCTGGTTTGGCTTCTGTGCCTCTCCACAGGTGCTCTGTGTACAGGGGTAGAAGATGACTGAGCAGAGGCAAGCTGGAATTATGGCATTTTACCATATTTCCACAATGAAGATGCACACAGACATAAGGCCAGAGCCTGGAGAGCATTCACACTGTCACAGTGCTGCTGTAGCACATCCTCACTGCCCCAGGGGCTGTTGCCCTGCCTGTGTCTTGATGACAGCATAGTCTATGTCACTGATCAGGCAAAGCAGTGAATTGTGCCCGTAAAAATGCTTTTGGAGGTAAAAAATGATATAACTAAGGAAGAACAAGATGTTTAAGAACCCAGAAGCTTCAGCTCTTTCAACAATATCTCAATAATATCATGAGCTTCTTGATGCCCAGAGATGCGAAGGGTAATAAAAAAGTACTTCTGCTTAAGGAAAATTTATTTTTAGAAGAATAATCTCAAAAATCATAATCACCTCTTATGACTGAAGCTAATGAAACCGCAAAAAAGTAATCACTGCCTAGGGAGGCAAAATTATACTGTGTGAAATCAAACTAGGGTTTATCTGATTGTCTTTGTGTTGCATGCCTGCATAAATTATATATTTTCTATATTATACAATTTACCATTATTGAATTTTAGACAAAAACAAAAAGCATATGATTTTAAATTCTGATCATAAATATGGTGAAAAGAGATACCCAATTAATTAAGATGCTACTCTGAGTTATATGTATTGCAAAATAGCATTCTTTCTGCTGGCTGTAGCTATTTACAGCAATATAGATAACAGCATATTTGTAGGATTAATCATTAAGGAGTTACTTTGAAAACTACCTCAAGTTTCTAATTGTTTTCATCACAGTATGAGATATTAAAAAAATCATCCTGTAATATCTTTACAATGTTTATAGTTCTACAGAAAGGAATTTGACTTTGTTTAATATTTTCAAGGAAAATTGTCGTATGTCTTAGTTACATTTAAAAGTTTATCTCAGGACTAATATAACTGCGGAACCATTCTTACAAGACTCCCATTAATTTTCTGACTTAGACTGCCAAACACAGAACCTCTAGATAAAATTATGATTGTTTTCCTGTTTGAATCTGTCTAAATTCTCCTTTAAAAATCAGTTATAAAGAATTAGTGAAGTTTTCTCTGTATTCACTTAACAATTTTCTCATGTAGAAATACTACAGTAAAATTCTATAGTATAGGATTTTTGGTGGATTGACATTTGTTGTTCCCATATTACCACTGATCTGGCACTGCCAGGAGTTGATCCCTTCATCATTCCTTACTAAACCCCCTGCCCAGGCAGCAATTACATTTCAGTGGTTTCATTAGCATCAGTCACTTTATGTGCTGGATTTGCTTTGCCTCATCACTTAGGAATAATCCCATTCTCCTCCCTCTATCAGCCTAATATGCTCTCCCTGAACAAGCCTGTTCGTGGCATCCCCTTTGCAGCAGGGAAGGGAGCAGCCAGCAGCCTGCTCTGGGAATTGCAGTTTGGAATTGCTCAGGAGTTCATCTGCAGGATCCAGCCTGGCCATTTCTGCAGAGCATCAAGGCCTGGCCTGCACACAGCAAACATTGCACAGCTTGCAATGCCATCATTCCCAGAGAATTTAGAATAATCAAAGCCTCCAAGCTGTTTCCATTCAAAGCCATGTGCTCTTGGCTACAGGGTGGAATGTCACTGCTAGGTATGCCTAGAATATGGTGATCAGGGAAAAAATTTACATCACATTAATAATGGAGGAGGCTTGTTTGAAGTAATGAGGGGTTTGGGGTTAGATTTTTAATTTTTAAAAAAATCTGCTTTGTTGCCTTGAGAGCACAAAGCGAAATGATGATATTTGGGAGTTTGGGCTGAAATCATATTACTTGGGAAAAGACTGCATTAAACCTCAAAGGAGCTTATGCCTTTAAAAGCATTGCTGAACTTTGCAGTTTGGCAAAATGTGCTTACTCACACACTTCAGTTAAAAAAGACAGCTAAAAATAGTTAATACAATCAGAATATGCATAAAATAACTTTAAGGTGTCAAGCTGTCATCTCTGTTGGATGAGAGCTGAAATGGAAGCTAAAAATGTTAAAGGTCAGACTGTGACGCTCGTAATTTTGCAAGGTAATGTAGGTAAGCAGATTTTGAATTTGGGGATTTGTCCCACCTATGTGTAGCTAGATCAAAATTAGTGTGTTAAGTCCAAGAAAATTGGCTAAACTCTGGACATATTGGCTGAGATGCTTGCCCCATACCAAGAGATTCAAATTAATGCAGGAAGCTGCATAAAGTGAAGTAGGAAAGAATCACAGCCTAAATAGTTTTAACTATGGAAAAATGCATTAACTACAAGAATGTGCACAAAATTTATACCAGTCTCTTGTCTTTTAGATGCAGAAATTTCCTGTAGGTAAACAAAACAGAGAACACCTGAGATTCCCATTGCAATGGTGATTCAGAGGTTGGAGCATCTGTGTCAGATGAGATGATCAGCATTCAAGTCAGGGGCCAAAGTGCTTGTTAAATATTTGCTTGTCTAGGTAGGAGCAAAAACCAGAACACCTTTATTTTGTGTGAGTACCTTATTTGTTAAATTAATGACTCTTCTGGATGGCAGAATCTTGGAAAAAGAAATCAGGGAGACCCTCAAGGAAGAATAAATTACAGCTGTGTACCTCCTGACAAATGTTTGCATAATTGTTTATATAATCCTCCAGTGATAACTATGCCATGGCTACCCCTGGCAATTAATTTTACTGTTTCTTCCTTAGTACCAGAGATTTTTCTGTCTCTAAACTGGTGTTTTAGTGTAGTTTAAGCCCTCTGGTCTTTCACTTATCTGCTGTAACTATCAAATTGAAGCACTCCCTGCTCTTTTGCTCTTTCTTTTGTTATGCTTCCTAAATCTCTGATTATCTCACTCAGTTTGTCTCCACGTCTTTGCCAAAGCACACTTGACAGCTTCATTTGTTTCACAGAGATGATACTTGCTGAAGCCTTGCCCAAGGTGACCAGAGAGCTGTTGTGACATGGATTTTTCTGGTTATTTATTAGGTGTATGTATGTTTGCATACACATACACTGTGGTTTGTATGTTTTAATGTTATATCTGCTTACTAAATGGGCACAAACATTTATAACATTAATTTTGTTATATGTTTGTAATGGTGTGACATTCCTGCCTCGTGGTTCACTTAGGAAGGAATTTAAGTCTGTTTTTAATCTTTACCAATTTAGAGTCAGATTTTATTTTTTTTTCAGTTTGTCAAGACCATTGTGAATTCTAGACCTCTCCCTCAGTGTACATGGGACGTTTCTTATTTTGATGGGTGGTACATATTTAATAAATGTACTCTCTCTTCCTTTCTTTAGATTAATATTGAAAATATTGAAGAGAACACACCTACAAATCAGTCTCTGTAACTTTGGTGAGCAAGTTTTACCATTTCATAGTAAACCACTATTAATAATTCCATAAACCCAGTTATCCCAAACATTTTTGTACCTATTCTTCATTACTTTTCTGATTATTGTCTTCCCTGATTCACCTAATGCAATATGTTGTGTCTAAAAAATTGATACACAGAATATTTCTTCCTCATTGAAATTACCTGTTGCTCTGTCGGAGAAAAAAATTAGAAAATTAGTTTGACATGATATGTCCTGGACTGAGACATACCAGCTCTTGGGCATTACCATGTTTTTCAGATTCCTTGTTATTTGTGACCAGTTTGTGGGTGAAGGGAAATTTAATAATTCTTAAATGTTTCCAAACCTGTGGTTTATGGTTCCTATATTCCCTTTAATGACACATACTGCAAATTACATTTTTGGCTTTGCAGTTCCTCACAGATACCTAATGAGTTTTAATATGTCTGATTTGTTGCAGCCAGTTCAGTGAGTTCATCAGTCAGTACAAGTAGTTTGTTTTAATTTGGTTTTCTTTTTCCCAGACTCTTTTCTCTGGTGTTAATTATTCTACCCACCTGCCTGCAGTTAACATTTTAAAGCAAAAATACCATTCAGTATGTGAGCTGTCCTGGCATTCTGATAGCTTTCCTTTTATAGTCAGTACTAGACTGCCACATAATTCTCTTACTCCTAACATCTGCAATGATTTCTTCTTGTCTTTGAATTCTTTGGTAGTTTCTTTCCATCTTATGCTTTGACATTTCTAATTTTCTTGTACATACTCCTCCTATATTTTTAGTATAATTTATTTCCACTTTCTCTGTGCTTTCTGCTTTGGCTTGACACTGCCAACGAGCTTCTGATATAGTAATTTTCAACTTCTATATTGGGATAGGTAATTTTTATGGAAGTGCCGCTCTTCATAATTTATTTTCCAGTCATTGCTTGCTTTCCTAAAGGATTTGCTGAATCTATTAAACTTTATTTTCTTAAAGACTATCTGTTCCTATTCTGCTATCCAGCCTCCTGTCTTTCCCAAGTTTCATTAGCTCTTACCATACCGTGGTCACTTTCATCTAAACTGTGTTTCTCTTCTTTCTTGTATACAAGTATACAAAAGTCTTTGCAGAGACTTTTTCTCTGCCTTCTGGATGTGCATGTGAATCTCTAAAACTTATTAGCACCATAATTTACAGGTTAACCCATGTTGTACTGCATTCACTGGTTTTAAAGGCTTTCTGGGTGATGTAAATTAATACCTTGTATTGTGCCTTGGTAGCTGTGGTATTTGTTCACAAAAGTTCTTTCCACTGCATTTTCATGATTTAGCCATCTGCATGGGCACTAGCATGTTTCCAGACTTTCAGCAAGGATAATTTCCCAAATTTGCATCTCAAGTATCATGCAGGAACATGGTGGCCTTTTCTGTTGCAGGGATGTGTCTAATTTACTAAGGTTCTGTACTGCTAGTACTGCTAATGCTCATTTTTAGGTATTCCTCTTCAGCTTCTCTTGTTTCTTTCCCACACTCCTTGCATTAATGTGTAGGTAGCATTGGGTAGGTTGAGCCATCATTTGACTCATTTCCTCATTTCCAACAGTACAAGCTGTTGGATTTTATGCTTATAAGTGTTCTTTTCATTATCACAGTCTAAAACTGGTAACCAAATGTGATTTGAGACAACTTGTGATTCAAGTCTCTGTAAGGAGTTACTGATCCCACAATAAAAATATTGTCATAAATCTTTATTTGCTGTCTTTCCTTCTGACCCTAGCAAAGTGCAGTGTTCAGAAGCATGTTCAGTATTTATTGAAACAAAAAAGAGGCAGAGACTGTTCATGCATAGCAGTATTACATGATGTGAGACTACACCATGTACTAACTGAATTTAAATGCTAGTGGTGGGAGGGAAGAGGAAGCTTTTAGTCATGGTTTTTAGACTGCATTAAGTTTGTTCCTACTTCCTTAGTCTTTAGGAACAGCTCTGCTTTTAGTGCCATTTTTAGTTACATTATGTTATCATTCAAAGCAAAGTAGACGTTTTCCAAAGGAAAGGAAAAACATCCCTAGACTTACACAGTGCTCAATTTATCTTTACAGATACCTGCATGAATTTTGATTTTGTGCATAATTTTCGTTTACCATATGTGCAAGCTTATTTAATCATCAGTTATACTATGTGTTGTCATAAACAGGCCTCTCTTAACATGTTTCTTGTCTTGAAAATAGGTGCTTTTCTTTTCTGTCCAGCCCAGAAAAAGTAGTCATCTTAGCACTTCTGCAGTGAGCATTTAAAATAGTTACTTAGTGCATGGCAATGTGACAAATGCAATATTGCTTGACTTTAACAAAGACATTAAGCATCTTAGAAAATATAGGGTATGAACAGCAAGGCAAATTCTGTAATTGTGAAGATACAACATAAACCTCAACTGAACTATGTCCCTAAATATTTATGCTCCAAGGAACTATGAGAGCCAAAAGGCTGGCTGGAGTTACAAAGATGAGAAAAAAGCTTAGGACCATGGAATCCAAGAGGGCTGAGTTTGGCAGGGGCCCCTGGAGATTTTCTTGTTGAAATCCCTGCTCAAAGCAGAATCAATTAAGCAGGTTGCCCACAACTGTGTTCAGTTGGGTTGGGAACATCACCAGTGGCAGAGAAACCACAGCTCTGAGGGCAGCCTGTTCTCTGGTTGGTTGTGGTATCTGATCAGTTTTACAGTAAGACACTTCCTTATGTTTAACTAGATTTTTTTTTCATTTCCATTTGTGTGCTTTTTATGTCGTTCTATCATTGGATACTGATATAAGAAACAAATTCAAAACGTTGGAACAGGATGACCAGATGGGTGGTGAATGCCCCATCCCTGGAAACACTGAAGGTCAGGTTGGAAGGGGCTCTGAGCAATCTGATCTGGTTAAGAACCCCTCTTTGCAGGGGAGTTGGATTAGTTGACCTTCAAAGGTCCTTCCCATCCAAATTATTCTATGATTCCTGTTGTAAATTCCATTACCTGCTTCTGAGTAGATAGATATAAATTCTGCATTGTTTCTTGTGCTGATCATATTTAGACAGTATGGAATGTAATATGTCCAACATGACATCATGATACTGATTATGATGCTGCTGGATATTGATTGTCAGCATATCTGCTTTATTGCCATTTAATTCACATTCAGGAGAGACTGTGATGTTCCATGGTGATTTCAGTGCACAACTTTTGTCTTGGTATGTGCTGTAAACTCAGCAGGTAGGGTTAGAGTCATATGGAGTTCCACTCCTGGAGCACAGAGAGGCCCTTGTCAAAAATTCCTTCCAAGTAACAACTGCTCTGACTGGTATAGGTGAAAAAAGAGAAAGGGGGAAAGAGTGTTCTGAAAGGGAGTGCTCTTTGTCATAAACTTAAATTGAGAAATTCATTTATTTTCTTGGGAAATTAAACCAGACAAATACGGGCAAACAAGTTGCTACAGTTTGTAGATAACAAACTACCTTTCCTTCTATCAGGTTTAAGCACTGAACTCATCTAAATAGTACTGGGAAAATTGAGTTAGAGAGTGTGCACACAGTATTTATCATGATGATTGTGTTTCTGCTTAAATGGGATATTAAGCTAACAGACATAATTTTCTCATTTATTCACATGTGCATGAAGAAAAAGAAAAAGACATATAGAATTAAATCTGAAGGAAAGCTCATGAGCTCCTGTCTTGGGCCTTCATTGAGAGTGCTGGCCTGTCTGACTTTCTTGACTGCTTATGGTCCTGGTTTATTCTGACCATTAACTCAAGAGAATTCTTTGTGGCTTTCCATGATAAATCAAGAAATAGAAGCCTTGGCAACTCAGACTTATTAGGATTGTGTTTATGTTTTGTTTTAGATGAGCAATAGTTTCACTTGCATTCGATTTTTGATAGCTCCTTTAACAGCACAATTTTTTTTTTTTTTTTTTGCTTAAGCTTTGTACATAACCCAATGTTAATATTTGTACCACAGTGTAGACTAGTTGCAGAAGAATTATCATTCTTCTTGTTCCTTGCTTCCAGGGTTTGTAAACCAATATCAGTAGAAAATTAAATAATTAAATAAATAAATAAACAGATATGAAGATACACAGATATATATCTATCTCTATCTCAAAATACTTTGACAGGTTTGACATTATGCTTTGGTTTCTCCCACCAGAGCTACACTTTGCAAGTCTGCTGATCTTCCTGTAATAAGGATTTCCTCTGTGTGACCATTCTGTTTCAGTAGTGACAAACATAACCAGAAATAAACTCCATATGGATGTTTTCTATTTTACTTGGAAGCTCAGCTTGAAATCACAAATACTTGAAGAAAGATTGTGTTGGCAGTACCATGCTAATTTGTTCATGAAACATGTAGCCCCAGAAGCAAAATGAAAATGTTATATCATCAGGATTCTTAGTAAAAGAACAATTCTCTTTTACCTGTATTCATATATTAGACAAAAATATTAAGAGCTACTTGAAAATTTAAAAATATACAAAATGACTCTCTATTCTTTTTCACTTTAAAGTTTAAACTGCACTTTAAATAAACTTATTCTCATTTCGAAATTTGGGACTAGACCTTTCATTAAAAAATGGGTGAATAATTTTTAATCAGATCCAGTAAATTCATATTGAAGTGTAATTAAAAAGTAAAATCAGTGAAGACAATTTAAAAGTCATTAACATTCAGTGAAAAAATTCAAAGTAATCACAAGCAAAATTGCTCTTTCATTAGTTTGTGGAGTTGTGTAAAACTGCATTTTGGAAAAAAAGCTTTGCTGGCTAATATGGGAGAAGATCACAAATCTTTGCACGCCCTCTTATTGCAATGTTGATGAATCAGTGTTAGCATTAATTACCATGCTTGAACCCTTTTAATCCATGAGAATAAAAATTTTGTATAAATAGTATTTTGCATAAAACCAAATTGTTTTGACTTTTGGTGGACTTTGTGTTTGCCTCATTGTCTTGGTGTTACAATAAGTGCACATCGTGTATACCTCTAGGTAGTTACACTTGTAAAAGATTAGCAAGTTCAATTCTAAAGTGTAGTGCTCATGGTTTTTATTACAGTTTTTGAGATTTCATAATATCAGGCAATCACTTTCATAATTTGCTATTTCAGCCTCTATGCAATGCATAGAGTTGACAGTGAAGCATGTAAAACTCCTATTATGTCCTCTGTGCTAGAAAAAACTGCATCCAGCCCAAACTTTAGCAGGACTTTGTTAGTTTAGTGTTAACAAGTTAGAAGCTTATCAGAAACTAAGAGATTAAATACTAGTAAGTTTTCTGCCTACTTTTTCTTTTTGATAGAAAGAACCAAACAAAACTGTAGGGGTGAATGCACATGCTGAGACTTCTCCAGGGTCTGTGTGAAAAGGACCTTTTTTTAGGGAAAGTGATGCTAAGCAAAAAGACTAGACATTCTTATTCTTGGCTAATGCTAGTTAGGTAAGATTTAACATGTCTCTCAGAAATACAAAAACTCTTCCTTTACTCTGCTTTCATGATTAACTCTGGGGTTTCAGGCTTGTGTGGCTGCTCTTCCATAAGTTCATGTTCTCTTTTGCTTTGAACTTTTTAACATCTTTTTCACTAACAGGGTGAGAAACTTCCTCAAAGTTCTTTAGCAGTCAGAACTTTTTGACCTTTTAACCTAAGATGAGTCAGTGCTAAAGGAAACCAGAACAAAGCAGAAAGCTGACATGGCAACTTATGCTTTATCTCAGATTTTGATTGACTAGATTAATTCAAGGTCAATATAGACTATTAATGCTTTCAAGTCAATAAAATTTGACCTGTTAGACATGTAAATAAATGATTTTCCATTATACTGAGAATTCAAAGTGTCTGTATGAATCAGTGGTTTGTAGCAGCTTTTAAGCAGAAGGTGGTACTGATTCAACCCAGACTGATATTGATCTAAAAGTGAAAATTAGGTGGAGTGGAATCTTTAAAGTCTCAGGGAACATGAAATTTGCATGTGTGAACTGTTTATTGCTAACTATTTTGAAGACATTCAGTCAGTGATACTGCATTCCAAACATACTTAAAGCCCTCCTGAGATTTAGTAGCTCTATAAGATGTTTCATGTGTTGACTTGTGCATGTTCTATGTGTAATTGTGTAAGTGGTAAAGTGGTAAAGTGGTAAAGGACTGTTCTGTTTACAAATTCTAATACCTTCTCATGAGTAGTCAGAAGTCAGTGCAGTTTATTACAGGTGTATCTATATGAGGACCCCACCATATGATACTAAACCTGTGATATCAATGTAATTGAAAAATTGAAAGCTCTAACCCTCTGGTGCTCATGTACATCTTCCTTTAATTTGTTCTTTCTGTCAGCTCTCTTTTGTACTCTGAGAGGGTTCTCACTCCCACTCTGGATTTTTCTCCATTCCCTGTATTGTGCTTTTCACTTGGATTCTCATTACCTGCTAAATTTGGATGCAGCAAGTCCACTTAGATTAAGGCAATACTCTGTGAACACAAGGGTAACCACTATCTTTGAAGAATGGATGATTCTCTTAATATAAGGGTCAAGACAACACAGAGCAATTAAGAGGACATATTCATTATATGAGTCATTGAGAATGTAATGAACTGCAAAGTCATGGTGCCTTGGAAGACAAATTTCTCAATTTCATGTCTGGTAATTAGAGAACAAGTCCCTTCTTCTATTATTATTACCAGACAGCATTTCTGATTCCACAAGATCTTTTCATAGTGCTTAAATTCCCTGAGCAATACTCAAAACTCACACCAGATTAGCATTCTGTGTTTTGTTCTTCATAACATTTGTCTCAGCAGGATAACGAATAACTGAAATAATTAGTGAATCCTTTTGCCTTTGCAATAAAAGCAGCGTGATCTCTACCCAATGTACAAAGAACATCCATCAGAATGAATGCAATGGCCTGGACAGGAAGAAAGGCCAACTGCAGCCCAGCATGTCCAGCCTTCCTGCCTGTGTCAGCTGCATACCAAAGTGAGTATTTCTGGAAATAATCCACAAGAGAGAGAATTGTGGCACCCCAGCCTTCAAGTGCAGGGTAAGGCCTTGTTAAAGGGATGTCTGGGCTCCCCAGGGTGACACAGTTGATGCTGGTCACTGGGTGGGTCAGGTACCCCCATAAACACATCTGCAGAACAAGGATCTGTCTCTGAAGCATTTGCAAATGAAAAAACATACAGGCTTAAGTATATTAGATGGTGATATGTAAGAAGGAATTCCTATGTTAAAGCAGTATCTAAAGAAAAAGCAGGGCAAAATAAAACCCCAAGCCTGAGGCTGTTCTGTCAGAGTTTTTCCCCTCAAGAACTTCCACTCTGGAGCAGACCACTTCAAGAATCAAACTGACATAAATAAGTACAAGATAAAGTACCATTGGGCAGTAATCTGTTATAAGATTAATAGTTCATGGGAGGTATGTTAGGATTAATGCTTAGAAACTGGCAGAGCTGCCTGGATCATTTGGCAAATTTGGAATGCCTCATTTTGTGGAAGTGTATGACAAGATATATTTGAAGAGAGTTCAAGTGGCAGGTTGCTTTATTCTCATTATAGCATTCTTTTTGTAGTAATATCTTCCTGTGTAATATTTAATCTAATATTTATGCATTTTGAAACAAATCTATAGATAGCCAATTAACGGTTTGATTAATTAGCAGTTAGTGCTAGGGGTGAGAAGTTCTTGGCATGGTAAGAGACTTTAAAGTCCTTCTAGTTTCATAGGTGAATGTATTCTTGCATGAACTAGCACTTTCTCAGTAAGAGTCTAATACTCTGTATGCACCTGGACATGTTTTGTTGTTTGTATTATTAATCATTGAATATCAAATTATTTGAAAAGCTTGCTCTGGAAAGACCTGTTTTCTCCCTAGAGTTTGGTTTGGGCTCGTTTTAGGGATTATTCTTTCATTGCATCCATATCCTCAAGGTCATTCTTTCAGGAATCTATGTACCAGAAAATAAATGCCTTCATGGAAGATTGCTGAGAAGAGAAATAGAGACAGATGTTTTGCAGCATGAGATCTGGGAAGCAAATATAGGTGAATAGGCAGGCCATGTTATGCCCCACTCAGATGTCTCCTTAATGGAGAGCTGTTTTCCTGGGATATGATGAATAATTCCAGGTACAGATTAATTCAGTGGCCAATGAAAAGATTTCCATCTTGAACTGCCAGATTAGTGGACCATTGCCTCTGAAACAGTGCTCTAAAGCCTTTAGATGTGAAAAGATGTGCTTATTATTTGTGTTTCTCAGGTGGAAGAAGATTGTCCATCACTGCTGCCAATGTATCCTTGCATTATTTCATTCACTACTGCTCTGCCTATTTTATTCACTATGGCTCCTGCCATATAGTCCTCCTGTCCATGAATTCTTGCCTGATCATTCAGGGATGGGCTGGCAACAAAGCATCTGTGTATGTGTCTCTCACAAGCCTTTGGCTAGGGTGTTGCAGAAATCAATATTATTATGCACAGTCAGTGTTTCTACAGTTTGTATGTATAGATTCTGAAGGAAACCTCACAGACAAAACAGCATCTTGGACAAAGTGCAGTTGAGTGGCTCAAGTATTGTCAGTATTAATGTAACATGTCTGTTTAAGATCTGTTACTGAGGCAGGGTGTTCAAACAGTTGAACAGGAATTAATCTGTTTGAAAAGAGCCTAAAAGATAGTGGTGGCTAAAATCAAGTGAACATATTCTTATTTTTAAATGGTGCTTCTGAGATATTCCTTGTGCTGAGGTGGGTAGGTTGGAAGGTTCCTCACACCTTTTGCATAAACTTGAGATTCTTTGTAATGGCATTCTTGTTCTGAAGCTGAGAAAGAGGAGAGGGAGTACCTGCAGCAGTGGGAGGTGAATGGATGAATAGCTGTGAAGGCTGGTGGCTCCAGCCCTCTGACTCAGAGGCTCTGTGGAACTGTGGCTGAAAAGGTGGCAGGCTATCACCCACTTGTTTTACCCACCATCATAAATGTATCAAGAGGTCTTTAGTCAAGCAACAGGTAATAGAATTTTTGAGAAACAATTATGACTTCTGATAGGAGACACGTGTGTTCATCTGAACAAAAAAATGGTAGATTGCAAAGAAATGCTCAGAGTATTGCAGAGCACAACAGGACAATAACTAGACTTCCTGAGAATGTGTGGAGACATGAATGGGAGCCACCAATTCTGCAGCACGGAGTTTGTTTCTGTTAACTGTGAAAATTCTGTTAATTGACAGTTCTTTTAATAATAATTTGTATCTCCTTTATGGTTTATTTATATGCTTATATTTTTTAACTGATGAATCTATTTTTTTTTTTTTTTCTTTTTGTGATTCTGTCTGACTACAAATATACTATATAAGGTACGTAGTTTCAGACTGGTAAAAAGCAGGGTTGGCACAGGGTTGGTGTAAAAGGTGCAAAAATTTGTTTAGGAGTATTGTAAAGTCTGAGAAAGGGTCTCCAATAGGAAAAATAATACCTATGAAACATATGTTTGTGCTTGATTAGTAAAAAAGAATTGTTTTTTCAGTGAGTCATTCTTCTTTGCAAGCATGTGGGTGACAGAAGTTTCATGGTTATGATGTAAAATCCAGAAGTGTTCAAGCTACTTGCTACAAAAGAGGAAATTCTGCAATTCATTTTTTTTTTTCCCAGTGTAGTTATCAGCAGCACACAGTTCAATTATCATGGGCATTATATAAAACAATTACTTGCTTGGAACTATTTTGAGTACAAATGTAATAATTCATCTGGAAAGAAATTGCACATCCTCAGGATCAAATAATTCCATTTGGTGAACAAGAAGCAACTTGTGAAGTAAAAACACCTCTGAAAGAGCTGGTCCCAAATCTATTCACGTGGCCTGGTCCAAGCCCTAGTGAAGTCAGTGAGAAGTCTCTGGTTGAGACTCCCAGAGAGCTAGATACAACAATGTACATCTCAACTAAGTGTTCCTGCAAAAGAGGGGTTATTTAGTGTGAAGAAAAAGGAGAATGGGTACTATAGAAGGAAGACAATGAGTTATTAAAGAGAGTGATAGAATAAGGCAATGAAATATCAAAACAATTCCAGCATTTCAGACCTGTGGAGCAGGACACTGCATCCTGTCTATTCCTTTCAGCTGCTTGGCTTTCCCTAGTCATCTCTTCCATTTAACTTGGTGGCACATGGCATTAGCTGTCTTGTAGTTTGGTCATTTTGTCTGTTTCACAATATCCAAGCAATTTTTCCTAAGGTAGAATCCTATCTTATCTTGATAGGATATTTTGGAGGTGTTGAGCCAAGCACAATGTGCCTCCCTGTCCTTAGAGCAGATCTGGATACTGTCCCCAGCACACACTGCACGATTCCTGGGGACATTGTTGATATTACATGTTGTGGATGGGAAGGAAATATGGCCTCAGAAACATGCTAAAGGGTGTATTAATGAAGGGCTACAAAATGTAATGTAAATTCTATGTTGGAAAAGTGATTTCAGTGACTTTTGTGTTGCCCACTTCACCTGCATGAGTTGGCCACATACCAATTGCTAATCCTGCCAATCCTGCCTTCTTTGAACAGCAGCTCCTATTCAGGCATCACAATGGTTTTATTTCCTGATGTTCCTAGGAAAGATGATTAACTCACATCCTTGAGTGGGAATATTTGGACAGTTCAGACCATGTCTTGCTTTCCTAATTCTGTAGATCTGTCTGGGTGACAGGCAGTAAAAAGGTTTAAACTGTCCTGCCCATATTTCTTACATTTTAATAAACCTGAAAAGAGAGATGTTTTATATTTTCAGCTTTGAAGATCAAAATACCTGTTTAATAAGTTGAAGTTCTGCCATCTTTTTTTGATCTGTTATCCCTTAGTTGCCTTGAAGGTAATCAATGCTTATCATAGAAGCCCCAGTTTTAGTGTGATGACTGACATTGTAAAATTGCTTAGCAAAATTACTGAACTCAATGGGCTCTATTTCTGTTGTCTTTTACACAGGCAAATGCTGTTGGCCTGGCAATCTGGACATGCTCAGGAAAGGGAAAGCTTCTTTACTTTCCTGAATACATGTCCTGTGCATCATTTAATGGAGATTTTTACCTGCTTTCCTGATAGTTACATATGGAAGCTGTTGCTTTATCATTTCTTTGCTGGCACAAAACACATCTTTAATTAGGATTTTAAAATACAATGCTAAACATTTGAGGTTAGTCAAAAAAGTTCTGGGACATATTGATGAAGAAGAAAATTGAGATAAATGGTGTCACCTTTAACAAATGCATTCCAAAATGTAAAGGATTCCAAAATGTAAAGGACAGCTACACAGTTGATGCAATCAAGCTTTTCCAATGTAATAGTGTTTTTAACAAGATTTGGGGCCTAAAATTGGCATAGCTGTAATTAAAGTTCTGCATGCTCATCTACCATGGCATGCACACATCTGTTATTAAGTCTGCTCTACCAAAAAGAAATACACTCTGAAATACATTTCTTTTTAAAGTCAAATATATTTATTCTAAGTAGAGAATATCAGACAGCTCCTGCAGAGAATTTGACTGGATTTGGCAAATTAAACAATGTACCTAAAACTTTTATTTCATTTGTTAGCTACTGGTGATCATTCACCTGTATGGCTTTTTCTGTTGCATTTATAAAACTGTGATTAATATGATAGGAAATCCTATTCTGCTTATGTTAACTGAAAGAAAATAGTGCTTATCATTTGAATGCATTTCTCCGTGCAAGTTTTCTGTAACTTTTTACCCTCTTACTTCATTCCCTAGTTTGCAGAAATGTATTTTCTGTTCTGTCCCCTTCCATTTCACATTTTCTTTGCTATGCCTGCTTTCTTATTCAGCATAAATAACCATTATGCTCTGCAGTCATCTAACTTCATTTATATTGGGAATTAATACAATATACCTCTAGGCTGTCTTCTCACTAGCCAGAACAAAAAAGGAGCCTGGCTTCAACTCCTAATGAATCATTCCTTTTTGGGGGAAATACAAAGTGCAGTTCACTGAAATTCCATTAAAATCTTAGATATCCATTAAAAGTGCAAGTGCAAGTGTAATACATTTAAATGCAGAATGGAAGACAGACTGGGCATATGAAAAATGAATAAGCACTTACAGAAATGATTGTGCTCATTTTAAAACCTCTGAAGGTTACTCTGGAAGAACTCCAAATGTTTTGACCATAACCACCTTTCAGTTTTCAATACTATGCCCTGACACAGTCATGAACTGGAAATGGGGAAACTCACTTTTAGAATGACCCCATTGTAGCCTGAATATTGCATCACCCCAGGTCCTTCTGCATGGTCATCTTTCCTCTGGGTTGGTTATTTTAGTGTTACTTCTAACTCCTTCTTTGTACTGGAGATGCTATCTTAATATAGTTTTAAGATTCCAAGGCTATTTTTAGCTTAAAAAAAAAAAATCTGAAATCTAATTTCTATTTTCTTCCCCCATCTGTGAGCATCAGACCAGTTATATTTCTCTGCATTCATTTCTGTTTTCCCCCCTTTATAAAGGTGCTACTGTTATATAAGTGCTCTAGTAGAAACTCTCTAGGATATACCAATAAGATTTGAGCTTCCCCTTCCATATGGTTGATAAATTTGTTTTTAAAACTGGAATTTCAGTCTTTTGTTCAAAGTGAAGCTTTCAATATTCTAAGCTACTCATTTAAACAATAATAGACTGCTACTGTCTTTCCTAGTCCCTTACATCTGATAAGGAAATTTTTGATAACTATGACACAGAGAAAGTGAAGAGACAAAATGCTGATCATTTAGAGGAAAAAATTTTGCCTCACAGAAAAGGTTTTGATGAATTTCTCACCCGAAAAAAAAATAACAAGGAAGAAAAAGGTTTTTTTCTTCTTTCAATTTTGAAACATTTAGACCAAAAATATCAAACAGATTTCTTTCTGTCTGTCCTGTCAATGGCAAGTGTCTGGAAGGGACTGGAGGTTGGCAGTCATTATCATATATATATATATATATATATATAGTTATATGCAATATGTTATTCAACAATCATTTATGTAGTTTTAAGTTGCAAGGTGAAATACTCTTATTTGTCAAATGTCTCTGATTTGTTGTCTCTAGTGCTGAAGTACAAAAGAAAGTGTTTCTAGGCTTGCATTTCTCCCATCCTGACACGGAGATCTAAAATAGTTCAGATGAATCATGACAACTAGAGCATAGAGCACATGAATCCCTCATGGTATCTTTCAGTAGCAGATTACATACAACTAAATTTAGATGTCTAAATGTAGGAAAGCAATTCAAATGCTTTGCCATGTCTCCAGCCTATCTCTGCTGCAGAGGCAGCAATTTGCTGCTGCACCATGGAGATGGTGTTTCCTCTGCCCACTGCCCAGTGACAGGACCTGAGGGGATGGCCTGGAGCTGTGTCATGGGAGGCACAGCCTGGAGATCAAGAATCTGGATATCACCTTTTCACCCAGAGGGTGGCTGGGCACTGAACAGGTCCCCAGGGAAGTGCTCACAGCACCAACCTGGCAGTGCTGAAGAGGTGTTTGGACAAGGCTCTTGGGCACAAGTCTTGGTGTGACTCTGGGGATGGTGCTGTGCAGGACCAGCAGCTGGACTTGATCATTTTGGGTCCCTTCTAACTCAGCTTATTCTGTGATTCTGTGAATAACTGCTGAATGAGAAGGAAGGAAACAACACACAGAAGCTCCTCTCCTGTTCAAAGTTACTTCAGAGAAATTATCACCTATAACTAACATACTGGAACAGAAAGTAATTAAATAAACCTCTCCTTGCTATTTGTTCTGGAGACAAGCTTTGGTTGTAATATTGAAATAATGCTTTATTTAATACAGGACCTTGTTATTTTATGTGACATTTTAATAAAACATGCTAAGATGGAAATGGAAAGATTTTAAATAATTATGTTTAATTACTTACTCTACATTTAATCAAAATCATCTTCAATGCTAATGATTATCATTGTCAGTCCTCTTCTCACACATACTTATATATATATTAGTATAAACCTTGATTACTATGTCCACTGAAAACTACATTCTAATTTTCTTTTTTAAATCAACATTATGCCCCAAGTAAGTGAAGAAGCATCTCAAATCTTTTTACTGCTTATACTTCAACAAATGTTATAAACAATCATAAACTCTCTAGGTTTATAAATAAATTCTGTGTATTAACCTATTGGTGATGATCTAATGGCCAGCCATTCATTCATATGCATTAATGTCTAGCATGTAACATCTTTTCAGTTGGAAGTATTTAAACCAAATAAATTCCATGTGAAAGATTTCAAGGGGTTTGAGTCCCCTTTTAAATGTTGGCTGGGTCACCACTCTCAGGCTGTGTCTGTATTGCAGCTGCTGGAGCAATGCTGTCTGAGCAGCTGGAAATGGGCACTGGATCCTGGTGGGTTGTTTGGCTTGAGAGAAGCTGCTAAGTGAGAAATTGGTCCCTGTGCTATCTCAGTTTGACTGCTCAGGAACCTGAGCTAGGGTGGTTTATCTTGGCTGGTGAGGTGAAGTGATAATATATCTCATTAATTCCTCAAGAATTAGCAGAGCTTTTTAGGTAAAAAGACAAAATAAACAATGACAGCGATGAACCCCTTCAGTTTTCCTCAGATTCTAGGGATGATTGTTGAAAAATCTCTTAGGCAGCACAGCTAAGTTTCAGCTTCAAAAAAGAAGCAATGTTTGGGTCATGACACTTCCTACATTTCCTTCCTTGATCCCATTCTGAGCCCTACAACTGGAGTGGCTCTGAGACCTTCAAAAAGGGGTTCCCAGTGTCCCTTGGTAGCATAGACACAAAACTGAATTCTCATTTCCATAATACTGATACAAATCAGTATTAAGATGGCACAAAGACACAAATTATCATGGTTAAAAGTTTGGCCTACCAACAAACAAAACTTAATTTTATACTTTTCCAATATGGAAAACACCTTAGTGCAAGCATGGACTAGGCACCATAATTGGGCTGACATCCAGTGTGTGTCACTAAAAAAGTGTTAGTTGCTTTTTAATTTTATTCTGGAGTGTATGTACAAGATACACTGCAATGTTGACATCCAGTTTTGAAGCTTAAGACTCATATTTAAGGTTAGAAGAAAACAGCACAGCTGTGGCTTCATCCCTTTAAGTGAGAATGCCTAAAACCAGTGACTTAGGGCACTAGGCAGAAATGGTGAAAAGGGATTTGAGGATTGATCTAGATGACTTCAGGATGGTCCTGTCCAACCAAACTGATCTTGTGTGGAATGAGATGGTTGAAGACTTTAGGGTCCATGATTTTCTTACTGAATGTATTGGCAGGTGGTGATGAGAGCTACCCCAGTGACCACAGCAGCTACACAGAGCTGTCAGTGTGTGCTCTTCTCTAAACCTGCCACTGCTACTGCAGCCAGCTCACAGGCCACACTCAGAGAGGTCTCAGAGAAACAGAATGGCAGGAAGAGGAAGGCAGAGTGATAGGGAAACAGCAATGGTCATTTGCTGGAATTGTCAGTGATTGCATAACCATGGAAAAAGCTCTTCTGAGGCTGATGAAACTGAAATTCTTATGCATATTCAACAGCATAAACAGATTTGGGGAACAGCAAATCTTAGATGCCACCAAGATTTCAGGAGTAACTTACTCCTGAACCAGGAGATTCTTACTCTTTCAGGAGTAAGAATTACTGACTTGGAGATACAGAGAGAGAGGCTAAGGGAAGCAGCTGTCATCTGTCCTGTTAGTTCCTGACCTACCTGCTGTAGCACATAGCCTTATATCCACTCTCTTTCTGAGGAGGTGTCCAAGTCCCCACCATCTCCCTTTCTCCTCACTATTCCATGTTAACTCAATATTTGAGCCAGTACTAAATATTGGGGTGGGGGGACAGATTAAGCTGCATTATAATGTTTCCTAGCAGCTTTGCCAGGTTGGTACTGGATTTCAGAAAGTTCTCATAAAAACATCACCATACAAGGTTATAGTCATTCAACAGGGAAAGAAAAATATACATTCTATTCCTTGGAGTAGCTTTTTGTGTTAGAGCTGTCAGGATTTGTTGGCAAGAATGGAATTCAGAAGGTTCAGGGGAATAGTAATAGCAGCAAGCAGAACAAGTTATACCTCTCTTTACCTTTATGTGTATTTTAAAGAAAAGGGAAGAGAAATAAAATATTGCAAGCATCCTGAAATGGTCCATACTTAGATGCTTTTCACCTCTTCCCAGCCCATATTTATGATCAACAAATCCACAATAATATTAGTTCAGAGAAAACAAATACCTGATGTAATCTCCCTATCAGTTCCACAACTATATTTTATATTTTATTCTTCTGTGTAGATTTCGTGCTGTTTGTATTCTAGAGATATCCCACTGATAGAAAGAAGGAAATGGAAAAATTATAAAAAAAAATTATCACACCCAAGAGATTCATTCCTGTACCAAAAATCCTTGGCAATTCTAGTGATGTTGGGTCCCTTTTAGATCTGCAAGGGCTGTCACTCATTCTGTGCTTAACCTGGCATTTGAAAGCTTCCAGTTTCCTTCTTGACATCTCCCACTCTGTTTAACTTGTTCAGCTGTATTTCCTTCACAATAATTATGGCCCTGAGGAGCTCATTCTTTTTATACCTGTGTTTAACTTAAACCATTTAAGCTCTGGTTTTCTGTGAAATTTGCTGCATTTTTTCTCTGTGATCAAACATTATTTAATTAATGCTGAAAGTCTGTTAGTAAAATTCAGTGGGATTCTCTCAGTTTTCCTTGCAATGCCTTATTAAATGGGAAGAGGTCTTATTATATAACCTTATTTAAAATATGCTAATGAAGATGACTTCTCCACTAAAATATGCATTTTCCAAATTATCAGGCAGAACCATTCTGTGTGAAGTAGTTTGTTTTCTTTCCCACTTTAAATTAAAATTTAATTGGACCTTGGTCAAAATTGTCTGAAATTGAAGACTCTCTTCCCAGCAATAACTTAATTAAAAACAAATTAAGAGTGGGAGATGCAGAAATGGAAGATGTCCTGTCCTCTGGGAAAAGAAGAAAACCAGTCAGGTACAGTAAGAAGGAGAGGAAAAGAAAATACAGTGGATGCTGCTGTTTGGATATATTTCCTTTTCTGATTTTTGGTACAAAGTTTGACTTGCTTAACAAAACCCTTTGCATGTCTTTTCCTCATCCTTTGGAGGTTAAGTACTTTTAGGCTGTAGTTTAGACAAGTGTTGACACATGATGGGCAAGGGCCCCTCAAAGCAGCAGCTCCAGTGGCCTCCAGCCAAGGAGGGCAGCAGGAAGACATAATAACAGTGTGAGGTGAGCAGATCAGGACATAAAGGAGAGCAGACAGTGGACTGTGTTGAGTTCTGAGGGCAAGAACTGACTGATGCCTCCTGCCTCCTAAAAAAGGTTAGAATGGGTGACAAGGAGCCTTACAGGGATCATGGGAAATCAATTAGAAAAATTAGAAGCACAGCTGCCTATGGTATCTCTGGTATTCCACACACATCTCTGGTATTCCATGAATACAGATGCTTTTTCAGAGGACAACTCACAGCAGGAACTTCTTTTCTCTCTCTGTCTCATGTATAAGGAATCCATAAATACTTGGAGCCTGAGATTAGGTAGCTGGGATGGAGAGTAAGCTCAGCATAGTTGTTGGTGCTTTGCTGACCATCTCTATGAATTTTGGTGCTGTTGTATTCTTGTGAACACACAGGTGATCATCACATTGGTAAACATAGACTGCAGTTATGGAGTAGCACAGGGTTTGCTGAGCTTGCCAGAATTTATTATGTCAATGAAGAAAAGTGAATTACTAGTCAGGCAATTAGGAATTAAATTCTTCTAGGTAGTTGACAGCAGAACTGTGCTCTATGGATGTAGACCCTACAGTAAGCCTTATGAACAAGATTTATATTTGGGTGTGAAGTCAAATAAAGTAATATAAAGCTGTTGGGCTGCCTAACAGATCAGCACAGATAGATACTACATATATTTCTGCAGTCTGTTACCCTTTCCATTTGAACAAACAGAGATTTAAGTTCCTCTTTTGATCACTTGAGGAGAAGTGGTTTCCCAGGAGGTCTCATTAAACTGGATTGTTTCAGCATTAGCCACAGATTTCTTTAGCAGGTCTTTTACTGGTTGTAGAAATCTCACTGATGATAGAGCAAACCAGAGGAGATTTCAGCAATATTGTGCCTAATTAATTAATCTTGGTGGTGTGCTGGAGCTGCATAGCTGCAAAGGTAATAACAAAAATAAGCAGGAAGCTTTTGTGTAGAAAATGACCATCCAGAAGTATCTCAGGACATCTCATGCAATGTAAGTTATAAAAAAAAAAGTATATGAAGAAACATAAATAATGTAGTGATTGAGCCACTATGAAAATAAACAGGAAGAAAATGAAAACAAAAGGTAATGCAACATTTTGACACAAAATAGATCTCTGCTTTATAAAGTTCTGTTTCTAAGGAAAACACCAGAGCCTGCAAAGATGCAGATGTGTGTGGTAACTTAAAATCCTTGCATGGTACCCATGCCTAGAAGGCCCAATTGAGACAGACGCTGTGCTCTGCCAGGCACTGCAGGAGCAAAACAAATGATCTGTTTCTTTACAAAAGATGATGACCCCAGTTCTTCAAAATTTTCATCAAGAATTTATATTATTATGTAAAGGCAGTAGTCCTGTAACTGTTCAAAAGCAAATAATTGAAGAAAGAGGACCTGCAAAAGCAAATAATTGAAGAGGGAGAATCTGAAGGCACACTTCTTTCCTAAAAGCAATAGAGTGTAAACCTCACTCATTCATAAATGCTGTCCCTGTCTGAACAAGATTTCTGCCTTTCTCTAATTGGGGTAGTGCTTCTTTTACTCACAGCTGGTAAGCTACCAAAAGCAATTTGAATCAATTAATCTGCCTTTCTGTATGAGATATTTAAATTTCTTGTGCTAGTTTCTGAACCAAAGTCAATCTATAATTTATTTGAACTAAATCACTGTTCCCTCAACTTCCTTTGTAGACCCTTGAATAGTTTCCAGAGTAGCTGCTGACTCTTAAGTAGGAATTTAGGCTATGGCTATGTCAATAAGATCTTTCCTTGTTTAGAATGAACTTGTTTCTGTACATCCACTAGCAGGGCTGTGAAGGCGTAGGGATAAAAAGTGCTTTTTTAAATTTTTTTTTCCCCCAGAATAGAATGCTGGTAGTGCTCAAGATATTTTGGGGAATATTCCCATTTTGCTTCTAAGATGATGCTGGCAAACATTGATTTGCTTTGGGACAGAAGAGAGACTTTCAGGTTATATTGGCACTGCTGGGAATACTTGTCAGAATATATTTGACAGAAACTAGTCTGTGTTGCTGAGTTTAAGGCAAGAAGAGTTTAGGGAATTCTAGGTGGGTAAACTGAAGACTGAGTAAGCATTTCCAGCTGAGAATATTAGGTGAGGATCTTGTGCCATGAAAAACTAGAAAAATACAGCACTCAAAGCAAACGAAAGATAACACTTGAATTCAGTGAGGTGAATTCAGACATCATCTGAGCTGGGAGCTTAGGAACATAAACCATTAGAGAGCAATGGGGCCTTCACAGAAAAGCAGGAAATCTAAAGGCACATGGCTGGAAGAGAAGTCTAGTTATACTTCATCTAGCACTGAATCAGCTGCAATAATGAGAAAGGGTGAACTTACTGAAGAACCCTGCAGGATACATGTCTGTCTTCTTTTATATGTGCATGTATTTAAAAGATACAGTATATAATATAAAAGATATATATTGTTGTAATAAATCAGCCAAGACTCCATTTTCTGGTTGCAGAAAAAAGCCCATTCCTTATTCACATAACTCATTTTATACAGTGTTCCCAGACCTCGTGTGCAGCACCAATTGCCTAGTAGTGTTCTTACTACTTCATCTATTGCTCAGAAGGAAATTTATGTGTACATGCTAAGATTCCGGTGTTTAAATTTTTCCTTTGTGGATTCTCATGGGATATATCTATTGTTCATACAGGTGCACTTGTTTTTTTTCCCCAAGAATAGGTTGTTGTGTTAATGAACTTGTCATACCTAAGATTGTTTTGCATGGGAACTTGCAAGTTGCATTTAGAAGTGACAGGCTAGCTGAGTAATTCAGCAGAGCAAGGCCTGATTTCATAAGGCCTTTCTTTTATAACATCTTTTACCTGTCTACAGCAACATATCTCACACTGTTTGCACTCTCACTTTTGCAAGTGACAGACTATATTGCAGTATGGCTGCTAATACAAGGTTTCTCTTTGTAAAATAGATAAACCTTTTCTAAGAATGGGAATTATGATCTGGACCACAAAGTTTCCTTTGCCTGAAGATAACAGTGTTGGTGGCTTTATTAGCAATAAATAAAAACTATATTACCTTTTCATTTGCACAGAATCATAAAATATTATTTATCTGACTCTGGGTATGGTAGGGAACAACACATGGGCCAAGTCTTGAAACTCAGATGTATTGAATACATCTATTGATGTATTTAATAGCACAGTTTTATTTCTTATATGCCAGATCCTTGTTTGCCTAAGAGAGAGTGCTATCAGCCTCCATTCTGGTGTTAATTTGGAGGAAAAGAACATTTTTGAAATGTCAAGTAGATTCTAGTAAAATGCATTGTTAATGACGAAATAAGTTTGAAAATAATCAAGTGAAAGAGGTCCTCAAAGGACTTTTCTAAGAATGTTGCTACATTCTCGTTCAAAATGGAGGTGCAAATATGCTTTTATTTCTTCTGATGAGGGAAGTTGGAGAGGAAACTGCTATGATAGTAGTGACTAACATGGCAACATGTTTGATTTTGTGACCATGTCTTTGCAGGACCATGATTTTAATCTGTCACTATCAAAAGATATCAGCAGGGTGTCCTTACAAAAGCTTTGGCAATAGCAGTCAGAGTCTTCTGTAATGGACTCCAGAAACTTCTAGTGCTGCTCATCCATCCAGCTTGACAGTGAGTTGTTCTAATATTTTTTTCCCATTTGCTACCATTGAGGGGTTTGTGTCTAATGTAAAAAGGAAAATTAATACTTTTTCACCTCATGCTCTGAAGCATTTCCTATCAATGATTCCAACTGTCATGATTTGGCTGATGTTGCATTATCAGTTTTCTCCAGAGTATTTGTCTCATTGTATTTCTGAGAAGAATAAAATATGCTTAAGATAAGCCAACTAAGAAATACCACTATATTTATAGCTTAGATAAATACTCTCAAGACAGCTGAGGAATGGGAGATTAAAAATATAAAGTAGTTTTTAAAGTTATTATGAGAAACTTGTGATTTTAACAACAAGTAGTGGACAGGAGAGTGCAGTTTTCCATTTTTCAGCCAGGCAGTTCAGTTCATAAGAACTCACTGAGTGCCAGATGGTGCTACTGTGATTTTATAGCATCTGAGGAACTTGTCCTGTTGGTTTACAGTCAGTCAGTCATTGTTTTAGTGGTGACTCTCACCCTGAAATCTTCCCTCAATTCATATACTCATTAATTAAGAAAGATTTTGAGAGAGCCTTCTTCATTGTGACAGCTCAACTGGTCAGAGAAGTGTTCTCTCTTCAGACATATCTCCCTTCTTCTGAAGGACAGGATGAAAACAAGTGTAGATTAAAAATGCTTTTGTTTTCTTTCTCTTCCTTCAGAACCCAAAGTAATATCCAGCTCTGATCAATGGGTAGAACTCATTACATAGAGAGCCCTGGAGCAGGTGGCTGGAACACACAGGTACTGCTAGGTGTCTTTGTCAAATTATTTAACTGTTTTTAATCTCAGCTTGTCCCCCTCTAAAACAGCAGGGTAAGGATCAGGTATTTATCCTTCTTCATTAGGTTTATCATTAAATTACCATAAGTGTTCATAGTGAGCATATGTGTGCCCTGAGTTATACAATGCTTTTTGGATTGGGTTTCTTTTAAAAATTTTCTTCTGTGTTAGAAAAAAATCATATGCATAGAAAATGGCTCAAAGATAGTGTTGAGTGGAGAGCCTGAGGAAGGCTCTGGATGAATCCCAGCCAGTGGGAAAAGCTGCTTGAACTGAACAGCAGTTGTCAAGAAACAGGCTGAAAATGAAGCAGGCAAATAGCATCACAACTGTGGACCCAGGGCAGAGAAAGGGTCAGACCTCAAATAGTATTGAAATTCAATAAAGACATAAAACATGCATCATTTTTCCTGCTCTATCAAGACTGCTTTCTTACTCATTTGCATTTAATGAGTACAGCCTTAGAAATATTGCAACATAAAAACCAAGACACCTTCAGTCCCTATGGCAATTAAATGTTCATTAACAAATTGGTATCTCCCCTTAATTCACTGTTGCCATGCATGAGCAGCAGGTGAATGTATCATCTGGCTTGTTATGATAGCGTTTAGAAGAAATGTCACATCTACTTTTCAACTAATTTTTCTCATTAGGTTTTGAATACAAACGAAGCATTAAGCTTGGCTGCAACGCTTTGTGGGGCTGAGAAGTGGAAGATATCAGGTGAATTTTCAAGCCAGTTTAAGTTTCCTCCAGGTTATAAAGGTGAAGAGAGAAATGAATAAAAACTCCTTTATTTTGTGAAGTTCCTCCATCTACCTGGTGATCACTAGGCCCACTTGTCTTCAAACAATATCTGTATGAAATTGCACAGGGGGACGAATATTGGAAACTGCTATGAAAAATCCAAGCACTTAATTGTGTCTGTTCAAGGAACCACAAGCTACTGCAGAAGTGAATGTGAATATAAATATAAATATAAATATAAATATAAATATAAATATAAATATAAATATAAATATAAATATAAATATAAATGTATTTATTATTGCACTATGTGGCTGTAGATGTTCTATTGGCCTCAAATGTAGAATATACAATGCCTGAAAACTTTAATCCAAAAGATAGTGTGATATATAAAATAAGACATCAGGAGAGAAATAAAACAATCTTAAAGATACAGGTTAAGTGGGGAACAGATTAAAAACCTGTAGTAGGTTTTTTAGATACAGTCAGGTGCATCAGTCACAGCTTGCCAGCTGTGTTTAAAATGAACTCTTTTAACTTAATAGTCCATATGCTGCAGCTGCTGGGAAATGGTACATGAAGTAGAGAAATCTGCAATCTTTCTCTTTCAATTGAAAGCTGATATTTTAATATCAATTCTTACTATGTTCTTGTTATTGTTACTGGAATGAATGAACAAAAGAACAAATCCTAATTGGTTTAAAATCACATTAGTCTGACAGCCTTGATCATTGGAGAGCTGCAAATTAATGATTTACAAGCAGTTAATTTATTCCTTCTGGGAAGATGTGAAAACTATTGTTTTCTAGATTGCAATCTATTGGAATTTGGCTAAGATTTACATCTAAAATGAATGACTTTGCTGTAGAGATGAATTAGCATTTGGTGTGATTATGTATACACTTACAAATCGAAGGAGCAGTGACATTTCAAGATATTAATATACTGTTCTTCCAGAAAGGAAAGAGTGTAGGTGTCTGTAACAATGAGAGCTTCTCCTACAGGGACAGAAAGCCACAGTGGCAATGGCACAGAGAACATGGCAGTAATGGAGAGAAATTTCCATTGCTTTCCTCCTAGGGGTAAAATTCAGGTGGATGAGATGGAATACTTGCACTTGGGGCTCTCAGTCACAGAAATCTTTAAAGTATGGCTTTAATTATTGGATCTCGCTGCTGATTTGTCTGGGAGGGTTAGGCAGAGAGCAGTGTGAGCTTCCTGCTGCTACAATGCCTGGGGAAGTTGACTTCTCAGCCCCTCTTAAAATCATGGGGCTAACTCCTCTGAGGATGGGATAGATGCAATGAAAGGCCTTGATAGGACAGTTATTTGACTCAAATTGTGTTATAATGGACCAGTTCAAGAAAAGCTATTCTGGACAGAGGATAAATAGCTGCAAGTATATGCAAGTTTTTTTTTTTTGTGTTTTTTTTTTTTTTTTTTTTTAATTAAAGGGTGTTTATCAAACAATAACTGAAAGAGCTGGAGTGTGCAGCAAACAAGCTTCATAACTCACACCCTTGTCTCTCTATTTCATTGCTATCTCTACCAAATGGTAGCAGCTTTGTTAAATCATCAAAAGTTCAAGAATCCCAATGTAAGGAAGCAAAACCTTAGAGAAGGAAATTTTTCTATATTCTTTGTGCTAAACTTCAGCAGGCATACAAATAAAATCCCCAAGGTCCTCAAAAGACACTAGACAGACTAACCATGAATGTTGCCCTTACCTCCTTGTGCTGCTAAAATTGTTGTTGACAATGAAGATCATTGCTTCATGTTTCTGCTTATATTCACATATCTGGCATAATTAAATTCTTGAGTCTCTCTTTTTGTCATGGAGCCATGGCAATTGACTTTAGTGTTTATTGTCTTATGACTACAAATTAAAGAAATAAAGGAGGATAAGGTAGCACAGAGATTCCAATATCACTATCATAAAATATGAATGGCACCAAGGTGGTTTGCAAGATGCCTCAATGCTTGAAAGAAATAAATATGTTGCATAAGTACGGAGATGAATAGGAAAGAAAGATTTTGAAAATGAGGTAAACATGGAATGATAGTAGAGTATTAGTTTCTTTTAAATAAATATTAATCCATGTAAATTTGTGTGGCAAAACCCCCACTAGATTAAAAGAAAACCACAAACAACAGCAGATCAAAACCAAATCCCAAGTGTTCCTTGCTATGCATAAATTATTATTTAAAACTTCTGAGAAGACATTGGCATAAATAGAATTGACTTCTGAGATTATTGACTTGGCTTAATTTACTTGTGTTCTATCTGTAATTGAAATGGGGAGGAAGAACTTCTCATACTGATTCCCTACAGGGCCTATAATAAATGCAATTACTCAGACTCAAAGTCATGTGCTGATGTATGATTTTAGCACTGTTTAGCAATGTCATTGATTGTTAATTATTTGTCTGGTATGATACAGGTGTAAAGTATAACTCCAGTCAAAATGATCAGTATTTTTCCATTCATGTTTTCATAATTTCCTAGATAAAATATTTTAACAGGAGCATCTGAAAAAAGACACTTAAAAAGTACTCAGAGATCCTAGATTTACCCTGAATTTTTGGAACCATATGACAGATACTTATGATCCTGACATTTGCAAACTGATTCAGAAATAGAACAGGAAAGTTCTTTTGACTTTTGGGAAAAGTCTATACTTTGCCTATGGGAAGAAGTCATTTTACAAATTGTTTGATTTTATTTTATTTGTTTCAAGAGGAAAGTATGGACTTATGAGGTTTTTTATATAGTCTATATTGCTTGATTTGCAAACAGGTATTGTTGCTAAGATACAAAAGCAATGAGCTATCTCTGTTAATGGAATTATAGATTTTTAGAATCTTTTCATTTTTTACTCTATGCTACCACTTAGAATAATAGCTAATCCTAAAAACAAGTTCTAATTAGTTTTCTCTTTGTGGATGTTTCATGAAAAATATACTTAATGGAAGTATATCAGAAGTAAATGTGGAAATGCAGAATAACCTGAACTTCTCAGTTCCAAGTGGTTGGGCATGGAGGCAACCTTTGATGTTTGAGCACCTGCCTTCAGAAATTCAAAATGAACTCATCTCTGTGTATGTCACAGTACACAGCTTGCTCTCTTCTCAGCAGGGATCAGCTCCTTGCATGCATTTCCATGTTGCAAAGCTCCTGCTGGTGGCCCAGGGCTGGACCAAGGCGCTGCAGGGTGGGCACAGCAGCTTGGTGGCCACAGTGCCCTGGCAGGGACAGGTGGCACCAGCACCACTGCTCTGGCCCTACCAGAGAAGGGGAAGAACATGGAAACTAGAAATTGTTATTTGTGTGCTATAAGTCTGTATATAAACAGACTACTCCTGCATTTGTGATATCATATCTACTGCCCATGCAGTATTTAAAAAGCAACTCCTGTCACCTGTCACAACACAATTACAGGGTGGTACAGGTGTTTTGTCCAGGGAGTCAGAGCTACCAAGTTAAATACTGGAAGGTAAAGAATGATAGAAATCATTCTTTAAGTACTCTGAAATGCTGTCATTTTTGTCAGTTTGTTTGTCACAAGTTTATGTGCAGTCAGCACCTACAAAGAAGACAGAAATTGAACTCTGCCACACAATTTAATGTGTCTGAAAACAATGTGACTTCCCAAAGCTCTGAACAGGCAAACTTGTCTGTCTTTCACTTCTGTTGATGTCCTAGTGGTGGAGCTAGCTCTTTGTGAATTTTTAAACAGAGGCTTTAAGGAATTTCCAAGAGATGATAATGTGAACATTTTTCAGTGAAGCTTCTTCCTCTACTGAAGCATTTTTGTATGAGTCCTTTATTTTTTAACAGGTGAATTTCTGTGGAATGCTTCCACTTCAGTGGAATTCTCTATTTCATTAGAGAATATTATCATATTCTCATAATTCTCATAATAACTTAATTTCACTGGTTTCTGTAAAGTTCCTGTAGGCACCTAGTAAAGTTAGTAATTCCACATCTTATGAGATCCAGATTTTCTTGAGGAGCCATTTATATATCTGTACATATCCCATAATGTATTTATATTCTCTTATGGCTGAAATTCTGTAGGAGGTGATGGCAATTGTACTGTAACTAGTATGTCCAAGCTCTAGGGTGAGAGAGGACTAATGACACCAAAAGTTAAATTCCCAGATTCATATACTGTAACTTTTGTTTTAGGAAAGAACCAAACCAAACCAAACCAAACCAAGTCAAAAAAACCAAACCAAAACAAACGCCAAAACAACAAAGAAATGTAGATTTGAATGATTTTTAAAGATTTTGGGAGCAGCAGAAGAAAATGTTTCTGTCTTCTTAGTTCCATTTCCGTGGGTAATGGAGAGATGCTTCTGAACATATAAACACAGTATTTTGTGACCTTGTCTGGAAAAGTCTTTATCTGAATTTCTTACAAGTACAACACCAAAGCTCTTCTCGCTGATGTTCAGAACATCATTTACTGTCATTTTCTGCTGGGTGTGTTCTGCTGTAGAGCTGACAACCAGCATTGACAGAACAGGGGCAGTGTGCATATACCACATCAAGAGTTTGTTCTTCATTTTTCATCAACCAAATTACATCTACACTTGGTCTGAAACGTAGCAAATTATTGGGGACTTCAGTTTCCAGTTCTGTCCAGCCTCTGCTTTCTATGTTGGTTGTCAAAAAAATAACAGTATCAGATTTCATGAGTATTTTCTTCCTGTGGTTAAATCTCCCTGTAAAAAAATGTTTCCTCTCCTAAGATGAGGGTAAGATAAGAGCATATCAACGAATTTTTAGGTTATTTGTGTGTTAAATCAAAGACAGATAGACTAATTCATTTGGTTTGTTTCAAGGGTGTTTGCTTTTCATACTAGTACAGCATTAGTTGTTATCTTTAAATACTTCTCGTAATCACTTCTTGCTAATAATCTCTGATTGCACTTGACTTTAAAGTTTACCCTTCCTGATTAGAAAGCCAGCTTCATCAAGCCAAAAACAGGAGTCAGGAACAATATTATCATAATGTTAATTGACATAGAGGAAGGAAAAAAGGTGTGGGGCGGTGATGTGTGGAAGAGAGGAGAACCTGAGACAGTCTTTAGTGGCTGCTTGCAACAAGAGCTCCATTTTACTGGTGCCTGATACTTCTCAGGTACAGGCAGTAGGGAGGAAAAAATTTCTGCCTTGGACTCTCTGAGCTTGTGCATGAAAAATGTAAATCTACTTTTCTAGTCCTTTTTATATTAACTTTCTGTCAGATATACATCTAACTCCTTGAAAGAATTTAAGAAAATAATTAAAATTGATTCAATGTATTTGCAAGAGATAAATATTAGAGGAAAGTCTGCCAACTGTGAGAAGTCTTTAAAAAAGCATTAAAAAACCCAATTCATCCTTTATTTCCTCCTTGAATTTTCAAAAGCAGTTTTCTAACATCTCCTTTAGCAGTTGTTCTAATATTCAAATGAAACTTGTTCATATTAAGTGAATAGAGTTACTTAACTAAAATATATTGACTATCCATTTGCCATTCTCCAACAATTGTCTAAAATAAACATACCTGCCTTCCACTCTTCACTACACATCTTTGTCTCCTACTGGAGAGGGATTTACTGAAACAGAATAAATTAGTTCAGAGGGAAAAAGCAGAACCCAGCAGCATTTATTATGCTACCTAAAAGTCTGTAGTGCTAACTATTTTTTCTGAAAGTTAATGAAACATATAATTAGAATTCTCCTTCTGATGTATTTTGGGGTTTTAACTATGAAGTGTATGCACTGGACAAGCAGAACAGTTAAGCAGAATTGCTCAGATTCAGAGCAATTAGTATGCTAAGAAGCACACATATTTTTAGGTCATTTCTCTTTCAAAGTGCTTGGATCCAAAGCTGTCTTCTTTGAAGATAAACAGTGCTGTGGTTTGAAACTATATGAACTTCTGGATGGATAGTATTGGCATTTGCATTTTCCTGTATTTCTTACTCTCCTATTGCAAAAGAGAGGAGAAACCAGAATGTTTTTATAAGTAGACTGACCATTAATTTTTCCTGTTTCTTCCTGCGACTAAAAATTTAATTTTTGAAACTTATTATGTAAAACTTCTATCTAATGGAATTATTATAAGGATACTGATGTTAATGAACATGTTAAAGAGTGCAGACTTTGAGAGACAGAAGAAATAAATCCTATCTTGCAGAATGTCCTTAAAAGCATGGCAGATAAGTCAAAAGAAAACAAAAAATGTCCATGAGATCTTCATATATGGTAGCAATATAATGATTCCCAAAGATAGTTCAAAACTGTCTCTATTAAAATCGAATTATTTTGAAAACCAGAATAATCTCACAAAAAAAAAGACAGTTAAAAGCACTTAAATTGCTTTGTCAAGGTTTTGTGAGTTGTATGAGTTCACAGACCCCCTGAGCCTCCCTTGATCAGTGTAATTTAGGGATCAGTTCAAGAGGTATTGAAGGCAGTAACCAGCCACCTATTGCATCTTTTTGGCTGTTCATCCTGTTATGCCTCTTAATTTATGAATAAGAGGGCCAGATGGCAATCTCCTATAATTGTTGCTCATTTGTTGTCCACATTGAGTTTCAGCTTCTTATTCAAACTGAAAACTTGGCCAGGATTTTGTTCTTGCCCTCAGAACTGTTCTCTTTAATTTTACAGTGTGGTTTGTACCAGTCTGTTTGATTCCAAGTTGTATGACTTCTGGCTGTAATGGAGTGTTTCAGGTTGCATTAGACTTGCTGGCATGAAGGCACTGAACCTAGCAGATGTTTTTGGACATGATGCCCTTTTCAGTGTTTATACCAGCAGAGTTTAAGCCAAACTATGGAAAAGAGGAATTTGGAAAGGCTTCCTTCGCTGCCTTGCCCCATGCCCCATTTCTCTGTCAGAAATACTTGCAACACTGAAAATGTGTACAGCTTGGCTTGATTAACTCTGAGTTTGTTTACATTTCAAATAAATTTATGTGATTGTCAGCTGGTGCTTTTCCCCTAGTAAGGCACAATCCTTTGTGTTTTGTCATGAAAAGAAGCGTAAGTGGACAAAGTGCTCTTTACCATGTCATCTGTTGGGTTATTAAAAGCTTATTAAAAGGTCACTATTATATGAATTCTCCATATGCACTCTCCACTTGTAGATTATCAGGATTTTACACAAGTCTTGAAGTAAAACCTCCTATATCAGCCTCATACAAGGCATAAGTTTAGCATCTGGGCAGGAACAGAAGAGGGGATGCTTAAAGTGCTCAACAGCATCTCTGGGCTCCCCTCAGAAAGGAGGGTTTACTCCTTGGTGAGCTCTTGTTACAAATTTTAGCTACCACATTATAAGCAGGTTAAGAGTGTGTTTAGACTTGCCAAGATGGATCTCTGAACTAAAAAAAGTCAGTTGGATATCTGATGAATGCCTATATTCATCAACCCTCACCTCAAAATATTCTTGGCTGATATGTTGATTTTAACTACACCATAATTGCTATTCTGTGAGACAGGAGAATTTCATGGGAATTACACTGTTTGACTTTCCCTAGAGGATAGGCACTTCAGAAATCCTCCAGCTAAAAACAGCACACAGTCATAATCCATTACAGAAATTTCTTTGAAGAAATATTCCAAATTCATTATGTAATATATTGGCATGTTTAGTATCTCAAATGGTAGTATTTTTTTTTTTTTTTTCTTGATGCAGGAAATGTGGCATGTTTAGCAGCTTCTGAAATAGTTTTTTTTTTAAATTGCTATCTATTACAGTGTATCACAGAAATGTTGAAAGAACTATTGAGCATTTGACAGAAAGTTCAGGATTTAGGATATTATTGAGGAATAGATGTATTGGAGGTTTATGTTGCAGAGACTAAGAGTTTTAGGACATAACTCAGTAGTGATTACTTGTCAGCTGGGACAAAGAAGACTCCAAAATGGTGACTTGCAAGTCAGACTGCAAATAAAGAGAAAATCTTCATTCCTCAAGAAAGCAAATATTCGGTCAGAAATCCTCAGGGTTGCTTTAGATTTTTATTGCTAAAATTCTGCTATTTGCAATTATATTCATAAGATGCAAATCAACCCATTATGTCTTACTTTCTAGAGCAGTAAATTCAACTTCTAATAACAAATCAACACTCTAAGAAAAATTTTAGTTTCTTATCTCAGTTCTAATCTGGATTCTAGTCAGTAAATGGAGGCAAAAAACCGTCTTGTGGTACTAACTGCCTTTGTCTGTGTAAGAGATTCTAATTTGAGCAGTTAATGTTTTCTAAATTGTCCTGGCACTAGAGAAAGGTTTTACTGGGTTAGCAGTGAGGCTCTCCTCCTTGAAGTGTCGCTTTGGATTAGAATTACCATTTCTCACAACTCTAATGAAAAACAAAGCAAACCCTCAAATCATTAATGCATTTCCAATAATTGATTTTGTTCTTGCTTTTACTTTTTTCCTGATAAAGTATTTTATAATCCTTAATATTTTATCCATACCTTTAAATAGAGTCACAAACCATCTAAAAATTACATACCTCTTCTTCTTTTTTTATTTTGTTAGTTTTTTGGGGTTTTTTTGGTGTGTGTTTGTTGGTTTTTTTTCATACAGAAAAAGAGTAGTAGCCTGCATGGCTCTCCAGTAACAATTCCTGTTAAAAGTTATTTTTTAACAGGATATTTACCAAATTCTCTGTGTCCTTCATCTGCTGTTTCAAATGCCTCAGCTAATTTTGTAGCCATCTACACTGAATGCCAACAAACACTCGGTAATTTTCAATGGCTAAGTCCCTCCTAATCCTTCCTGTGTCATCTTAAATTATTTGAATTGCTGCTTAGCATTGTGTTGTCAGCAGTTTTGTAACTCTTTTCCTTGATTCTATCAGCTAAATTGTTCCTACAGAGAAGATCAGGACATAAAATGGACTAGAAATACAAACCAGCTTAAGAGTGCTGTCTAAACACTCATCCCTGTAGAGTAACATACAGGTTTCCTAATGCCTTTGGCATAGAATAACTGCAGATCTTTATAATGTTTCCCAGTAAATGTTTGAAGGACAGAAGCAACTCAAGCACCCTTCAGAATTGTGTCATTATGCTATATGAGTAATTAGACAATAGTCACTGTTGCAGTCTGCCTGCAGTATGCAGCAAGGTCATTCCTGTGAGGTCTAGGTTAATACACCTGGGCAACTGTCCAGTGTGATCAATATTCAGTGTTATGTTATGATTTTTCTGTTCAAAGTTGCCTAGGGAAATGATCCTAATTTTCCTAATTTTTCACACCCAATACAGTATGAAGCACAATTGATTGTTTTTAAGTGTATGTTTTATATAGAGGAAGACTGATAGCAATATTTAGAGCTGAAGTCCCCTCTCTCCCAAAATGAAAACAGTCACAACTGAGAAGATTTTTAGAAAATGGACATTTTCAAAATATTCCCTTTTAAAGAAACTCAAAAAAACTTCCATTGTAAGCTCCTGGTGTGCTGGGGATTGCAGCAATATCTGTGCTGGACTTTTATAGAGTTGGGACACATGACAAACTCCTTGTGGGGCAGCCTGCCACAGAGATAATCTCACAGATGTTATAGGATTGTTTCTAAACACTGTTATTCAAAATCCAGACATCTCAAAAAGAAGACATGGTCTGGCATTCTGCAACAGGAACATCTTATCTTTTTCTTTAAAGAATGGCTATAATGCAGACGATGCTGAGGCATAAAATGGTCCAAAGGCAGAACTATACAATCAGTTAATCTGTTGCAGACTTTAGCTATTATATTTTGGTTACTTTTTCTTTTTTTCCTTTCACATATGTGCACTGTAGTAGGGATTTGGGCATCCTTCTTATCAGATGCCTGTGATCAGATGCTCTTTGACTTAAAAATAATTCACACCATCTCCACTTTTAAAGACTCTAGCTCCAATTTCAAGTCAGAGCAATAAGAATTTACCAAACGTAGCACTCGGTCTGAACTACAATGAACATTACTTCCAAGATTAAGGTCTACTGAGACTATAATACATATAGTACCAACTTTATCAAGGAATGAATTGACACAGTAAGATGTTTCTGAGAGTTTCAAATAATTTTAGGGTTTTAATATGGTATAAAAGATGTCTGCACTCTTCAAACTTATTGAATGTGTTTAATAGTGCAGTGAAATAGAAAAATAAGTCAGTACTTCTGGGAAAAATTATTGGAAATCAGTGATGTTATTTTCTATATTTTTTCTTTACCTAAATTAATTTCCAGTGGTTATTGGTAAGTACAGATTAAAATAGCATTAACTTCTGGGCTATTGTCTATCATAGTAATTAATAACAAACAAAAGGCAAAACCAAAATATTTTCTCTTGTTACCTTTGAGCAACTAAGCCATTTCTCTTAAACATATTGTTGACCTTTTGACTCCAACAGACTAATACAGGGCTAAATGTGTTAAGTATCTTGAGTTTCAAAGAAACACCACAGTTAAGTGTTTCATTGTTCATTTATCCCTGGACCTTTGGGTTGAAATAGTCAATAAGTGGATAAATTACTGTCAATGATATCTGTTTGTTTTCCACTATGAAAAAATCTCTTTCATACTTTGGTTTTCTCTCAGTGCAGTTTATTGACCTTCTCAAGTAAACACCTTTTAATATAGACCAAGGAAAATAACTTTTAGCTATAAATCAGTCATACTAGCATTAAAAATTAACTGCCCAGTTCCTAAACTGAGAAACAGAGTGACGGAAAACCTAGCTCAGATACATGTATTTAATCTCAAGATATTAGATGCAGTTACATTTTCACATTGTTTCAGACTGAGAGTTTACTTTTTAGTATTATAGTTTACAATAGGGTTTTTTGGTTGCATTTCTGCTTGTATCCTTTTTCCCAAACTCAGACTAAACTCAGGCTGGGTCTTTGATTGTTCTTTTTCCTACTATTTCAACAGATGCCTCACTTTGTTCTGCTGCATGTAAATCTGATTCCTTTGTGTTGGGCAGATTCTTCAGACACAATTTATACAAGTGTATGCTGTGGTTAACATCTCAGGGAGCATAGTTTGATAGAGTTGTTGAGGACCCAAATGGCACTGTGAGTGTTTGGGGATCTTCCCTTGACCTGAGTCTCCTCTATGCCATGAACTGCACAAGTGCCATCAAGTGTTTTGAGTTCCTCAAAGCTTCTCTCCAATTTAGTTTTCTTCTGAAGAAATCTTGTTTGAACAAGCTGAGAGCACTCTGCAATGCACACCAAAGCATGCTGGGTTGCAGGAACCAGGACTTTTTGTTTTAGAGGTGCATTCCTGAGTCAAACTAAAATAGTGTGGATTCAGCAGTGGATTTTGTGTATATATGATGGAGTTCGTGCTTTGAAGTTGTTTGTTTTGCTCCATGAAGATTAACCTTTCTGCTAACGTTTCTGCTATGTTCTTTATGCTGCTTACATAACAACACAGTTCTATCTGAGAAGATAATACTTCATGCCCTTGGTTCTAAAGGTCTTTGCTCAAATTCTCCTGTGTCTCATTTAGTTTGACAAAATTCAGTTCATTGCCTACAGTCCAAAGTGTATCATCAGTCACAGGATGGTAACCCAACCAGATGGGAGATGCCACATGCTTTAGGCAGTCTTCCTTATTTTCTGCTGAGCTCTTTGAATGTTATTCTCCTATGCTGGATGAACTCTCAAGTACATACTTAAAAAGATATTCCTTTGATTAGATCACTTATTTTTTACAGAGTTCATTAAAGTCAGTGTGATGCTTTTATTTAATTTTTTGATGGGATTTGGTCAGAATCTCAGACTCCTCTAACTTCTGGATCTCACCCATAGTTTGTCTGTTTCTGAGAAAATTTATGTACTCAGCATCTGCAACCCAATCTGTGTTCTGATAACCTTCAGTCTAGTTAAACTAAATTATAAATTAACATGATTCAAGATAGCAAAATGACCTGATGACAGTTGGTTGCTTTTCTTGTGTAGCACCTTTTATTCTTTTGTCTTTTTGTTGTATTTTGTAGTTCCATCTCCAGATAGCTGTGTGAAAAGTAACTGTTACATGCAGCTCACAAAACAGCCCTTCAGTCTGTAAATGCTTTGATATGGAATGAGACAGGTTTTATTCTTAGATAATGATCTGTCACATAGAATCCCAGCACATATTTTGTTGCGTGCTCCTGTCCAATTCACCTTTTTTTTGTCCAAGCATTGCCACTGAGTCACTGTCAGTTTCTAGTTGTCTTGTCTCTGTTTCTTATTCATGAAATCATTTGACAGACTGTTAGCTTACTTCCTTAGATTCACTTGCTGTGTTACCATCTTTAGAGAAGCAGTTAATAAAAAATGTTTTATTCCTTGCTGCAGTATAGCTTGGTTTAGAATACCAACAGCACATAGATACATTTTGACACTTCAGCAATTCAAGCATTTTATAAAAAAAAATAAAAATCAGAGATTTAATATTGGCTAAAATAAACATAATTTGTTCTACCTTAATACATGTTAAAAATTACTTGGATGTTAAAAAATTTTAATTTGCCACAGCCAAGTCAGTCAATGGAGAAATAGACTGGAATAATGAAGAATTTGAATTCTCTAATACTATTTGGGGTTTTTTTTTGATGAGGGGAGAGTCAGTGAATTATTAACATGAGTATCCTTGCTTAATTGAAGTAGTTGCCTCACAATTACTTAGTAGTCAAACTGCACGTCTTATCCTGGTTCATGACGTTAATTAACTTTCTAAGCACTGTGAACTTACCCTCCTCAAAATATCTTTAGACTGAAAGCTGTGAGTTTTTGATTCACTGTTTTTATTTTAGGAGGGGACTTTTCAAAGTAAGTAGGATTTGACATTGGTTTTGTTCTCATTTTTGGGGCTACTCTTCAGTTTAAATATCAGCTCTAGATGAAGAGGCATCTACAGATACTCTGGCTGATTACCCTCAGCCTATTCTGCCACAGAAATTTGGGAGGAGAGTTGGCTTCTCCTGCCTGCTGCATAGGTGTGCATTTGTATTACAGTGAGAGGCATAATATACATAATTTTCATGCTAATTCAGAAGCTGGATGAGAAAAGACCTTTAGCTCTTGTTGTAGCTGAGTGGCTCAAACAGTCCAAGCCTGTTTCCCTCTGAGAACACAGCAGATAATCAGAGGGAGCAGTAACAGCTCAGTTACCAAGTGCTGTCAGCTCCATCTAAGGGACCCCAGCAGCCTAGCAGTGGCTGGTAGAAATAGCTTACCTTGCTGCCTTGTTCCAAGAGATGACATGCCATCATATATTTATCCTATAGGCTGGTAATTCTGTACAGCTTTAGGAAACAAAATGTTTTCTGTATCTTCTTTTCTACAGTACCTAGTACAGAAGCATCCTACCCCATTCCTGGGACCCTCAGAATTACCTTAGTACAAGTAAGAATATAATAATGCATCTGTTATAATATAATAATGCATCTATTTTCCAGGCTCTCTGAGATGGCTTTATCACCAAACTCATCTGCCTTGCATGAGAAGTAAGTGTGTGGTAGCCTTTTTCAACACTGAGGAATAATTACTTTTTGTTGTGGAAAGTAACTTCTCTCTATGGGAACTGATTGAATGGCTTAGAAGATTTTCTGCCTTGTTAGAACTGATAATATGCTTTATAATACAAACTGAATTTAAGAATAATATCCCAGTAGTATTAAACTAGTATAGAACTATTAATTTCTTAGTGTTTTTCCTATCTGCAGCTGCTGTCTCCGGATGAGCTCCTCTGTATCTGTAACTCAGAAAATATGACACTAAAGGTTTGTCCAGCAGACAGGAACATTTGCCAGTGCCATATTGTGCTCATGTCTCAGCTTCCTGGCTCATGTTTTGTTCTTTTGACCATAATTTGGTGTGGTTTGGTTCCCCCTCCCACAGAAGGCTCCCTACTCTAGGATACCATCCCTGTGTGATAACACAGCATGTTCCCATCCTTGGCAGGGGTTGTGATGAAGCAGATTGAGCACTCTTTGAATGTGTGGAACTGATTTAAAGAACATTATCTTTTTAGATACTGTGACAGTAATTCATACTGTTAATGATTCAATACAGGGAAATAAGTTTCCCAGATTGTAGTTGGAAAGCAAGAGGACATTGTCTCCTCAAGATCTTTTAACAGTCCAGTTATCAGATTAGCAATCTGTTAGCAGCCCTGACTGTCATGAGCAGGAACCTACACACAACATGAGCTGTCATTTATTCTTAGAAACAGAAAGAAAATGAAGAAAAAGAAAAAATGTTGTCTTGGATAGTATTACCTTGTAATACTGAAACTATGCTCCATCATCACCAGGATCCAGGGGGGCCATAGATAACTGCACTGCAAGAGGGGAGCTGAAATAAAAGGAGGCTAAAAACAACCCAAACCAAAAATCCTAAAAGAAAGGCATCATTTGGCATATCCTTGAGCTCCTGTAGAGAAAACAAAAGAAGTAACATGTACTGTGCTTTCTGAAACTTAGGGTCCCCAATACTATCAGAGTGAACAGACCAGAGAAGTAGCATGGAATTTCCTTAAACTTTACTTACCTGAGAGCATTTGAAATGCAAGAGCCTTGCTGCTAGCACAGTCCTGTTTTTCAAGACTGTATCCTACTTTCTAGGGGTTTTTGTTTGTTTTGTTTTGTTGTTGTGTTTTGTTGGGGTTTTTTTAATGGTGTCAGAATCCCTAACATGTTGATTTTATGTCACATCATGATGTGAGTAGAATGTGGGGTTTACTGGTTAACTCTGGGGGAAATCATTCAAGCTGTCTTTAGCAGGTGAGCCCTGCTAGAATATTGCCAAATATCTGAATGCTTGGTACAGCAGCTGAAAAGAGGCTGGAATTGGAGATTGTCAGCCAAGTATCCTGTATTGTTTATTTATTTCTATCTAAAAATTATCTCCTAATAATAAAATGAACAGAAGTCCGACAACTTCTGCCTCTGTCAAAAGCTGGCTTTGATTCCTGTTTCTAGAAACTTCATCTCACAAACCCTCTTGTGTTTTGTTTACATAGTCAGTCTTGGCTACTCCCTGCAGATCAAAACAATAAATAAGATGAATTTGTAAAATATTTATTTTTCTACTCCTACAGATTCATTGTGAACAATCAGTTTATTAAACACTTGCAGAGGTAATATGAAAGTCTTTTGCAGAGTCCACAGTTTGAAATAGGACACTATGAGAGTGACTCTGATCTGCTGGAAGAACTGTATTAGGCCTATGCTTTTGATAGCAACCAGAAGTATTCCATAGGCTGTGTAATTCATCCTTCTTCCCACTTCTTTAGATGATAGCTGAGATTGTTTTATTTCAGAATTGCTTTGTGGTAAAATAAACTCAGTGAGAACTGTAAAAGCTGTAAGAACCTTTAAAGAACGTCTATAAAAAAATTCTTTTTCAAAACCTTTGTTGTCTGTATGCTGTCACTCCACATGGCTGTCACAGCAGAAGGAATTTTCCTAATATATGATGGTGTTGCTTTTTAGCTGTGGTGAGATTTGGTGCACACTGACACAGGTGATTATACACAGCTCTGTGTGCTAGTGAGCAGTGCCTAGAAAGTCAATTTCCTCTCCTAGTTTACAGCTGGATGATTTTCCTGTATCTCTGGAAACAACTGATATGACAGAATGGGACTGAAAAGAAGCAGTGTATATTAATTCTTAAATCTTCTTCATTTCATCAGCCTCCCATGAGAGGTTTCATATTAGCTCTGTGGTTTTCTAAGATGTACTTTCACATCTCTCCATGCTGCAAAGTGCATGAGATGGATTGCTGTGAACTGGGAATGATCTGGACACCTCACTGTCCTTTTACAGACAAATGTGACTAAGATATGTAATTGAAAATCAAGGCAGATGAAAAATTTAAGTGTTGATTTATTTAATGGGGAACAGAGCTCAGATAATTTTTTTTATTAACTTACATTTAAGGTAAATATTGCAAGAAAACACTTCTGGGTTGAAAATTACATGATTCATTAATTTTTGTTATCCATTGAGCATATTTAAGCTTTCAATATTTTGCATGAGCGAGTATTTTTAAATAGATGGAGTACTTTGAATTATGGAAAAGCATTGAATTGGACTGCTCTGAGTTGCCTGTGATGCCTCTAGCAGGGAAACAAGAGCAAACAGCTGACATCCTGGGATGGGGTGATGCAGAATGGTTTGACTTGGTGCCCAGTGTATTCACCCCTCACAAGTGCTCAGCAACATTTTGTTTTCTAATGCAAAAAACAAAAATAATCTCCCTTGGATGCTTCTATGCAGGAAGTAGTTTGATTAGTCTATTCATTTCATGTGTAGCTGTTAGATAACTAAGAAAATTCTCTTGGTAGTTATTTTCCTAAGTTCTATGATATTACAATTCAGTCACCCAGTGACTGAAAAATTCTGGCAGAAGACTCATTTCATTACTGTAGGCTTAGAAGAAATTAAATGAAAGATGTCAGGCTTTCAGTGAAACATGTAAAATATGCATGAGCCAACTGAATTTACTAAGTATGGAAATTTACCCAAATCAAACTAAAATAGCCTGTTTTGATGTTTGTTTCAGTGGTCTTTAAGTACATTCATACTGCACTGCATTCCTGATAGCCAGACTGTCATACACACTGTTAAACATAGAGGTCAGGATTATTTGCTTGTAAAAAGTGACTCAATTAAATTTCCTCTCATAATGCATTTTTGGTTTGGCATTATGAGTACTATTCAATATCAGGAAAACTGCTTTGTTCTCCTGGTTGATACTATCATGATGTCTAATTTTATTTATCTGTAAGCATTTCTCATATTTCCAGGAGATATCTGGCAAAAATTTAGCCCTTCTTTACTGCATTTTAAATGTCAGTGGGGCAGAGACTGAGGTAAGAGACTGAATTTGGCAGTGTGGCTGGGTGAGGATGTGTCTCCACCCAGATTGCAAACTGTTGTTTATGTTCAGTGACTTTGAAAAAGAGTGCAGTAACTGCAGTCAGTGGGGAAAACAGAAAAAAAAAAAAAAATCCCAACAAACAACCCAGAAGCCATTATGTGCATTATTGTTAAAAACTGCTTTTCTTTAAGAAAGGATCTTTGGTCTAGAAAGATAAGAGAGGAAAGGAAGAGCCTGCTGTTATCTCCTGCTTAATAGCAATGAATGATACAATATATAATTTGCAGTAACCAGCTATGACCAAGGTTTAATTTACCAGTTTATCCAGAGCATCTCCTAGGGTAATATTTGAAAAAAGTCAGTAGTGTCCCACTCTGAGGCAGCTGAATTTAATGTTTCATACCTCAGAATGTAAACCATAATGTATTTATGAGCTGATGGTGTAGAGGACAGAAAGTAGGTGTTCTCAGAAGGTCATTCAGCTGCAAACCACACAAATAACAGGTGATCAGACCAGACAATTTTACCAGACAACTGCAATTTTATCTACTGACTGGATGTTCATTTCAATATTTTAAAGTGCTTTTTCTCCAAGTGGATGAGCAAGAATATAAATGAAGAGTGAAATACAGATGTTCAAATATATATGGCTTATTATTTAGGTGTATTGCAACAGCTTTCAGTGGGTCTCAAATGTGCAAATAACAACTTAAATTAGGATTTTAAAACAAAATTTCCTGTTCTTTAAACATGACAGTCTTCTGTTCTACATCATTTAATTCAGTAATCAAAAATCTACATCTTAAAAATCATTGCTCTTCACACTTCCCATGAGCAGAATGCAAGATTTTCTTTTCACATTTAAATTATTTAATAAGCATTACTGCAAAATGTAACACTGCTCTTTGATTTCAAATTAATAGATCCCTATATTATCTCAACTTTTAATGAGAAGTACTCTGTAATTTTGACAAGAAAATTTCAGTATGCATGTGAGCTTGAAGAAGGAGGAAAAATGATTAAATGGGAAGGTCAGAGGAATCTCAATAAGTTGTCATTAAATCTTGAAAGGTGAAATACTGGCTAGGTTCCAGCTGCCTGTTTGGCCATAAATGTAGGAGACAGCATTTTCTGAGTATGGGCAGTGGGTAAGTTATGTGCCAGGTATCTTCCACTTCTCTCCAGAGGCAGAAGGAAGGAAAACACCAGCCCACTGCACTTGTATAGCACTGGTGTCTCACCAGTGGCACTGAGAGAATTTAATAATGTTGCTATCAACAATATTCATGTTTCTCCAGTCATTGTATTCCCAGAAACAGCACAGACTTAGCAATACCTCTGTTACCTTGGATGTGCCTATACATTTGTTTAATATCTGAAAAGCCCATATAATAAAAATTATTCTGTTACAGCAGATAAAGGTCGCATTTATTATTATAAATAATGAGGGAGAAAGGTTTTAGAAGAACCTGTGTTTGCTGTCAAAATGCACACTGTATAAAAATTAGCTTTCACCTGTTGTTGTAGTTGAAGCTTCAACCATATTTAAAAAGTTATGAAAAACCTCAACCATATTAAGACTAAAATGTAAAAACCCACTCAAAAAGCAGAATAAAAAAAAAAAAAAAAAGCTGTAGATATTAAAGTTAAAACCCCCACCCTATATCAAAACAATAAACTTCAATAAACCAACCATCTAAAAAAACAACTTCATTTAATAAAACAGCTGTTGAAAAATAAACCAGATTAAAAAGTACAGAAGTAAAAACCAAAGGTCTAAAAAAAAAAAAAAAAAAACAGCCTTAAAAAAAGGAGAAATCAACCTTATTGAACCAAATCATCTAAAACTCCAACTGAAAAAGAAATGATCATAGAAAATATTAGAAATATTATATTGTTGGAGGTTGGTGATATTTTTTTTCTTTTCTTTTTTTTTGTTTCTCTTAGGGAATTTTCTCTCATTTGCTGCTAAGAGACAATAACTACCAATCTGAAGAAATGGCCAAGGTGAGGGGAAGGGTGTGGCTGGCTACTCTCTTACCTGAGGGGCTTTCTCTCAGGAAGGGCAGAGATACCATGAGGTTTTGGCTGGGGGGTCATATTTTCTATTCCAAGAAAGGTTCCTGCCTTCTTTGGCAGACATCTTTCAAACTAAGACAGATATATATAAAATACACATATGTATATACATATACATATACATATACATATATGTACACATGTACATATACATATTTATATATTGTAGAAAAAGCAAAAATAGAAAGAGAAATATCAAAATTAATATCAAAATTAACTGCAGTGAAATAATAACATAAAAATGCCATGGTACTGAAAACCAACTGTATTGAAAATATCCATTTAAAAACCCAACTGTAATGTAAACCAGAGTTTATTAAAGTATTTATATAAAACACAACCAGGTAAAAAGTCTATTCTGTAATGCCCAGCTGTTTAAAAACACAGCTCTTTAAAAGAAAATGGTATGAAAATCCAACAATATAAAAACTCAATTGTAATATAAAACCAAGGCGTAAATCCCCAACAATATAAAAAACTAACCATATCAAATAGCACCCATATTATGAAAAACAACCACGTAAAAAAACACTGTAAAAACATCTATAAAAATAACTGTTTTAGAAACAACTTTGTAAAAGCCAAACATATTTTAACCAACTGTGCAAAAGCCAATAGTGGGGGAAAAAAAGTGCAAAAAACCAGGGGCAAATAAATAATCTAAAACCAGCCATGCAGAAATCCAGCTATACCAACCCCAACTGTATTAAACCAGCCTTAAAAGAAAAGTTAGTAAAAAACAACTTTCTTGAAACCAAATGTGCAAAAACCAGCTGGTAGAAAACAAACTATAGTAAAAACAGCTGTGTAAAAAACAATTGTCTAAACCCCAAATATAAAAACCTGACAATACAGAAGCCTGACCATATGAAAAAGCAGCTGTATAAAAACTAAGTGTATTACAATGTGAAAGCAGAAATAATCAGACACATTAAACAGACAATGTATAATGAACTAACTGTATGAAGAAGGCCAACCAAAATCCAATTGCATAAACCCCAAAACTATAGAACACACAAGTGGTAGAAATACAACTGGATGCCAGAACCCAATTATATTGCAACCTAACTGTATCAAAAGCCAACCAAATTAACTACCAACTGCATAAAAACAACCAACTGCAATAAACAACCAAGGTAGAAATGCCCATCTGTATTTAAAAGCCAAAATCTAGTAAACAAAGTATTTAAAATCCCCAAACCTGTTAAAATGAACCATACCAAAAGATTACCTGTCATAACAACCACTGTAAAAAAAATGGATTTTTGAATAAATCTGCCATATATAGAACCCTACCAAATTAAAACCAACTGTGTAAGTGTAGAAGAAAAAGAACCGTTTAACAAACAAAGGTTTTAAAATATGCCACAAAAAATCCCCAGAAGTCTAACAATATTCAATCATAGAAGAAGATATAAGAACCAAAAATATAAAAACAACCATATGGAAAATAGAAAATATAAAACCAGTACGAAATACTAACTCTAGAAAAATTCAAAATTTAAAAAACCAAACCACATAAATGATGCAATGTATAAACACACAACTTTTTGTGTAAAACAATATTTGGGAAAATATATATAAGCAACTGTCTCTAAATGGAAAAATTAAAAATCCCAATTGAATAGTATCCAAAAGTATTAAATTAACTAAACCTTATAACTAAATTAAATAAACCTTATTATTTACCCCAAAAGTATAAAACCCCACCACCAACAAAGAAAATATTTACTGGTGTTCTTCTCTCTGATTTTTCCAGGTCAGAAATTAAATTAAAGGTGTTGTCATTTGACATTCACCTCATGGTTTTCAGTATCCTTAAATGTCCACCCACAGCCCACTGGATTCTTTAAATCCTGTGGGTCCTGTCAGGCCTCGTTCTGCTGTTACATTATTCTTTAATCAATTACAAACTTGTCTCCTGTGTGCCACAAAAAAATGCAAAAGCTTGTGTAGAAAAGCAGTTGTATACATCAATTAATCTAGAGCCTAGATTTCATTTAGTTATGGGACTTGACAAGGTCAAATATTTATTTAGAGTATTAATATGGTAACATATTTATGGTAGGCTGTCAAAACTGACATGGAGCTTATGAGGGCTTTTTGACTAACTGATTTATTGGTTTGACACTTTTAACTCTTTGAATTCAGCTGGGTTTCATTGATTTACAGAGATCAGGGTGAAATCTGAAGAAGACATTATTAATACAAACAATTCCAATTTTAAAATTGCACGCAGCTGTATCTTCTAAGAGGATTGTACTGTCAGGCTGTGATCCTATTCTGAGTCATGGCAGAAAGGCAACTGGCAGAGCTATAATTTTACTGCTGGAAATACTGAATCAATTCATTTATGGTATCATAACAGAATCTGAGTGTATTCCTGCTATTGGTATGGAAACAATCATAAAGCTGAAGTGGTGTATGATCTTAATCTCTAAAAATAATCTAATTAGTAACATTTAATAAAATATTTCCATATGCACATTTTCAAAACCTCTGAATGTATGCAGGTTTCACATGGGTGCTCTTTCTGGCTTGGGAATTGCCAGCAGAAATGGGTATTAGATAGCAGAGTTTGAAAAACCCTTTCTTTCTAAAAAGCAACTTTCTCAAATTACCTCCAACTTCTTCACTGACCAAAGAGGAGTAATGGTCTGTCAAGTTGTGAATTAAAGCAGAAGCCTTTACTGAAATATGCAGTGAGGGTTATTAGGGTGCTTGGTTCATTACAAAGGAAGATTCATAGCCTCACTAGGCTGTTTTGTTTGCAAATAAGTTTCTAAATTGCTCTTAAATTGCTCCTGTTCAGCCCCAGTTATTCAAGCTGTAGCTGTGGACCTGCACCAAGGGCTTGCCTGGCTGAGCTGTGGAGGCATGGTGAGGAGTGAGGGTTTGGCAGATCTGCCTGAGTCTCAGCATTCATGAAAAAAATTCTGGACTGTCAGTTAAAATGAAGATGGAAGTTGAGGGGAAAAAGCTATCTGTAGCTTGAGAAATATGGTACAAGTCAGTCATCACAATGTCATGTGATACCTGATACCAGTTTTATAAAGCAACTTCTCAGCAGAGCTGTACTTTACAAAATCAGTCACTTTTTAAGACAGGAGAAGGACGTATCATTTCAGCTGGTGTAATGCATTGTAACATTTAATTTAATGTTTTAAACCCATGCAGTATCACTGCTTTGTGCTAGGACACCAACCCTTCATATTAACGGACTTGGCAAAGAGAGTTAAATGTGTCACCACCAGCAAGTACTGAAAGTGTGGGGAATAAATTCTGTAGTGACCTGTCATGCAGCTCTCTAGTATCAAATATACAATTTTCCTTAGCAGACTGTGTCAGTGATTTAGGAGCTAGTAGAGTGTCAGACATAAACAGTCACCTTAGCTTTCAGAGCTCTGACATTGTGGGAATGACTGAACTTGTGTGGGGATTATGTGTTGGGACATGGGCAAAGGTACACAGTACACATTTTATGTTATGCCATGTCACTTTCTTTAAAAACAGTCATGTTTCTTTCATTGCTGCATAATTACATTCAGTGAGAGAAATGTCTGATTTCCTTCCCAGTGCAGGGAAATTTGTTTTCTTGAAATCTCAGGCATACTGTTCTCTGATTACATAAATAGATAAAATGTCTCTTGGGAGAGAAAAGTCACTTTGTCAAGCAATAACCTGATGGTGTTTACATACTCGTTTTCTGTCTTTTCCATACGACCTTTTCTCTTAATTACAGTAAGTTCAGTTAGTAATCTTCATGCTATAATACCCTCTCAGTATCTGTCATTCTCCCTAGTTCATGTAACTGAGGACACTGACAGCTCTGACCAGTTTTGAATGTGTTTGGCCTGGAAAGGTTGGAGTCCCAATCCATGGAGATACCGAAACCCAGCTGGAACCACCCTGGTGTGGTGCTGTTCCTGCTTAACCAGGGGGTGTAGGGCTTCTCCAGGGGTCACACCAACCTCAGCCATTTTTTGATTCTGTTTTTACATCATGATTTTGTCAGCTTGGGCTCCTCTCAAAGTTTCATGAACTCAGCCTGAGATCAAATCTAGTATCCAGCTGTAGTTGTGAGACCTTGCTGAAATCTTTTGCATGGTTTTTTTTTTTTCTGGTGTTTTTTTCTTTTTTTCTTTTTTTTTTTTTTTTTTTCCAATGTGAGTTGTCTTTTCCTCAGAAGTAAAGTTTTATTACTGAGAAAGAGCTTCTGTGATTCTTTTCTGTATGGAAAAAAATCTACAAAAAGTTGCTCATGAGCAGATTTAGTTGCTAGAAATATTTGGTGGGAGAGGCAGGGGTTGAACACTGTTAGTCCAAGTTCAGGAGGGCTTCTGACTGTGTGGCAGTCTCCTTTTTTCTCCCTAGTCTTCTCCAGTGTTAGAAGTTAGCTTGGAATAATTCCAGATTTGGCAAACCATTATTTTAGTTTCCCAGACAATTCTTTGCATTATTCATACTCTGTAAACCCTCAGCCATTTTCTAAGCCATGATACTTCACCTGAGGCATAGGAAGGTGCTTTCTCACCTGCCACCCAAACAGAGGAATACCTTGCCCACATATGCTCATTGTCCTGTATTTCTATTTGACACAGGAAGATCACTGACATTTTTGCCATGCTATAAGCCACTCAGATGTAACCATTTGCCAAATCAAGTCTTGATGTATCTTCATCTACCTTGAAAAAAGCAGTAATTGAGGCATAGAGAGATGACACTTTTTCTTCATCTGGGAGTGGTAGTAGAGCAAATCAGGAGGAGAGCTGTGCAGCACATGCAAGACTATAGCAATTGTACAGGCTAGAAAAAATACTTTACTGCCTGTATACGAAAAAAATAATTTTTTCCTGTGGAAGGCATAGGCCCTTAATGTGTGTGGCTAATGGTTTGTTTTGTATAAAAATTATAATGTGGAATGTGAAATTTTGCTAAAGTAACATTTTGCTGTGTGCTTTAAATGTGGTATTTTAAGCAAGTGCAATGTTCTCAGATGCAGTCAGTTTGAGGTACAGTATAGGAATTCTACTCCACAGAAGGCATGCTTTAGCAAGATGTGGGCAATGTTTGCTTCCAAAGAGATTGCTCCAGAATTAAATTAAATATGATAAAAATGTAAAAATGTAAAATACAGTTTGTCAGTGACTCAGTGATAAGGGCAGCAGCTGCAAGAAGGTAGGAGATGAGCTTTCAGGGAGTGCTGTGTGGGTGTGTGAGGCTGTGTTAGGGGAATGGCTTTGTGCACTGAAACTGCAAGATGAAAGAGAATGGTGGTTCTTTGCCTAGAAAATGCTGATAATGAAGTGCTGTAAAAAATACTTAAAAGTTTATTCATTATAGACTATCCAGATTTATCTATAGCATAGTTCTAGTCTGGATTGTAAAAACATCAACACTATATTGTTGAGGAAGTGAAGAAAAGTGCTTCAGAAAATTCACTGAGAATGTTGGGGTTTTGTTTTAAATTTAATTTATGTGAAGGCCTACATAGTGGTTTTTTTTTACCTTTAGATAAACCTGATGAGGGCTTCTAGTATTTTGTGTTGATTTGTCACAGTCTGATTTTTTTGGTAGGAGGGGAGGGCCACAGTGGTAACTTCTGTGAGAAGCTGCTAGAAACTTCCACCACGTCCAACAGAGCCAATCCTTGATGGCTCTGAAGATGGACATGCTACTAGTCCAATTAGAGAGGTTGTTAACTCCTCTGTGATGATATATTTAAGAAGAAAATCAAAACAGCTCACGTGCAGCTTTTTCCCCAGGGATGTGGAGGCACTGCCATCACAGCCACAGCTGCCACCATGCCAGCATGGCCCGTGGCTGTGGCTGCCACCATCTTGGCACCCATCTTGCCCATGGCAAGCCTTGCCTGCCAGCCACACCTGGCCAGCCACGCCGTGGGCAGAAGGGCAGGGGTGGCAGTGGCTTCTCCTTCCCAGTGCCCTGCAGTGAGGAGAGGTGTTAAATAGCACCAGAGCCACAGCAGCCACCACTGCTGGCTAGATGGCAGCAGGGCCATGTTTGTGGTGGAAACATGGCAAGTTACTCCCTGACACAGAACCTGGATGAGATCCACCTCCTGCTGCTGTGGGATTTTGCAAGAATCTTTGAATTATTGGAACACGTTGACAGTGGTACCTATGGGCAGCAGTTTTTCTTCTTCCCAGATGTTGGGGGTTGGTTTTCTTTTTTTTTTTTTTTTTCCTTTTTTTTCCTCAGTGGAATTTTCCTCATTGTAATGCTAAAAAACTTGTGGGCTACATCCCTAGCACGGATGGCTAGTAACAGAAGGGAGGGGAAAGAAAGAGAGCACCACAAGACCAGGGCGGGGAGGGACAGGTGACCTCTCACACCTGGGACACCGCCACCATCACCTCAGCCCTCCACAGCTGAGGGATCAGCCCTGCCCCACCACCAGTACTGAGAGCAGGGAGAGGGTGTCTGTGAAAGAAAAGGACTGGAACTGAGTTACTGTTCTGTTTTGTTGTTAATTTTCATAGCTGTTGTTGTTTTGTTTGCCTTTATATATACATATATATATATATATATATATATATCTGTAAAAACATTATTCCTACCCCCATATCTTTGCCTGAGAGCCCCTTAATTTCAAAGTTATAATAAATTGGGGGCAAGGGGGTTAACATTCTCCATTTCAAAGAGAGGCTCCTGCTTTCCTTAGCAGATACCTGTCTTTGAAACCAAGACATAATAATAAATAATAAATTAATAATAAATTTACTTTATACCTTTAAATTTGAACCTGTTTTGCCTTTAAAGTGTTTTTCTTCCAGTCCTTATCTCAACTCATGAACCCTTTGTTAATCCTCTTTTTCCCCTCTCCTCTGCCCAGCTGTAGCACAAGAGGGGAAGCAAATGACTCTTGTGGGTGCTTGGCATTTGACCAGTGTCAAACCACATGTTGTACTGCACTAAGTAGTTTGTTTTGTATACTTCACTGAATGGTTTGTTCTGTTCTCCTCCAAGTTTGTGGTGTTGGTTCAGTCCTCCCCTCGCCCTTCCTGATTGGTTCTATCCCATTGGTTATAGTTCTGTTCCTCCCCTCATCCCTCCCCATCAGTTCTATCCCACTGGATATAGTTCTCCTCCCTCCCCTCACCCCTCCCCAACAGTTTATATCCCATTGGTTATAGTTATGTTCCTGCCCTCACCCCTCCCCATTGGTTATATCCCATTGGTTATAGTTCTGTTCCTCCCCTCACCCCTCCCCATTGGTTATATCCCATTGGTTATAGTTCTGTTCCTCCCCTCACCCCTCCCCATTGGTTATATCCCATTGGTTATAGTTCTGTTCCTCCCCTCACCCCCCCCATTGGTTCTATCCCATTGGTTATAGTTCTGTTCCTCCCCTCCCCCTGAGTTTAAAATGTCCTGCCCACCTTCTGCTCTCCCTGTTTTCTCTCTCTGCCCTGGAATTGTTTCACAATAAACTGTGGGACTGTGGTCTCCAGGAGAAGGAGCCTCCTTGTCTTGTACTTTTGTTCCTGTCAGCTCTCTTCTTCTCCCCCCATCCTGAGCTGCCCAAGCGACCCCGGAGAGAAAAAGAAACCGACAACAACATATTTCCAGTATAACATCATCACAAGATGTGATTAATTTAATAAATTAGTAGTAATAAAATGTAATAAAAAGTATAGTCTAACAGAACAAAAAAGTAGCTTTTGCATTTGTAACTGTTTCTTTAAGGAGATCAAGGAGAAATTTCAGCAAGAGCCAATTTGAGTCATATGCTTAAACCTGGCTGAATTAAGGGGAGAGAAGGATAGCTTTCAAATTAGATATATGTCGAAGTGCTACTCTGATTCTTTAAAAAAAGATTCTTTTCAAAAGCAGGCCTAAAGCTGACCATACAACAGCAGTCATCACAAAATTGCGCTCACAAATAATTCAGATTGCGAGTACAATCTGTCATCTTACTGGCATTTAGAGGAAAAAGAAAAAGCATTTATTTCAGCTCTCACTGGGGTAAATTTGATAACTGAATCAGGGAACCAGAAGAAATGTGCATTTCCAGTGGCGTTTTCATGAAGTCTGTTTCAGAGTAAAATAAGCCTTTTTGAAAGCTTGAATGTAATTTTTACTGGATATAAGTATTCACTGAGCTTCTTGAAGACATTCAGAAAGAAGGATATAGTAATACTCAAAAATTCATTCATTATGGTGAACATGGAGCTGTCATGTCTTGCCACTGATTTACTGCCAGTCCAAGTCAGTGTTGCCTGGGCTTTTTCAGAGTTCTGATACCTCTGATACGTTTTCTAAATAAGTGAATTAATCTAATTTCAGTGGAGAAATAACCATCATAGAAATTATAAGGTGTAATTGCTGGTCATACGACAGCTTTTCAGCACAGGGTAAAAAACCCAAATAATTGGAAATAGAGACTGAAGTCTTCTTTCAGCTGGGAAGAAGTTAGGTACAGGTTATCCTTCAGGTATGTCGAAACCAGTCCCAGGGTAAATATTTTGCAAAGTTGTTCACAGGGACTGTGAATTCACTGTGCCAGATGAGTTACATGAGAGGAAGGGGGACAGTGCACAGCAAACAGCACCACGTACAGTCTAGGCTCATGGGAGCTGAGATTCATACTTTCCTTGAGGAGCTGTCCATGGAGGGAGGGAGAAATATCATGTAAAGCTGAGAAGCTCAGCTCTGGACTGAGTTTAGATTTTTTTCTCTCCCTTTAGGAATAAAGTAAAAAAAAGTCATACATGGGTAAGGTCTCCTGGGGGTATTTGAATCTTAGGCAAAGAAGAAAAAGCCTGCATGGAGTAGAAACCAGTACAGTATTTGGACTATTTTCTAACTTGCAATAAAAAAAGACTAAATCAAAGAATAAGATTATTTTTATATTAGATTAGAATAAGCTATAAAGTGGTTTATTATTCTCTAGATAGTATTTCTGTTCAGAAATATTCTTTCTCCTGCCATCTCTGTAGTCATCCAATAATCCAAGTAATGATACTGAGGACTGGAGAAGGGAATGATGGAAGGTGCTGCCACAGGTACCAGAAGTTTCCTAAACTCCAGTAATTGTGACAGAACCTATTATGGACCAGGCAGTCCCCAGAATATTTTGCCAACAGCACTGATGGCAGCAAGAACTGGAGTCCTTGTACATAATCAGAGTATTACAGGCAGAAAGACTTGTCATATCTAAAAGCAGAGTGCAGCTTGGTCTCCTGTGAGGCTTTGGGCAGGGCACCTTGCAACAGTGCTGCTGAGCATCACCAGTGCTTTCCCTCTCTCCCTCTCTCTGCCTCCCAGGCACTGTTAATCTAAATAGTCTTCTGGTTCAGTCTGTGCCAAGTTTTGCAGCCCAAAGGCACTGGAGTAGCTTTTAAACCCCACTTAGCTCTTTTGGGAATCTCCTAATTGCACACATGGTCCTTCTTAAAAATGGCATTTATTTACAGGTCATACTGTTTTCTTCTGAATGTTCACAAACCATATGTTACAAAACAAGTATTAGGAAAAGTTTTAGGAGGCCAGGACCTCCCATGGGAATATGTCTGAAACTAGATCACACAAAAGTGTGTTTCTCCACTTTTCCTTAGTTCTAAGCTCCTCGATTTGCAAACATACATGGCAGATAATATCCTACTAACTGGTAGGTCTTCTTCATGGCTGGAATTTCACACTGTGAATTCATCTTTTTGATCAGTATAAATCCTTGTAGTTTCTTGAAAAAGTGGTAACTTTTGAGAAAAAGGGAAAAAGAAATTAATTGTAATAACAGTTCTCATCACAATATGGTTCTTATTAACACTGTTGGTGCAGTTTTGTGTCAGTTTGTTTTGATGGTTCTAAAATCCTCTTGATCTGGGCATGTATATAGAATATAAGAGAGTTTTTCTGAAGAACAATAAGAGACTAAATTTTTGTCCAGCACTACAGCTACTGTCTTCATAAATAATACCAATAACTGGTCTATTAGAACCCACTGTAAAATTCTAATTAAATTTTGCTTCTGAAGTACCAATGGTGGTCCTGGGAAAAAAGGCTATAATTTGTATTAAAAGTGTATCATTTGCATTTTCAACTGCAATGTAAAATTAATTTAATTCCACTTCATTTCTTCATATAATTTTTGTGACATATAAACTTGCTCTTAATTACAAAGGAAAAATATCTAGTAAAAGCACACAAAGCCGTTAATCTCATGCCATCATATGGCTGTTTGTCAAAGTTTTCATTAGCTTACTCAATATTTGATGATGCAAAATGGTTTTCTTCTACTTGGTTGGTTTGCAGCCTTGTGGTTTTACAGTAATATTCATAGTATGTTTGCAAGACTAATTTCTTGGCACAGAAATTAATTTCTTTACCAAATTGATGAGTAAATAGTTGGTTTTCCTTGAAGATAAGAGGCACTAGGCAGATTAGTGTATTTCCTTCATGTGAAAAATAAGGGAAAACAAATCAGTAACAGAAGTTCTAGAAAAAGGTCAACTAGTCTTAAAAGCCTGAGACTTAGTTTTGCTTTCAAGAACTTGGAAAGTGAAAAGGTTCCTCCTGAAACTCTTTATTTGGAATGGGTTAAGTGTCTTAACCGTGTCTTTTTTAGGGCACCAGCACTGAGCATGTCACTTGTGGCCTTGCTAGACAAGCCTCAGCCACCCATATTTGAAGAGAGAGGGCAGTTGTTACCTACCAGGTATAGCTATCACCTTTGGGATAAAAAATGTTTTGGTGATAGCAGATTTTGCTACATTGCAAACTGGTAGGCACTGGTTTCCTCCTGCCAATTGTGTGTTGTAGTCAGCTGAAATAACAGCTCAATGCAAAGCTCTTACAGCAACACATGAAGGCAAAGGACACATGAGTTCAAATACTACAGCTCTGGAAAATGTGTAGAAGAAAATTTTTTCTTCCTGAAAATTAGACTCAGTTATTAAAATGTGACCCCATAATGTCCTTCAATCTGGTTTGCAGATCTGGAGCTAATGCTGTAGATTCCATGAAAAACAAGTGCAGCTCTAAGTTAATTGCCAATGAGTCTGTTCAAGCACTGTCATATGGATTTTGTAAAGTGCTTTTATATATTTAGCTTGGCATATGCTAAACACATTCAAAAGGCATTAGAGAAGACATGATGACTGCAATCAATACCTTTTCCTGATGTTCCCATTTGTGATTCCATAATAATACTTTCCAAGAAATACATACATTAGACCCCAGAAGGTTTGCCTGAGTCGGGGCAGGCAGTATATTAAACATCATACAGACACGGACTTGCAAGACCCTGCTATTGAAGAGATTCCAATCTCAGTCTGTGAAAAAGGAGGCATCATTGTAATTTCAACCAAGTGGTTAATTTATTTTTCTCACAGTATTTAGGAAATCTTTAAGAGGCAGGATCTGAGTTCAGCTGTGCTTTACTGTCATGATCTGATGTGGAGGCTGATGGGCCTGCCCTGGCTCTCCCCTGCAGAGATGTCCCTTGAATGGGCTGTGGAGATAAGCTTGCCACAGCTCTGCCCTGGAGGGATGTCCCTTGAATGGGCTGTGGAGTTCAATACAGCTTACCTCAAGCCTCACCTGGAGAGATACCCCTTAGATGGGCACATCCTCCATTGCCATGGTGAGCTATCCCAAGGGCTTCAGCTATACCACCATGCTTTGGTGCCCATGTTGATTATTTGTAACCCATTGGTCCTTCCCCCTTTGGTACCACCCTTGCTTTCCTCATAAAAACTCCAGCTTTTCCCCAGTTCAGGTGGGGAGCTGTCTGTAATAATTGAATCAGCTGAAATAGGAGACATAAGCCTGAGACCCTAGCAAGCTGGGCACTGCAAAGATGGTAATTAGTGCATTCCAAAGTAAATCTTATTCCTAGTACTGATTCTCAGTTGGTCTGAGACCTCTGCCATAAAAGGTCAAATCCTTTGGGATTGGACCTTTGCCCTCAAGTGTTCCCTATGTATTGTGAACTCAATCCCTTCACTCCTGTCTTTGGTCACTGACTGTCCTTGGAATAACATCACTTTTGGATACTGCTTTGTGGACCAAGTGGATTAGAGGATCTCTCTGGCACACTGTTGTACCCATCTCACTATTAATTTACAGCCACGCTGTTACCCAGCTAAGCCAGTGAAGCTGCCACTAGGGGAGAGCCCCTGAGGAGCAGCCATCACCCCTGGCCCCTTCACAGATCTGCTGGACAATAAAGGAGCTCTGTGGAACAGAATACGGTGCTCCTGTCTCTCTACCCCTGAGCTGGCCTGGGATAACCTTGCAAGGCAGAGCTGAAACCACTGAGCTGGAATTTGCTGATAGGAGCTGACTGCCTGCAGCCACAGGCTGCTCCCCCCTTGCTGAGGTTACCCCATGGCCAAAGAGAAGTGCCAGTGCTCCTCAAAGGCTGTCTCTTGCAAGACCTCTCCTAGGAAGGTCACAGCATTCCAGGGCCAGCCCTGGCCACAATGATCTGAAGCCTCGGTGCTGGTGTATGTTTGCACATATTGAATGTGGTCTGCAGGAGGATCCCTTGCACAAAGTGAAATTCAGCATAAATAAAAGCCTACGCTTTGTGAGATTCAGTATTGCAGCTGATTACACCCCCATGTTGTATCTGCTTTGTGGACTCTTTATAAAAACCTCTAAAAATTGCACAAATAATGTTCACTTTGAGAAAAAAGCCATTCTTTCCATTTCAAAGCTCCTACCCTATGTCAGAGAACACAGTGTAGTCTTAATAAATATACTTGTACTTTTAATGCTGACAGGGATTAATTTTCTTGGTTTTGTTAGTATTTTCCCAAAATTTTTTTCTTTTTTTTCTTTATTTGGCAAGACACCAAAATGTGGGGATTTTTCTCAATGAGGCAGAAATAGAATGAGACAGATGCACTGACCATATGAGTGCAAAGGGGATGATTTTGCTAATGAAAGATAATGTACTTGGGAAAAAAAGCTATTTGAATAATGGGAATAGCAAATGTTTTGGCAGTGTTCCCTTGCAAGCATACCTATGTCTGTTCAGAGATTACTTCCCAGGAAACAACATTACCAGCTGGCCAAGACAGTTATGAAAATAGCACTTAAGATCCTGGGCAACTGGCACATGGAGCCACATGGTGTGTGGGTTTATCCATTGACCTATGCCAGTGTTGTAGGAAAAGCTAAGAAGTTTATGGTTTCTCCAAATCTTGAGAGCTATTTGATCCTGACTCCAGTGAACTTTTTAGCCTCAGCACAACCCAACTGGAGTAGTCATACATAATTTAGAATAGTTTTGTGAGAGAAAATATCATTAAGGTCCAATGATTTTCAAACTGTAGGTTGTGAACCTCTGATGGTCCAAAGTGTAAATGTAAGCCTTGTAAGTTTATTACCATTTGATCAATCCAGTCAATTAGGAGTTTGCTATCAGTCAGGACTTAGCAAATATATAGATTTGCTTTGAAGCTGCAGATTATTAGATTATATAGCAAGGTTATATAGGCAAGATTATTAGTCTCTTTTAATAGAGATAGTAAATTGTTTCAAATATATTAGTATTTGTACTAATAGAAGCAGTTTTATATCTTGATGTGTAAGAAAAGTGTGATATTTCCTAGGAAGTCTGACAACTGAGAACTTGTCATTCACTTGAAAGTCATATCACTCCTTTATTTTTTATTTGTGGTCATTTTTATGTAAAGGAATGAGCAATTAATAATTACTGTTGAGACAGGCTAAAATTTTTCAATTTTTTATGAATCTGCTAAAAAATATTTTTATGGAGAAAGGATTTACCATAACCTTCCTAAGAAAGCAAGTACTATTCTATCTTACATTTATTTATAGGATGCTGAGCACTGGGAGGCAGCAGGGGAACCTCATCCACTCCCTCTTCTAGCAGTAGAGCAGCTTTGGTAGCTGTGGTTTTTGTGGGTTCTTTTGTTTGTTTGTTTGGGGTTTTTTTTGTTTTGTTTTGGTTTTTGTTTTGGGGGCTTTTGTGGTTTTTTTTTTTTTTTTGTTGTTTGTTTGTTTGCTTGTTTTTTGGGTTTTTTTTAACATGAGATGATGTTAAAGTTCTTGATTTTGTCTCTGATATGTATATATACACCTCTTTGCTTGCCTGCATTCTCATAGAAACTTATACCTCTGTGTATGCTATTATCACCACTTTTAAATTGCTTTCAAACTGTATGTATGAGCAACATCCAAGAACGTCTCCAGGTATAAGCACATAAACCATTTACAAATTTACATGATGGACACACTTATTCTAGTATAATGGGATTGGGACATGGAAAAGGGACATAAGATATTTTCAATAAAAGGCAGCAGGACAGATGGTTGAGCATAAAGGTGAAGCAAGAATCAATAAATATCTGGCAAGATCTTTCTTAGGTAAGAGATGGAGCCTCTTATGAAAGTATTTTCTTCATGCACTTTCTAAAGCATACTATGATTTTACAATGCTGAGGCAAAGGTAATAATCTTATTGAACTGGGTGCAGCATAGTCCGTGCAAAAACATGGATGGTGAATGAGAATAATTTAAAAAAGAATAAAATCCAAACATACAAACTCTCTAGGGATCTCTCACACACAGCTTTTTTTGTTGCTTTTCAGTTAAAGACAAAATGTGCAGCAATTCCAAGTTTTACATTTTCTCTCTTTCCCTGTCTACCTTTTGTACCCCCTTTTTCAAAGCATACAGTTCCCATTGCAGAATATGACCCTCATGGAGTCACAGAGCAAAGAAACAGTTATGAAAAGCCTATTAAACCTTGGAATCCTCCTGTTGCTAAAAGAATTTGAAAAAGTGATGGGCAGTTGGAACAGTTTGCAGCGTTATAAATATCAGCAAAATCAAACAGAAAAGACTGTACAAGTGACAGGAGTAAAACAAGCGAAAAAAATTGAGTCTTGTTCACAAGTATTAAAGTTATTCCTTGTTGAGGTTTGGTAATAAAATACTGCACCATCTTCTGTGACAGTGCTATGGTGGAGGCTTCAGTGAAGACAGTGATCTGGATAAATGTATCACTGCCATATTTCACTGCTCATCAAGCATGTTTCCAGAAATGTTTTAGAGACTTAGATTCAGCTAGATGCAATTAAGACCTCCTTTTCGTATAGGTGCTACAAGCCTCCTCTTTTTCTAGTCATCAAAATACTTCTTTTCCCCATATTCTATTCCATTTAAAAAGTTGGTGCAAGTGTTCTTTTTTATTCAATGCTTAAAAAACCTCATAGTTTAGTGTAATTGTTAACTGCCTGCTCTGTTGTTTGTGCTATTCTAACAACAGATTTATTGTTTATGTCAGTCTTGTGAGGTTTTCATTAGATCAGCTCAAGCTTCGTAGCATGCAAACCTTTCTCATATTTCTGTCATTCTAGTTTTTGTTATCATCTGTGGAGAGGAAGGGAAAAGGGGGCCACATTCCAGAATGTCATTTGTGTTAAAACAGACATTTCTGCATATAAACGGGATCCAGCTTCTCTACAGATAAGCATGGGGTCTGGATGAATAACACCCTTCTTGAAGCATGACATATAAATGTCTTTTCTGTCCTTTTGCTGTAATACTTCCAGATAGTGAAGCACCTTTTCTCATTCTAAAGTAGGTCTTGTCTCTCTTTTTTCTACCTTGTAGAGTTATTCTCCTGTCATTCTACCTGTCAAGCTGCTCCCATCTCCCTTGGTTCAAGGCACATCTTTTCCAGAATGTGTTACCAGCAGCAGAACATCTGTGTTTGAACTTCCAGCTCGTGTTGAGCTGTTTCCTTCACCCCTTATCCCACCCTGTGCTCACTCCTGTGTGTGCAGGGGCAGGATTTTCCACAATGCACACCAAAGGTCACCTCCACACAACACAGAGTTTGCTGCCAGCCCAGTTTGATAATATCAGCATCTCCCAGAGTGGTTTTGATGGACATTATTTTGATTGCACATTATAAGTTGCTGTTGGAACTTTAGGTTGTGATTTGATTCTGAGAATTCTTGTAAAATCTTAGATTTACTGGAATTTGTTGGGTTAACTTAATCCATCTAAGAAAATCAACATTCTTGTAAGATGTGTTTTTCTTTTATTACTAACTTACTGGAAAATATGTCAAGTTTGTTCTTAAAAAAAGAAAACACAGACAAGAAAATGTTAAGATTTTATTTATTGTGTCTATTTAGATATTTTTACAGCATTTTTGCTTATGTATTAGTCTAAGCCCTAAATAGAAAAATACAACCTGTTGATTTAAAAGTATAAGGTCAACACTAGTAAAATCTGTCAAATGAATAATCACATATTGCTTTTTTCTTTCTCAAGTAAGTTTTGAATTCAAGGAAATTATTCGCCCCACAGAAACTAAGAAAAATAGTGAGTTGCAAGTATGTTTGAAATTTCAGCATAAAATGTACTGTAATGTACTGTTGGCTTCAGTACTGTAAAGGAGCAATTTCTACCTCAAAACAGACACTTGAGATTTTTCTGCCTATTCCTAAATAACGTTTTTTGTAAACATGAACCTTATCCAAGTGCTCAGATTACTGCAGAAACTGTCTTCAGTCTTATAAACAAGGGGATGGAGCTTTCAGTTTCCTCTTTCCTTCATTTCTTCCCATGGTTCTGCCTTTATATCTTTACAGAAGAGCTTCCTGTTCACAAACTTCCTGCAGAAAATGAGAGACTGAAATAAGTGAAAAATAATCAATCCTTTCATCTCAGTTCCATTGCTTCCAGCTCAGAGTAAAAGGAACCCTGCTAATGAGAGAGCACACCTGGGTGACTTCTGCCTGCAGCAGCCCAGCCCTTGGCACATATTCTGAGGGAAAAGTTGTGGTCAGCAGGAAACTACAAATTCTCCTGTCATCAAATTAACTGGACTTGAATGAGTTTTCAGATAGACAAAACAGGCCACAAAGTTCAGAAGTGCACATTGGAGCAGTGCTCTTTGGCATAGGAAGGCCAGTGGCACACTGGAATCCTTGTCACTAGCAATACAAGAATGAATCAATAAGAAAATTACAGGGATGATTTTATTTTGAAATGTAGATTTCCAAAGGTTTGCTACTGAAGATTTTGTTACAGAATACTGCACATTGATGTATTTCAGTTATTCCAGTAATTTCCTGGTTTACTTATTCTTGCAAAATAAGCAATTAGAAGAATTGCTGTGCCTAATCCTTCTAATCTAATTTCATTTTTAAGGCAGATAATCAAAGGTGCTCCACATGCCCCTCTCTGGCCTCTCAGGCATTGGTATTCTTTTCTAAACCCTTTCTTTCTCAAGATGAATTACATTTCAGAAGGCAGTTAACAAAAAATGCAGCCTGAGATGCTAAAAGTGACACAATGTTCAGCACTGATATTTTTGCAAAGGAGAGAGCAGAGCTGAGGCTGTTCCCTTTTGTAGGATTGTCATTTCCAGTCTGTCTACTGCCCTAAAATGACACATTTTAAACTGAAGAAGTTGCCAAAAGTTTGTTGAGATTTTTTGAAGATAGATTCGATTTTTAAGCAATCTCAGTAGAAAACCTGCAGCCTATCCCAGTCACTGAATGATATAAAAATGTACAGATTCACTGAAAACATAGGATGGAATGTTGCAAACACAAAGGCATCCCAAGTTGGTCCTGGAGGTATCTGGTATTCTTATATTTCTTTTTAATTACCATGATGACTGCTTTTAATGTTTGTAAAGTATTAGAACTTTACTGATGGCAATGCCTGGTGTTCTCTTAATTTTCACATCCTCTGCAGCTGTGGTGCTTCATTTCTGCCTTGTTTCCATGCTAAGCTGAGTTCTTGCTGAGGCTTGACTCACTGGAATGATGCAACAAGCTCTGATTGACTTCAGTGAATTATCCAGGTTGACTGAATGACACAGTTCCTTGGGGAAGACACACACTGTATGTCAACCTCATTTAAAGAAAATATTTTGGTTTTCACATCCTTTTTCAAAAACAAGTTGTTCAGTGCAATGAAACCTGTTTTTCAGTTCCTCTGTGACCTTGTCTTTTTATCTTACATCACTCTCTGATGTCTTAAAAAATAAAAGGTTCTGTTTAAATTTTTCCCTGTATCAGGCACCCCTCTTGTCTGATGTCAATGCAGATCCTTTTGTGCTTGGGAAGGAGTTTTCTTGAGTTTCAACCTTTGGAAGGGGAATTTGAGCATTTTCTCTCCTCTACCTGGTGGCCTATTTTAGTAAATCATGAGGAAGTTATTAGCTTTAGGACTTGTATTGCTATTTGAAAACAGCTAACAGGAGCATAAGAAGGCAACTAATAGACACACACAAAGGGGTTATGATGACATAAGCCCTCTTGACTTGGAAGAGTAGGTAAAAAATAGTTTTCAGAGGGAGGAAAATTTGTAATGCCTGGTGTCTCAGACATCAATAGAGAATTTATCCACACAATACTGTTAATACCAGCTAAAGGGGGAAAACTAAGAATTATTTTAAAATACAGAGTTGAGAAGTGACAGCAAATCTATAAACTATGATTTTACATATTGAAGTTCTCTGGAGCTGTAACTACTGTGTGGGTGGACTCAGTTTGTGGGGAAGTCTGTGAGCAGGAACTGTAGAGATCAAGTTTTTTTGAGCCTTCCAGGGCAGTGATTTTTACAGATGAGTACTTCTGAAAGTGCTTTGTAGGAAAAAGGAGTTGCATTAAAGAGACAAAAGTATATGAGCTGTATATAAATGTTTGTGCACAGAAAGAAAGAGAAAGGGTGTGTCCTAGAGTGTTTGGGGACTTTTAGTTCTGCTGTTTTTATCTTTAACAGCTTTTGGGGAGATCTCAGTGAAGCAGTCTTTGCTTTCCATTGTGTGGTTAACAGATGGAGCAAAAAGATGAAAAAAGTGAAGGAATTATGGACAGAATTTGAGCTCTAAAAAGTTGGACTTTTCTTCCATGTCTTCCTTTCAGGTAGTTTTCTCAGGTGGAATAAGTATTGTTACTTGCATTTCAAAGGCATAAAAGCTTTACAGGGTAAATCAGCAGCAGAGCTGGAGATAATACAAAGATCTATTTTGTGCAATGTCCTCTCCATTAGCTCTCACTATGCACACAATATCTGACCACCACTCGCTATTAAATGTAAGCAAAAAAGATGTTTGAAAGAGGCATGTTAGGAATTGCTAATAGAATTTTGCTGAAATTCAAAGACTTCTAAAAAGGATGGGCTGAAATCAAAGACAGATCGACAGTAAGAGAATCCAAACTTTTTTCATTGTTTTTCTCCAGTGAAGTCCTAAATGTTCTGCATGTAGATACTATCATGCTTCTCCAGAGTAGCTACTTCCCATAACCATCAAGTTTTTTATCTTGCAAACCAGCTCTACCACATACTGTGTCCTTTTATTAAGAATGCAGATCCTGATAAAACAACCATTAGAGATGTTTTAGAGCAGGACATTTACTATTTATTCTTTTGCTTCTTATGCATTTTTTGATTGTCCTAATTACTGTCTCAAAATGATATTTAAAATTTTCTTGCACTAGTACTACTGAGTTTCAGAAGTAGCTTTTAAGAACATTAGAAATACTCAAGTAATGAAAATAGTTATAATGTCCTAGGGAACAAGCAAAAGACAAATTTTTAGAACAAGAACAAGCAAAAAAAAATATTAGCAAGGTAAGGACTTTTTAGAAAGAATAACAACAAAAAAATTATGGTGTCAGCATGAAGGCAGGAGACAGCCTGTGCTTCCATGCTACCAACTCTGTGAACCAAATTGTGACAAATATTGAGTATATTCTGGTATTCAGTCCAGAAACTTTGTGAAGACATCAACTAAATACTTATTCTGTGTTTGCTGGGTTTGTGATTTTTTTAAATAAAAAGCCTAAATAATCCTTTGCTAATACTCTGAAGCTCTAGAACAATTCCAAATTTACTTGGTTTTAAAGTATTTTGTGTTTAATTTAGCTGAGCACTCAAGAGAGACTTTTCAGCCTTAAATAATTCATGAGTAGTTATAAAATGTTAATTGATCCAGTTGAAAGCAGAAGAGGAAATATTCAAACTTACTTAGTAGATAACTCAATTCTAGGAGTACTGTTTTCCTTAAGAGGGGAAAAAGAAAAAAAAAAAAAGGGAATTCCAGGTTACTGAAGTTGTAGTTCAAATACCCCTTGCAAAGTCTCTGAGTTCATGCTGAGTACATTCCAGACCCATAAGCAAACCATTCTATGTTCACACAGCTGTTGTCAAACTCAGTAACCATTATTCTGCCTCAAATTATTTTGGTGAAAAGGGAAGATAGCATTGATGAAGAACAGATAAAATACAATGAATTGTGGCACTGCTCAGAGCAGCACTAGCAAACACAGGCTGCACAGTCAGTCCACATTTGTCTTGTAATGTCAGCTCTTCACAGCTCTGGTGTAGAAACTTTAACTGAATGAGCTGCTGCTTATTGGAAGTAGAAGAAGCTCTTTGCCTAGGATGGAAAAGCTGCTGAATCCAAAAATATCCTTACAACCAGGCACTGCATCCTGCTAATTCAGAGTGAATCTGCAGCAAGTTCCCAAATTTTTATCTGCAGCCTTTATTAATCCTGAGCTTTCTTAATTAAATACACTCTTTTAATCATCCATAGACAACCTTTTGCAGGCACCAAGGCAGAATTTACTAATCTCCATCAAGCAGTAAAATGGAAGGCAGTGTGAACCCAGGATGTTTTAAGAATAAAAAAACTTTGAATTGCTGGTGTGGGCAGTGAAAACAACAGTGCCTTCCAATGAGGTTTGAAGAGCTATTTTTGTAAAAATAATGAAAGCAAAAGTGGAAAATTTATTGTATTGCATTAGGGGCTGCCTTACATTGTTTAGATATCTCAAAAGCCCTGGGAAAGTCCACTGGAAAAAGGCCAAACAGAGTGATGGGGGCTCAGAGAGGAGGACACTGGAAGATGTAAAACACAGATGCAAAATGGGCATTCCTCAGAAGATCTGCTTGGTTCTTTATAGGAGTTGTAGTTTGAGTACAGAAGCACCAATCTTGCTGTAATAATGGTTACTCCTCATAGAGTCTCCCATGGAACCCAAGAAGAAAAGGTTCCCCCTGCCTGGTTTGATGGCTGTCCTTCATGCCCCCTGCCATACATGTAGTGCACAACTGAATATTCACAAATAGGAATAATTCAGTGGGCTGTCCTCCTTTCCTTTCAAATGCAGCTCAATGACTATTTTTCACAAAATCCCTCCAAGGATTTCTGGCAGAGATTGTAACCTTTTCTAGCCAGCACCTTCACTGCTGATCATCTTTGTCTCCAATAATGCTAGATAAGAACACTGGCAGTGTCTGTTAGACACCACTGTAGCCAACTGAAATAACTCTTCCCATTTGGCCAGTGAGCATGTTTTAGCTATGTTTAGTGTAGACTGTTATTTTGCAGTCTGGTGACATATTGCAGGGATAAGCATGAGGGAAAACAGACATAGATCTTTCACATTTAGCCTTATCAAGCACTCAGTTTTTAGCAACCTCTTCTCAAGAAAACTGTGCCACTTGCCAGCTTTGGTTGGTTTGCTCCATGTTATGAATGGAAATAGCCACAGCATCACCCCTGCTTTGAAATTTCTTAGAATGCTTATTGTTTTTCATTACAGGGCTTGCAGAGTTAGGTATAATTGCAGTATCAAACACTACAGGGTGACAATTTGCACCTCAGATCTTTTTCTCTGGGAGCAGAAAGGTTTTGAACAGCCAAACACCATGATTGTACATTGCAAGTGTGAGAGGATGATGGCAGTTCCTACTAGAGCAGACCTCCAGTGTCATATGGCATTTAGCACTATAGTTTTGTTAAGTCTTTCTCTAGTTGTTTTCTGCATATTTGCATAAACATTTCAAAATTGTGGAACAAATCTGCCTTATTTCTCTTCACATTTTTCTCCTATATCTGAATGTACATTTCCTATCATTATTTTGGTCTTCAGAATTTTTGATTATCATGTCTAAGTTAATCAAAATCACTGAAGACCATTCAAGAGCAGTGTTACAACAGCTTTTATTTTAGGTCAATTATCATTGTTAATTTGAAATGAAGTTACATACTCCTCCAGTTTTTCAGGACCATATTAGGAGACAGTCCAGTGCAGCCTTCATCTCTATGCAGCTTTATGCTGCTCTCCATGCCACTAATTTATATTCTCTTCCACACAGATACAAACTCATTACTCTGCTGGACCTCTTTCTGCCTCCTTAGAGCAATTAATGCTGTTAACAGCCAGTAGCAGGTCAGAGGGAACTGCTTGATGAGGGCTCTGCATTGCTGAGAGTGCCTCCACGAGGAAGCCTCACACGATCTACATAGAATACAACAACATCTTGCCTTTAGACCTGCAGGCTCTGTGGAAATTGATTATTGCAAAACAAATGAACCCAACCATTTTCCTCATGTTGTTGGTTCATATATTTGTGACCATTTTGTGCCTTACCTCTGAAACTTGCTGGTCTCAAGTATCTTTTGTAGAACATAAAGGAGTTTGTTGATAATTTCCTATTATGAAGTCAGAGTGGATCTCCTTCTCATACAGAAATAGTTTTATGGCTTGTCCCTGTTTGAAAGACAGGTGTCAGCTAGGGAAAGCAGGGCCCTCCCTTGAAACAGAGAAAGTAAATCCTTTCCTCTGAATTAGTATGATTTTGAAATTAAGGGGGCTCTCAGGCAAAGATATGGGGATAGGAATATGGTTCTTCACTAGTATGTATTAACAAGGCGAACAAAACAACGACTACTATGGAATTAACAACAAACAGACAAAGAGGAAAGGAAAAACCAACCCTCAACATAGCTTTTAGGGAGGGGCAATGCAATCTAACCTTAATGCTGAAGTACTTCCAAAGAATGTAGTACTACATTAAAAGCTTCCTCACAGTTTATGGGAATAATGGGGATAAAATGTGGCAGGCAGCATCAAGCATAACACTCAAATAGCAAGGCAAAGATATTTGGAACCCAAAGAAACATTAGAACCAAACCATTAACCATTCTAGTTAGCTGCAGCCAATGTGCTATTTAATTCACCCAATATTTTTCTGTTCTGTAGTTGGAGGGTCTACCCTGACAGATAATTCTAGACTAATCTCACAGACCTATTATTCTAATTCTAGGCTAATTTTCACTGATCTCTTTATAAAATTAATTATCTAGAAAATAAGATAGATCAGATTTAGATGGACTCCTGCATTAGATTAACTAGAGATTTTGGGGATTAACAACAGTATTTGTGAGATGGGTGCAGAGCCTACTTGACCAAGCACTGCAACAAAAGGAAAACCCAAGGCTGAGCTCCTGGACCTCTTCAGGAAACAACCTGAGAACCACCAGACAGAATGAATAAGAATTTTCCTGTGACAGAAAAATGATGTTGTTAAAAATCGAAAAATGAATGTAAAATATCTGTTCACCTTAAAATTACCTCTAGTTTTGGAGTTGATTTTAATTAATCTTCTCTGTTCCATATGTTATGATATGATACATATACAAATTTATTTATTAATCAGCTTTCTGGTTTTGTTTTACATCAACCTGCACAAGAGAGTAATTTACTCTTTTTTTAGTCCAAAGTTTGATATCAGTCAGAACAAAAGAGAGGAGGAGACAAAGAATGAGCAGGAGAATAAGTGAGAGAGACTGGCTAAGTTAAACAGAAACAACTGAAGTAAGAAATACAAGTGCATTGCATGCATAATCCAGTGGCTTAATGGAACCAGTTATGGTTTCTTTTTCTGTATTTTAAACCTTTCACTGCTATTTGGTGCCAAGAATTGTGACCTTATTATGAGTCCAAACCAATGTATGTATGGATAAAATGATTACATGTTCATGTCTGAAGTAAATAAATTAGTGACATAAGCATATTGGTTAAGCCACTTAAGCTCGTGGTTAATTTCTGATTTCCTAATTTCCTTTCCTAGATCATTCTTCTTTAAAATATATCACCTGGGGTAGATCCAGCTGTCATTCTGTTCAAACCTATAAAAGTCAGACATTTCCCATATTGAAGTTCTGTGGCTGTGTTCAATTTTAATAGTAACTTAATCAAAAGTTTTAGAAATCAGTCTGTATCCTATTCAAAATTCTATGTAAAATACAGCCCATTGATCTGAAAATAAGAAACAAATTCATAGCTATTCTTCTATCTTCATATATTTTATCTAATCTTCTCAGACTTCAGTTCAATGTCCAGCAATAATGCTTTCTGTATGTGCTTGTACTTACCAATATTGGTTTTTTTTTACATCAGAATGCCAGCCTGCCATATCTTGATCTATGTGTTGAGGTTATTTATATTCATTTGCTGTATCATTTTGGGTCTGAATAGGTTGGCTTGATTTTCTCATGATATATATTTTGAAATGTGAAAGTTATTTCTTCATTAGGAAACTCTGCAAATGATTTCAGTAGTGCAGTTTTTATTTGAGATCAGAATGCATAGAAATAGACTGGAATTTAAAAAAATACACATTTTATGGGTTTTAACTGTATAATGAATGCAAGTCATCTACTTTTAATACTGGACATGAATGCTTGGCACTTACTATTGAAAAGGATTCATTTATTTTACTGAAAAAAGATCTGAAGATTTTCTGACACATTATGAAAATTTAATAATGCTTACTCTCATTGTTGATTTCCAGGTATTATAACATCAATCTTTAAGTCACAGAACAGCTCCATTTTTATTTTACATCTCTTCAAATGGCTGGCTGATGTCACTGAAAAAACTTGGATTTAAACCTTGGCATGCTCAGAGGCAGATGTGGCTTCTTTGCCTATTGAACATTAGTGTTAAGAAACCAAAGTAATCTTGTTATGGGGCTATAAAGGCATTTTTGAGGAGTGGCAGTCTGGGTATGCTTTTAAGAATTCATCCATTTGGTTTTTTGGACATCTTGGACCTCACACGTGAAAGTGATTCTTTGCAGGCAGATAAAGAGATAGCAGCAAGAGTTACCCAAACTTTAAAATATGGTTTTGAAAGAATGTTTGAAGAAAGAAAGAAAGAAAGAAAGAAAGAAAGAAAGAAAGAAAGAAAGAAAGAAAGAAAGAAAGAAAGAAAGAAAAAGAAAGAAAGAAAGAAAGAAAGAAAGAAAGAAAGAAAGAAAGAAAGAAAGAAAGAAAGAAAGAAAGAAAAAGAAAGAAAGAAAGAAAGAAAGAAAGAAAGAAAGAAAGAAAGAAAGAAAGAAAGAAAGAAAGAAAGAAAGAAAGAAAGAAAGAAAGAAAGAAAGAAAGAAAGAAAGAAAGAAAGAAAGAAAGAAAGAAAGAAAGAAAGAAAGAAAGAAAGAAAGAAAGAAAGAAAGAAAGAAAGAAAGAAAGAAAGAAAGAAAGAAAGAAAGAAAGAAAGAAAGAAAGAAAGAAAGAAAGAAAGAAAGAAAGAAAGAAAGAAAGAAAGAAAGGCATGAGAAAGAGAAAACACATCTGGGAAAAAGATTGGCAAGAAGAAGTTGTTTAGAAAAAGGCAGCCTCATCCTTGACATCTTCTGTAGACCATGTGGTAGTTTTCTGTAGAACTTCCTCTTCTCCTTAATTTAAATTAGATGGTGGCAGTTCTGGTTTTTGCACTTGCTCTCCCTCTCAGACTCAGCAAAATTCTCCTGTACTGACAGCCTTTGGAATAACAGTGTTCAAGTGACAGCTGAAAGAAGTGGCAGATATTTTTCAATGTTATATCACATTAATATTTCTGGTTTCCTGTTTGCTTCCTGCTTTCAGCACCCTTTTACAATGTGGGGAGCTCTTAGCCCATCTCTCAATGTTTATTCCCCCTTTGTTTTGAGCAGTGGTTTTCTTGGCTACCTAAACAATTTCACTTCAACCTTCACCTGATTTGAAACAGTGATATGCACCCTGCACTTTTGAACTATTTGATGTCTATATAATGGAAACACCTTCTGCTATAATAGACAACCAGTTCTGGGAGATTATTAAAAGGCTGTAGTAAAATTTTGCACTTGCCTATATGTCCATAATATATATTGGAAAACTGTTCTAGCAGAATTACAGTTCCTTGTTGACAGAAATATCTTTTGGAAAGAAAAATGATAATAACTCTGCAAAGCAAAAGGACTTGTGCTGCAAAAGAACTACAGAAATATTAATAGCAGAAATTCTGGTGACAGAATTACTCTGGTGACTCAAGAGTATCAAATAATTTTTTATGCTATTAAAATTTTCTGAAATGGAGCACAGTACTGTATTTCAATAATGGTATTACATATCTACTTTAGTCTAAGCAAAGTTTTATTTAGTTCAAGGAAATCCTTAGAAAAATGAGTAGCATGGCTCTTCTTTCTGATGACATTTAATTTATGGGAGATAGCATGGAGCCTGACAGTACAAAATGAACTTACAGTATGGGAATGTTCAGATTCTGGATGACCTTCATTTGCAGAAGCAATCATTCCCTAACTCATGTTATTCATTGTTTTCCCCTGGGTATGGAAGCTTAGTGGACGATCTGAAATGTTAATGGGATGTAACCTGCTGCTTTGGAGACTTGTAGTGTTTGCTGAACATCAAACAAACCCTCATGGGTTTCTTTAACTGTATCAAAAAATCACTTTGTATTCCTGTCCATTGCAGCATCTGTAAATTGCTTAGTGGAAAATATTTCCTTAGAAATTACTTAAAACATGACCTTCTGTTTCTCTGTTCCCCCATGCTTATACCCTGAATTTTAGTTTCATGGAGGGTCAGTGACTTTCTGAAGCTTGTTGTGACAGCCCCTGTGGAAGGCAAAACTCTGGGCTTCTGCCCATCTTTAGACCTCTGGTAGAAGAATAATTTATTGTTTATAAAATGTTCCTGGATTACAAAAGACTGTATGATCTGGTAGAACAGCATTAACTATAGGCACACACCCTTTCCTCTGCCCTTACACTCATGTACAAAAGGACAGGTTGTCCACAGAGACTCAGACTGCACCTCCCTGCAGAGGCAGCTCCCTGTCTCAGACACAGAACTGCTGCTCTGCAGTGAGCAAGGAGACATTTCCTGCAGGGAGAAGTCTTCCTTTGCCTGCACTCTGAAAATGTGTCACACCTGCATTTAATCTCTCTGCAGCATATTCTGAGCATACTAGCTGTGTGGTCTTAAAACAACATTTTGTGGCATTTAAAACATTGACATAAAATTCAGAGTGATTGCTAATATAATATAATATAATATAATATAATATAATATAATATAATATAATATAATATAATATAATATAATATAATATAATATATTAATAATATACCATATATTATATATTATATATTATATATTATATATATTATATTATATATTATATATTATATATTATATATTATATATTATATATTATATATTATATATTATATATTACATATTATATATATTATATTATATATATTATATTATATATTATATATATTATATTAAATATTACATATTATATACTACATATTATATTATATTATGCCATCTCTCCAAAATGTTATAAAAATATGGGTCTAGGAGCCATCTCAAAAAGAATGCCCACTCCTGAACCCTGCTCTGAGTGAAAGTGGTGCATTCAGGTCAGAATCCATTTTATAGTGAGTTATTCTAGCCTTGTTTTACTAATATCCTTATTATATTTATTATATTATGCTTCTTTTCATACAATCATATGAAACATGTAAATTCTCCCTTTTTCAGTAGACCAGTGACCCCAGAGAAAATTAAATCTATTTAATATAATATATCCTTGTGAAATTCATGTCAGCTGCCTCTTTTATTCCCTCACTGTTTCTCTTTGCCTCAGAAATTATTATTATATTTGTTAGCACCTTTCAGATATTGCAGCTGGAGTAAGTGATCACTAACATCCAGGAATTATATGTTTTTTTCTTCAGAATAAACATTGTATCTGACATTCTGTGGCCTTCTGAGCCATCCTGCATTCCACATGTATTGTCTTGGAAGGTGCAGAGATTGTTTTGATAGTCCCTTATGAACTCTATACTGAAATTCATGTCATGCTGATAAGGTGAATATTTCTACATTTTATAAATATCCTTTAGCTGGTTCTTTCCCTGTTCTACTCTATCATCTTAAAATTCAAGTTAGCTTGGTCTCTTTAATAAGGAGTTATGTATGTAGACAGCAAAATTAAGCCACTTTTATGTTCCAGATTAGTGGGCTGGTAGGAAAAACATGACATTGTTCTTTTTCTTTTAAAATGCACACAAGATATGAAATACTTTATGTCTGTATATAAAATAAAATAAATAAAAATATACTCTGTTGCAAAACAGGTTAACATCCATTAGCATGTATGTCTTTGTCTGCACCAATCAAAATTTGGTGGACAAGGCTCTGTTACACAAATATTCAGACATACTCAGATTGCCAGAAATTGTATTAGGAGAACTAATCAACACAAGATTCCTTCATGATGAAGAATGAGAGCACTGTCACCTCCCTGAGTTCAGGAAGGACTGCTTAGGTGGACTTCATGTGCTGCATTGCACTGACAGTAATGGCTCAGGAATTAATTTAGTATTGCTGAGTAGTCTGTGATACTTAATTGAGACAAAGTTCCTAGACCTCGCCTCTGATTTACAGATCCTTTCTACTCAGCATTTTGGTTTAGTTAAACATTTGGCATATTGCAAATGTGTGTTATTTACTGAGCAGCAATTGTTGGGTCTTGGCATCGTGACATTCCCATGCACATGTTCCTGCTTCTCCTGCCCTGTCTGTGTCACTTACAGTGACTGCTTCTGCCACAAACTGCTGCTGGTGAACAACTCAAAAAAGGCAGAAGAAAGATGATGTCTTTGTGATGACTTTATGATGCTTGTATTCCCAATTGTCTGTTCTGTTGAATATTGAGTTCTGCAGTTTTAAGACTGGTTCCAGGAGTGAAGGGGGGAGAGAAGAGATGCAGAGTTATTACCAGAGATTGCACTTGCTGCCTGCATCCTTCACACAGACTGTGTTGTCTGCAGTGGACAGCAGGAGAGAGCTCTCCTTTGCTCTGGGTTAGTTTCTGGCTAGCTGAGGCAGAGAAACTCCCTGAACTGTGTTTTTTTCCTTTTTCTTAGAATTGTTTGAACCTGCTCTGGACTGAAAACCCATTGGAGCACTGGGAGCTCACACCTGTGACCCACCATGCCTGGCCTGGGCTGTGACATTTCCCAGCTGGAGGGACTGAGAGCAGCCTGAGAGAGCTGTGACCCACAGAGGGACTGAGAACAGCCTGAGAGAGCTGTGACCCACAGAGGGACTGAGAGCAGCCTGAGAGGGCTGTGACCCACAGAGGGACTGAGAGCAGCCTGAGAGAGCTGTGACCCACAGAGGGACTGAGAACAGCCTGAGAGAGCTGTGACCCACAGAGGGACTGAGAGCAGCCTGAGAGAGCTGTGACCCACAGAGGGACTGAGAACAGCCTGAGAGAGCTGGGCTGGGACCCACAGAGGGACTGAGAACAGCCTGAGAGAGCTGTGACCCACAGAGGGACTGAGAGCAGCCTGAGAGAGCTGTGACCCACAGAGGGACTGAGAGCAGCCTGAGAGAGCTGGGCTGGGACCCACAGAGGGACTGAGAACAGCCTGAGAGCTGTGACCCACAGAGGGACTGAGAGCAGCCAGAGAGAGCTGTGACCCACAGAGGGACTGAGAGCAGCCTGAGAGAGCTGTGACCCACAGAGGGACTGAGAACAGCCTGAGAGAGCTGTGACCCACAGAGGGACTGAGAACAGCCAGAGAGAGCTGTGACCCACAGAGGGACTGAGAGCAGCCTGAGAGAGCTGTGACCCACAGAGGGACTGAGAGCAGCCAGAGAGAGCTGTGACCCACAGAGGGACTGAGAGCAGCCTGAGAGAGCTGTGACCCACAGAGGGACTGAGAGCAGCCAGAGAGAGCTGTGACCCACAGAGGGACTGAGAGCAGCCAGAGAGAGCTGTGACCCACAGAGGGACTGAGAACAGCCTGAGAGAGCTGTGACCCACAGAGGGACTGAGAGCAGCCAGAGAGAGCTGTGACCCACAGAGGGACTGAGAACAGCCTGAGAGAGCTGGGCTGGGACCCACAGAGGGACTGAGAACAGCCTGAGAGAGCTGTGACCCACAGAGGGACTGAGAACAGCCTGAGAGAGCTGTGACCCACAGAGGGGGACTGAGAGCTGTGACCCACAGCCTGAGAGAGAGAGCTGGGCTGGGACCCACAGAGGGACTGAGAACAGCCTGAGAGAGCTGGGCTGGGACCCACAGAGGGACTGAGAACAGCCTGAGAGAGCTGGGCTGGGACACATGGAAGGGACTCTACTGAATTTGTCATCTCTTCAGAGCAACAAGAGGTTTTGTTGCTCAGTATTGTTCATTTTTGTGCTGGGAAGTGCTTTGCCTGTTAAATAAACAGATTTTTTTTCCACTTCTCTCCGAGGAAATATGTCACCGAACCAACTGGGGGAGGGACTGCTTGAATTGGTTTCCTAAAGGAACCCCATTCAGAGGTTTTCTCCCTAAATTTGCCCTAAACTAGGATAAAGTACCATTTCTACATCTCTCACAATTAAGAGTCTGTGTGCTATCTACAGCAGCTGCATCATGAGAGGTCTCAGAGCATTTTGCATATATTTTCTGACAGTTTATACATTTTCAAGACATAAAAATCACTGAACATTGACTCCTTAGCATAAAAGACATTTAGCAGACACATTTTTTCTACAAATTTGTTTTCTGCAATGCAGTGTATTTTGGAGTTGATGTATGAAGTGTTTAGGAAGACAGATTATTTCTTATGAATTTTGCTGTCTCAACGATGCCAAAAAGAGAAGAAAATGAGTCTTTTGTTCCACAAATAAGCTGAACACATGTGTCATTGATGCTATAAAGAGAATAAATGAACTCAGAACATCATACATCTTTATTTTGTTTACTTAAAAAACTAATTTGGAACATCTAAGTTAAAGAGATTTTCTTACAGCTATTTTCCAATCTAATATTATTATAAGATTTTGCATGTGTAGGTTGTTAGAATTCAAGTTTTTGAAATTTCTTTTTAATTCTGGTTTGCACATATTTTTAGTTAACACAAACTGTATTATCACCTAAAGGTTCTCCAGTTTTTGTTTTGTTTGTTTGTTTGTTTGTTGTTGTTGTTTTTGTTTGTATGATATCAAGGCTCCATAAGTACTTTGGTCAAATTTCCCCAGCTATTTTTGAGTTCCAAGAAGGTTAAATAATTTTCTTTCTTTAGAAGATTGTTTTTCCCTTTTTACTCTGAAATGACTCCCAAATGCTTCAATTTCCATGGATTGTGTGATGCAGCTATTGACTGGATAAAGCTGAGAGTATTTGTCATTGGCTCTACACATGCTGTGGATGTTGCCAAGAAAGCCAATTTGCTTCTGAGAATATCTAATGCCTTTGAAATCCAGGCTTGCTAGGGCTTCACTTTCTTTTTTTCATGGGCAGATATTGAGTGCACGTTTCTCCATGTAGGTATTGTGATCAAGAGGATGTTATAAAAACAACATGGGCAATTTCTACCATCCCTTTTGGGGTCTCAGGTCATGCAGGAGGTAAGGGGAGATCTTGGATGTGAAATATAGGCTAGTCAGGGCCACAGGAATATGATAATTTTCTGTCATAAATTAGATCTGAGCTGTACATGGGTTTTCCCATAAGATACCAGTGTGAATGTGCACACTCAGCTGTGCCCTGGGTTTTTCTCACAGCTGGCACACCCAGCTGTGACTGAGAATGGGATGGCAGTTCTGAGTTACCAGCAGATTCAGGTCTGCTGGAATAAATGTGTGCCATTGGTAGATTTTCCTTTACCAGGTACAGTGTTGGGATTTCTTTATTTCTTGTGCAGCTGCTCTTGTTCAGTTTGGCTAGAGTTTTTTTTGCCCCTGTGCTTTCAAGGATTCTCCAACAGCTGGTACAGTATCTGCTGCAAGGAGGCTTAAGTGCTTAGGCTGCAGTAAGGCTCAGATTTGCATCTCTCTTACTTTCGAGCAAGTGAGTTCCAGAAAAGTAGGTGGAATAATACATGAAAATAGTTACAGAAAGCAGAATCAGCACTAAACATCTGAGATGTATTAAAAGATTATAGGTCGTTACTCCAAGGGTGGATCAGTGGCATTTTATTAAAGATAATGAATCTACTGTGAGTTGGACTGGCTGAAAATTTGGCTCTAGGTCACACAAAAATTTGATATATAGATATTCTGCCTGAAGAATTTACACTGCTTTGAAGCTTTATACTGTGAAGGATTTTAGGTGGTTTATCAGTAAGTACTTTTTAATCATGAATATCTGCAGTGGTATGAAAGTCCATGACTCTTCAAGCATCTAAAGTTGCTTTAATATGCTCCACATTTCAGAAAATTCATTTCACTTATATTTTTAAAGTGTTCTTTTTTGAAAGCAGAAGAATGTGAGTGAGAGAAAACTTGTCAAGATTATGACAATCTTGACATGTCTTATATCCATTCAGGAAGTTAACAAGTCAAGGTTTCAATAGTGGTGGTAGTTTGGCAGTATTGTACAATATTCTTGTCTATTCTTACTTTTCTTGTCAGTTCTGACACTAACGTGAAAGCAAGTCATGCTATACAAACTTAAATAGCATAATAGCATAATTTGGTTACTAATTCCTTAATTCAGAAAAAAATATGGGAGAATTCTGTCAAACCCCATAGTTTATTGATTTCATGGCCACAGCATAATTATAAGTACCACCATACTAATCGCTGTGTTTGTTTAAGGAAAGCATAGGTTTACCAGGTCATGTATAATTTACTATAATTAGACAAAATATTTAGTAAGTATATTTCAAAAGAGAATTTAGACCACTTTATAAGTGGCCTAAATTCTGGACAGTGTTGTGTTTGTCTCCAAAAATGATAGAAATCAGTATAGTCACAGTGGGGCCAGTGCAAGGTTTTGAAAAATTGTGGGATCTGTTTAACATTGGCAGCCTTTACTAGAGGCCATATTTCTATTATTTTCATTTACAGCTTGATCTACTAGTCTGCTAAACCTCTATGGAAAGTGTGAGCAGAAGAGAAGGTAAAAGCAGGATAGACTCCCTTCCTCTTAGAAAACATCATTTGCTAAACAAGCTTTGACAGCCATAAAATCTTCTGCAATGGAGAAGGTACAGACAAATGGTGGTTTGAATATTATGTAAGGAATGTTATGATTCCTCCTTCTATCCCTAGTGTTTATCAATATATTTTCTGGAGTACTGTCTACTGAAGCCAGTATTTACAAAAAGGAAAGCAGGTACAAACTTCGTGCCCACCAACAAATGAATCACTAGTGTATTCCAGCTCCAGTGCAGTGTAAGTGGAGGATTTGACTCAGTCCAGGGGACAGAGGAACATGCATGGAACGTGTGCTTGATGAAGGGCAGCTGGTGCCAGCCCTGCTGCCCTGTGCCAGGGAGCCTCGGGGGTCCCCAGCGCTCTTCCAGTGGTGTTGATGTTGATGAAGCCGTGTGATGTTATCAACAGTGGAACACTGACCTGCTGTGTGTCTTTCTGTTCTCCAGGAGGGTGAAGTTTCTGACTACAACTTGTGTTTTTATGGCAGCAGAGGTTCCTGACTCACTCCTACAGGTTCATTCCAGAGATGTTCAGTTTCAGAGTGAAGATTGAATATTAGCACAGGACTCAGTTTCTGCTTTCTCCTGCCTTGCTTAAATTAGGTGACATCTTCTCCAGGGGACTGGCCAGCACAGAGCAGTCTATGAAGCAGAGCACTTTATGGAGGGCCATTAATTATAGCTGCTAGTATTTTATTTTAATCTTCTATGGAACCATTTTCTTGAGATAAAACTCAGGCTGGAATTTAAATCTCTTAACTGAAGAACTACTAGCTTTCATTTTTGCAACTAAACCCTATAAAGCAGTCTGTACCAGAAGGCTACTTGCAATGAAATATATGAAGCTGTGTTTCACAGAGAGTATCAAGGAACAGTTCCTTCATTGTGCAGAGTGAACAGATTTCTGCATTCTTGCCTGCTAACTATTTCTAATTATATTAATTTCAGTGAAATGAATATTAATGATTCTAATGTATTTAATAAAGTTTATTCTTGATTTTCTTTCCCCTTTCAAATTAACTTCTCTTTTCATTTCATTAATTTAAAAAGATTTTGCTTCATGTAAGTTAATTACATTTTTTTCCTTTTAGAGGGAAAACATTTCAGATGATAAGTACTATTATTTTAACAAGTATAATTAGGGCATACACCTTCCTGAAGATGAATTTCTTTATACTTTTCTGTAAGTGTTGTGGGCAAGCCTCATTTATATTGTAATATTCCAAATCTTCTATCAGCCAAGGTATGGGTTATTAACATATCTGATAAATTTGCATGGGCTGATCTGATATGCCATGCACAGCTAATGCAGTACTGTCTACATTAGAGACAGATACAAGTTCTTTTTTAGGCTAAGGTTTTTTCAGTTTAAGGTAAATGTAAAAAAAAATTGTAAATACTAAGATAAATATAATCACTCTGAATGGGATGGGTGTAAACAGTAATAAATTTCTTCCATAATATATTTTTCATATGTGGGGTGTACCTAAAAATTTCATAAATATATTTCAGCAACAATTTACATGAGTTTATAATGTCTCAGACGTCAAACTGGATTTTGTAACAGTTTCAACCAGTGATACAGAAATAATAAATTTGCACTAATGGAGTGAATGGTGACTTCTTGAAAGACACTTATGTTTATAATAGGAATACTATAAACATATGAAACAACAATATATTGATACAAATGACACAAGTACATACTAAGAAAGTCTCCTGAAATCATCCTAAAAAGTTCTGCCCAAGAAAAAAAAAGGTTTCTGTGGAAAACAATCTTTTCCATTTCTGTAATACATGATCGCTGACACCTTTTCAAAGTATTTGCTCTTCATTCAAATATTTATAGTAGCAAGAAGGACAAAATCAATAGCTTGAACCTGGCAAAATTTCAGAATTGTGAAAATCTTAGAACTTGTTGTTCTCTGATTTACACCAGCACAAATCTACTGTTACTGAGACTGAAAATAATTTTATATAACTTCAGAATTGATTTTCTACAGAAAGATGCTGGAGTTTTTGCTACTTAGTAAGGAGAAATCTTATGGGGTTGTTTTACCTGCATACAGCTGTTAGAAAATACCAAGAGATATGGACAAAGGTGGGGGGAGGGAAGGACCTATTGAAAGGTGGCTCTATCAAGGAAAATTCTAGTGTAGAGAGGGATGATTTGTTCCAATAGGACTGATCTTAACTGAAGGTAGGTTCCCCAAATGTGAATAAAAGCATTCTTGTTAAAGATTAGAATGTTGTGAGCAATCAAATTATCCCTCAAAACAAGTAAAATGCAGAACACAAAAGCTGGGTTTTTAAAAAAGAGAATATAATGATCTAAGTGTTCCCAAAGGCATCTTTTCCTATGGAATGGAGACCTTTTCTGACACAAACATTTTCTCCTTTGAGAGGTTGATTCTTCCTGAAATTTATAATGCATCTTGTCCTATTATTGTTGCTGTTACTTTTTTTTTCCTAAAAGCTGTAGAAAATTATACTTTTAAAAAAATTAAATAGCTGCTTTGTAGCTCCAAACTGCAAAAGGATATTTTATTAAAATAACTACAAAGCAGTTGAAGCAAATATTCTTTCTTCCCCTAGTTTCACTGTGCTGATGGTTCTATTCATGCTACAAAAGATGATGTCTAGGTAGCTGCTGTTTACAATTACCCATTAAATTGGAAAACTAATTCTATTTTTTTCTTCAAAGAAGAATTAGCTTTCTTCTTTGTTTACACACATTAGTTTATTTGTTAAACACAAAATTTGAAGACTGCATTAATGGGAGCAAAATTTAAAAGATTTAAGATTTTGCCTTATCCATAAATCAAGGGTCATTGCTAAGTTCCCAGATTCTGCTGGAATTTTTGAAGGCACCTTTTGCAGCATCAGCAGTTAGTGTATTCTAGGAGTTTTGCTCCTCCTCTCCATAGCATTTATCAGGAGGAAATATTGGCATTCACATCTTCTATTATCTATATAGACTATAGATTCAAGTCTTCCTTTCTAGGAATATCCTATATCCAGGATGCTGCAGTTATGGTTAATTTACTTCAGACATTATTAAAGCAGCAGAGAATATAGTGACATCCAGGATAAGAGGAAGCCAGAGTTGATGGATTCAGGCACCTACTTTTCTGCTAGTATTATGATAGAATGAATTTCTTTCATGCCACAAATTTCCAGTACATTCCATGTGCTTCCATACTCCTAGGATAGCTGTACACTGCAGGGCTGGGCTTAAAAGCCTGGCAGCAAAAGTCTCCTACACCAACTTCTGTTACACACTCAGCAGTGCTTTCTCACAGCCCTGGAGCTGTACTGTACCTTCTTCCCTGCTCCAGATTCAACACTGCAGACCATGTGGTCAGGATAGTCTGTGAATGAAGCTGGACAGGGGATAGATAACCTGCTGCAGCTGCTGACTTGACACTTAGCAGACATGGTTAAGACATTCTTCCCACACATCTGACCCAAGGTGTGTTGCAGACAAAGGGAAGGAGCTCCAGAGCTCTGCACTGCACATCCCAGGAGCTCATGCCCCACAATCTGTGTAGGTGAAACAGGGATTCTGTGTCCCAGCCTGTAAGGATTTATGTCTCCCAGCTCCAGGAGCTCTCACAGGTGAGCCTAGGTCCCCACACAGAGCTGGGTGACAGGTTACAGGGTCAGAACACATCTGTAATTTCTGGGTGGGGAGGCAGGGAGTGAAATATATGATCAAGGTAGAAGTGTGCTGGATTAGTGTAGAAAAACTTCAAATTATTTCAGTGCAGAACTGCAAAGGGCAGAGACCAAACATGCATATTCCACAAAGACAGATTTGGGAAGACATTTGAGAGCTACCACTACCTCTGTTACTTATTCTTGAACACCTGGGAGAGCAGTCAGGTTGTCAGTATGGCTAAAAGCTGGGTCTGGGCTTTTGCTTAAAATCTCAGGCAGCCTCCAGAGGCACAGGTTAACAGCAGAATTATGTTCAGATTAGAGCTCTCAGGTGAGAATGCCTGATGAAGGGGTGTCAGGACCTAAATAAGAAACTGGGCTATCTCTGACTTCACAATATGCATATACACAGAGAAAGATTAAGATCTCATAGACTCACTTCTGTGAGCAGAGGCCAGGGAAGACTCTTGGTTTGCTCTGCAAATTAATGTTTTAATTGTTAACAGCCTGAAGAGTCAGAGGCCTGAGACACCTCATGAAATGTTTAGTGCAGTTGATCCCATGAGCATTTATATGCTGATCTCATGTAGGAGATTTTTGAAAGAGGGGAAGGGAAGAAGCCATTCAAAGAATAAGTACATGGGAGAGCAAAACAAGAGTGGAAAAAAATCAGTGATAAGGTTTTGTGTGCTGATATGATGTGATTTAATGTGATTGCATGTTTATTCAGCACTGGGCAGCAGTGTGAAGTAACCCTCTAACATGCACTGCAAAATCACAGGTGATCACAGAGTCTATTTATTGACAAAGAATTCAAACAAATACATATTCATAATAACAGCCCCTCCCATCCCCCGCTTCCCACGGTGATTAGCTTGAATAGCTATTAAACATGTGTGATTGACTTCTTAAATTAAGTCTGGGGTTGTTTTTGTGGGGAGGGGTCTTAACAGGAGGAAGTAAGGCGAGTCTTCCTCGCCCTGAACTCTCAACCTTTTCTATCAATGACAATACAAATGGTTTCTGGGGATAGTCCAATTTTTCAAAGAATGGGTTTCTGGTTGCATTGTCTGTGTTTCTTTGGGTCTACTTACTTATTTTGTCTTTTCTCATTGTAAGCACAGCTGAGCAAACATAAGATGACAGGCAATCAATTATTTAAGTTTCATATTACCTCAAGCCTGGTTTTCTTCTAACTTTTAATTATTTTCAGCAAGGCCTATCTATCCATTTGCTTTTTAATTAATTCTAGGAAATAACTAAAATCCTAATTTTTCTAAGATTAGTTTTTCAGGTGAAGGATTACAGTTGTCATATTCTAGTGTATGGCCCCTTCCCATTCCTAATAACCTACACCAGGAAATGACCACGTGCTGTGACACCAGGGGAAAGTGCAACAGGCTCCCATCAGGGTTTATATTAACATACTGAACATTAACTGCTCAGGCTTGCTCTGCTCCTTTGTGATAGCTTTTCCAGATTTTTAGTGCAGGTGACTCTACTCATCCTGTCAAACCTGATTTATTGCTTCTGTTGGGTTATTGTGCTTCTTGCCAAAGAACTGTTCTGGGCTTTGGATCCTTTTCCTGTCTAATGGGCTGCATGAGCTGTCTGATGCAGTAAGCTACTGCATAAGCCCTGTTCAGTAAGCTACTCTTGCTGTCTGATCCCACTCCCCACTTCTGATGCTGTCAAGTCCTGTTGTTTTTATAATAAATTGCTTTCTTTCCCATTCTGTTTATGATTTGCTCTTTTCTATTTTTATTGCCTAGCCCTGGGGCCCTCAGATAATTTCTTGCTGCCTGGTTTTGGTTTCTAATAGACATCTGCCCCACAGTTACCCTTGCTGGGTTCTCAGTCACTTACTAAGCAAACAGCTGCATGGCCTCCTGTTCCTAAATCCAGCTGTCTGATCAGCTGTTCTTGCAGAGTTTTCCTTCCCATGGTGTAATCCTATTGTCAGTAGCTGTAGGATCAATTATTTTCTGCACAGATCTTCTGGATTTGTAATTACATATTTCATATATCATCTAGTTAATCCTTTGAGACTGTTCCAAATATCTGAATATCTTCCTCTTTCTCCTTTCTTGCTTTGTTCATGTTTAATTTCAGTCTGCCTTGATCACGCTCCACTTATTCAACAGATTCCTTTTTTTCTGATTTCTTATCAGCTGCTCTTTAGCATTTATTTTTACTTTCACAGCTTCTGCTAGTCAAAGATTCTGATGTGTGAGTTGCTATTCCTACAGCCCCATGTCTACCACCATCCGTTTAATCATCTCTATTGTGTGCTGCTCCTGCTATTCAATCAGCAGTGAGCAGTGGGGCTTTTTTTTTTTTTTTTTTCTTTTGTGCAGGGCTTCAATGATCTGATCAGTTCTGTCTGTCAAATGATTGCCCCTGGTTATCATTCCTACCAGGTAATCATCACAAGGAACTCTGCTCTTTCACAGTTTGGATAATTACCTGCTCATACCAGTTTTGGTGAGTTTCTCAAGCCCACAGAGTGGAGTAGCACAGTTTTACAAATAGATGAATTTCACTGTGCAAAGAAATTAAAAGTTTCTATCATCTTCCTTCTGTCTGCCATATTGTTCCCTTTCACATATTCCTCTGTTTATCTGGTAAATAAGTATTAGCTCTTCAATGTCCATCAAGGCTATGTTCTTCTTTCAACTCATATTTCCTTCTCATTACTTATGTTATACTTATATACTTACTTATATTTCCTTCTCATTACTTATCCAGCCATCACAGCTAGGCTAATCCTTGGTTCACTGCTGTATTATAATATAAAATAAAAGGACAAAATTCAACTGATGTAAATTATTTTAGTTCACTGGCTTCAATGGACCCCAATAATTAAGACAGTCAGGTCAAAGTCTCTGGAGGACAAGACACATGCTGTGACTAAGGAGTACTGTCTCCTGTTGCTGGCAGAGAAAAGTAGATTGATTATCTTTGCTTTCCAGAGGAAGATTAAGAATTAGTCAAGAAGAACAAAAGCACATTATAGTTTCACTAAGAGCTTTAAAAGACATCAGACATATTTACAATGCTACAGAAATCTGTGGAGTTCTGTATAGGATGCAGCCTATCTTTCCTTCCTTAAGGAATTTTTGTCCCCCAAATAGGTCTCAGGGGGGAATGGCCAAAGTTACATTTAGTGCTTTACCTGTCAAGGTGCAACTGCCTGAGTTCCAATGCTAATTTATTCTTGGAATGTTTTAATAATCTGCTAAATTTGACCTCAGCTTGTTGCACATGAAACTGTTTTGCCATAACCTCTCTGATCTTGTAGTTCCTTAGGGGTGAAGAAGTCAGAACACTCTTGAATCTAGGCAAGCATTTAAAGCTATCCATGTAGGAATAAAATGTCTGATTTTTTCCTTGACAGTTGTGATACTTTGGGCAAGGAAACTAGGATTAAGAAACATTTTTAAAAATTAATTCTTCTGTTGAAGAACTTAGAGAGATGCAAAAAGTAGAGTTAGCAAGGTTTTGCAGCAGAAGAGTGGATGAGACAGCTGCCTGAAGTAGCTGTAATCTCATCTTTTATGATTGCCTTCACAGTGAGTAAACTGTGATGTGTGAAGTTTTATAGCAAGTTATTCACTTTTCAGGTAGCCTCCCACATGCTTGTATATTTTTCCAAATCTTTCAGATCCATAAATTCTGGAAGATTGGAAGAATGTAGAAATTAGTAGAAAGTTATGCTATACAGTTCAGAATTGGGAGGAATATTTGAACTTAGGTGTTTCAGTTGGGGTTTTTATCCCCCAAATACACATATAGTTAGAATGAAAACTTTAATTTTAGAACTTAGAAAAATATAATTTTAGAGTCTGTGTGTGTGTAGCACACTGAGATTGTTTTAAAGGAGATAAATGAACTTGTAAATATAAAATAGGATCTTGTGCTATCAGTATCCTTTCATATTAAAGCAGTAGGTAAACAATTTTTCTAGTATTCATATAGTCCTTCATGGATCAGAGTGTTACCCCATGCTTGCCCTATCATTTGATAGCACTGGCTTTGTCTATGACAACTACAGTAAATATTACATCCTTGTGCACAGATAGGCTTCAAATCAAAATAAAAATGTCTGATTCCAAAGCAGAGTACAACCCAAAATCTGCACCCATTTCTCTAGGCTGTCTCAGTAGTCTGTAGCCATTTCTTGGTACTTCTGGGTTGTTTTCTTATCAGCTCAGCTCTGTTTAACACAATGTCTTAAGCCTATGCTTAAGTGATCTGACATTAAATTATTAAGAATTCATATAAGATGTAAGTCAAGTTTTTTTTTTGTTTTTTTTTTTTCAAGTTAAATACATTGCAAAGGCCTTAATAGTGTTTTGCTTTTCCTTATGCTCTCCCTGATTCTAGGGCAAAACCCCACAGAACCAACTGACAACATGGAACTCTTTCCTGCACAGTTTGCAGGTGTGGAAATAATCTTTTTACTTTACACCCTTGATTTTACAGGTATGATTTTTACATGTCTTTTAGCAAAGATCCATATCTATATTTATCTATATAATCTATCAGTCTATCTATCTAATCTATATCTATATCTATATCTATATCATCTATATCTATATCTATATCTATCTATCTATATCTCTATATTATCTATATATCTATATCTATCTATCTATCTATCTATCTATCTATCTATCTATCTATCTATCTATCTACATATATATATCTTCTGTTACATGTAATGGAATTTGATCCAGCTATGAATGATGGTTCATCCACAATCTGGTAAAACAACCCAGGTGTTAAAGTCTGACAAAGGATGTAGATTTTGCACTAAACAGAAGTCTGTCATTTCTTGAGGTATCAGAACTTGATGAAGAACTGTATTTTCCAGAATTAATCAAAGGTGTTTAAAGCATTCAGAATTCCAAAGAGACTCACAAAAGAGTTTCCATCTGACTGTGCCTGAGGAGTCTGTATCTTTCATTATCTCTGCCCGTGGGTGGTATCCCGTGGGTACAATGGGGATCCTCTCAGGAGGCTGCTCTCTGCCCACACTGCCAGCAGCAGGGAATGCACGCCAGGAAGATCTGGAGTTGAACAGCACTATACTCAATTATTATAGATGCAGCATTCTGAACAAATCTACTATTTTTTTTTTTTTTCAGCTGGATTTTTTGTTTGTTTTTTGCTTACCTGGATCTATTAATTTTTCATTAGAAAAACCAGTGAAACTAAAGAGCAGAGAGGTAATTTTCAAGCCTTCAGATTGTTTGATAAACCTGATCTGATACTCTTAGATGATAGTTAGAACAGTGGCTTTTTCCCTTGGCTTCACTAAAATCTTTGAAAGATTGATGGACAACATAGAGCTGGCAGTTATCTTTTCTAACAAATGCTTAGATATTAATTAGGCAGAGAAGAGGAGTAATTTTTATTTGCTTTTAAGAATATTTTGAAGAAAGTATTTACAGCAGAAGCTGTTCATTAGTATGAAGAAGAATAATATGCCATTTATATTTAATAATCAATTTGTAATTGAATAAAAACGAGTGAAATACTGATTTTGTTTATTCTGTATGAATAAGAGTAGATACAGTTAAGGCAATATAATAATAATAATACTAAAAGAAGTTCTTCCTCTTCCATTTTGGAGGAAACATTTGTTGGAATTACCTTTGAATTTATAAAGCAGTTTCTGATTAGGTTAATGTGTCTATATTAGACCTAAATCTCTGCTTAATGCCCACAAAAGTCACAGTGAAAAGTAATGGTGAGGATTTATAGAGCTCATTAACAATTATAAATACTTGTAGGGTAATAAGGTGAAAGGAACTCCACCAGTTTCTTTTAAGACTCTTCACGCTAAGTTCTTTATTAACAACAGGGAAAAAGAGAAATAAAAACTTATGTTTTCTTCTTTCTTTCTCTTTCTCACCCAATTCAAAGTGAAGGTGTTAATTAACAGCCAGAGTACAATCTTTAGTTACTGGATTAATTACAGAAGACTTGATGTGGGTTTTAAATTCTCTTGGGGTATTTTTAAATCTGGTGGGCAGTAATACTGCCATCTGTTTTGTGAGCTGATGGTTAGTTCCTACTGAAATCATTAAAATTTTGAAAACTACACTGCCTCACATCAAGGTTCATAAATAAGTGATGTTTTTTAAAAGCAAAATATGGTTGTATTCTTCTGTTCACATCCGAAACAACATTCAGTGTACCTCCCACACATTCCATGAGTAAACAGATGGTCTGGAAAACAAAATGGACAACCTGTTTATCCAGATCACATAGAATTTCCAGTAGTTAAATGAAATTTGCACATGTAGATCTTAATGTTACAGAAACTTTCCAGGAAATAAAAATCTTTAAATAACACTGTTTTTAAAAAGTCATCAATTTTCATGTGATGCTGGAAAAATAATTAATCAGTACTGGCTGCTGCTGTTAACTTGGCTTTCTTTTCAGCCTGAGAGGCTGTCCTGGTTTAGAGCAAATTTTGGAAGAAACCTCCAAATGGGGACCCTCCAGGGAACAGATTCAAGCAGTCCCTCTCACACCTGGTTTGTGCCACCACTGTCCACTGCAGCCAACACAGTCTGTGTGAAGGATGTGGGGGAGCAAGAGCAGTCTCCAATAACAACTCTGCACCTCTTCTTTCCTTTTCACTCCTGGAACCAGTTTTAAAGTTGCAGAACTCAATATTCAACACCAACAGAACAGAACAGACAATTTGGGAATACAAACATCATAAAGTCACCCCAAGACAGAGGCTTGTCTGCATTCAGCTCTGTATATAAATAAAATCTGCTTTTGTAGGGAATATTGTTGAGCACATATTCACCACAACTGCCTTATGGGGAAAAAAATACCCAAAAGCAGATTAATTGCAAATTACTCAGTCCTCTCTTATTCTGAAATAGATGTCTTTTTATTTGTTGTTAAAGCCCTTTTGGATGAGGTAGTTTTCCATTTGTATTGCTGGCAGGAATCTGACAGACTTGCAGAGATCCAAATAATTTCCAGGCAGATTTGCATGCAGCATTTAATTTAGGATTTTCAGTCAATAGAATGTCAAGATCTGGCTGATGGTCCCTTTAAGTACAATTAGTTCAAACCACGTGCATGTCAACTGGGAATTCTTTATCTTTCATTTCATTTCATGTACTTTTTAATGATCTCAATATTCTCCTATTTTTTTTTTTTTCATATTAGGACTCATGCCTCAGGTGCTGGCTGTGTCAAACATTTTGGCATATATCAGCTTAGATAATTGTATACTAATTATCTGCCCTGCCAGTAAGGTATTGTTTCTTCCTCCAAATTAAAATTGGAGGGGCCAAGAATAAATTACCTTGTTTTTAAGGAACAGAAACTTATGAGACTCTCCTAAAGTTGAAAGGTGTTAAATTTCACAGTTGAATCATTGCTATTGCCTAATGTATTGGTGTCTGACAGTCAGTCAGAAAAAGAAATTTCTATTTTACCCATCAAGAAGCAGAAAAGCAAAAGGGCAAAAGATTATTCTGTAGTCCCTAGGAGGCATAATCCCTTTCTATGTTAATGAGGAAAACTGCCTGACATCCTATGGACTGAGCAAATCCAGAGAAATGATTGAAGGAGTACAGGCATGCAGGAATTACAGCAATTTAATATTTTTTGCCCTGTTCAGTATTTTGTGAGATAACAGAAAAAGATCTTAAGGAAACAACATAGGCTAAGAAAAACAGTAAGAGACACTGAGAAAAGCATAATATTTAGTTCACTTATCGTACAAATTTTTAAATACATTTGTTATTTAAAATATGAAGTGTTGATTTGCTCACTTTAAAAAGTACACCCAATGTACTGTTAAAGTAGAGGAAGAAAATCAGTCATGAGCTGCTCAGTACTTCAGCAGTTACTAAATGGCTGTCTTAGATCTTGAGCTTCCACTTGCAGGAACAATTCAGAATGCAATTTATGGTGTATTGTATTTCAGTAGCACTGCTGCAGTGTGAGCAGACTTTGCCACCCTCACTAGAGAGTGAGCTCTGGAGCTGTATTACACCAGCTAGTAAGTGCAATGCCCACTGACATGACAGAGAACTGCTGCTGAAAACAATCTCACTGCACAAAAAGACAAATGAAAGTGATTTTTACCCCCTTTTTAAAATTCTCTCACTGCTTGAAGATTAATTTTGGATCTGACCTTCAAATGCTTAGATGTCAAAAGCATATGTATTTTAGATTTCATTTGTGCAGAGTAGGGAAGTTGCTCTCAGTATATTTCCACTTGGGTGAGCCTTGCAATTTCCCTGATATCAAATTCTCAAAGGTATTGATTACCACTGGATTTGATCCTTCTCATCTTCTGGGTAAAAATTCAACCTTATTTTTTTTCTAAGGCAATTTCATTTAGCATATGGATAAGTGACATTATTATCAGCAGCTTGTAAGTGCATTTTTATGAGATTACACTCTTGACTATTAGGCAAATACAGATCAACTAAATACTTTTTTTTATTTTATTTCGTATGGCAAAAGTTATAGAAATTATTACCTGTGCAGCAAGACTTAAGATATCCATTTAACACACTTCAGTTTAAATATAGGACAAGAACTCCTACAGATAATAGTTTGTTACACTTGCTTATGGAGCTAATATTAGAGGAAACCTCTCAGGAAAATAAATTCTCTAACTAAACTCTTATGCTTGTTGTTTCTGTGCTGAAGCCATGGATTTTGCAGCTGCATCCACAGCCTGTATCCCTTGTCTGTGTGCCTTATAAAGCACTGCATGTACCCTCTGCATTGATTACCACTGCATGCATTGCTCCCCAGTTTTAGACTCCCATAACAGTTCTTCAAACTCCAGCCTCAAAGAGTCTTAACAATACTGCTTATCTTCTCTGAAATAATGAAAGGAACATTGTTACAAGTACAACTTTTTACCTGGTTTAAAACTTAGGGGGTCTAATATGTAACACTTCCCCTTACAAAAAACATCCACCTTTGCTCATGCTTACTTTGATGGTAGTACACTAATTTTACTATTATTTGCAGAATCCAAATACTGTGACAATAAGTGCTTGTCTATGCTTCCTCACCTGCTAAGGTGTTAATAACCCACTGAGTGTCTCAGTCTAGAGAGGAAGGATTCAGTTGAGGTGGGCACACCTTTGGCACCAATGGCAGTTCTTGCCATTGCTCTCACCCTCCCAGAGCTGCTCAGTGCTTATGTTCTCCATAAAGCCAGGGATTGCAATGTGCATTCTCAGGGAGCTTTCACTGTGATGGAGTCAGTTCTCCAAACACCAGTGAACTTGGAGATTCAAGAAATTATTTAAGACTCCTTTTTTCAAGTTGCTTTATTGCCTTTTCTCTATTTCTTTCTTTTTTTTTTTTTTTTCTTCTCCTTCCATCTTTTATGCTGTGCCTTCAGTGATTTTCGTTAATTTGCACCCCTGAAGTAAGAATCACTGACAGGTTGAACAGAGTATGAGGAGAGGAACTTGGAAGATGTCTTGACTTCCCAGTATTGCAGTGAAGATGACTGCCAAATGCTAGTTCTGTTCTGAGGAGATGTTTGAAAGTTCTTTAATCCCCAAATGAGAGCCGAAGAATGTTAGATAACCTCTAAAATAAAAGTGAAAACTTTTATTTGCAATCAATACATACCTATGAAACAATTTCTCTGTCACCTTATTAAACTTCTGCAACTGATTCCACTCATTAAAAAAAATTACAAGTGTTTCTTCTTTCCCTGATGTCTTCTCCCAGCCCAATTGCTGCATTCTTGATTTGTTGATCTTTTCAAGTCTTTCATTTCTAATGGTCAACAGCATTACTAAAATTTCCTCAAATTTTAACCTTTGGGGTTATTGCTGCACTGTGCCAAAATATCCTTACATTAGATAATATCACTTTGAGCTTTCTTTTGAGAGACTGATAGTGTTGGAAGGGAGGCATTTTATGGGATTAAATAGAAAATCAATAGGATAAACAACCTTTTTGCTACCAAGTTTATTTTTTTCCTGATTGTATCTCTCTTTCTGAGAATTGCCTGTAGCAGAAAATAAGAAGCTCTGAGACTGGTGTTGCAGCTGTAGTCTACAGGTTTTGCTGGGGCAAATTATAAAATAGAATGGAAATCACCATCCTATTCCTAGAGTCTCAAAGTAACCTCCACACTTGGTTCATTCAATTTGTAATTAAATGGTATAAAGTCCAGTCATTAAAAAAATATCAAATAACATATTTTTTAAAATAATTAGACTGAAATTAGTCTGGTTTTAGGTTTTGAATATAAACCATTCTAGATAAATCTGAGCCTCTGGATTATTCATAATTGGCTGTTTTGTGATATAAGTAAGGTGGATGATCTCCTTTCACCACAAGTTAGAGTGGGGAGAATTTTCTCTGAGGCTTTTGGGAGTCACCTTGAGTAGGAAGAAGTAAGCAATAAATCCTCCATTCTCCTTCCCTGTAGAGATACAAGAGCAAATAGTGTGACATTTTTTTAAACCCAGGTTTCTATCAAGTGGGCTTTCTTGGCAGAAATTTAATCCTCCCTTATCAGTATCTCTAAATCCCTAATTATTTTCCTAAAATCTTATTCCAGAACTGTGGGCCTGATTTGTCCTCCAAGGGAACTATTCAGGAATTTCATAACAACTGCAGAACAGCTACAGAATAATAATGGCAATGTCAGCTCCTCCACATAGCCCAGACTGTATGGACTTTTAAAGGCACATTGAAGTGCCTATTTGGATTGGAGAAAACCTATTTGGAAGTGACTGCTTTTCAGCTGAGAGATTCTTTTAATGTTTTCTGAAACTTTTGTTGAAGCTCATAAAGATTTTGGTTTGAAGTTTTAAACTTCATTGTGTGGAGAGGCTCACAGCTGGTCTGTGGGCCAGAGAGGGTTAAGGAATAAGGGTTATTTCTGAAAGGTATTCTATCAAGACTATTGGCCTGAGATCAAGAAGAGAAGAAGGAGAAGAATATAAGCAAGAAGAAACCTGCAGCTGAGAAAAGTATTTTTAGAAAAGTCTTGGGAAAAACAGAGGCATAGATGTTTCACACCAATGAATGTTATGATGATCTATAGTAACCAATGAACAAAATGTAAGCTTTGTGGAGGGTATAAAAGATAGGCAGTTGTTGTAATAAAGGGGATATCAGCCTTCTGAAATGTGGTGTGTCTATTTGTATGTCACACCCACCTCTACAGCGACATCTTCGTTGTTCTCATATTTGGTCCAAAAGTCAAAATAAACCTATGTGAAAACATCAGTAACTCTCATAAGTTATAATAAGTGGTAATGTTCAAGTACAGATTTGTTGTAAGGGTTTTTCTATAATAGTACTTAATTTAATGAAAAAATAAATATAAAAAGAGGGGCTGTTGTGGAAAGTGGTTTACATAGGTGTTAAGTCTGAGCTATTCACATACCCCAGCAATATGCAACTGATCCAATATTTGGGTTCATCCTTTTCTGTAGATGAGTCTTTTTCATGCTACTGAGAGTGATGGTATTATAAGAACAACTCTACAGACCCCATCTGTGGAACTGCATTTTATCCACCAATATTATGTGTGTTTCGAAGAAGAGAAGATTGGAAGTCCTGTGAAAAATCTGTTGAAGACCAAAAACTCAGAATTAATGGGGCAGAAACATAAATCTTGAATATGAAGTCTGAATCTGATATGTGATATAAATGCTGTTTTTATTTAGAGGGTGTGGGTAGACTAAAGATGGCAGAGTGACTTAAAATTGCAGTGTTGAGAAGTCAGAAAGATTTTGGAACCAAAGACTGATCAGGAGTGAATTGGCCAGGTGTGTATTTCCTCTCTACAGCTTTAACCCAGTGATCTCAAAGGGATAAAACCCATCATGAACTTGACAGTTGCTGCAGTAGCTGCTAATTCTTACTGCGAGTTATAGAACCATAGTACTCTGTTTTAAATCAAGGTTTTTCTCAGAGGCCTTCTCAAGGCTCCTTATGAATGGAAATAGGGGGTTGGAGTGTTGTCTTAAGACTTTAATTGTTTTATTGTTTGACTTTTTTCCTGCCATATGCAGAATATTTTTTTCCTGTTTTTCACGCCATGACTGAGTTCTTTTGTTGCTTACAAGTGTTCAGTGCTAGAGAAGCCAAATAATTCAAAATAAATAATTTAGTAAGCAATGCTTGGCTTACTTTATTTGCCCAGTATATAAAAAGCTCTCATACTGTTTATACTTCCTCAATGAAAAATTCTGTAAGATCTGGGCTAAACCAGTGGGTTACTCACAAATTCAACATATTTGTTATGTGTTACTTTGCACTCAAGCTGTTGTAATGGGTCACCTGAGTCACATTGTTCCACTTTTATAGTTTCTGTTACATGATTGGATGTCACAAACTGTATATGTTGCTTTTTCAAAAATGAGTTTTGCTTGGGGACTCATTCTGTTACCCACTCTGAAATCATCTACTCCAAGTGCACTAGTGTGGGGCTGTGCCTGTGCCAGGGACTCCATCAGGGACTCATGACTGATTAGTTCAGGAATGCACTAATACCTAATCAGCCTTCAGCCTAAATCTGGTTCTGATGACTCAGCTGAAGCACCCTGGGGAGATGGCAGGAAGGAACAACTTGAAAGTACTCAGATCCCCAAATCTCCTCATGGCAAAACATCCCCAAGATGTCCCCAGCAGTGCCACTGTCAGGATCACACTGGACCCCAAGGAGCAGTGGGACTTAGGGACCACTTTCCATGGCTGCTCTTTGAATTTGTCTGTTATAGGTGTTTCTTCATAAAAGGAACACAATACCTTGCTTTAGTTTACATTTTGTTCTGAATTTTGGTCAGAAGTTTTTGGTATCCTTTGGTATCCTTTGCAAACCTCCCATGGGTAGACTTGAACTATGGCTTTTTTAAAGTTCTAGAATGCATTTGGGAAGTGTCAGTCTGGCTCATTCAATTAATTAAGCTAAAAAAGTGTTCTGTCTACAAGAGAATATCATGTATTACTTTAAAATCTGTTTCTTATTTTTCATGTCAAATTTTATCATCTTCTTAAAAACTGAACTCTTCCATATCCTCTTATATTTATCATGCAATCTGAACTTACAGCAGGCAACTGCTCTTGGACTTAGTTGAGACATGGACCAAAAAATAATTGATTTCCAAAGTTGAAAATGTTGAATTTTATTTTATATAGTAACTTGTGTAATTAGAATTCAAACCTAATCACTTAATAAAAGTGAATGCTAAAATCTAAGCAGGCAAGGGTCCTATTGGGAAAAAAAGTAAAAAAAAAAAAAAAAAAACTTTTCTGCATGTTTCTTCTAAATCAATACATTGTCAAAACATATTAATAATGTAGTAGCTTAGAGTATGGGTATTCTTCTTCAAGAAAGAATCCATGTATGCCTTCTTTAAAGGTTGTTTCTTCCTGAGCTGGGACAAATCTCTTTTGGATCCTTCTTTTATAAACTGTGTATTGTCTTAATCGGCTGGATGTGGATTCAGGGAACCTAACTTCTGCTTCTTCTCTTTCAGCAGCCTCTCTTCAAATTTCACTGAAATCATTAAAAAACAAGGAAGCAGGCACTTAAAGTCTTTCTACTGATGGGGTTTTTTTTTTTTTTTTTTTTTTTTTTTTTCCCAGTGGGATTTACTGGGTTAGATAGGATTTTGGAGAGAATCAATGCAATATTTTTATAATAGCAGATAATCTTGCTCTTCTGCCTCAGCTCCTCCATTTGTCAAAAAAAAAAAAAAAAAAAAAAAAAAAAAAGATCAAGTTCTCTGTTGCAAAGTGCTTCAGTATATATGAATGAGGGCAGTTACAAGAGTACCAGATATTTTTATTATTTGTTTTAAAAAGAGAGTAAAAAAAAGAATACAATTACTTATAGAAAGATCTTATACAATGCTTCTAGATGTAATCCAGCTAAATCTTTCTGTATGAGTCTTCATATAAAAATATATTTTCTGTTTAAACATGATTGTCCTATTTAGTTTTCTTTTCATCTAGGGATATAATCCCAACATGTTTCCTCCAAATACTACTTAATATTTAGTAATCTCCTTTTCCTTTACATTCTGCATTCTCTGTAATTCTTGCTTAATTATGGATAAATCTTTCATACTTTTTTCACATGCATCTGATATCTACAGGAAAGTTTTTAAGTATTGTTTTCATTTATGAAAAAAACTAAAATTTTTTTGTGTTGTACTTCAGGAAGTGTTATTCCTTTTGGGATGCAGGAGTAATATTCCTTCTGGTTGATACAATGAAGCAGGTGGTCAATTTTCATACTTCTTTAAATATTTGTTGACATGAGGTCTACATCTCTTTTAGTGTTCCATATTTCGTATCTAGAGAAAAAGTTTGTAATCATGCCACCACTGGAAAACAATTTTTTTTTCCTAATTAAAAGTGGATCCTTAAAAAGATCTGAGGAAGTAAAACCACTGCAGTTACTTTGCACAGTTTTAAGCAATGGACCAATATTTGCCTTAAACTGAATTTTTAAAAATGACATTGTGCCAGCTTGTACAATATGTACAACAGACAAGAGAAAGTAACATTATTCATAGTGTGAATCATACACAGGCTTTTTTGAACTTGAAAAGATTAGTATATATTTGATGGATTATTTTTATTTAAATTTGAGATTCATAGATAATATAAATTATGGAATAAATAAACTATTTTTTTCTATTTTTTTGTAGTCACTGAAAATGCATTGTCCAATGATTTACTTTGAAAACATTTACAAATAAGTTGAATTTATCAAAATTCAAAAATTCAGTTCTTAATGCATTAAGGTATGAATATGGAAGATGAATAGACTTGGCAAATTGATAGATTGATTCTTATTAGGTGTGGTCACTTTTGCTTCATACGTGTTTCTGAGAGATCATGCACATTCACTCATTCAGTGCAGGAAGTGTGATGGGTTGTGTTTTTAGTATATTTTTAGTATATTTTCTGAAATATTTATTTGCTGTAATGTTTCCCCAGACTCTACAGTAAATCCAGGTATAACTTCCATTTTTGGTTTGAATTTTTTTTCCTTCCCTGCCTCCCCTTCTCATATTTTTCCACTTTTTCCATGATGGCCTTGTGACCTTCATGCACTTAGTACTCTTCCTCATAAATGATATAAGTACAATCCTATACTTACAGTTGGTTTAGCCAGATACAGATGACTGGATATGTTAGATAGCAAGTGTCTTGCATAGATAACCCCCAAAAAATTTTCACATTAAAATTCCTCAGGGTAAGAATACATACTATTTTTTGCTTTCTGTGAGAACAGGGAGTAAAAAACATTCAGAAAACAGAGCATGAGACCTTTGGAAAAGTTTCAAAAGCAATGGTCCAGGCATTCATGGGAGACACGCTCTATTTTCATTAAAAATCAAGTTACAGAAGTGAAGTTTATATTCTGAACTCCATCCTCTTCAGTTTAGGATTCTTAGTAATTAACACTTAGAGATCTATAGATGCTCTCTGTGCTTTCTCTTGCATCAGTGAAACATGAAAATCATTTCCAGATTCAGGTCTTGGATGGCCTTTCCTCTTGGGGAGTGGATTGTCTCCAGTGATGACAGAGGGAGCCTGAAATTAGCCTGCATCCTAGCATGCTAATTTTATTCCTGCATCAAATTTGCTTTCCAAACTGGGTGTACAGAGAACAGCTCATGTCAAGACTACAGATTTGGTTTATATCTTACACCTTTAATGAACAGGGTGCTGTTCAGCAGGTGAGTCAGCACAGCTGTTCTGCTTTGAGGGCTGAAGCTGCAATCTCACTTGGAGCTACAGGGGGACCTGTAACATGATGCCATTCTGCTCTCATTTGCATTTCTGGTTTTCTGGTTACACATCTGTTCAAACTGGGCTTCTCAAGAGCAGCAGGCTGCTCACTACTGACTGCCAATCATCTACCTGAGAGTGTTACATGTAGGGAAGAGAGATCTGCTTCTAAATCAAATTGTTATTCAAGAATATTTACACACTTTCAGTGTTATTGTCCTTTATTCTGATTCCAACTAGAACTCATTTAAATGAATAAATAACAGAGAAACTGAGCATATAGGTGTAAGTCATTAAATGCTTGAAAGTATGAATTTGACAGTGCTGTGTTCTGTGGAAGTATCTGATTTGATTAGAACATCAAAGTTATTATGCATAAAAGGCATCTTGAAATTGCCTTCTGTGAGATTTAATTTGTTAAAGGCACAGTATGGAATGCTGGGTCCTTTGGGAATGATAGAATGTTGTTGGTTCCCAAAGTTTTTGCTTCCAAAAGCTAAAACACAGATTGGCTTGTTTGGCCATTTAGAGGCAGGACAAGGACTTTGACAAACTAATGGTACAAGCAAAGTGGAACAGCTGTAAAATATGAACAATGCAATGAAATTTTTCTGCTCTTTATTTGGGCTTAAAACCAGCATATATCTATATGTTTCACTGGTATTGAACTCCTTTTCAAGAGTAAATTAGATGCAAGGAAGATAAACTTAGCATACATTGCTCTTATTTGTTTTAGCTGAAACCCACACAGAATTCCACTATGATACATTCCAAAGACTTGAAATACATTTTTGAGTGCTTTCCCCCTCTGAATGCACAAAACCACTTTATCAGCACTTTCTGGCCATGCATAAAACATTGGCATGAAAACACAATAGGATATCTATTGTAACCCTTATTGTAGCCAAGAAATATCTTTGTACCACAAAGGATCAAAAATCAAATAAACCAACCAATACTCCTTTTTTTGTTGCCAGAATTCAATTCTGTAAAGGAAACCTTGATCTATCTGGCTGAATTCAATCTGGGCTGGGAACAATAGAATGGTGCAGACCTTACCTGCACTAAACATGTTCTTATAGTTCTGGAAAGCTGTTTTATTCACTATAAATGTACAAAAACCTGGTTCAAGTTGAATAGCAAATGTGTGATGTATAGAAAGAGAAAAGCTACACTAGTTGGAAGTGATCCTCTGAATTAGAGATGATGGTTTTGATTTTACAAGTTCATTAAACATTTACTGGAGAACAGAAAAAAAATCTTACGAAGATCCATCTTCTTTTCCTTTTCCCATACATTTTATTCCCGTGTGTGATGGCTGAATTTTTAACTCTGGACTTGTCCTAGTTAAGTAGCTAAAAAAGATATAATTTGACAAGATTCTGATATTTTTTAATATCCTATTAAAACACTGGATGCCAATATAAATACTCTGGGAATTATAGATTACAAACAGCTGCAGATAAGAGCAGAGTAGTATTACTGAAAATTAGTATGATTAAATTCCAAAAACGTGAAACCTTCCCAACCTACTCTGTCACACCACTTAAAAAAAAAACAAACAAAAAACAAACAAACAAAAAAAACCCTCTTGAATATTTACAGACATATTTAAAAAAAACCTGACAAACAAGAAAACAAAAATCCTTCACCCTAGCAGTAATACATATTTGCAGAAAGTCTGTGAAGTTGAATTATCCTTATAAACTTTATTGGGGAAACAAAAAAAAAAATGAAAATTATTTCTGTGCTTTTAATAATTATTTTGTGTTAGTTTTTACATTATACAGAGTTGTTGGGTTTTTGGTTTTTTTTGAATAGCCAAAAAATTTCTGAAAGAGAAAGCTGATTCAAGGCTAAGCCTGGAAGTCAGACAGAGTTAAATCCAGGAAGTTCATTAATAGATTCTAACATTTTTTTAGGTTCCTCAAATTTGAAATAATGCTAATCTAAAATATTTTTCTGCTGTGCTTTTCTATAATTGTGACTAAGCTTTTCAGAGCTGTCTGCATGACATTCAATGAGTTCTTTGATTTAAAAAGTCCCACAGAGCAGCAGAGCTCAAAAATGGAGCACAACTAAATATTCTACATTTTTGGGTGAGTAGTATTATACAATTGCAAAGTGTTCATTGATTCACATTATGCCTTCTCCACAAGGATACAGATTGCCACAACAGAAGAAAGTCTCAATTTTTGGCCTTCTGACATAATAAACCTTAATTCTTTATAGTCTGACCTCTAAAATATAATCTATCTTTAAATAAAAGTTACATTTAATATTTTATTGCTTGGTTGGAAATACTTAATTTTGACATATTTTGTTCTGTTATGGCTGCAAGGGCTTAAAATTATATTTTTAAGCTTTGGGGACAGTAGTTATGCAGAACTTTTTTGTTATTGCATTTCCTAGCACTTGAAAAAATGTGTTGAGACTTCAGAAATGTCTGTCCTGTGGGACTGAACTTACTAAAGAGCAGCAAGTCACTTAATAGAAAATGTCTGCTAGTCCCTGAGGATCTTTTTCTATTACCTACCTCTAAATGAATGACTAACATAATGGGTTAGGCTGTTCACCCTTGGTACATGACTGGAAGACTTTATGAACTAGGAGAAATGTTATTTTGATTTCACTGGTGTCCTTCCCTATCACTGCTGTTGAATTCACTGGTGGAGAATTCTCTGAATTGTGAGAAGCTACCAGTGTTGTTCTGATTCTCTTTTTGCTTAACCTTCCTGTGTCCCCTGCATAATTCTGTCTTTTCCCAGCATCAAATTTGTGACAAGATCAAAAATGGATCTAGTCAGATAGCAAAGGTGTTATCAGCTAAAGTGTACAACTAGAATTTTAACAAGAAAATTCAAAAGAAAAATTCTAAACATGTATGTGCATAAATGAAGATAAATGTATTGGGTTGTCTTAAGGTTTATACCATATGACTGAATTCATTGATCTTTGTGAGGCTTCTCCATACTGACTTTGAAAAACTTACCATGCAAACATTGTGTATGGAGAATACCTTTCAGAGAGACCTGCAAGGATGCATTTGAATATATCCAACCATCTTTTTATTTACATGTTCCATTTAAAGCTGCAAATTACCATTCAAAGACTGAGATTTTGACTTAATTATTATGATCTCAAATGCTTAATTATGATTAAGTACTTTAAATTAAAGTTCTAAAACAGCAATACATGTATTTAAAATGATATACAGATTCCAGTATTGTGCTTCTGCTGAGAATTGTTTGCCACAGAACCTGGGGATTACATACAGTTTGGGGTAGCTCTTTGCTCTGATCTCAACTGCATCATTCTGGTGCAGGTTAGAGTAACCTCTTGTCCCACTTGCAACAATTTGTAGTGTGTTCTCTCTAGTAATTTCTGAAGTAACATACCTGAAACCTTTTTCACAACAATTTATATGCTGAGCCAAGGCTGGTAGAAGCCTGTTATGGTCAATTCTGTATCAAAAGAGTTTTTTGGCCATCTAGAGAATTGTCTAGCTAGCCACATCTGACTGCAATTTTTCTGCTCATTTTCTGAGAGTATAAACTGATAACAGTATGAATTACTCCACTTTATTTTCTGTTTCTCAAACCTGTGGAAAATATCAGGTTTGCAATGCATCACAATCTTTTTTTCTCACTCTAGCATGGCACTGACAGGGGTCAGATGCACTGTAATGAACCAGTGTCTAAACAGAATTTATAAAGGTGAGAGAATTGCTTAATATATATAAGAAAGTAAATGCCAGTGGATATTTTGGTAATGAGCAGTTTCTCTGAGAATTGCCTACCTTTTAATTAATTGGTCTACAAGCTGTATGATAATCCACCTTAACAGGTGTAGTGTGTGCTGTGGAGCTGCTCTTCACAGCCTCTAAACAAAGTCTGAGGGGAAATGAATCAGATTAGCTGAAAAATCTGCTCTAGTCACTAAACAAACACTCTGCAATTAGAGGTTCACGTGTTGATTTTAGAAAGACACTAGACAGGTGAAGTGACATTCAAACTGTACAACAGAGAGAAATGCAGATGTCATCTTTAGAAGCAAGAAAAATGATAGTCCAGGAGTTGCAGAGGAACTTTACACTAAGCTGCTACTGCTGAAGAAAGATGAGTAAATAGTGAACTCAGTAAATTGCAGGCAGTGTGAGTTGTGCTTCACAAAGAGGGAACAAAGAGAGGATCAAATGGCACAGGGCTCTGCAAGATTAGAACAGTTAAAATTGTTCTCTTTCTTCTCACAGCTTCATGCAGCACTGAGCAAGATCTGGGCAGTTCCTCCTGGGGAGAGTCTCTTTTGAGACAGTGCTTTCATTATCAAATACTGGGGGGGTTGTTGTTCTTTAAAATGACTACACAAGAACCAGCAGAAAGCTTGAATGTACACATGCATGCATTCTAACAGCACTGCTGGTAATTACAAGATATTAGTTTAAAACAGAGAGGGGCAGCACTAAAATAATGCAGCTTTTGTTTTCACCTGATTTTTTTTTTTCTTTTAAATCTTCCCCATCAAAAGTATTGTTGACAATACTAAAACTACATTTTTTTTTATTTAAGAAAAACAGGATTTGAGAAAAACACAAGCCTTCTAGTTCTTTTATCCAGTTTTTAAAATATATTTTAGGTCTAATTGTTGGTTTACCATCACTCATTTTATTGAAAACTGACAGATATTATTGTAGCTCAATGCTCAGTGTACCAGAAACTATGAAATTGAATCTCCTTGCAAGAAGAGCACATTCTTATGATTTTAAAGTCACAGCTCTATCTTCAGAAGAGCATAGGCATACAGAGCTGTCTCACTGCAGCTTTATTGAACAGCATAACTGATTTCCATAATGGAAATGCTGAATTAAAATGTGTTGGCTTTTAGTTCCAAATTATTAGATATTTCAGAATGTAATTTACTCATCAGATGCTTGAGTTTTCTGTCTTGAAAAAGCAGCATTTCCAGAGAGCAAATGCTGTTCATGAAAACCTCACCTTATTGAGAACCTGGTATGTTTAAGTTTCATTAAGAAAAAAAAAAAAACCTCATTGTACATATCCTAGCACCAGGAAATCCTGGTATGACACTGAGAATCCTAATTAGAATTCTTCTTCCAGTTGAAGAACATAATGGAAAACAGGTAACAAGAATTCCTCTTTTTCATGTCACTGTCCCTCCTTTCAGATTGTTTTCAGTTTTAAGTGCATAAAAGAAATACCAGTAGGTGAGTTATGCTAGAGAACTGGAACTATCAGCTAATAAAACCCTATGACTTGCATAAGTGTGACACACTTCCTTTACTAAGTCCAAAAGTGCAATTTCACTCAAATTTGCAAAGCTATAAAAGGAACCAATACAGGCCAATAAAGACCAGCACTTGCACTATCAACATATTATTTTAAATACTTGACTATGATCAGTAGGAACTATAGTTGATCAACTGAAAATAATGTACTTTTATTTGCATGCTTAAATATCATCATTGAAAGAACTTGAATTTACAGGCAGGCTTTCAGTGTAATTCTCAGATGTGCTTATGTGGCACAGATGCTTATCTGCATCTTTAAACACCTAATACTTGTAAAAATATGAATGTGTCTTTATTATGTAACTTCAGGGATCTTAGCAATTCTCTAGGAGAAAATCTTTGCTCTTTCTGCAAAAAAGAAAGAGAAGTGGCAGCTTGATTACTTGTATTGCCTCTCCCCTGTAGTTCATCTTCTTAACCTGCACATCTTTGAACACAAATTATTTTGGTTATTTAACATATAACAGGTTCCTGTGCTAACAGAAAAACACAAAGTTGGACCATGGTGCTCCATGGAATCAGCAAATGACTGTGCAGATGTGGACACATAGTTTATTAAATTCAGTATTAAAGGCAGAAAGAATACAGAGCACCTTACTGAGGTACTCAGTTTCAAGAAATAAGACATTTCTTTAAGGTTCTGGAATTGCTCTGACTCACTAGGTAGCACAGAGCATGTTTGAGTGAAGTGGTACAAGAGAGAGCTGCAGAATGACTTGACAAAATAAAGGGATTGTTAAGGTACTTTTGAGCCTTGTCCCATCAGACCATTAAAACCACTGAAGTGGATCAAATGGTTGCATAAAACAGTAGAACTAATGGAGTGATTTTATTTGTACTAGAGCAAGTCCACTACTGCATGCCCTTTGATTGCTTCTAAGTATCTGTATAACTTTATAAGAAAAGACATTTTCTAGCCCTAAAAAAGTCAAGTGCATGTTTCTTTTTTCCACATTTTATATCCAGGTTAATTCCTGTTATGCTTCATTTTATCTTTTGAAAAAATTGAAAGAGTCCTGTACCTAAATTTTCTTAGTTCTAGTGGGTAGGGAAGCAATATTTGCAAAGGCAGCCCAGGGAATTTTATTTTCATTTTCCAGAAGTAGGCATGGGCATGGCACCCAAGAGAGAATTGTGTGTATTTATGAAACAAGTAGCACATTGGACCTTGGCACAATAATAAGCAGTTGCCAGAAGGATGCTAACACAAGTAAGGGCACTCGTGCAATGCTGGAGATATCCTTGGAGCCCTGAACATTTTCAGCAAGGTCAGCTGTGCACTCTCCACTGCTGGACTCTGCTCCTGATGCTGGTTATAGCAGGAGCAGGCTCCCTCCTGGGGAAATAGCTGTAATCCATTTATGTGAGCAGTGCAAAGTGCCTTTTCTTTTCTGAAAGTACTGCCTAGAATGCCTCCCAGCACTCAGAGCTCTAGACTGAGGCCAGCACCCTATAATTTTCCTTGAAAGAGATGATGCCAGCTGCTTTACCTCACCATAGTCACACTGTGTAAGTCAGCTTTACACCTTGCACATGGTGTAATACTCATCACTTCAAACAACTTTAACTCTATGAATATTTAGATCTTGATCCTCTTTCCATTGAAGTTACTTGAAATTTTGGTCACTGGAGCAGGTGTGGTTCTTAAAAGGGCATGGTCAGGCTTCAGAGAGTTGGAATTTACCTCGTAAAGACAAATTCTCAGTCCTAGCCCTGAATCTCTGGCTGCTCACAGTGGATGCTTCCTGCTTATCAGTCTGTCAGGAGCTGCTTTTTTCAGGATATTCCCTAGACAATGTCTGATCTCTTGAGGGATAATGATGCACACAAACATTCTCCAATTTGTAAGTTAGAAACAAATTTGAGTTAATGGAAAGAGAGAGAATTTAGTATCCAGAATCCAAGATGATAAATGAACAAATATTTATTGCAGAGAAAAACACTGGGCAGTTTCCATACTGATTTTCATGTAGGTCAATGTAGTTTATCTATCTATCTATCTATCTATCTATCTATCTATCTATCTAATCTATCTATCAGTCTGTCTCTATCTATCTATATCTATATATCTATATCTATATATCTATATTTATATCTATACCTATATCATCTATATCTAATCTATCTCTCTATCTCTATCTATATCATCTATATCTATATTATATCTATCTGATGTTTATAAATAAAAAAATTTTCTCTTTCTTTCACTTGTTATTTCTTTTAATTCATTCTTGTTTTTTAGGATAGTAGTAGGTTTGGTTGTTCTTTCAAAGTGAACTTTTCATGTCAATGCCTGTTGGAACAGTGTTCAGATTTTTTGTGAGATTGAGGGATATTGCTGCTTTATTCTGCAATATTAAATTATTTTGGGGACATAAGCTATTTTTTATCACAAGTTTTTGGGAAATAAAACTGTAGATGGATGAGTTTTCTTTAGCTTATTATAAAAATTTCCATGCTAGAGGCCTTAAATATATTAACACATAAATTTTAAGGGAAGAATTTTTATTAATTTTAGTAAAGTGATTAAAAAACTATTTTAAACATTCATGGAAAGGAAGCTAATAAGGATATCTCATTAGAATGAGAAATGTAACTTTTGGCTGGGAAAGGATACCTTATATATATACATACCCTGGAGTTTTGAAGCTTAATTTGGGCCATAAGCATAGTTCTGAATTTTGATATATGAAATACCAGGCTTATTCATGTCTAACAGCATGCACTGAGAAAAGCTTTATTTGTTGAACTCCCTTCCAAACGTGCTGTAGAAAAAGTTTGCCTACAAGCTGAGCATGCGGATCTCAGTACAGATGACAAATACTTCTTAAAGCAAAATTAATCACCTGAAATATGAGAGACATTTGCTTCTGTCCTTCAAGTCCCTGGCCTGTAATGGACTGCATTGGAAATCACTCAGACAGCAGTCTTGGACTGAGAGGGAATTTGTGTGAACTGTACTGTGCAAATCTATTTCAACATCCACCATTTAAAGGACAGGCTCACATTTAAGTTGCATCCAGCTGCTCTTGTGTTAAATAGTGACCAGATCATAAAGTGATTTTAGAAAGCAGAGTTGCTAAAAGCAACCAACCAGTGTCAAACATATGAAGAACTACAGCTTTTTGTCACAAGACTAGCTTCCAATATTTATATTCTTTATTTGACTCAGTGTAATTTGCACATATCACTAGAGGAGAGGTTATTCTCAAAATAAATTGTTTCTTCTTTGTGTTTAAGTACATTAGTGATGTTTGACTAGACATCAAAGCTTGGACAATGTGTTCTCTTATGCTGTGAGCTTGGCAACATTTCCATCAGACTGGCATTTTGGCTTATTTAATTATTTTAAAAAGAAAAGCAGAAGAAAATTTTTAGCCTTTAAAATACAAATTTTAAAAACATTCTGAAATTTACAGAAGGCCATCAAACCTTGCACCTGCTCTGTTGATTTCTGCTGACCCCTTTTGACAGAGCAAAACACCCTTAGGTTGCTAAGTATGTAGAACAGTAAATAATTTAAGTTCTCAAGTTTACTAGTCTAAAAAGAGCCAACACCTGCACTTTTTTTTTTTTTTCTGGAAAGAAATTAAAGCAGCAAATGTTTAACATAACTGACAGTAATTATAAAGAAAGGAACATAATTTTCTTGCTAGAAGGTAGGATGCCCTCTCCATGTTGCTGTGTATTGGCAAAGCTTTACCAACTTGGATAGTGCTCTGCCAGTTTTTTGTCTCACCATCTGAGAAGCTGCCTTGGCAATGCAATACAATGGATCATCAATTCAAGGCTCTCCCATCAACAAAGGAATTTCTTAAAATGCCTAAATACACAGAAAACTTCCTGCTATATACACCTCACTAGTTTGTATTTAGGTTCACATTCAGGGCTGTCAATTTTATTCCCTCCTCTGGCAGTTATTGCTATGAACTGGAAAAGGCCTTGTCTGTGTCACCATGAAAACCCAAATCAGTTGTTAAACCAGCAGACTATGACCACTGCACAACTTGTCTAAAGAAATTACATCAATTCACAAACCAACTGTGAAAGCAGTAGTTATGCATTTACCAATGTCATCATCTAATTCTTCAGGACAAAGCATTTTTTTTTCTTCATATTATCATGTGGTTTGCTTTTCCTCCAAATATGTAAAAATGAGTGATTAGGTAGAGAGCAGAACTACTCAGAGGTAATGGTTTCTAGGCAGTAGAATATAGCTTAAGCACCATGTTTACTTCTTGAATCACAGATTTCATATATAAAGATGTTATTCCTTTATTTTATTCTATTTCAGGCACAAAAAGTAGAAATACAGAATTTGAAGTTGTGTGTGACAGTTCACAGATGCAGATGGTTTGTAACTAATTTTAGGGCGTGTTTTCCATTCAGATGAACAGATTCTAATGTTAGAATTTTCATGATACATGAAGATATAGATAGAGTTGTCTTGAGAATCAAAAGTTATTTATAAAGTTGTAGGTCTGTTTTGGATGGAGAACTGCAGAAACACTCTTTTCTCCATGCTGGTGCCAACACACTAGGAAAAAAAGATGTTTCAGTACCAATGCCACCAATCTGTGTGTTGTTGAACACCTGTTTTTACATGGTCTATTTGAAGATTAATTGCATATTTTGCAATGAAAGCTTCTAGTTGGGAAAACCCGGTCCCAAATGCTGCTTTTCCAGATCATTACACATAATGTAACCACATATACAACAAATTGATTATTGAGTAACTGCATTTAAATACTGCCACTTCCAAGAAAAAAACAAAATATTGCTATAAGTATTCTGCACTCACTGTCATGGCTTCAGTTGACTGTTAAGTGTTTCTTTAATCTGCCCTCCATTAGAGCTGATGTACAAATTTTAAGAAAGATATAATGTAAGATAAACACAAACTCTATTAACAACTCCAGGACATTTTACACAAAAAATGCCAACATCGGGGAGGAAAACCAGGAAAATTACTAATTTGAATTTTTGCACTTTGCAGATGCATCACTTGTGTGTGATATCTTGGTTGCAGTATTCATCATTACTCAGAAAGATTTTTCAGTGCCAGAAGTTTGAGAACGTGATGGGACTGACAGAGACAAGAATTGAAGGTATGTTTGATCAGAGCAATTGTAATGATTTCAGAGCTTACAGAGAAAATGTAATTAATTTCTTGGCTTTGTCCTCCAAACTTTTTCCCACATGAAAACCTTTGCAGCCTCAACCAGCTCCAAAACCAGGAAATTTCTGTGCACACACAAAAAGTCCTAATGAGAGCAGCCTGGAAGGACACAATCTCCATCTGCATGCTGTAAACCACAGCTTTGCAAAGCAGGCCTGCACCAAAACAGCAAAGAGCACTTCAAGCATTTTTATTTGTGCACACTTAAGTGAAACTTTTATTTTTTATTTGCCTTTGTATCTAGTCCAAGCACAAAAGATGCAAGCTTATATTACCTGCAATGTACTGTATTAGTGTGATCACAGTGCTAGTAATGACCAATTTTCTCTTGCAAAACTACTTCTACAAGTTGTTTGCCAAAAATGTTGAAATTTGGCCAAATCTTTTGATCAAGATTGTTTAAAATCTATGTTGCATTACCATACCAGCTTAGACTAACACCACTATGTACAGTAATACTCAGTGGTTTTCTTTATGTAATGACATATATATTAAACTTCTTTAATAAATCAGTTTTTGTCCTCTACCTTTAATAAAGACATGCAAATACTGCAGACCCTTGTTTGTGCTCTTCTTCTCAGGGTTCAGGTCTGGATATTTATACAGTGTTGCACATCTCCAGTGGAACACTTTATCAGCACCCAGAACTCAGTCGAATGGACTCTCATTTTAAAAGATACATATTTAGGTAAAACAACAGGTCCAGCAGAGCCTGTTTTTACTGTGGGTTAAGCTTGGCCATACCACCCTGAGACTGGCAAGCTAGTTCAGCTGTAGAGCATAAAACTGTTTATACCATCAGAGGAGTGGGTTGGGTTCAGCATTGGGTGCCACATAAATGATGGGGTGACTCCCAGCTGCTCACCCAGACACTCCTTCACTCCCTTCTCCCAGTGTGATGGGGGAAGATAGGAAGGTGAAAAAGCTGTGAGTGGAGTTCACTTACCAGCTGCTATCACAGGGAATTACGCTGTGTTTGGGAAAAGCCAATTTAGTTTATAATAGAGTCAGATGGCACAAAACAAAGAGAAGAGCAAAAACACTTTTTCCAACCCTTTTTCCCAGGCTCAACTTCACTCTATTCCCTGTGGCCATACCTGCATGTGGATGCCTGAGACATACATTGGAATTGTCTATAAAGTTAAAAAACTGTTTCTGTGACAATGTGGCAGCATCAGGAAGAAAGAGATCAAAGTCTTAGGTTACCCTGGTTTCATCTGCGAGTTATTAAGTCTGTTTCATTTTCATAGCTTTGTGACAAAGTAAAGCACAAGTGTGGTTTTGAATTCCAGCATTATCTTTATACCTCTGTATTGGGTTTCGTGCTGTAAACTCCTTTTATGAGCATTTTAGGAAACTCACTGCGTCTAAAGAGTGAAGAAACCTTTGCTACTTTCACATCATAACATTAATCCAGGCTGGATACTTTCTAAAAATTCTTCCCTTGTATGTCTTCCTGACTCCAAGATTTTCAGTCATTTATATTAAACTTTGATGTGGAGCTCTGTGCCAAACCAGCACTGCAGTATTAAATGGTGAGTTTGAGAGATTATCATCTTGATTACTACATGAGATTGCATTTAAAGTCAACTTTAGCTGCTAGCTGCTTTTTCTTATCAAATGGAAACATGGCATTCCAGAGGCTCTAATTCCAAATATTGCAGTTGTCTGAAATTTGCAGTTTCATGTGAGATAATTGCAAAGCACTCTTATAATTTCTACTAGTAGTATGCTACTTCCAATAATAACATACTAGAATAATTGTAGCAGAAATAATAGAATCAAATAGGCAAATAAATAGTATTTCACTGGTGTTTTAGATGTGTAGTTTCGAACTAGACTACGTAGAGTCTAGGGGTTTTTCCCCCAGTAAGGCAACTAGAACAGTAAATCTGATTGATAATGTAATTTCAAATTGTATCACTTGTATCTTAATATTTCATAGGTGGATACAGCTGTTATCCTACCTTGGCAGACACAACACCTTTAACTTCTGGAGACTTATAGAGTACGACCCAATATGAACATTTTATCAGTCTAAATCAAACTTCTTTCTTTTCTATTTTAAATGTTACTAGTGCATTGATTGTTATGCCCCTGAAATGCACTGTAAAATGGACTGTAATACCACCAAAATGAGAGAGAACATTTGTAAAAGCTTCAACTTGCTACTGTGTTTGTGAAGTACTTCAAAGTAAATGCATGTGCCACAGTAAAGCATCAGTTTAACTGACTTGTACAATAAATTTAAATTTATGGTAGAAGTTATTTTTCCCAGTCTCTAACCTATTTTATGTAAAGAAGGTCCTTAGTTCATTCAAATTTGACAAAATAGGATAGTGTTTAAACACATTTTTTTTTCATTATTGTTAGTCAGCATTAGTACCAATTTCTGTTTTAGAATCTGGAGTCAATCTAAAGGACACATCCTGCCAAAAGGAAATCTTAGAATATGCTTTAAAACAGCTTTAAATCTTATTTTCAGAATTCTTTTCTTTGCTCATAATGTGCTAAATGCTTTATAATTAAGGCATATTTAGTGGTTCTATAGTTACCATTCACCCACTCCTTTCCTCAAAATACCAAAACCAAGGAGCAGCTGCCATTGAAAGAATGGGGTCCCATTCTTTCCTTAATGGATCGTGACTTTTTTTAACTTTATCCGTTGTGGAATGAATTCCAACTTTTCTTTTAAAGAAAACAAACAAAACCCCCTACTGCAATTGCTAAAACTTCTTTCATACACAAGCCTTACATCAGCAACTTCTTCAGAGGTGGCAGTTGCCTTAATGTAATGAGACACTTTCTGCATTCTTCTACTCTAAGTGGCATTTGAATTGCTGGGATATTGGCAAGCCTGTCCAGTAGACATCCAGCTTCTCTTCCTCTGGTTCTAGTTCACTTCACTTATGCTGAGTCTTCTGTTTTCTCTTGTCATCTGAAAATCTCCTATTCAATGAAAACCTCCTTTTGAGACTAATTAAAAACAAACTAGATATTTTCTTTGAAGCAAACATGCTATAAAGAATTGCACTGTCTCATTAGTAATAAAGAGATGTCTGCCTTGCCAACTGAGGTTTTTGCATCTGATTTTAGTGTAGTTATGATATTTAACAACTGTATATATTGAAGATTGTTTTTTTTTAATATTCTCCATGCTACTTCTCTTTGCATACACCATTCCATACCCATAATTACTGCTGTTTTGGTAAGGGGATGAACAAGTGCTTGACAAGCGCTGAAATGAACCCATTCTCTTTTCTTACAGTAATTTAATATACACAAATAGGGTAACAACATGAGTTCTTGTTGATGCCATGATGCTGGGTGCTATAGATGCACAGTACTTGCAGGTAGTTACTGTCTAGATGTGGTAAAGAGCCATAGACTTCTTTGCCTTGTGTCCAAATCCTTCATTTTACTTTTCATTTTCTGTTTTTATGTGGGGTTTTTTTGGTTTGGTTTGGTTTATTTTGGTTTGGTTTGGGTTTTTGTGGTTGCTTTTTGTTTTTGTTGTTTGCCTTTTTTTTTTTTTTTTTTTTTTTTTTTTTATAGGGAGGCTCGTTTTGCACTAACCTGTGACAAAAGAAAAAATGGCAATGATTGATGTCACTCAAGACTATACAGGCAGACTGCTCAGCTTTCTTGTATTGCAAACCAACCTGCTTTATTTCCATTATCTCTACTCCAAGGGTGCAACTCTTTGTAAGAGTGAGGCCAGAGGAGAGCTAGTATGTGTGGAGGGCTTCAGGAAACAAGTCACCATAATCTTTTGTTCATTACAGTCTTTCTAGTTGCACAATTTCCAGTGCATTTCTTTCTGCTGGCCATTAGTCTAAAATTACTTGTTCCTTTTGACAACATGCCACTTGGTTTTGCTTCTTGTGATTGTAAAACACTTCTTAGAGCCATTCTGAAAAAGAATTTTATCAATTCTCTGTTTCAGCTGCTGACATGTTACTGCTGTGTGCCAGCTAGTATTTTTTAGCAGTGGGAAATCTACATGAGGGAAAGAGGGATTCATATTTAGCAAAAAGTAAAATAAGTAAAAAATGTCAGTTTTTGAGGGAGGATAAACTTTTGAAGCCATATAAAGCCTATTCTGATTTGCAGGTTTCCTGAATTACTGTTCAGAGAGTGAACAATGAAGTGGCATATTTTACTCTAAATTATTCATCATAGTTGAAATGAAAATGCACTGCAAAAAGCTTGAGAGACACTAAGCAATAAGATTTAGTCAATAACAGTTGGGTGATAAACTTGGAGAAATCCTTAAGAAACACCAAAATGGGCTGTAAATTCCTGTTACCAGACAAAACAAAGATCCCCATGCTGCAGGGCTGAACATGCTGGAGCAGCACTGAAAATACAAGAATATTAGACATTACCAGCTAAGTATATAGAAATAGGAAAATTATTTATGCCACTTTTCTTATAGACAAGGAAAAAGCTTATATGTAATTATGTCAGATCATCTCCAAATTTAGCAAATACATTTTATAATGCTACTATCTGGAGTTTTTTGATATTTTTCACATGAAAGCCTGAGCTAACTTTTCTGTATTGGAATACTCTCCTGTTATCTCTCCTTTCCTCATCAGTTCTTCAAATTTTTGCTGTAAACATGTGCCTTCTGCCGTTTTATTTGTAAAGTCTTTAAGTTTGCAATCTACTTGGGACAATAGTTTTTATATGAGGGGCTGTTTGACACAGTGTGGCATTTTATGCCAGATGGCATTATTCAGTCTTTGCCTTAATACTGACAGCCTTCTGCAGGCAAAGATGTATTTAAGATGGAATTTTTTTTTTTACATACTGAATAGAAGACTATGATTGAGCAAGTTTAACTCATACAGGTAGACAAATTTTCTGCTTGTGGTATTTTATGCACATTGGTATTTCCACTGGAGTTTACATGTAAATACCTTTATCTGCTTCTTATCTCTAATACAAAAGGAGTTCATCTGGCATGCTTTAATTTGATGCATCATCACAATTAAAAATCTTGACAAGTTTATAAATCTGGCAAAGCACCACTCTTCAGGTTTGGAAAATAATATTTTCCTCTTAACTTTTTGTTTTTAACCCATTAACCAATCTCTCTCGATGTTACAAACTAATCTAATCTATGATAAGTGGTACAGGTGACATTCTTGAAGGAAGAAATGTGCTGCTGTAATAAATGAACATTTACCTGGGTTAATGTTGCTGGTAACAGAATTCTGCAGTGATTACCATAACAGTAAACCTGGATGCATGTTCTTCCTAAGCACCAGATTTGTGTCAGGGGAATGTGTGGATGTGTTTGTCATTCACCCAAAGATTCAGACTGCTTGCACTGATTGACTGTAAGATGCTGTGACTAATGAATTCAGGTACAGAGGTGTTGGTGCTAGGGTGGAAAGGGAGTGACATGTCATGGCAATTCAAGAAGTGCACTTACATCACCAGTGTTCTCTGCATTTAACAGGGGAGACCAACTCCTTTTCTTCCAGCTGCTGTCAAACACTGAATATTAACTTTATCTTTCCAGATTATTAATTCTCACTGTAGGGGTGGGCACAACATACAAAAGGGCACACTACACTTCAGTTTACACTTTATTCATTGGCTACAATAGATCAACACAATGTTCATTGGTGTAAAACCGTCTATGCCTCTGTTTTCCACAAAACTTTTCTAAAAATACTTTTCCCAGCTCAGGTTTTCTTTCCGCTTATCTCCTTCTCCTTCTTCTCTTCTTGGTCTCCATGCCAACAGCCTTGGTCAGAGAATACTTCTCAAAACAAACCTCATTCATTAACCCTCTCTAGCCCACAGACCAGCTGTGGGTCCTACCACAATTAATATTGTGGATCTGCACAGGTGTTTGTGGGGGATGCTCTTGCAGCCCTGTGTTGTGCTACAGGGGGAGATAAACCTTCCAGTTCTGCAGCTTTTAATTGCTGTGTCCAGCCTTGCAGCTTCCTGAGCTCTAGGTCTTTGAATCTGCCTTTCAGTTCAGCCTAAGGAGTTGTTGCATATTATGTACTAATGCTGAATAAATAAGAAGCATTTTTGCTGTATCTGCTTGCATTCTACTTCCCATTTTTGTTTCTTCCTCTTCTGAGTTTTCTAGAAAAGCAGAAAAGAGGGTTTATCTTTCCCCCCAGTGAATGAAGATGCATCCCTACAGCAATGTAGTGCATAATTAAGGTCAGAGTTGAGTCTTGAAACCTCTTCCTCTCTTGCCCTCAGTCTGGAGACCCCATTAATGAATGCTGTATTTATACAAGTCAGAGGAAGGTGAGGAGGGAGCTCCTGTTGCACATGGATGAGGTTCCCCCTCAGCCATTCCTCTGGAGGATGAACAGACCCATCTTGGAGCTGGGGTGGGCTGGGCTTGCAGTGACTCTTGACCAGGACACCCATGACCCCAACACATTCAGAGCATGTCACAGATGTAAAAATGGGTGCAGGTAGGAACAGAACTTGCCAAGTGCTGGACATGAGGTTGTTTTGGAAGTACTTCCAAGACTAGCACTGGACTTTGAAGGAGTGCCTAAAAATCAAGTGAAATAGCATGTTCACCAGCTGGCAGTCATTGATTTTTGAATTGAACAAGGCTGAAAAAAGACAGTTTGCAGCAAACACTTGGCCACATTGTGCTGAGCTGAATGGCAAGTAGGTGGCAGCAGGACATACTGAAAGCAACGTGCCTGAAGGTGCTGGGACTTGGCTGGGTACCCCTTGTATAAATAGCCCTGTTGAGTGACAGGCCACAAGAGAACATCCTTGTGTTAGTGAGCTTCCAAGAGTTCATTACTTTTTAATGACTCAAATTAAAAAAATGATTGTAGAAGTTAACATTTGTAGCTTTTCTATGGTGCAGTAGCTAGTAGAAAAGCCCCCATGGGGCTAAAATTCCAGGGGGGTCATCTGTCAATTTTTCTTGACAAATACTAGAGTTTAAAAAATGATCCACAGTGGACTAAAAAAAAAAGTAGAGGCAAAGGAAGTGGAACTATACAGGTTTTTCTAATCATGTGCACTATGGGGCCTATTGCTAACCTTTTGGACTTTAGCTGTGCCTACACTAAAGAGTCTGATTACTTCAGTTGGAGATTGGAGTCAAACAGTGCTGCTTTTCCATGGGCTGCACAAATGCACAGAGTCCAGTCAATGTTTGTAACAGAAATGAAGTTCCACCTCACAGCCCAATCCTTCTGTCTCTGAGTTTGATTTTAAATATGTGATCTCTCTATCCTTTGTTATTCAATAGTCTCTATATGTGTCAGGATTAATATTCATAAAGTGATCTAGGCAAATTAACTATCCACATTACCAAATTGTCATATCTGACTTGTTTCCCACCATTAAAAAGGAGAATTGAGTCAAGATTTGACTCTCCTGAGTTCCTGCTTTGAAGTAATATGATGAACCTATTTACAAATGGAAACATTAAGTTTCTGACAAACACAGGCATATCCATGTAGTAACCTTTTTATTTTTTTATTCCCCAGATATTACCCTTGCCTCTTTGTACTCTGTAAAATGCAGGCTGCTGGACCAAGATAATTGCTCTTAGACAAAGTTGTTTTATTAACGTGCACATCAGCACTACAGCCCAGTCCTGCTGAGGCCTTGCTGCAGTATATATGAGAGGTATGTATAGAGCAGCAGAGAAAAACCCTAAAATAAGAATTCAAGAAGAATTCACATGCCTGCCAGCCTGCTGTTTTTTTTTGTTTTGGTTTCGTTTTGTTTTTTGTTTTTTGGTTTTTGGGTTGGTTTTTTTTTTTTTTTTTTTTTGTTAGCCACATATCAAAAGTCTTCAGTTTACCAAGCAAATGTGAAGCCCTCAAGAGTATAAACCAGGGGAGAAATTAGACTCTTGCACTAAGATTGTAGAAAGGATTTTCTGTTCTGCAGACTTTCTCATCCATGCACATTAGAGAACAGATGTTTTGTCCTCTGCCATTGGCAAAAAAATCCACCCAGTTTAATCGTATTTTTATCCTGTGACTCAGCAGTAGCTGTGCTATTGTATCTCAACATTCTGGTTGACATTGACTGCTTAATCTCCAGCATAAAATTTAGCAAGTCTGGTAAGGTCAGCTCTTCTTAAATGAACTTGCTATTTCTTACAAGTCTATCTCTCTTGATGGGGCACAAGAAAGAGAAAGTTAAGAAAAGAAGCAAGAAAAGTAGTTATTTTAATATCCTTGTGAAGGTCTTTCTCAGCTTCTCATTACAGACTTTTGATAAGAGGTGCAGTCTGGAAAAATGAGTACAGACTTACTCTTTGTCATTCCTTCAGATAGCATCAATCTGCAGTATTAAATAGTCATATATCAGTATATATCTATATTGTTAGTATGATAAATTTTAAACAGCACAAATTTAAGATATGTAATCAGGGACACAATCAGGAGCACCAATAAGCATTTATTCTGCAATATTTAGACAGTGGGGAAACCTGCACTGGCATTTGCTGCAGGATCTCACATGCAGACCATATTCAAATGAAAGGACTGATTAGTTAAACCAGGATAAGAGTATTGGTCTTATAATGAATAATGGCAGTGAAACAGTATCCTAACATTATTTTTTCATTTCATTATAACCTTTGGCTCAAAATGACAGTAGGTCTTAAACACGCAGCTGGAAACAACATAAAGTTTAAGTGCATGTGAGAGGGGTTTTTTTAAATTAGGGACTGATAAAATATGTAAATCTGGGATTTGAACATTTTAAAGTTCACATAAGCTCAATTAAAAGTTTGACAACAATTCAGGTCTGAAATTTTGGTCTAGCTCTTTTTTCAGTGGAACTGCCTTACTGGCCATTAGTGAAAACTGATCCAGTTATTTTTTCAGAAGCATCACACCTTAATATGGATTCTCTTGCTTTCTGTTAGTGTAGTATTTCTCCAAGGTTTTCTCTGAAATCAAATGTCTTAAAAATGTTTTGACCAAGTTTAAGACTAAGAATAGTGTGATACACAGAGGTACCTGGAAAAATCAAAGCAAGTGTAAATAATGATTTGAAAAATGACCTTATTACTCTATTCCCCACCCCCAGAAAATGAACAAAACCTATTATATAGAGAGACCAGCATGAACTGAGTGCCTAGAGAAAGGCAAAGCTTTACATGGTACTTGTAAAGTTCAAGGCTACTTTGAAGACGGAAATTTCTTTGATCTGTTGGTTTAGCAGGGAAAGCATTAGCAGCATGCCAGGGTCTGGATAGGCAAAAAGATTTTGTGGATATCAGCTGTACTTTTTAACACAAATTCATTTACTTGCAACTAAAATAAGTGCCAAAAGACATTTGAGTTAAAGTTTACATTTATTTTAAAAGTTGGTAAAAGTGCAGGCGCCTAAGATTTAAGAGCAATTAATGTTAGAACTATTTCCCTTAATCTAGTTCACTTTACTTAATCATGACTAGAAATAATTACTGATTGTACCAAACTGTAGTTTGCCAGCATAGTACTTTTGGTTTTGCTGAACCCCTTGTAGGCAGTAATTTCAGCTTTTACTGCAAGTATTTTAGCCATTTCAAAACAGACCTCAGAAAAGATTTCCTAGTTAAATTATATTAAATTATATTGCCTCCTTAATACTTTATATAAGCTAGTGTAAATTAGTTTCCTCTTTATTTTATCTCTGTGAATGGTATTCCAAAATGTCTGTCTCTTTTTGCCTGCTTCAAAACCTGCTATTAATCTCATAATCAATGTGTATTCATTTATTTTTTTTTTTAGCTTGGACGATCTTCTGTCTTTAAAATGTTCTCTTCATTTTCTTTAACACAGTTTTATTTAAGAGTGGTACTGAACTGCCAGCCTGCAGCTCTCTTTGCTTCTTTGTTTCTGCCTGGTAGAAGAAATTTCAGGTTATAGTTTGAGTTAACAGGCTTTTCTATTATAGCATTCAAGATTGTTGTATGTTTATGATTTCATCCTTACCACTTTTTAATTTAAGAATTTAAGAACTGAATTTAAGAATTTCCTGTTTATTTGTGGTACTTATAATGCCCCTAAGTCCATATTTTAATAGGTTGCCTAGATTTTGCCTGACCTGATCACAGTGAAAGCTGAAAGGGAAACTGTAGGCTAAAGTTGGCTCTGTAGCTGGTTTGATAATTCTCAGTAGCTCCAAAGCCAAGCCAGGTGGTACCTGCAGTATTTTGTCTCATGTTTCCTTAGTGGAACCTGATCCACATTGCTGACCAAAAAAAAAAAAAAAAAAAAAAAAAATTGGGTTTTCTAATGAAGAGGTAAAGACCTCTGAATGAAAACAGATCTCAGAGGAAAAAAAGAAAAGTCATAGTGGATTGAGAATTTTATGTACTTGATAAAGCCTGACAGAATGTCATTGATGTAAACAGATCTGAGAGTCACTCTGGGGCCAGTACTTGCAATTCTGGCTCTGGTATCTGTGTGGAATTCCTTGAATTTTTCATTCATTTTTTAATTATAAGACTTGTCAAAGCAGAGCACGAAGCTTTCTCAGGCCATGAGCTGTCAGTGTGTGCAAATGTGTAATCCCATCTGCAATGCTATATGTGGTAATCAGACTGTCACATGAACTGGAAATGATGAGTCTGCAGAAAGTACATTCATGTGCTGGAAGGTTCTGATGATCTTGCCTTTTATCACCTTTCTCCTTTATATGGGCACTGTTTATAAATAACTATGGAAGTTCTGCTTGATTCAGATTGTCATCTGGGTTGGGAAAAATTATTTGAAATGTTACTCAAAATTCAACATTTCTCGTATCAAGATGGAAAACTATGTTAACAGTTATTTGATTTGATATGCCTAATTGCTCCTTTAATTTGTGAAGCTCTTACATGTTGCATTTGAGGCTACAGGAGAGCAGCAAAAAGGATAATGCAACAATTACATAGAACAATTTAGTGTGATGTACATAAGATAGCTGCATAGGGTTAGGTAACAGTCTTGAGACTCCTTGTAACCTAAATTTTGTTGTCCTTTTATAAATGAGTCTTGCAAAAGCCACATGCCATTCATGTATTAATTGCATGCTCATGTTCCAAGCTAATATATGCAGATGCTCAGTGTGTCACTGCTCATTTGGGGGTGTCCAGAGAACAGATTGAATCTAGAGGAGTTCTTGGACTGCCTATGGCTCAGACCTTTACCTCCCTTAGAGCCTCTAACAAAATAACTCATTTGGTTAAGAGGGTGAGTGAATCTGTCACAGATCTATAGGACTCCCTGCACATAGTATCTGCACTAAAGCTCATATAATGAATAAACTGGTAGAAATGATAGTCAGAACCCACTTGAAATAAATTTAAAGAGTTCTTACTCCACATGGTTCACTGTTAACAGTGTAGGCCTATCCAGTTTGTGAGCTTTCATGTTAGAAAATAGATATTCTGCAGTAAGTAGAATTTCAATTTATTCTTCAACTGGGTCAGTTCTTGGCTACAGGCAAAATGGGTTGATGTTCACTGTGTTGCTGTTGTACAGAGGAAGCTGCAGTTTATTACAAATTGTCATATTGACCCTTGACAGTGATTAGAACTTCATGCCTTATGATTGTGTAACCTAGTAGTAAATAAATAAAAGTAGCTTCTTATTGGGTCATAAATTATCATCAAAGAAGGAACTTGTGACACTCCTGAGAAACAGATAGGGAAGACTTCACAGTCAAGTTCTTTAGCAGAAAGTAGCTTACTCCTAGATAAGGAAAAGTAATATGAGAAAAGGAGAAGATTGAAAAAAAGATTCTTTGCTTATCTGGGTTGGATAGAGAATGCAGGAAGAAAGAAATGCCTGTTTTCATCCTTGAGTCTGGGCCAAGTGTAGTAGAAACATTTAAGACTTCTAAAATTAACATGCAAACAAAAAGGGCATAAATGCAGTGGAAGTATTGCATGGATCATAGCATGTCCCTGTACATATTTATAGGAAGGTGATAAGATTTAGATCTCTTGGTTTCAGGATAGTAGGTCTTCCCTACTAGTGCTTTGTTCTATGCTCCACCAAAGCTTTTCTAAAGCCAAATCACTCAAAATATCTCATCCACAGAGTGGGACATTCAGTCTGGTGCAAGTCCAAAACCCGGATTTAAAGCAGTGATAATTTTAGGGTGGCAAGGGGAGCAGAGATTTTCTTTTGACAAATTTGAATTTTGGTATTTGCACATCTAGTGATGTGTATAACATAAAGTTCTGACCAGGTTATGAGGAGCTGTCCTTGTGGAAATTGGGGTGGACAGGGGGCTGGCTTCACCTGCAGATGCAGAGAGCTGCAGCTTCAAACCCTGGGCCTGGGAGACAGCTAGCTAGGAGGAAATATTTAAATATGGAATAAAGAACACTCCTTGCTTGGAAAGCAACCTAACCAGATAGAATTATGAAATGAACTAAAACCCTAGGAAGCAAATTAAAATAAAGACACAATTCAGACAAAGAGGTTAATGATGTAATAAAAAATATTCATTCAGGAAGATTATAATCTAGATGTTAGAGAGAAAGCATGGAGATACAGAGCTTTCCTGGCCAATGTGATTGATATGGGAATGTGTTCTTAGTTTTGCCTCTATCTACAAGGTGGATGAGCCTTTTTTTCTGTCTTTCTTCTGTTACAGGCTGGTGGTAAAATACCACTGAAAACTGTGCTGTGTCAAACAATGGATATTTCAGTGTAATGCCAGTAGTAATGTAGAATGAGACAATGGAATGATCTCACAGTGGAATAATTGAGAGAAATTGGGAAAAATTTCAAGGGTCTCCAGAGGTACAGGGCCAGCTTGCAAATTTCTTGCCACAGACCAAAAATAATCTTCTGATGGAATAATGTGTGTTCCAAACCCATCCTCTATGTTAGCAGTACCAAAAAGTCATATTCATTTCATGTGGGACTGTCCAAGATCCTCAGTTTTGTAGTTGATGTTTGGTACCCCATGAAGATTAGTGCCTCTGTTCAGGATTGCTCTCCAGAGAACAGAATGACTACAGTTTAACTGCAGTGAATAACACTTAAGTCAAGGCATCCTTTAAAGTAAAAGCAAAAATGGATTTATTTTACTCCAGTGAAAAACTTACTAAGGCAGTTGTGTTTAGAGACTGTGATGCAGAGGAATAAATGAATACTTAGATCTTTATGGCAGCCTGTAGCTTTTACTTTAAGATATTTTCTAGGTTCTCTTCCATTACCTGATTGTCAAATTAAGCTAACTATAAAGATGTTTCACACAGCTCTTCTGGAGTTGGATCCACTTATTTCTAAAGCCCCAATCTTGAGCTTCTTATCTACAAAATAGATACCAATTTGCGATGAAATAATCTCTTGTGCATTTCTTTTTCTGAGCTGTCTTTCTATTTAATACAAACTCACTCGAGTCCCTACTGATTGTAACTAATCTAATGGCATTTATTTCCTGCCTGCTGGGTTCTGTCAGGTATAGCTTCCCTGCTGTCACATATTGGGTTCATATCTGATTAATCTTTAAACAAAACTACGTGCACAATGAAAATATACACCTTTGCTTGGAAAGCTTGATTTGGATACTATTTGTATCACATCTGAGTATATGACATATGAGTTCATGTACATACAGGATTTAGGAAAAGGTTGACTTTAAAACTGTTTTATTGTAGCAAGATATGATTAATCATGATGCATGCAAGTAACTTCAAGATATCCACAGGGTCTAGTCACATTAACAGACTAGTTCATTTGAGGATGTGTCTTGGTTTGAGAGACAGGGGTCTGCTAAGGAAGGCAGGAGCCTGTCTTGAAATGGAAAATGTAAAGCCCTTCCCTCCTAATAATTTTGATTTTGAAATTAAGGAGATCTCAGGCAAAGATATAGGAATAACAGTTCTTTACTAGGAAAATTAAAATAAAAATGCAGTAATACAAAAACCCAAAACAGTGACAGAGTCAGAATACACCCTGGCACCCTGTCAGTCAGGGTGTTGGCAGCAGTGCCATTAAATGGTGGCTGCATCCTCCTGCAGTGGCAGATGTGGTTCAGCTGGAGCAGTGCTCCTGGAGAAGGTGCAGTTTTCCTCCAAGGGTCCAACAATGATGTAGAAGAGTCTGGTTTTCCTCTGAAATCCAGTGGAAAAAGGCTGCTCTGATGTTCCAAATCTCAGTTTTTATCTAGGTAGGAAATGTTTGGCTCCTCCCCTGGCTGGAGCATCTCCCATGGGATGATGGAATTTTATCAGCCATGCCCTGGGACTCAATGGCCATGAACAGGAGATATCTCCTGGAGGGAGGATGGGCTGTGGAAAGGATAAAGAACTCTGCCCCACCTGGTTTTAACAGATGGTGATAGAATACACACTTTTGGTTACATCCTGTTTTGCAACCCAAAGTAATATACTGCTTGCTGAGTCCATTGCTATGGTAAGGAATTAAGGTTGCATAATTTTGGTTGTTTCCTCACTAAAACAAAAATTACTATCATTGTATTCCTTGTGTTCCAGTTCTGGTAACAGGACAATATTACTTTCTTTATTCTTCCAGAGAGTTCTCAAGATAGTTCAAAAGCTATTATTTTGGTAAGAATTACTACTGCAGATTTATTACTGTAGCTCTTAAAGTATTTCAGAGTTAGTGCAGCAGGATCAACTAATGTAAATTTTCCCTTTCTTTGTGCAAAATCTATAAAGAGATGTTTTGAAACCAGAACAGAATCCAGGGGTATGGTCTCAAAAAAGACTCTACTGATACACTGCTTTATTTTACTGCATTTATTACACCAGGAGCCATTACCTAGGTCACAAAGCCACTGCTAAATATTAACCTCTTTCATTACATCTATCATACTTACTCATGCCCTGCTTATGAATGTCTATTACCTTTGACTAGACCCATTTCTTTTCTACAAATCATGGTGATATCTAGGAGGTTATTATGGTTATATGCTTTTATTCAGAAAGTCAATTTCCATATAGAAAGTATAAAATTATTGTCATAACACAAAGTAATTTATCTTTAAAGGATGTCGTGTCACTGTGAGCTTTCTGGCAACTCTAATGCTACCAGCTATGAAGAGTAAAAATTGCTTTGGTAGAAGAAATTGAAAATTTCAGTATAGCAAACTTTAAAAAAGGTGCTCTGAAAATAGAAAATAATCAGAGGCTAATTTAAGCTAATAGAGTAGAAATTTTGGACACATATAATAGATCAGTTTTTATATAAGTTTTCTGGGATCATGTATTGCACAGAGGTTTTTTTCTGCTATATATCAAATTATATTTGCTACTCAGGTGCGTAACAGTAAATGCTATAAATGAGACCAAAATCTTTAGCAAAGCTTTAAAAATATTTCTTCCCCCTCCCAACCCTCAAATTAGTTTGACCTAGTTTTCAAAGCAGTTAGAAGAAAATGTCATAGTTAGATATTATAAGTCTCCAGGGAATATATTTTAAGGAAAACATTAGTTGAATAATTTATTAGAATTGCTTAACATTTATTTCATTTGGAGCAGAATTTAAGGTCTACAGTGTGCATGTGGAGACTTTTCTGTTACTTTATATTCCTTTTTTTTTTTTTTTTTTTAACTGAAAGGAGGAGAGGCAGGAAAAACTGGACTACATCCTTATCAGTACCTTGTCTTAAAGATGTTTGCAAGGTATAATTGTCTCTCAGTTGGATATTCTCCAAGGGTGCTCTCTTTCACTTTCCTCTTTACATTGTGCAGCACTGGTCACTACCAAAGAGTAGGGAACAAAATACCCTTATAATAGAAAGGAAACTACTTATAATGTATACTCCCTTGGTTATTCTTTTATCCCTAAAGCAAGAAAGAACTGAAGACTTCAAATCCTGTTTAAGAAAGTTTTTAAAATTTCTAGAATCCTAAACAGAATCTACCAGAAGATTTCTCAGACAATTTTCAAAATATTGACACTAATTCTTGAAATTTTTTAGAAAAGAATCTCTCTTGTAAAGTCAAGATGCATCTTTGATATGAAACATAAGTGGAAACAAGTATTCTGGAGAATAAAACAGAGAGGACAATGGAATTGATAAAGGAGCTTGATATCTTAGGGCTGATGGAGCAGAAACTGTGGGAGAGACAAACACAGACAAATGCTCCCTGAGCAAGAAGTGACCAAGAAACAGGTTGAGAAATTTTGTGATAAGATAGTGTTACCAGGTGACGTGATGTCATGAAGAATGTGTAACCAATGGGAAATTGTTACCAAAAATAAAACCCTATGTAAGTGCCATACAAATAAAACCCTATATAAACACTCAATAAAATTGGCTTCTGATCCAAACTCAGATGTCCCCATCTCTCCATCACTGAAAATGGTATTCATCAGGCAAATCTCATAATGTGCAGTAAATAATCCACATGAAGTGGTTGCTATGGTTGAAACAATGAGGTCTGTCCCTCCCTTAATTAGAGGGATTTTGCAGCCTCAGAGTCTTACACACCATTGTGGGAATATAAGACACTAGACTATGGAATTATGCTAGCAGTAATTAAATTGTGAAAGTACTACTGTCATTTTCTTAAAATGTTTTTGCATTTATGCCATTAAAATAAAAAAGGGAAGAGAGCTTTCAAATGTGAATAAATTTAAAGGTCATATTCCATCCACTGCCAAAAAGCAAGTGCACTTTTCTGATGTCTGTTGACTTTTAAGTTCTTTTGGCAAATTCCATTTTGAATTCAGTTTTCTTCACAAAGCATAAGAAAATTTCACATGTTATGTGGCATAATGAAATATTATTATAGTTCTGACTTCTTATTACAGGCCTGAAAGTGAATTTAGCCAAGGCAAGCAGGCAGAAGTTATTATCATCTGGTAGCTGCTAAAGGTCATGAATGACAGGGCCATAGGCATTCCTTTCATTAGAATAACATTGCAGTTAAACTAGAAACTGCTTTATTTTAGTGCTTGAAAGAAGTATAAAATTCAAGTGCACAATACCTTGAGGATAAGGAACAACTGTCCTTATCTTGCAACTAAAACATCTTGATGAACTTCTGAGCTTTTCCAGTAAAATTTGAGATGTTCATGTTTCCATTTTCCCTAGCTAAACTTTATTCCTCTCCCACTCCTTTCCTGCAGTCCAAGCCACTGCTAAAATACCCTATGCTTGGTAAACATCATGAGTTAAAAGTTACTGTGTTGTTACAGGGCACCTTTCTAAACTATTGCAAATACTGTTGATGTTTTCATGCCAGACCTTGAAAGCATTGTGCTTATATTTTTGTTTTAAAAGTGCTCCCAAAGAGCAGTTGACTGTCTCATGGAATGTGGGAAACTGAGATGACCCCTCACAGAGGATACAGAATTGATTATGATGAGATTTTAATTACTCTGCAGCTACTGGCTTTCTGAATCTCCACTGACAGTGAAATCAAGTCCTCATTGAGTAGGGTGAAGATTCAGCTATTAGAATTTAATGACCACAATCTCTTTCCTTGTCTTTAAATGAAAATTGGTTTAATATTGATAACTTGAATTTTAAGTCTTTGCTCTGCACTGTACTACATTACTGCAAGTAGCACAAGGTGTCCTGCTTCTCCACTGGCCTTTTTATGGCCTTACTGAGCTAAGGATGTGATGTTGGTTTCTCACTATGTTGGCCCAAACAACATGCTGGTTGTTTTGGATAAAGACTTCTGTAGCAAATCAGGCAGTTAAAAGTAAATTAAACTATTTTCCTGTGCCTGCTTTTTCTTTATGATCTCACATTTCTATTGTGGCTAGACCTATCCTAACTCAGGATATCTTTGATTCAAGGAGAACTGAGCTTTCATTGTTTGGTTTGAGTTTTTCTGGGGAGAGGTAATTTTTCAATGTTTTGGGGTTTTTCTCCCCCACTATATTACATTAAAAGATTTTAAGTAAGTTATATGTCTTATGAAAGAATAGACACATATGTATTACCTAAATGGAAAAATCATTATTCTCCTTTTGAAAAGGGGATGAAATTTACTGTGTCACTCTTCCCTCCTCCCCACAACTCCACCTTGTCCAAAACCATTTGCCAAATACTGGACTCAGATTGTCTGAGCTATTAGAATAGTCACATATAAGTTTTTCTAAGAAAGTACTTGTCTGATAGGTCTTAACTTTTGTTAATTGTCCACAAAAAAGATTTCATTAAAAAATGTAGGTACCTTCTCTTAAGATAGAAGTGGTCTTGCTGCAAACTGTTTGCTCACAGTCTCCAAGTGCCTTTTCTGTTCAGAGAAGTTTCACTGTGTAAAAGGTTTAATACAGAACACTAAGACAATTATTTCAGTGTTATCAGACCTCTGACATTTTATTCTGGGTTTGCTCGCTAGATGTTTCTTTTAAGTGTTATAACTGATGTGAGGAAAGAGAAAAGAAAGGTCTTACAGGATGTTAAAATTCAAAAGAGGGAAACATAAGCACAGTGTAATAGAGAAGATTCTACTCTTTCAACCTCTAGCTTGTGTGTACAGGAAAAGTCCAGGAGGATTTTATTCCTGTAACTCTAGGCAATCATGTACTAAATTTTCTTTGTGCACTAAATCATGGGGATGGCAATCTGGAGTGTTTTGTTTTATGAGAGAAAGGGAATCCAAAATGTTTTGAACTAAAATGTAGAGTTTGGGACAGGATGTCCAAATGGTTTCCAGGAACACTGGGCAAGTAAGATTAGATGAATTCTGTAGGATTCAACCAGCATGAGTGCTAAGAGGAGTTATTTTTACTTGTCTTCTCATCCTGTAGCAATGATTGGACAATTTTGCCAGCAAAGCACAATCTTTGCAGCATAGGCTACAAAGAACACAGAATATTCTGTTCAGTTGTGTCAATCTGACTTTTCTGCCTAGATCTGGACTACAATATAGATGGATTAATTTCTAACTACATATTTAACCTTTGGCAAAATGAAGATGGAATTGTCAAGTGGGCCATGTAAAGATCTTTTCTGAAGGTTAATTGCCTGTACTATATAACTTCCTGTTTTACTGTACCTTACATGGCTAACCTAAAATCTGAAAGGATTGATGAGCAAGTATAATGGCTTGGACACCAGAGAGGCTTTTTCAGTTTCTCTTCATTTAGTGAGAATAATTAGGCTGACTTGGTCTTCCCTATGCTTGCTCTTTCCCTGTGGGATTTGCCCAAGCAGTAACTGAAAACTTTCTGACATTTGCTCAGCCACATGGAGAGCTAGTGCTGTACCTAGAGTATTGTTCATTCACATTTTCTCTGGAGATCTCATGGGTAGCTGCAGGTCAATGTAGTCCATTGAGCACCCCGATACAAAAATCTCCAGAGCTTCAAAAGCAGAAAATGATTTTTGCCTGCTTGCCCAAGGTGTTACTTCTGTATGGTGTTCACCTGATAAGGTCATCCCAATGGGGTTACTGCTCTCTGTAGAAATGTGTTTAAATTGTTATGGGTGATTCATATCAGTAAAACCTCATGTAAAAATTCTGTTTCTCTGACTAAACTAGTTTGCATTCATCCTTGCTGCCAGAGAATCCAGTGCTCTTATCACCCAGGGATTCTTCCTTGCCACTCTGGTGGAACTGAGTTTTTCAGACTCTGCACCTGTCCCAGGTTGGCTGTTGAGGTTTTGGTGTGCCCAGGCCCAGCCAGATGCAAGGCTCAACCTTTGTGTGCAATAGGTTTGCACACAAGAACACACCATCAAAATACAGCTGGATGCACAAAAAGGATATCTGCATTAACACACACTGCATAGGATCTTAATCCTGGGCCTACAGGCTGCTAATCATAGGAACACCCTTTTTCTGGTTATCCCTGATCCTACTCAGTGGCCACAGTAACTTGAACTTCAGTGGAGTTCCCACACCTTCACACAGCAGTGTCCCCCTGGTCCCTGCCCAGCTGCTGGGCACTTGCCCTGTCACTGAGTGGCACTCAGAGCTCTTGTGCTCCTTCAACTCTTCTTTCTGGTTCTCTTCTGAAGTCTTTGTGCTCAGACAACTTTGAAGCTCATAAATCCATTAGATGCCAAGATAATATGAATAGATAAGCTTTGGCAGGCTGTCACCTGGAAGAGACATGATTAGTTTTATTGCTTTGCTCTGGCTCGCACTGAAATTGACCTTGAGTTTGTGGGTGGTTTTTATGAGGCTATGGCTGAAAACAGACAATAAGAAGCTTAATGTGAATTCAACCCAAATTTTATCTTAGTTTATGTAAGCAGTTCCCCAAACACTTAATATTCCTAACATTCCAGTTCATCCCAAAATGACAGTTATAAAGGGGTCTACTCTATGTTTTGTTGCCCAGAATACACAACATGGTGGAGAAAATTCTCCTTGTTTTCCTTTCTCAGATTTGCATTTGCCAATTTAATTTATATTAATTTTTATTTAAGCATAAACTTTGCATCCAGGTTTTGATGGGTGACAGAAAGGGATATTTGAAGACATAGCCCTGTATTACAGGATCTCATATCATTATAAGTAAAAGATTGACATAACTGGGACTGTCAATAACATAGCTAGATTTGCACTGAACTTAAAATGATGACATGGGTCAGGCAGAGAAGGAATATTTAAAATGGAGGTAAGAATCACAGCTTCTGAGGTCAGAAAGTATAATGATGCTGGTGGGATACTTCCCCTAGATTGTGAATGTGAGAAAGAAGAGAATAGATATCCAGGTGATGTTCTTGCTCTCACTTGCTTAACTGAGGAACACATAGAAATTAAATCCCATTCATCTGTGGAACAAAAAAGTGTTTAGGCAGTCATATATGCCTCCAGCAAATATCTTTGTAAATCATTATTCCTAAGTATACAAGCACAGGAGCTACCTGTATAAAGTTTTCTTTCATTGGGAGAATAATACTAAAAATGTTGAGATCTGGGTCCTCCAATCTGTTTGCTTTCCTATCAGCAAACTTGACTTCTTTATCCCCTCAGAGTTACCCCATATAAAATGTGAACAGTACACTATATATGCTATGTCTAGTTCTCTTCAAACTCGACTCCATTAGTAGAACTGTATGAATTGCACAGAATGACCAATTACTGGAACCAGAAGCATAACTGTGGCCATGGGTAAACTCCTGATTCCACACAGCACTTTCACTGTATTAAAGGTCTTTCTGTAGACTGGTAAAAGTCTCTTAAAATAACTTTAGAAAGATCATTCACAGACACATCTTCCTTTGGCCCTGCTATAGTCTTAAGGCAGAGCTTCTAGCCAGGAACTTTTGACCCCTACTGTTGCTGTGATGGCAATTTTGAAAACTTTGTTCAAGCCTTCAGTGTCTCTGGGTGCACTGAAGTTAATTATGGGGAACTACTGTGTGAAAAAAGAGAGTCTCCTTCCTTGTTTCAGCACAGCATTTATTGCTATGCCTGGGACAAGGAGAGAGCATGATGGCATATTCAGGTCACTTCCTTGACATAGCAGCTGTAAGCTTAACTTTTAAAAGTTTGACTTCAGCTATGAGTTTTTATTGGCAATTGACAGTAGCTAAAAAATATGATTAAGTTCTCACCCTCTGCCAGCTTGTCTTCCTTAATTTATACTTACTGAGATGAGTTGACAGCAGTTTAAATTCCAAAAAATGTGCTGTCTTGGAATTTCACATACAGTTCACTTAAAAGTGACCTAATTCTGAAAGACTTAGTAATAATTTTTTTTTGTTCAATGCTAATATTCCTCTGTCTCAAACTATTTTGCAGAGGTTTGTTTTTGTAGAAAATTACGACTATGTGTATATTTGGATCTAGCTCTATATTAATATCTATATTATGATCAGCACATTCTGTTACTAAAAATGTAAAATTCCTAATTAAACACAAAAACAAACAAAACAAAAAACCAACACCAACAACAATTAATTCCAACCTCAGACATATTTAGGTATGTTAAGTCCATTTTACACTGCTCTGATATTAGGTGGTAAATTGAACAAACTCAGCTTGGGCAAGTGTAAGACACCTTGTGGCACCATTCACTAAATTTTCTGTTACAAATGAGTGTTGCATCTTTTTTCTTGATGAGAAACTATTTTTTTAATGTAGTGGCAAATATCTTGTAGGTCCCACATCCATGACACTTGGTTCAATCCTTTTTACAATAGATAATGTATTTGTAATTTTTTTTCATTTACTAAGACACAGCAGTGAGAATAAGAAGAGCAAATGCAAGTAACAAAATGCAGCTCTGATCAACAGAGCCCATGCATACAAATAGAAATGCACTATTTTCTGAAGGGCAGCCTTGAGTCACACAGCAGATGTTGATTATGTACTATCAGTGAGCAAATAGCAGAAAGTTCTTTTAAAAACAAGTGTATTCTGTAAGTGCATTAAAAGTACAGAATGTGAATGTGAGATGAAAGAGAGCTGGGCAACGAGAATGAAGAATAAACACATTTCTTATTGAATCTACTTGATATATTGTTCCTGTTACCTTGCAGGCTTTGTTGTCTTGATTTTCTCAGAGACAGAGGGCAAGGAGGGAGAGGAAACTAATTACTAAGTGGGAGTTGGTGGTGGAAAAGGTGTGAGCCTTGGTATTTTGAAAAGAAGGGGAATTAAAGTAATGAAGGGACATTGCATGACCAGTAATTGAAGCCTCCAGTGTAGGCCCAGGTTTGGCTCTCATCTATTTCAGATCAGCTGCCTGTACCATACTAAGGTATCACTCTTTGTCAAAGGCTACAAAGATTTTAGGTAGTTTTTCATGGGATAGCTGTAAGTGGAGCTAAGAATTAGGAATAAACATTAAGTTTTCAAAATCAAACAGGATTTTTTTTAGGGATGGTTGCCTTGAAGTCCTAGGAAAAAAGCTTTAGACACAGTGTGTAAGAAGTTTCTTTCTAAAACTGGTAGGGTTGAATTCAGGTTTAGTCCTGTAGCATTAATGAGTCCTATTAAATGTTGAGCACTTTGCAGATTCTAGGATGGGTGTAAGTGTTAATTCTCCAACTCAGACTAAGATGAAACAGACAGGCAATTCAGGACACCAGTGTCAAAATATGAAGATAAATGAAGATCATGGGCTAACCTGAAATGGTTTTACAACAGGAGCTTGCATTGAACTGTAGGATGCCAAGGCTTTGGCTTTGAGCAGCAGGTGTGGACAGAACAGCAGCCCACTGGTACTTGCCATTTTGCCAGAACTTGGTCTTCTGATTCTGGACATTTTTTATTCCTTGTGTAATCACTCCATGTTTTACTGCAGTGAGCAGGCCTTAGTTCATAGACTGGTGTTTCTCTTTTTTATTCTTTCTCTTCAAGCTCCCAAAGGTACTGTCTTTGATTCAGTTAGACTCAAAGGAAATGTGATCTTTGGAAAAGTGCAAGCTCACCTTCCTGCAGTCTGAGCAGCACCTCCATTCAATTCTTAAGCCCTATGGTGACAGTTCTTTGTGTCACACTCTTATCTATGTATTCTGTTACTTAGCTGCCAAGGGATTTGCATCATTTAAAAGAAAAACAATACAAATCTCAAAGCTTCTTTAAGACTATTGTGTCTTATCAATTATGTTCAGTAACTGTGTTCTAATTCTAAAGGCAGTTTTACTTGTCTGTAACTCACTGCTTTCCATTATTAGGGGTTTTGCTTATATCATTCCTCTGAAAACTGTTTAGTCATAAAATATTCATAATTATAATGTTGGTGCTATGATTAAAGTCATGTTAATGCTTCTATTAATAAAACCTTCAATTGCAAGTGGTAAAGTTTATATTTAGCTAGAATTTTACATAACAAGATACAGACACAGGGACAGTTTTGCAAAATGAAAAATATTTTATATTAAAAGATGCTGCCAAGTGTTTTTTATGATTTAATTGTATCCTATAACCATGTTAGTGAGACACTGAGGAGCAGACAGTAGAATTAAACAGCTTTTCTTATTAGAAGAATATTTTGTTTCTCTTTGAAAACACAATTTCAGAGGCTTAATCTTGGAATTCATTCTCATCTTGGAAAGTCTTTCTGTTTTGACCCTGAGAGTGGAAAGTTTCATGCAGTTCTGGACTCTGAAATCTATAGATAATTGCTTTATCAAATGTCATGGTCATATCTGCAGAAGTTGTTTCTGGATTGGGTTACACCAACACACACTCTCACAGTTCTGTAACATGTCACTGATGTAGTCCTGACTATTTCTTGCCCTTCAAGTCTAGGATACCACACTTTGTGTGACCAGGGAATAGATACATTATGTTGCCAGGAAGAATCTTTATTATCAAGTTGTTTTTTTTGGTTTTTTTTCTGATTAAAACTCTGTTTTCCTTCGAAGTACTTCTGAATAATTTCCTTTATGCCATAACAGTCTGTGGTATTAGATCGAATAATGGCTTGACAGACTTTAGTACCATATATTTCTTTATTTACTTCTGATAACCCCCATTTGTTTTTCTGTTTCTTTGTCAGTGGCTACTTTGTCAATGGTTTGCATACAGAATGATTCATCCTGTGCTGCCTGCTCAGTCTCACACAGGTCTCTCTGATATCTGAGTCCTTCCACACATTAGACAGAGCTGCAAAATCTTATATGCAAGTTAAAATAGATCTGGATAAAGCTGTGGTTTTATTTAGTGTCCCATGTTAAAACAAATCTGAATACAATGAAGTAGTTGGTTGCATGCAGATCCCTGGGGATGTGCATGAACCCTTTCTTAGTCTACTTGTACAGACACAGAATAACCTACAAAGTCAACCTGCAATATTAAAACAACAGACCCAGGTTTAAATGATGACATAATTCATCATTTCTCTCTCATGGAAAGCTGCTTTCTGACCAAACAGTGGCTACTGCAGTGAATCTGTGAAGTGATCATTATTGTGAAATATTCTGGAGGGTAATCACTTTGATATGAGCAATAGGAGCCTGGCTGGTTTCTAGCAATTAATTAGTGCAACACCATATGTTAGCAGACACACAGCAGATGTGTGTGTGTGTGTGTGTGTGTACATGGCAGAACAGAGTAGAAAATTCTGCAGTTGGAGTTAAAGCAAGAGAAAATACTAATTTAAGGCAGAATCCAAGAATAGCAACTTGGATTTGTTTCCAAGCAGCTTTCTAAACACTTAAAATGTTTATATTTTTACTGTGGTTTTTGTTGTTTCTATTTGTCTGGCTTCTAATGTTACCCTGCTATGTGATAACTCAGACATCTTTTCTAATTTCCACTGACTGGGGGTACACATGCCAAAGTCTTTGTGTCAGCAATTGTTCCATATGTGTGTCTATCACTTATACTAAGAAAGGAAATTGTCTCTGTAACCTAAGCACCAAAGCACTAAAATATGTTTATTCCCTATGTACTACTCTTAGAGTATTGCTAAACCATTGGTTCAAATGAGATTGTGTTTTTCTTGCTGTAGTAAATGATTGTTAGTATCTTCCTTTAAACGTGATGTATTTGATTCTCAAACTGCTGATTATTATTATCTCATATCACCTCAAATTCTGCCAAATGTAACTAACTGGTTGAGACAGTCACTCAGTGCCAAGGCAGATCTAGCACCAAGATCAAGTTTAAATAATAAAAGGCAATATCACTATAATTCTATTTTGAACACAATCTGCATGAAGTGAGTTTTAAGGAATCCATAGGGTATGTGGATGAATAATTACAGCTTGTGCATTGAACTAATTGGTAGCCTTGCAGCAAAAATTTATTTTTATTTTCTTAGAAGTCGGAATTTTAGTTCTCCTGGAAAATTTTAGTGTGTTCTAGGCTGAGGTGCAGCCCCATGGAGGATGCAGTTCCCACAAATCTTGAAGTTTATGTACAACCCAGGCAACTGGAAATCACAAGAGCAAGTTTGAAACAGGGACAAAGTATAAGAAAGCAGGTGGCTCATTTAAAGAACATTAATAACAGAACAGAACCTCATGTTCCTGAAATTTTATTCAGTATTCCTCAAATCTTATTCAATAGCTTTTGATATACTAGGTGTTTTTATACCAGTAGTTTTTTATAAATTTAAATAAGCAACAGAAAAATATATTTGAACTATGTGATTAGCATTTCATTTTCAAAAATGCCTTGCAAGAATTTCCTGTGCTTTAATAAAACAGAGTTATGCCATCCCAATTGATCTTTGGGAAAATTTTGCCTGTATGTGCATCCTGATGTTGTCATGTTATCTTACCATTCTGCAGTGAATCTCTTCTACCTTGTCTCTACCTGGCCATTCCTTTTTCTTCTGCATTTGCCATTCAGCTCCTTCTACACCCTCAGTTGCTTTTCTTGTCAGTTGAAAAAAAACTTCTTGCATAAGTAGCACAATTTAAGACTATGTAAAAATATGATTGATCTGGCATATAGACAATTTAAAGGAATATAAGGTTTTTTGTCCTTCTTAAAACTAGAAATGGTTTGTTTTTCTTATTTTAAGTTATTTTCTGGCAAGGTCTTAGAACCTGAATCTTTAGTTTTTTGTCTCTTCTTCAAGGTGCTTGTCTATTCTTTTTTTTTCTCAGAGGTCTTTTTCTGGTCTTTTTCTGTCAGTGGTTTGCTTCACCAAAGGAATTGGTGAAGGAGGATTACCTACTCCCCAGTGTGACAATGGCTTTCACTGAATGACACACATTAGTGTTCCTTAGTGAATCTGAGGGCTACCAAGTGAGAGGCCAGAACATAATCACTGTGTCCTCAGAAACCTGCTAGGAAGCCAAATCAGAATCTTTACCAGTGTAGGAAGAGCAAGGATGCTGTGGATGGAAGGGTTTGTGGTTAGTTGTGTGTGTATCTTACATGGTTAAAATGCCATAAGAAACAGATAATGAGAACCACCCCCAAGAACAGAGACCTGCCACCACTTTTGTCACTCAATGAATGGAAATTTGAATGAAAGAGATGTGTGGTGTGGGGAGACTTTAATAAGAATTTCATAGCAGAAGACTAATATGGGTTTGCTATGTCCTGTGGGATGCCAGTGGAACCAGCTAAACGTGCTGCAATATGGGGCAAATACCAGCAGAGGTCATGGAAGCAGGAATAAAAGCATGGAAAAGGCTGATGGACTAACAGAAAGATAACTTGTGAGGGGTGAAAGGTAAGGGCTGCAAGGGATATCAGACCATCACTGAGACTGTGGAGTGCCAAGAAGAATTCAGTATCTCACAAGCCTGAATAATATACTGCACTAATTGCAAACTTAATAAAAGTGTCACCTTTTCAGAGACAATCAAAGTCATAAATACAAGTTATAAGGTGCATCAAACTGCAAAATTATCTGCTAATAAGGTGCAACTAAATCATCTAGTGGATGAAAGAATAATTGGGAAGATATTTAAAAAATTAAATTCAAAAGCAAAGTACCATTCATCTCAATAAGAAATGACAGGTTTTTAATAAAGACCAAATTTATATTCAAAGAAAAGCACTTGTTGAAGATAAATTAAATTTGTTTATTCAGGCTTCTCTTTGTTGTTTCAACATCTATGTATGTAAAATTTTCATGATCATATATATTAAAATTGTTTTCATTTGGTTATTAACTTATATAGAAATTATTTCTGGAGATTGGGAAGGTTAAGCTTAATTACGAAACATTTATATTCTTTTATTTATCAGGAGAAACTTTCAAAAGTCTGACTGTATGCACTGTGCCATTATTTTTATAGGGCAAATAAAGATAGATTAAGAAGAAGAGATTGTAAATACTTTGATAGTACTTATACAAAATGATGGGTTTTGACTAAAGTAATGGAGCTTGAACCAGAAAACAGGAATCAAAGAGGAAGAAGGAAAAGATTACTCATATCTAGCTTTGTGGTGTCTTTTCTACCACACACACAAAAAAATATAAATAACTGGGATGTAAAAATGAAATATTTTAAAGTACCAAATGCAATACAGGACAATTCTCCTAAAAGCCTTTTACATTTTAAATGGTACTTCAATGATTACTGTAAAATGAAGTCTAGCTCCTTTAGAGAAAAATCTTTAATTTTTACTAAATCTGCTGAAAGAATTGAGCCTGAAAGAATTGAGCCAAACATTTAAACAATGCTCTCTATGTTTTTAAGGCCACATTTCTGTGTGCTTCTAGTTTGGGTAACATTATTTTCAGTCTTATTTACAAATGTACGAATTTTATTTTTATTTTGCTCATCACCTGAAAATGAGAAGTTTGAGGCTTTGCCACATTTTAGCCAGTGATTAGTTGCTGACAAAAATAGTCCTCTATTTTTAATTCCAATAAGAAAAGCTAAAAAATATTTATTTTTGGTGGAACTGAGGTTGTGAATAGGAAATCTGCATTATTAGATCTTTAGTTGTACTATGATAAATTGGACTTGCTGTATTTTGCTGATGCTGTACAGGAAGAAAGGACCTAGCACTTCTTTTCTACAGCCTTTTTTTTTCAATATACCTGGTCAGCCATAAGTAAAAATATACCAGGAGTGTAAAATGAGCAATGAAAATTATCCCTAGATAGCTATTAAAAATTTGTCCTCTAGAATCTGTCTTGTTGTGATAAAGATGGCAGGAGCAGAATGAATTGTAAGACTTTTCAGAAAAATGACAGATTTCAGAGATAAATATGAATATCTGGAGGGTGGAGAAACTTTAAGTTAGAAAACTTAATTTCTAGCACTTCCTTTTCATATCTGTGTAGGCAGGATTTGAGTGATGGCAGCTGTCATCAAGCTTGCATACTATAAGTGGCAAAATTTTATGAAAATTAGTATGTTCTGTGACTTCTAAGACTTCTGCTTGGTGTGTCTTTGATCCTAAGCTGTAATTGCAATTAATTACTTTTAAAGCTATACATTTTTAATTATTGCTTTTTAAAAAAATAATTCAGTGCTTTTATAATGAAAATCAAGGTGCTGTCTATCAGAACTTGCATAAAAATAATTCTGGGAAACTCAATTGAATCACTGGGAAAATAACCTATAAGATATGCACAGATAAGATCCAAAATTAAACTTTAGGTATTGCCCTGATCAAAAATTAGGCTTGTCATCTATTTTAGAGGCAAAGAAGTGATCCATTTAAAGGGTGATAAATTTGGCAGTGGTTGATAGAGTAAATCACTCAGGGTGAGGGCAGCACCAAGAGTCCTTAGGGGCTTTGTCAGCTGCTCATGTTGTATGATCCTTTTTTTACTCCTGCTTCTGAAGCAAGTAATGCTTTACATCATGTACATCCATATCATATGTATCAAAGACATTGTGAAGCAACCAGCTAATTCCCACCTGAATGAATTTTTTTGTGAACACCTATGTTAGGAAAAACAGTGAAGCATGAGAAATGCTGCCTGATAAGCCTTGAAATGAACAGTGGTCAGACTGCTGTGACTGAGGTTATTTTCAGTATCTGTGGACTTTTGATGTGTGATCCAAGAGTGCACTTCCACTGCAGGATTAGTACAATTCAGTTCAGACAGATACTCTGAAATCATAGAAGCCCAGCATTTTTCATGCCAGTGCTTACAGGAACAAAACACACAAAAGTCTGAGCACTTAATGGTGTTTGATAGCAGTGATGCATTGTAGTGATGCTTTACCTGTCCTAAGAACAAGCAATGAGTAGCTCAGGCCACTGTAACTTGGTTTTTTTGACTATATTTCCTTGCATTTACAAGTAACTGTATGTTCCCTTTCACATCCTGAGGCCATCTGCCCTTTTCCCTGTGCTCCAGCAGTACCTTATGCACTGCTAGTGGTTCCACACTCAACTTTCTACTGCCTGAATGATATTTAGCCAGCTTCCCCTCTGTCTCTGCCTGTGTGTCTCCACTGGAGTGATGTGTGTGCCCCAAACAGAAGGGAGCAAACAATGCATGAGCAAAAATGGAGGTTTTCAGTTTTGAACAGGAGCAGAGGCAGGCAATCATAAAGTGGGCAGCTAAACATCACCACTGAGACAACACTATTTTTTTGACATCTCTCTACCTCTCAAGAAACCTCAGAGAGGTCACAGACACATGATCATCTAATTTCTTTGAAATAAACCAGAAGGTGGAAATCTGGGGTGATGCCTAGAAATAAAATGTCTCTTCAACAAATCTAATTAAAAAGTTTTGACCCAGGGACTAAAATAACGTCAGTGAAAAAAAAAAAAATTAGTGCACAGAGGCCTGTGACAGAACCTACTGAGACTTTGCAAAGATAGATTTCCATCACATCTTGTGATGTTTCGTGGATGTAAATTTGAGCAACTGACAAATAATCTATTAAAATTTGGGATGTTGTGTCTGTCTCTCACTGAGAATAGGTGGAGCCAGATAAGAGTCAGCTTTGATAGATAACATTTATTAGTTCCAGAGGAACCTGTGAGTAGAACCAAAAAAATAATTGGAATGGTGAAGAGAATTAGCACCTATATAAAATAGAGGGTAAATTTACAAACTGTAGATTTTAATTTTCTCCATAGAGTTTCTGAGAACAATGTTTTTCACAAAAGCTACAGTAATGATTGTTGCTTGGAACCAGTTAAAAGGACATTTTTTCATTTCTTGGTTAGGATTTCTTGGGGGGGTGATGGCTTAAAATTCCTTATCAGTTTGTATTGCTTTGCACAAAGAATGAGTGCTCTCCTGCCTGCATGGTTCCATACCCTCAGGGTAGGTTGCTGTGTGTTACCTTATGAGGTGTATTCCACTCACTCTTTGTATCAAGGTGGGGAAATTGATTAATTTTGAAGAAAGGGCTGTTGTCAGATTGGAATTTCCTCTCCCTTTCCAGTGCAACATTTAAAAATGGATCAATTTTGTCTATGTTAGCCAAAACCCTGATTGTGTTAGTGACCAGAGTAGCTGATGAGTTAGATGTTACTGGAGAATTGAGCTGTAGAAAGAAATTCAGATTACTCAGTGACTTAAATTTAAACCATAAATGCAAGTACAATAAATTAAAGCAAAAAAGAAAAAGTCCACATAAAAGTGGGATGTCTAGCTTCACGTGGCTATTCTTGGAGTTAAAACCCTCCACCTAAACATTAAGGTGATGTTTTTAAGGAGATAAAAAATAGGAATGACAAAAGTACAGAACGAGTCAGAGCTAGGCAAGGGGAAAAGTGGAGGATCCACCTCAGAGGGGAAGGAAACTGGTTATGACTCAAGTGTCTGATATACTGAGCTTCTGTTTAAGCTCTGGTTTTAATAGGGAAAACAATGACAAGAAGTTGAGCATTTAGGCTGCAGTCTGAAACATACTGACCTTGGCAAAATTATGCTTATTAATTTGAATGCATGCTGAATTAACCTTGTGAAAAATAAACATCAGGACCTAAAAAAAGAAGCGTGCATGAAATGTAGCCTGCCAGCCTGGTGATATGCAAATGAAGAGGATGGGACCTAGTTTATCAACTTACCATCTCTCTTTGTCACCATTTTACTATTTAGATCCTTAGTTACCAGATATAATGAAGTAAATTTGTGCTTGACAAATGAATATTGATGAGGGAATGACTCATGTTTTTTAACAATTTATAATAAACAGCATAGAGGAGGGTGCCTGATTTCACAGAGGAAAACCACACCCACTCTTAAGGGCTTTTAGTGTTCCTAGTGGCTTCCTCCTGTGTTTTCACTAAAGTCTAAACTCTGAAATTTAGTTTTTTCCAGTTATCTGTTTTTCAGCTTTGCACTACTTCTGCCTCAAGAAAATAAAACAGAAGAATTAAACATGATACTTGAATTTAATAGCAAAGGTGCTTTCCTTTTGATTGCTTTGAAAGCAAGTTGTGTAGAAATCCCTTCTGCAACCTGAGCAGAGCAGGTGTGACCAAGCTCTCCATGTCAAAACCTGACCCTCTTTACACAGAAACTCCAACCTCTCTTCTGATACAAATACTGTGATCAGTGAAGGGTACTGAATTTTCTTGTAATGATTATTGACAAAATGTGTCTATTAACCATTGAGGAATGAGGAACAGTGAAAAACTTGTAATGAAATTAGAAAGGCAGCTGTGTAGCTTTTGGGGTTTGGGTGTTTTCCCCAGGTACCATTAAAATTATGCTTCCAAATAGTAACACTGGTGGTGTTTGCAATATCCTCAGTGAGTTCTTTTGTTCTTGCTCATCCTCTTTTCTTACTGATCCTCTTTTTTTCCCATCTCAGGAAACTGCTTTTAAACTGATGTTGCTGAACAAGTGATAGCTTAACAAATTCTTTAACTTTTACCAGCAAGAAGGAAGGGAAAATGAAATTATTTCTTATAGAATCAGAATATATGCCACCATTAACCTTAACCCATGACTATGAAAATTCCTGTTATTGACCATTAACTCAAATTTATAGGGAAAATCCCTGCAAGTGAGCACTTGTCCATGAAGCAGGCTACTTCCTACCTGCCTCACAGTCCAACACAACTCCAAGAAACTCTGCCTTAACTTGGCTCCCTGTCAAATCTCTTGCTTTATCAACCATTTTAATATATATTTTCAAAGCATATTTAGTTTGCAAAGGAAACGGGTTTTGAATTTCTCTCTCAGGGCATTTTAAACCCATTGTTTTGTTCTACATGCTAATGTTTTCTATTGGTTATGACAATCATTTATGTTCTATGAAGTGCTGCATTTATTTGCTTAATGTTATTCCAAATCTTCTCTAAACAGCCCTGAACCAGGCATGGTTCATGCCTGCCTGGAATGCTGACAAATATCAATGTTCATGGATGGTCAACAGAGCAATGAGCTGTGCACCACCCTGTGTAGAACACACTGTATTTTTGAAAGGCATAGGAACAAATGTATTTCTTTTTCAGGTGTTCCAGAATGTGAATGAAGTTTCTTTGCTGGCAATAGTAGAAATAGATTTATTGGCATGGCAAATCCAAGCTACATTTTGTTTGAGCTTTGGGCAGGGGCACAGCAGAGCACAATAACTTGTTTTCTGACAAAAAAACTCCTTTTGAACCTTGTAAATTAGTCAGTCAAGGCTCACTGATAATACACCAGAATATATAGGGAGTCTTGTTATATGTATTATACCTGCCCTAAAGCACCTTGACTCAACCTGGAAATGGGGTAAACTGCTGCTTAATAATTTATATAAAATTCTTCTTCTTCTTTACTCATGTGAAAGTATTTCTTTGCTTCTTCAACGGTTTGACTGTTTTTACAGTTGCAGCTTTAATTTGTATTTTACTGGGTAGTGATGGTGACTAAGAAATGTTTTGTTAATATATTCATTTTATGAATTTTCAGGAGTACCTGGGACTAAAAATGGGTAATGAAGTACATAATTTAAACTGACAATATCCTCTGAGATGGTTAGTCACGGGAATGTCCTGTGTTTGTTCCTGGTCAACTTACTGCTTATAATATAAAGTTTCTATCTAAAGATTTTTTGGGAAGAAAAAAATAAAAGGAAAAAAATGTAAAAGAAAATTAAAAATAATAAAATTTGATGAGTTGGCATAGTTGGCATACACTGAAGCTTTGAGATCAGAATGGTTTGGGTTGTAAGGGACCTTTAGGACCACCTAGCTCCAAATCCCCTGCCATGGACTGGGATTTCTTACACTAGATCAGGTTGCACCAAGCCCTGCTCATGAAAATTTCCAGGGATCTCAGTTTCAACCAACAAGACACCAGAGCTCAATGCAGCTTAGAGCAGTCTTCTCCTTGAGAGCAGATCTTCCTAAAAAGCCAGAGGAGGTAGCAAAAGACACTGGTATGATCAAGTCAGAAGCCAACTTTGAAGTAGTGATGCAGTCAGGACCTGGGTTTGCCAGGGACAGAGGCCACTGAGCTGCACTCAGGGCTATTGGCTCAGGCTCAGGACCAAGTGAGTGGGAGTACATGGCCCTTCACATACTAAATTCCTCTCAAGATATCCAAGTCTAAACTAGCTTGCAGCATGTCATTTTTTTAAAAAAAGAAAGGTTTATCACTCTTGCTATTATTTTTAGAAACACTTTATTGACTTTGCTGCAGGCAATAGGTAGCAGGTAACAGCACTGTGGATTGTTAGCAGTCAGTTAGAGTAAATGATTGCTGTTAGCATTCAGCTGGAATAAATGATTACTGCTAAGATACAGCTATACTGCAAGCTCTTCAGCTGTTCTAGTTCAGTGTTACTGCTTAGAGTTGATGAGCCTTCCAAAATCCTGTATTCAGTCTTCCAGAAGAGTTATCAGAATATGAGATTTCTACTCTTCTTGGGGAATGAAGGAGAAAAAAAAAGTCTGTGTTTAATGTTCAGCATAAGGAAAAGGCTGTAGTACCTTCAGCAGCCTGAGAAACATTCCATGCTCTAGATTGTTGCATTGTAAAGCTGTAAAACTTGGAGGTTGATTAGGGGAGAAAAAGATGGTGAGAGGTTAAAGGAGAGACATGTTTGCTTGTGAAATTTTGAATATGATACCAAATGCAATTGGCCACCTACAGACAAAATTCATTAATACAGAATTTCATTTAATGTTGGAACTGCAGGAATTTACTGAACATAGCTGGGGGAAAAGATCCAATCCATTTAACTCCTTTCAAAGAAAATCTTTCTTTCAAAAGCTGCTATGAATTTAGGAAAAGTGTAGGTCTCATTGTCATAGAATGGTGGCCTATTTCTAACAAAAAAAAATAAAAAACAACAAATTAGATCATAGTATCATGAAGCTACAGAGTCACCATGTTGTCTCATTTATTGGGAAAGATTCCAGTGAACACACAAAATGAAATCATGTGGCCCTTTCACCTTTAATCATGCAGGTAGAACACACAGTCCTTTGCAAACTGAGTTCTTGCCTCTCAGAATATCTACCTTTAGCTTAGCTTCCAGTGTAGGATTTAAGGAAAGGAAAGGCTGGACAAAGCCAGTGGCTACTGAGAGTGGCAGTCAGCCAGAGGGGGAAGATGGTTTTCTGTGGAGAATGAGCCTGATATTTCCAGCAGTGTCACCTGCCCAAATAGTGTCCAGCTGCTGCTCATGTCCTGGTGCTGCAGGGCAGAGCCAGAGCCAGAGCCAGAGCCAGGGCTTCTCCCCAGAGCTGGGGGATTGCTGCTGCCAGCAGCACACATGGCATCAGCAGTGGTGGGATTCTGCAGGAGGAACAAGGAGCAGTGCACTGCTCTGCACCTGTAACCATTCCCAATCTAGGTTCTGTTTCTCCAGCTGGCTCTGAGCAGGCTGTGATCAAAAATCCTCAGCTGTGCAGAGCCCTGGGAAGAGCTGCAGGTAGACTTCTTGGAACAGGAGTGTACTTGAAAGATAATTTCAGGCTTGCAGGAGGCAAGATAGGAGAGAATAATGCAGGTAATCTTTAATAATGCAATACATAAAAACTTCAGTATATGATTTGATCTGACAAGAATCTATCAGATTTGAGGACTTACAATTACCTCTAAGTGGTGTAATTATTCTTTTGAACTCTGCAAGAAAATAACTGTTAACTTGTGTACACAAAAAAGTAACTGTCAGTGCTAATTTCACCTTCCTTAGAAAATAAAATTATTCTGGTTACAGCTGTTGGTTTCACTACTATTTCCCACATTAATTTCCTGGGTTTTGCTGTAAAAGGGGTTTGCTTTATTTAAACTTTCAATTATTTTCCAGCCAAAATACCTTTTCAAAAAAATACAATGAACATGCTTTTAAAGAACATGTTAATGTGTATGGCTCCTTTCTGAAGCTCTACAAGTATGAGAAAGCTGAACTTTTAGCTCTCATCTCATGCCAGCTCAAAACCAGGTATAATATCTAGGAAAAAAGGTAATAGTTCAAAGGCCTTTGTGAATGTACAAAATGTGTTGCACACTTTGTCTTTTTCCAGAAAGATACTTGCCAGTAATTCAGGTTTAATTTTAGCCCACCAGAAACAACCCTTGTTTTTTTATTCTAACAGTTAAAGAAACCCCTAATGTAACCTATATTGGTGTGCTCTACAATAGGTTTTGAGCCCAGCAATTGATATGCTGTGTATGTCCTAAGTTTATACCCATGTGCTGAGGAAAAGAGCTACAGAATGGAAATGAGGAAAGGGACAGAGTTAACATTGGAACCCTCTTTGTAGAGTCAATTAGAGGCAGAAACCTTTTGCATCCTGAAGGCAAGGCATCATGTTTGTAACACCTCAGAGACAGAAACTAAAACAATGCACACAAAAGTGAGATCATGCATAGAGTAAGGACTGTGCAGATCCAGGTGGTTTTATGAAACTATTCAAATTCAAAAGCATGAAACCAGATTCTTGACTCAATGGAATGACTCTGTCAGGAAAGGTTGGACTGAAGCTTGGATACCTGTGCCTTTGAGAAGGAAGTCATGCGCTCACACTGAACACTGTTTTGGAGGACTGGAAATATCTTTACTTTGCTCTAACAACAACTGACACTTCTTTCAGTATTTATTGTTTCCACTGCTATTACTGCTGTTGTGTTTACCTCTGGCTGGTTGCAGGCAAATATAGCTCAGTGTCTATAAATGGGTGGTTTTAATTGGAAAAAAATCAGGTCCTGAAAGCATCCTCTTCTGGTGAGTGTTTAAGTGGCAATCTGAGATCACATATCAGCACCTGCAGGTTGCAGATTCATTTGTGATTCACTGTCTTAAGTAATAGTGTTTCAATCAAAAAATATTTGAAAATATCTTAGTCTTTCATAAAGAAAAAAAATTTAGCCCCTTGAAAATGCCTTTAAATAGTCAAATTTAAATACTTTCTGGCTGATTATCCAGTGCACATTGTACAATAAAATATTATTACAAAGTAGTTAATAGTACGTCCTTGTCTTTGAACTCATAGAAAAGGACTTTAATAGTTGCCCAGAATTCTTTCCTTCCTAGAGTATTTCAGCACATTCTTTAACAAATATCCACGATTGGCATTTTTCACTTTAGAAATACTGCAAGGTGGATTGCAAAGTTAAAGCACAGGCAGCTCAGTTTTTAGTCTCAAGATTTACTGTAACAGCCTTGAATCAGTATTGACTGGATTTTTCACTATTTCATTGAAAAAATGCATACTTGGGATGTCTTGGTTAATTCTGAACAATCCTAAGAATAGAGAAGAGAGGGATAGCTCCTATTTCTAAGGCATAATTTCTTTCCTATGAGGCAGAACTCCATTACATATTTTTTCCTTTTCTTTCACCCTAACCTTGACCTTTTCAACTTTAATTCATTATATCAGTGAATCTCACTGTGTTAGTAATTTATAACCTTTTTGCACAGTTTGTTACACAACTTTGAGAAAACTGACTTAAGGCTTTCTGAATACACAGTCTTCTGTGCAGGAGCCTTCAGTTTGTTTTTCAAGGAAGCACTCTGATATTCTGTGACAATTCCTCTCTACTGAACAAATTCACAACCAGACCTTTTGACTCCTTTGTCTGTGCTTGCTCCCAAAGAAATTTAGATTTTTAGCTGGAGGACTGATGGCTTAACTTTAGAGTTGTGTGTTGATTTCACTGGAGGCTCTTCAAAGAGCCAATAGTGCATTGAAAACTTTGTTAGCTTATGCAGGAAAGTGCATTTAGGAATAGAGATTTTTAAAAATTATTATTTGATTTGTGAAGACAAACCAGATTTTCTCTTTTGAAGATGTCTGCAAGTTACAATCTGTATTCGTTTTTAATGCCTGGGATATTTGCCAATATTTCAGCTGTTTTATGATACAATGACTGAAAAATGGGCATTCCCTGGCTCCCAAAGTACACAGCTTCAGATGCACCTGAACCACGTATTCTCAATACTCAAAACTTGGATGAAAAAAAATTAAGTGCCCAAAATTTCTTCTTAAAAGATAGATTGCTGTTCCTGGTTTCCAGTATATTTACAGAATTAGGTATTCTTTCAGGTAATTCCTAGGGTGTGTTTATGACCTTTTTGTACAATTTGTCCTTATTTGCTTTTTATTCCTGTCTTTATTGCTAAAAATTGTTGCCTATAGAATTTTAAAAAAATTGTTGGTTTTGGTTTTTTTAGTGATGAATTAATAGAAAACCCTCATAAAACCAAAGTTTATGTGGGCATGAAAAACACAGTGTGCATTCTTAATTGTTGAAGAAATTTTCTGTTGGAATCCAAGTGTCCATTTGTATGTGGGGTCTGACAAAGCCAACATTGGCATTACTGGATGTAGTGATTGAGTAATCAATCTTACTTGTGATACAAACCCAGAAATATGTTAAGATCATACTCATATGGTGATGAATAGCACAGCATAACTGATGAATTAGCATATTTATTTCATCATTGTAAAAGGCATTTTAGTCTTTCCAGGCCCACAGTTGGCAATGTTGTCTTTACAATGTTTTATGCTTTTCTTCTCTTCTGTTTTTAAAGGAATACTGTGCAGTATAATTCACTTGCCAATTTACATTTGCAGTGTTACAAAAACTCATAGTTGTTTGATTTGAGAAAGACTGTACCATGTCCTGTCAAATTTTGTTTGCTGGTCTGTAACCTTCACAGGTGCTTGTTACATGTGGTGAAGTAAGACATTTGGCATAAAGGGCAGCCCAAAACAGAATGAATCTGACCTTATAAATTAATAAATAGAATACAGATACCAACATGACATCTGTGTGAAATTGTATTCCCAATTAAGAGATTGACTATATTTTTTTATTTATATGTTTTCTATCATTTTTTGGTAGATAGATTTTTTTTTTTATCTGGAAGTTTTTCACAAAGAATAGGGTAAAGTCTGCTTGCAAATAAGGAGGAACACAAGTTGGACTGGCTACTGACTCACCTAAATAATCAAATACTGAGATCCAACATTGACAGTACTTTTGAAAATGCAAACTTTGTATTGATAAGAAAATGTGCCAGCAGGAACTTTGCTGTCTTGGTATGGACAGCATAATCTGTGAGTGACACATCTCTGCTTTCTCCTCTGCACATCATGAAATAACTTTTAAAAAGTGCCACAACTTGTCTGTACATGCTTCACAGATATAGATGGGTAGATGAGGTTAAAATGTATAAATCAAAATATTCTAAAGCATCTGTCATTTCAAACGAGATTTTTTTAATTCAAGATAAAATACAGTGGACAGGAAGCCTTCAACATTTTTATAAAACACTTCCTCTTAATAATCATCTTGGACACAAACTTACTACAAGGAATATTCCATTAAGCAGCAAAACTGTAAGCTCCAGAGTGAGATTTTTATAGTGACAAATTTCAGTTCCATTACTGACAAAATGGGAACTTGGTCCTGCAATTAAATCAAAACATGCTGACTGTAGCACTGGCCCCCAGATTTAGTGAAAGGCTTTTAAAGAAATTCAAAGTAAGCTTTCAAGCAGTTTTCTTGTGTGTTATTGTAAGGTAGGCCCAAGAATAGTTACACATTTCAAATTAGATGATTCCATTCTATTCCTCAAGTCTGAATGGTTTTTAATCTTAATTTGATTGTGAAGTGTTTGGATTGAACTTGCCTATAACACAGATGAGTCTTACAAGTGAGACTTACAGTAAGGTAGGCTACTCTCCAATTTGTGATGTCTATGGACACTGGACAAGGCATAGATTTAGACCAACTCCATCCCATCTGTACCACCACAGGGTAAAGAATGATGGATGTATAAGCTAAATGAGAAATGACATAAACATAAATCTTTTAAGTTGCATTAATGTTAGGGGCTAGAGAGGAGAGTGAATATTTTGTTTCTTCATAGAACATTAAAAGAAAAATAAAGCCTTGTGACATCAAAAATAAACATCACTCTATGAGGCAGCTGAGAAAGAAAAGGTAGATGTGATTTGGCAGTGAGTAGTTGTGTTAGGGAGTTAATTATATACGTAAATAGACAAATCCTTAGTCTTACAGAGAGTATTTTATTTAAAAAATATCATTACCTTATATTTTTCAAAAAAAATTCTAAAAATTCTTTATAGAAGTAATGATCTGGGACATCAATGGCTGTTAACTGCACAGTAGAGTTTTCATGTGACAGATATATTGCAAAATAGGGGTGGTCCTGACCAAGCAGGATTTATAGCTATGAAGGTCAGCAAATGTCATAATAGTTTGTTTCTCATTTGAAGTTTATTGTGCTTATCTAGATTGCTCTGACTTCCACATGGATTATAAATGGTACCACACATTACCTCTTAGGTTATTTTAGTGTTGTTAATAGAGGTGTAAAGCTATTACAAGATCACTATTGAAGATTCTAGAATTTCCCTCCTCATCAGTCCCAATACAAATTAAGAAGTTACTCTTTTTACAGAAAGCAAGGAAGATCAGGAGGGCAAAACATACATTGATTTGTTTGAGAGTGTTTTATAATGTGCTTGCAATTGATAGCCTGTGGGCAGCCAGATTTCTCCCAGGCAGTCACAGCCTCTAGTTGCACTAAGCAGTTTAGTTTAAGAAAACCAACATCAAATGACTTATCTGACTGATTGATCCAAATATGAATTTGCATATGCTTCTAAAAGGACCTGCAAGTGGCTGCTTCTATAAGCAAGAAGCAGCAGATATTCTAACTCAGGGCATCACTGGTGTCTGAGAATGGCAACTAATCTGCATATTGTTAAATCATGAGATCTTTTCCAATGCCATAAAATTAACCTGGCATGCCCAGATATTATCTGCTTATCTTCACAGCAGCTTCATTATACATCCCCAGGAAACAGCTAAGGAAGAGCAGGATACTCTGCTTTGCCTCTTTTGGCAGATCACTCTGTCTGCTGAAACTTTTTCTTCTACCACTGCCCCTTATGGATCAGGAAGAGAGTGGATTGTTGTGCTAGCTTTGACGGGGATGGAGTAAGTTTTAACTGTGTTTTGGATTTGCATTGAAAACACTGTTGTTAGCACAGGGATGTTTTAGGTACTGCTGAGCAGTGCTTGCACAGCATCAGGGGTTTTTCTCCTCTTCACTACTGATTTTTTTCACTTTTAGACTCCCAGTTGTCCCCCTTGTCCTGCTGCAAGAGGGTGAAGGAGTGGCTGTGTGGTCCTTGGCTGCTGGCTGGGGTAAAACAGCAACAATTACACAGGGAGCTGCACTGTGCAGCTTTTCCTTGGAATACTGAGAGCTTTTCTGTGCCCTCCTGCTGGCAGTGACCAGTCTGGCAGCAAGGACGTCACGCTGCAGCTTCTGGCAGCCAAATCTGCTTGGACTTCCAGGGGAATCCCATTGTACTTAAATTAGACACCTGAAAACACAATCCAAACTTCTCAGGTGTAACCTAGCAGTCTGTTAAGCATAGAACACAGTGACCTCCTTTTTCCATTTGGAACATAGAAGAGAATGAATTTAAAGACAAAAATGTTTAGGTTGGATCAGCAGAAGAAGAAAACCTCAGCCTAAAATTGCAGGAAAACCCTTTAGTCATGGTGAGCAGAAGGCTCACTCCCAAGATCCCCTTGTTCAGTTGTGTGGATTGTTACTAGAAAGTTCTCAGTTCTCTTTGCTACTATTGGTTACTTTTCACTGCAGAAATTATAATATTCTTAATCACTTTTTCCCACTGGATCTCTCCCTCAGACCCTGCCTTAACCCCTCCCTGCACCAAAATGTATAAATATCCCTGCTCTACCATGGACCCTGCTTTTTTACAGTTCGTTCCTAGTACAGTGCCCCTCATTAAAGTTCTTTTAGACTCTTAATGAGTTTTCATCTCATTAAAGTTCCTTTTCTGAACAATCAGCTCAAAGACATCTCTCCCCACAAAAGTAGCTAGAGCCATTTAACGGGGAAACCACTGGTCAGATTTTCTGGGCTTGGGCAGAGGGGTTTCACAGAATTATTTTATGATTGTTGAAGATAATGAAGCTTAATATCAGCTCATATAGAAAAAGTAGTGGTCCTCCTGCAATTTCCCCAAATTTTTTTACAAACAGGACATGTAAGAGATATTAAAATACCACATCATGTGTTATTCTGCTAGATCTAGTAATTGCTCAGTGTCTAATACTGCCTCTGTTATGGCACTGGAATGGCAACAGAGCTGCCTCCTATTATGCATCATCTAAAGAGAAGCAAACAGACTTCTGTACTTATACTTGATATTGCTCATATAAACACTGGAAATAGGTTCCTTTCATTTAGAAGAAAACTCCAAGATTCCAGATATTCAGCTAGTAATGCAGCTCAACATTTTATTATATAAATAATATTGAATAAGCAGCATAAAACAAATCAAATTATACATCTTCACAAAGGATATTATTGCACATCAGTTCAGAAACACCCTTACACTACTAGTGTGAAGTAAGAATCAAGTCATCACCTGGAACTAGCAGGGCTGCTGTTGCCTTGTGAGACTTAGCTCATATCTGGCTCATTTTCTAACTCTACTCCTAAAATGGCCAAAACTTCAAGAACTGAACAGAAGAATGATATGTGTTTTTGTAAAAAGTGTCTTTCAGAGGGAGGTTGTCTCAAAGATTGAGGGGATTTTAGTATTTAGTCTTATATTTTTATTCACAAGAAAACAGACTGCAAACTTCCTTATCTGGTTTACATGCAAGCTGTGTGAAAATTTACAGAGAATAATGAAAATTGGAATGGTTGGAGTACATGCCAGTTTTAACAATGTTAACATTTTAACAGTGTTTAAAAAAAAAATAAACATTGGATCCTGCCCAGTATAGGATAAATTTCTCTTAACTGACACAACTTTTTCTTGCTTATTTTCTTATTTTATGAGAGATTAGTTCCAAATAGGTTCAACAAAATGCAATATTTAAGGCTTGTGACCCATAAACTGCAAGACAATTGTAATTTGAATTTTACTGATCTGTTTTCCAAGCTCAATGTGTGACAGAACATTTGTTTGTCTATTCCTCATTAGCAATATGAAAAATCTCCTTCTATTCACATTACAGTCTGAGTTGCTGTTCTGGTTATGGAACAGGAATCTTGATTTGTTGTGCGATAAAAACTGCAGCTCAGTAATGAAGTTGAGAAAAAAAGGAAAAAGTAGAAGAATATTTGTACAAATAGAGTTCCATCTCTACTAGTATTCCTGTTAAAACAGGATTAATTTGACATTTGTATTTTTTGAAGAACTGTGCTTTTTCCCAGTATTCAGCAAACACTTTTTCCACCCTTCAGTAAAGCAGAGAGGAAGGAACACAGGTAGAAATAGTGAACTAGAAGTCATGGTACTGAGGAGGGATAAAGTTTCATACATTAAAATAATTAAAATAAAATTAAATAAATACTTTTCTAATATTACTTTCCCAAATGACACAGGATAAAAATACAGGATTTTGAGCAATGGAGCTTATTGAGTTACATGGGCTAGATCATTGCAAAGCAGCTCAGAAATAAACACCTATACAAAGAATATCCCAGGAGTCTTCATGTGAAGTGAATGCATAACACTAAGTAGATTTGGACAAAATCTACTTATTTATAAGAAGCACTAATCCATTATAAGTTTTCTATCCTAATTTTTATTAAATAGGGGACAGTACATGAAAATGCCGGAGTATTATGGTTTGATCTGATCAAAACGTCAGAAAAAGTTACAGAAAATATTTTTATATCATAATTTTTTACATTCCATATCTTGTAACTAAAGATTTATTTTGGATTGGATCCTGCAGATATTATTTAGGGCAGTTTTTTCTTTAAGTCCTTAATATCAGCACAAATCTATTTGACTGTAAAACAGTTCCTGAGGACATGCATTTTATGAAGATGATAATATCTAGACATGCCAGATACTTCAATGTTGTTATAAAATATTATTTGATAATTTTATGATCATGTAAGGTTTATACTAATGTTGTACTCCTCCTGTGTATAAAGGGAATTAGAAACTTAGCAACTTCACATCAGAGTAAATATTGGTGAGAGAAGAACTTGTCTGTGAAATTTTCATGATGGGTTTCAGTAGCAGTGGCAAAGCCCAGAATTTTCCTGTCACAGCACTGAAAATTATTCCTAAGCATACATAGAGACTCATTTATTCCTCATTTGCAAACCTTGAGCTCAATGATAAACTATAGAGCATAAGGAAAATAGTCAAGTGAAGAGAATAAATAGGACACAATGATGTGCAGTATGAGTCTGTGGGGTAGCTGTGCAGCTGGAGCTCAAGTGGGAGTAGGTTTCTGAGAAAACAAGCAAACAATCTGATCTATGAGCATCCATAGGCAAGAAAACACATACAAGTTAGTTGTTTTGGTGAGAAACTTTTTCACTACAGCACAAAGCACAAAACCCAGCAGCTGTGAGTAACAGGAAGAAGAAGAAGAATTCATATTACATGTGATAATAGTGCAACTATGTCTGGAATTGGGGATTATACAGCTGTCATTATCTCAATTGGGAAAAAATAAAAATATCTTCTTAACTGGAATAGTTACACTAGCAGAAAAGTTAGCAACTTTCCAGGAAGCTCATATTTTTTAATGGGTTTTTTTCCTTTTTTTTTCTGTTTGGGTTTATTCCAGTGACAGTGTTGTATATTATAAATGCTTAGTTTTGTTTCATTTCATTTCATTAGGTTATTTATAGAAAAGATATATCTTTTTATATAGGCCCTCATGACGTAATTTCCTCAAATTCTTCAAATACCCAGCTTAGGAACCTCCATTGTAGTGAAATATTTGGAGATGAAGAATGACTGGAAAACTTGGTTTTTTTCATTAAGCTGAAGGTAGTGGAGCAGAGGATGGGAAGGAAGACTGAGTAAGCCACCCCTAGCCCTGTAAATAAGCTAAATAAATATTAAACAACACTGTTGGGTTTTGTATCCTTGAATAAGAACAACTGAAAACTTACCTTGAAAGAGAAACAAACCCAGAAATACTTTCTCATATTTTAAATTTTTACATGCTGTTTCTTTTTTTCTGTTAGCTTTTCTCTAATATTCAAGGTAAGAAACTTACTCTATTCTTGTTAGATTAAAAGGCTAGGGCAAAAGTCCACAGAAATACATTTGCAATTGAAATGTAATTTGCAGCAAAGAGAATGCTCTCACTTGAAGCAGTATTGGTTATTTATATGAATTACCTAATCAGATTTTTTAAAAAATTACATTGCATTACTTAGTTTATTAACACCTCATACATATTTTGAACATGAAGCACTTGTGATAACTACTCCAAATTGTATTCATAGATTCAGAATTGTCTGCTAAGGGATAGGATTGAACATTTAAATTGATAAAGGGAACAACAGGGAGCCTGAGAATGGAAAGAGGAAAAAGTAACTGACTAAATAGTTCAAAATAGCTCTGCATCAATGGATGCAGATTCTGCATCACTGCCAATCTTTAGGGAAAATTAGATAAAAATTCATGGGAATATGTAGCTGGGCATATCTGAAGCTGCTTTAAGGCAGGAGAACAGACTATTTAACTCAAAGGAATACCTTCTACCCTGACTCTTAAAAAATTTTCATTACTCTAACATAGATTTATTCATTGTTGTCTTTGTTTTGGTCTGCCTGAATGAGGGGAAAGACATTGAAACATTTTCTACTTTGCTCTGTTTGTGCTTAATCTAAACAATGAAATGCTTTTTCTGTTTGTGAACAGAGGCATATTTCTATTCAAGTTTAACAGAGGCTTGGTATCAAGTGCTCTAATATCAAACTGTAACTTCACAAAAAGGGTTATAAAAATATGTGTTTGTTCAAACAATAAGGTTTTCAAATACCTCCCATTGAACAGGTTCTATATAGTATGAAGATGTGGATGGTTTAAAAAGAGACAAATAGCATTCCCCTTTTCTATGAAATGGATAGTGATATTTATAAGACAATGGGAAAAAGGATGCTTAGGCTTTCTTATTGATCTGTGTACTGCCAGTAAGTGCATTTCAATGCAAGCTCAGCTGCTCTGCAGCTGGCAGCTGACTCTGTCCATGCCCTGTACCAGCTGTGGTCACCTTTGCACGGGGTGGGGAGTGTGTGAGTGCACTGGCAGAAAGCTTTCTCTTACAGTAATGAAGTGTAACAGCTTGAGAAAATGCCTTTCTGAGGAGTTATCTGGACTGAAAACAAGCCAGGCACATCAAAGGACTTAAATCTCTTTCAAGGGGCTTGAAAAATAGGTCTGAGCACACAGAGGAACAGGAACGTGACAAACATAGAGGGGAATTAAAGTCCGTTAGGACCATCCCATAATGTCCAAAAAATGTTTGAGAATGGACACCTCTTCCTAGAATTCTGGTATCACTTTGCTGAATATTTAACTTAGAGGGATTTCAGATATTTTCTGTCAACCATTCCTCCTACACAGCTGCCACTTCATTTCTTTCTGGTTTGAATGACTCTCTTTAAAAAACCCCTTATGAGATTTAGATTGGGTTTTATAGTTTGTCACCTTCGAGAGAATAAAATCTTTTCATATGTCAGGAAAAGCAATAAAGGATGAAGGGCTGGATTTGGAAGACTGGCATATTTTTTCTTGTTTTCTTAGGAGACCTAAAAACAAGAGCAGATATAAGTGGGCAAGGAAACAACTAGGAAGAGGTCCAGAGCAGCAAACTGTACTTTTTGAGAAAATACCTCTAGTAAAATAATCAGAGATTTGGAATTTAGTATAATTTTTTTGAGTAATGTCAGTGCATTTTTGTCTATGAAAGCAGAAATAAGAAGCAATGCTTGAATTGAAAATATTCCAACTGTAGCAGTGCAATGAGGAGGACATCTAAATATGCCTCCCTCCTCAAAGTCAAGCTTTAGGAATTGTGTACTCCACATGACCTGGTTTTAAATCTGTTTCATTTGCTTCTGCTAGCTCTGGAGAATTTGAAACACAAGTCAGAAAATTGACTTTCTGGTTTTTGCAGATGTTCTGACTGTGGAGAAGCAAACAGGAGAACTCATTGCTAGTCCAGTACATTTTTTTCAGCTTCCATTTAGATCTACAAGCCCTTTTTTGTCAGCAGTGTGTAGCATTTTGTTTGTTTGTGCTGATGTTTAAGGGAATTTATTTAGTTTAGGCAATACAATTTTAAACCAATCTTCTGCCTTTTAAAAGCTCTTTTCATTAAATATTCTCATTGCTTCTTTTCTTGTCCCCCCAAAATCATGCCCTCTTCTTTTAATACAATTGTTTTTCAGCCACATCCATTACATTTTAAAGGTATTTTAGGCAACTTTCCAGAGACCTTTTGGGTTTATTTGGCAGTGCTTATTAGTCAAAATTTCTCCAGCATGTTCCATTCTTCTGTCCTGCCTCAGCAACAATATTTAATACCCAACTGGCACTGGGAACTTGGCTCAAAACTGGTTTTGGTCACTTCTAATGACCTGAATTTCAAATCTGAAGGCAATAGAGGCTGCGCTTCTAAGCTGAGACAAAAGTAGGTAACTTGAACATTGTTGTCTTGGTCTTTCAGTTGCAAAAAGAATTTCAGTTTTGCATCTGAAGAGCAGTGCAGTGGCTGATCTTTCTGGCTGTGGTTTGTTTTGCAGGGTGAGTTCCAGGCAGGACCAGCAGAGCTTTCAATACATTCCTGACTTTTCTAACTCACTGACAGCCCAGGAACTTGTGATTTTCAGTCCCTCTCCAATGGATTCATACACAGTTAATTACAAAGGGCCATTTTCCTGGATTACAGGCAGAGTTTAAAGCTTCCTGAAAACCACTTTTCTGCAAGTATCTGAGTTTCTTGCTCCCCAAAGGTGAGAACTGTGGAGTTTGCTGTTCATGCACAGAACATATGGTGGCAGTGCCAATTTCTATAGGAGCAGCTTACATGAACCCTGGTGTGGAAGATCAGTCATTTGGAGTGAAATGTTAATTAAATGTCTTATGCTATGGAGTCCTACTTTTTTCTAATGATGGTGCTGATTTAGGTGCAAATTCAAATAAAGCTGCTGCCTACAGCAGCACTTACCAAGTTTATCCCTGCATTATTTTTCAGACATTCTGGTGTCAGATTCAGCTAGACATCTTTTTATTTCAATTGTCCTGTGAAAAGTTGCCTTTGAAATATTCCCACTCTGTGAGGAAACTTGGTCAGGCAGAAATAATACTAGAGAGGCATCTTGTGTCAGCAAAACACTGTCTGTAGTATGAATCAAGGAGAGTACATGGTTAAAACTCTTTAAAATATAATTTTTGGCTTGAAAAGGAGGAAGAAAATAATAACATATTCATATTGAATTGCATTTAATTTCATAATAACTGTTTGGGAGATAGAAGACCAAGCTGGCTATTCCCAGACCACTGGGTGTTTCATTAGCACCTGAAAAGTCTCTGCAGTGGGAACAAGCAATTTGCAGAGAGAGCCAGAAAGAAGATTTTCCCAGGATAAACTGTTCCCCACTGATGAGAGTAATCCTTGAATAAACTTATGATCTTAGGGTAAGTCAATGCTGCTACTATCAAGCTACGAATTATAAATTCTCAGTAGATCCATTTCTTGAACTTCTCCACTCTAAATCAGTCCCTGATATTTCATTTTTCCCAATTAATTAATAATCAGGAGACTCTAGGAGAAGAATACATTACAGAAAGCCTGCAAATGAGATCAGATGCTTTTCCTAAATTAATTCACTTATACATTTGAAATAATTTTTTTTTCAGATGAAGGAAAATGATGTTCTAATTTTCTGTCTTAAGGAAACGAAAAATAAAGAGAAAATAGAAAAATAACATGAGTTTTAAAATGAAATATTACAAATTTTTCTTCAGGGGAAAGTTGAAATGTACTTGAAGATTTGGGGTTATTTATTAGTGTTGTAATGTTAACTTCAGAACAGATAAAAATGTGTATACAAAATGTTTAATACTCACACTTACTGGAGGTCTAAAGTTACACATTGCATAAAAGAATCTGCTCTAAATAGTTCACAGGCAGAGACCATATTTATCAGGTGCCTGCCTTCTTTTCTCTAGCACAGTTGTTGCTGTCCTGAAAGAGCTGCAAACCTCAGAGCAGGGAAACAAGGTGTACATTTCCCTTTTCAGAAAATGGAAACTTGGAGCTTCATGAGTGCAGCTGAGATGTAGAGGGGTAAATTAATTTCTAAATATGTTGACTTTTAACCAGAATACTATCTATATCTACCATATTTACCCCTCATGTTTTGTTTTGTGTGAATGCTTTTTAAATGCAATTTTTTATCTAGTACTAATATCTGTACAATCAAAACCTGATTTTAACAACTAGAAATAGTTTACAAAGTTCAAATCAAACAATCAGGAACAGAATTAATCTAATCTGAGTTTGAAAGACTAGACAGACTGAACACTTACATTTGGAGAGTTCTCTACAGGCTGCAATGCATAGTTTGTAATGTATAGATAAAATATAAATAGTTTTGAGTGACAAAATGGGTAAATCAAATTAATTGTCACCACAGTGTTTGTGTATGGCTGTTCTGTTCATATTGTAAGTATGGAATTTATTTTATTAGTAAGGAAAGAGGTGTATTTAAGGAAAGATATTTTAATTTTTTTTCAGTTTTGATTTTTAGATATTGCTCCATCAAGATTATAGAAGCTAAGGGAAAAAAGCTATCATGATTTTAGTAAATTAACTTATTTAAGAGTTCAAAGCAATCCACTGATGTGCAATACATGCAAATTTCTAGGTTAATCAAGAAATTTAGAGAAGTTAAATAGGGAGTAGAATGTTTCCTGATGCCAGAATATGCAGTATGGATATTTTAATGTGAGTTTGCTGCTTGAACACTTCTTGTTGGTACTACATATTGAAAGTTAACAAAATAACTAATAATAATGTAAAAAATTATTTTTTGATTTACATTTAAAGTGGAAGCTGATGCCACTTGGTTGCAAGGGACTCAAAGGTTTAGACCCTAATGGCAGAGCTGGAGGCTCAGAAAGGAGAAGCAGACAAAGCATAACCCAGTAATGCTTTAAAATAGGAAGTTAAAAAAGGTTGGCAAATTCACATGTTCCTACTAATAGATCAGATTACTGTCCATGCTAAGAACTTTGAGATATATATGGTCTTTTAGTCTGATTCAAATGATCCCATTGTAAACTTAGGATGTTTTGGACTGTTGTTGAATGCCCTGTGTGCAGGGTGATGGTTCAGATACTGCTTCAACCAGACACGGTGGTACAAAGGCATGTGTAGTCAGGCCACTCTACATTTATTGCTGTCAAAATACAATATAATGGAGCAATGGTTGTGATTTGCTGATATTTTGCTCAAGAGAAAACTGAAATCAAATATGTCTGTGGTGTTAGAAACTGATGTCAAAACTTCAGGGAGCTGCAGAATCACAATAAGAGAGAAAGATGTAAAACAAAACCACAGTGTGATCTTGGGATCTCTAGAAGTGTCATTTTAAAAAATGATCCTTTGTATTCCTAAAAAAGGAAGCAGTGTTTGAGACAGTGAAGGTTTTGTTCTAGTTACAGGAGTTTGTCACCCCAAGCAGGTGGACACCACAGGGCAAGATGTGTTCTGAATTCCTGTGGAAGAAACAGGAGAGAGTGTTCCATGGAATCCCAGGCAACAGCCATGGTTTATTAAGAAAATATAGCCATGGGATGCAGTAGAATCAAAGTAGAATCAAGTCAGCCTTGCCACCTCTTATCACTCCTGGAGTTTTGTTTTAAAGTGAAGAAACAACCTGCAAGACCCACTGCTTGGGAACTGATGAATTAAATTCACTGTAGACATAAAATGTTGGCTTGTGAAACCTCACCTTTTATATTGTGTGGTCACAGCAGACAAGTGCCAGTGCTCTGCTGCATCTTCCAAGCTTCGAGGTGATTTTGAGAAGAAAACAGGGATTTTGGCTAATTTATTGAGGAGTATTTGCAGAAAAAATTTACTGATCCTCTGTGAGGGATAGTGAGATTTGATATATATTTCTTATTAAACTGAATACTTCTATGTTTGCATAATAGACTGCTTTGCTTGGTTGGTTGCATGCTTGTTTTGCTCTTTTTAATTATTTCTCTTTCTTATGCAAGAATCCTTTTCACCTTCTCTTTGCTCTAAGCAGTTTGTTGTTCACAGTTGTATTTTCCCTGACAGCTTGCTTTGCTGTGCTTTCAGTGCATAAAGAGCAAAACATACACTTCAGTCTCAATGGCTTTCATTTTAGATTAGGAAAGCTGACATATGCAGTGAGAACAAATATAAAATCTTCATGAGAGAGAAAGCAAAGAATCTATAAGATCTACAGTTTAAAAAACTCTGTAAACCTTTTATGTTTAATCCTATTATAATGCTGTCACTGGCTGACAGGCAGGTGGGGAGATTTTCCATTTTATTGCATAGAAAGGACAGATTTGTGATTAAGGCACAGATTGGGTCTCAAAGGATTCCAGTTCAGTTTACATCTTTTGATATAAACTTTGTACGGGTGTCAGTTTAGACTTCACATTGCCTATATCTTATTTTTTTACTTCCTTTTCTCTGTAAGGATAGGAGTCCTCTGTCTACCTAGATGTCATAGCACCAAAAATGTTGTCTTTTGCAGTGGAGCTCTAAATTTTGCCATAATCTAAAATTTAGGCCTCCAGTTCAGGGATGCAGTTGTGCATGTGCCTGATCCCTGTGGGAACTCAGACTAACAGAGTATTCAGTGTGTCTCCATACCCCCACCTGATGCTGAAGAAGGAACACATATCAGAGAAATTCAAAGTACCAAACAATGCAAAATGAAATTTGCATAGTACGAACATTCAGCAAATTTCTGTGTTGGGGGTATTTTTATTGCTAATCCTGTACCCACTGTATTGCTAACCCTGCACAAGCAAAAATGAATATTCATCTTTTTGGTGCTGCACAGACAGCATTGGATATTTAAAGGGCAGCTTCAGTAGAGTTTGAAATGCATATCAGAATTTTAAAACACTCTTATTGGAAGCTATTACTTCTTTTACCCTTACAGTATGAGTCAAGAGAAGATTTCTACACCAACAAAAGAAATGAATTTGTGATGCTTTGTCAAGCAAAACATTTTTTTTTCCAATTAGTGAAATTAGAAAGTTGTTTTTCAATTGCACATTAAGAAACCTTATATGGCTCATCAAGAGCCATCTGATGTCCTTTGCTTACAATATTTACAAGAAAGGAGAACTGTGTATCTAGGTGTTTTCTCACTTTTTCTACAGTCTGTAAAATAAGTCAAGGAGGAAAAAATCAACTGAAAGAATGGAAAAAGTGAGAAGAAGCTTGAACAAATGGCCCTTGCATTTACCACTTCTCCCAATAGCAGTATCATCAAAGTTCTTGTTAGGAATAATTGCTTGGCAGTGTGAGCCAGATTATCCTGGTTTGGCTTGCAGATCATGGAGATAGAGCACTATAGGTGGAAATTTCTGTGCAGGTGTCCAGGATTGCTGCAGTCTCTGTCTCCCTGGGACTTCTGTCATTTTGTCCTAGTCAATGCAGAAACTATCCAGCAGATTTACATTCATTTCCTCTTTTTATTCTTCTTCAAAGACAGCTTTCAGAAATACATTTTCTGTTCCCCATTGCCTCCAAATATGTATTTCAGTCTTAAATGGATTAAACTCAAGGGATGGGTCTAGAGTCCACATCCTTAGTTTCTATGGTAGCAAATAGAATTGATTCCAAGACTGCCTGCATGACTTAATATGAGGTACAATTGTAGGGTGATCACCTAGAGGAGATTCTGGTTTCTTGAAACTGGAAAATCTTGATTTTATGTAACATTATTAGTCAATGATTAGGGAATCAGTATGGGGACAGAGAAATTAAATCCTGGGATTTACACTGCCCACAAGTACCCTGTTCTGACATGTGAGATTGTATTTACCTGCTGCTGGTAAGGAACTAAGGTGAATAATTTCATAAGGTTAATAAATAAGCTGAAAGAGCCTGAATCTTGGCTATAGGCTTTGTTAACTTGAGGTAAAGAGATATTTTAGATTCAAAATAGAAGGAATAATGCAGTATATCTTTATATGTCATCCCCCAACCTACAAAAACACCCACACCGAAAATCCCTTGAGACAAATGGGTCTGCTTCTGTCTAGAGGTGACATTCATAGTGCCTCCCTCCTTAATGGGGTTGGGCAGTTTGCTAGACAGCTTAATAATGCAAAGCAATGCTTCACCTACTCTCCAGGCAGAGTGATATTTCACAAAGAATATTTGGGTAATGTTTATGAATATCGTAAAATGGTTCACTTTCTTGTTTTCAATATTTACTGTAAAATATGTAGTATGGTTAAACTGAAGACTGCCTATAAAGATGGTATCCCCTGCTGGTACTTTAAACATTTAGTGGTAGAGCAAACATATTAAAGGTATGAATGAGATACACAGTAGTGAATGTTATTGACTCTTTATGCACCTGAATATTTAGATTTCAAAAAAAGTGTTAAAAAGAGGCAATGTATCACTGAAGTGATAACTTTTTAAAATTCTGTATGTACCTGTCCAACAACCTGAGGAAAAAATGTTTGTTAACTTGTGAAGAACTTTGTACCTGTCTCCTGCATTTATCTTTTTAATGCTCATCTGTGTATCTCAGTTGCCATCTATACATCTCTGTGAGCTTGGGTGGAGTCAGCAAAATCCCTGACAAAATGTGACAAGTCACACCCAAGAGATGGTTCCGCAGTTTTGGGGAGTGTTTTTGCCAACACAGGTTAGAACATTGTTCTGCAGTTGTGAGCTTGTGTGGGAGATCCCAGCAGGGATTTCTTTAGTCCCTCTTTACAAGGTGGGTGTGTGGGATTGATGGCTCCTTACAAACATTGACATGTCACAGGGAGCAGCTCTGTCCTGTGCCAGTTTAAAGGCCATTTCCCCTGTGTTTTACAACATTCATCAATGAAATATCAGCTTTTTCTCTGTACAAGACTAGGAGAAAAAGTGAAGATATGAATTCTGAAGTTCCCATGGATGACTAAGGGTAACTTGCCAGGTTGCTTTTTTTGGTGAACTTCTCTCCTTAGGATTTGATTGTCTAAATATACTAAGGACAGGTGGCATGAGATTTATATTTTTTTAAAAATTGTGCAAAGAAGGCTTTTGAAAGAAAATTGGTATCTTGTGCTGAACAAGAGGAAATGAGTAAAAATGCAGATCTACAGAGCTAATTGCACATGGTAGCTTTACTTTCAGGTAAGGATGTATGCATTGCTAGCTGGGACATAACTATCCAGTAGTTCTGATTTTTGAATAATAATGTATTCCAAATTAGTGGAAAAGTGCAAGCTTTAGAATGTTAATTCTTAAAATGTATCTAATGAGTTTTTAATTTATGGTTTCCATTATTTTACTAAATTTTCAGGGATATAGTTCTTTTGACAGCTTTCTTTTTGCTTTCATTTCCTATGTAATTTTTTTTTCCTTAATAAATAATGTATTGCTTTTGTATTTTAACTCTTTGAAAAGCATGATCCTTGTAACTGGTAATAATTGCAGAACATCTTTAGAAACTGTTGCTATTTAGAATAAAATTCATTCTGTTCTACTGTGACATGAATGATTTTGATTAGCATGCTGATTAATATTTTCCTGCTACCTATAAATTAAACAGAACTTTTCAAGTTAGTTAGATTTCTATTGCTAAACCTGAGACAGAGGTACTTTCCTTTTCTGTTTCAAAATGTTCATTGTGTACAATTTCTAGACAGCATCAGAATGCCAATCCATTTATTGGAACTGTGGTAAGTCATTCAGATAGGATAGAATTATTTAATTTTACTGGTAATCCAAATGATGTAAGGATCTGGTAGTACTACTTACAGGAATGGTCATGATTGTCTTAGTCTACCAACAATAATTTACAAAATAACTATGGCTTGAATTTTTCTAAGATGATTGGAAAGACAAATAGCGAACAGAAAATAAGCTACCAATACTTGTCTCTTTCTATATCTAGAAAAGTTAATTGCAAAGTAATTTAGAGCTTTTAATTGTTAAAACTTCCTCCTAAATACTACTTTTTACTCCTATGGGGTTTTTTTCAGGCGTTTTTTGGATGACAGGGTAAAGTAAGGGCACCTTTGAAGAGGAGCATCTTCTCCCCTTGTACTTTTCCTTTCCACCATGTACGAATTTAAGAGTACTGAGATCTCATTTCTTCTGTGCCTGGATGCCAGGGAGAGTGGGAGGAAAGGTAGAAGGAGCAATAACAGAGTACTTAGCATTTATTTGGCAAAATCTCCAGAAGAATTTTTACAATTATCTCAGATGTACATGGGATGTGAACCTCAGCCTGTTTACATAATCAAAACCCATGTGTCTGCATTAACTCAGCATTGTTGGCTCTTCCCCTTTGTACAGCTAGGAAAAATATCCTCTGCAGACTAAACTGCATGTTCATGCAATGAGCTGGTATTCAGCTTATCTCCTAGGAAATCTTATCCCCCCAGCAAATCTTACTTCAGGTTTGGGATGGATTTTATTCTTAAATTCTGTTTTATCTTTAAATTCCCTGTAAAGGACAGTCTCCAACACAGAAAATAAAAAGTTTATCAGATTATTTTCAGATTTCAGAGATTTTGAACAGGGCCAACCACTTCAGCACTTTACCAGGCATCTCATAGTTTTGTTAACTCTCAATAGCTCTATTTTATGCAATTACAGAAGAAACGTGTCATTTACACTTGGGCAACATTTGGTCCCAACAGCTGATACCAATGCTAAAATAAACTGTCTGAAACAATGTAGAGAAAAGGAAAAAAACTTCTTATAATTCTTATAAAAAACTTCTTATAATTCTTATAAAAATTCTTTATAATTCTTATAAATTATATGTAAAAACATCCCCTTATGGTTAACTATTATAAAATAATAACACTGAACAGCTACTAAATTTTCATGTTTATCATTGATGCTGTGAACTTTTCAAATCATATTACCTTATCCACATTGTGCTTTCTCATGCTGCTCAGGACTTGTGTTATTGCACTGGCTTAAATCACTGGGCCAGAGAGGGGAAGGAGGAGGCACCAGCAGCACTCGGTAATAACTCAGGCAGTGGGTGGGATGTGTCAGCTTGCATGGGCTGTGTCCACCCAATTCCTTCATGGGCAGGTGAGGAGGTCCTTTAGAGAGTTTTGGAAGGAAATCATGATTTTGGTTAAAAAAAAATCCCAGTTTTTTGAATTCTGTTTGGTTCTACTTTCAGACGTATTTGGGACTCAGATTTGTTTCTTTGCGTGCAAGTGCTGGGTATGAGGTCAACAACAGCTGGAAGGAGGAACTGCCCTGCCTCTTCTTGAGAGTGAGGGCTCCAAAGGACAGAAAAGCTTTCCAGGGCCTAAAACTGTTATTTTATTAAAGCACAGACAAATATACTAGAATGAGATGACTCTTCAAATATAGGAAGTTCTAATCAGTTATGGTAGATCACGCTGAGTAGTTTGAAACAAATACCTTCAAGTATACTAAGAGTTTGCAAGCTGGTTTTGTTAGCATAATTTTGCTTTGTGTTTTACAGATTTTTGATAGATTTGTAGCTTGAGCTAGGGTGTTTCTCATTTGACATTCTCTTCAGGTAACCACCCATGAGGTGTTGTGGACACATTGTGCTCTGTAGGACCTGGAGAGGAGCAGAACAAATACAGTCATGCTCTCTGGTGCTCATTGCCCTTTGTAACAAAGCCTGATTTAGGACATTTCTACAGTAAATTTAGAAATAAGCAAATTATTTTAGCAAATCATAATTGTAGCTGTACTTAAAATTATCTGTAGATTGTTTTCATAAGTTTGGGTTGTGTTATTTTAGTTATTTTGGTTGGATTTTTTTTGTTTGCTTTGTTTTGTTTTGTTTAATTTTTTACTGTGGTATATTTGCAAAACAATCTGTAGAAACAAAAGGGGAAAAAAGCCTTTTATATAACTACATGACCGTTTCATAAGTGTGTTTTGCAGCAGTTTCATTTTGTGGAGTGTTTTAATTTTTTAGACTTATTCCTTCTATATGCCAAATATTTGAGCTGAAGAACAAATATGTTATCTTCATTCAAACATAACATGCAATAAACTGCCTTCTGTCATGGTCTCTACTGGTGATTCTTTGATGCTGAGAATCTCCCAAGGGCCATCCAGGGTATATTGGACAGTGTATAATTCTCCAACAGAACTGCTGAAGACTCTTAAGAAACTTGGCAAAGTTACTGGAACCAGCCAAAAATGTAAGGAAGTGTTACCTGAGGTTTGAAAGAATTAATGACATCTGTTCTGGCATGACTATTGTCTTTGCATTCCAGAAATACTTGAGGAGCTCCAGCAGCTGTAGGCAGCAAACTCAGGGGCTTGAGGCCAGCAGGACAGCTCCTGTATGAGCAGGGTATGGTTTGGGTGAGATTTGTGCCACAGCTGGATGTTGTCAGGGTCTGCAGATTGTGCCAGTGGGGGTACTCTGAGCAACCAGCATAGAGGGATGGGCCTTGACAACAACAGTCATCAGCTCTCCTGAAAGTAAGTAAAATAAAGGTGAGCTTATAGTTAGTTTTTTGTTCCCTGATATCAAGTCCATTAATTTTATGATTTCACTTATAGCTTTTTTAGAAGTAATAGTTTTCAAATTGCAATAATTTTGTGGGGTTGAAATGGAATCTGATTTAGGTGAAACTGTGGGGTGGTGATTTTTGGGACAGAAGCATTTAGTGCAAGAGAGATCAGCAGGAAGCCATCAAATTCAGGTGAATGTAACTGAGGGCAAAGGAATTGGAAAGAGCACAAGGACTGTGGTCTCTTCTATAAGAAATCTCACTGTGGCAACACATTAAGAGTTGTGATATAAGTAGAACAAGAATGAGAAGCAGAAAAGCTTTTGAAATTGGAATAGGTTTGTAACATTGTAAAAGTGCTAAAACTATCTATCTAGCCTTTCCCTTCTAATCATAAGGGAAGCACTGAAATGAATTCTGAGAGTTTATGGATATGCATTGTTTTGTTAATACAAACATGGAGATTTAAAAAAAAAAAAATCTTAGTAAAAGCATGGTAAATTTACATGGGATTTTTTTGTTCTTTAATACAACAAAGTATCCAGCAATGCTAAATCCTCTCTAGCAGGTGCAGGGCTGTCTGACTTTCAAGCAGTTTATAGCATGATTTGCTATTTTTGTAGATATCTTGTAAATATATTAGTTATGTGGATGTTTCTGTGCTTATGTCTCATTTTAGGAATGAAATGTCTTGATTTGGAGCATTTTTGAGAAAGGTTGGTGGCATTTTTGTGGGATTTTGGGTTTTGTTCCTTTTTTTTTTCCTGTGGGTAAATTAAGATTAGGCCTCTCAGAGCAAAATAACTGAATCTATAGTAATCTACAGGTTTATAGCATATGCTTGAAAATTCTAAAGAGAGTGATGGCAGATTAAATCACATCAGATATAGGTTTCAATATGCCAGTATTAAAAGGCATGTTTCTGGTGGAAAGATCAATATTTCTAATGCTTTTCATACTGGCTGAATTAAAGCTATACTAATATTTTCTTATTTACTTTTCTCATTTTGATAATCAATATGAATTTTATGTGAATCCAAATGATAATGCCTAATCCCATCTAACATACTGTGGCCTGGGTATTTTTCCCACAAGAAAGAAAAGACAACCTTTTTTAATGTATTTTTGTGAAGTAATTTGACATTCTGGCATGAATTATTCAAATGTGTTTTCTGACTTATATGCAGGCTTTTAGTTCATGTCTGTTATTCAAGATGTTTTAAAGGTCATGAGCTTTCTTTTACATATTCAACAGGTATGTTTTTCATTGTAAATTTCGACTTTAACAAAAAGCCCCACAGTAATGTGTAAGTAGGAAGTCTAAATCTTTTCATCTGCAGAATCCTTATAAATAAGGTGGGGAAAGTGCACTGGCTTTTAATTTTTATAAATGGAACAATAGATCTCTCATGAGTATAATAAACTGATATATCTGTGAAGCTTTCCATAAGATTTAATTAAATTCTCAGCAAAGCAACTGAAATTTTTTTTGAAAGACAATACTTACTTTTTAAAATATTATTTTGTCCCCTGGGCTGTAATTAGGTTGCATTTAGATGGATTCTTCATATTTTACTTTTCTTCTTTTCTTCACTCTTACTACTGGGTTCTGCCTTGGATGATGCCTTAGGTTAAAATAACAGGCTTTAGTCCCTCAACTGCAGAAGCCCACAAACAGCCTTTATTTTTCATGAAGACCTCATCTTGTAGCTATTAATTTCCAAATAACATTAACTTTCTACCATGGCATCACTAAAATCTGATCCTTCATGCATGTACATGAAGCCTGAATCCCAAAGGTACTCTATTAAAAGTTCAGAGAACTGCAACCTTCATTATTTTAGCCTTGAAACTTCTTTTCTGTAGATCATTTTGCCTCTAATTTGCCTTCTTAGCTTGTTGTTCTGGGCTGCCACTTTAGTCCCTTAATGTACGAATTCTTTTTCTTGCTTGTCGAATTCAGTTCTCAGCTGCAGCCTGGATAGAGCACATCAGCTTAATATTGACTTCAGCTTCTGTGTCATATCCAAGCCTCAGTTTCTCTCCTCAACTACCAAATTCTCCCACAAATTCTTTCTCCATATTGTCCTGCCTTTTGCTCTGAAGCAGGAGAAACTCTTCAGCAAACCTGGAAAAATCCTTGCTTATCAACTTCCAATCCTTTTTTGCAGCCCATCTCTACCATGGTCCTACAAAACCCAGATTTGGTGGTAAGGCAGATAATCCAAAACTATATTTTCCAAAACATTTTTTGTTCCCTATAAATACTATCCACTAAAATTTGTGCAAGTAACAGAGCTTTCTTGTTCATTTCCTGACATTATTCACTTGCCTAATTATTTTATAAGTATGCTTTTTTCTTCTTCTACATGTTTTAATACTGAAAGGCTTTGGGGGCACAGGTGGAAGGAGGTCTAAATATTCAAATAGTTGTTGCAATAGCTGTGTCATTGAAACTCACACACATTGTTATTGAGCCAGTCCAGCCATGTCATAACATGTAACATACATGATTTATGTAACTGTGGGAAAATAAGGTGGAAATGAGATGGATTGGATTTTAAAATAGGCTTCTTGTTCTGCTTTTCAGTGTGTGTGTTTTTCTTTAGCTTTTTTTTTGTTATTCAGAGGCTAAAATTATTCCATACTTGCTTGGCAAAATATAAATTTTTGTGCTGGCTAACATAAAAAATAAGAGAATTATGGTTGAGTCACATTATCTCCCTGAATACTAGCTCTTCATTTACAGTCTGGTTTTGTAAATGTTATAAATGTATAAAGATTTATAAATGCTTTGAAGGTGTCCTGTTTTAGTATAATCCCTGGGACAACAGTGTCTTGTCTTGGTCAGGATATTACATGCTCTTGGAATATAAATAGCAAGTAAATAATTGTGCCACTAGAGTATACTTGATAAAAGTTCCAATGCCAATCAGAACATCCTCAGGCACATCCCAGAACAGTAATATTTATTTGCATTGTGATGAGCTTGAAAACATCTCAGCAAGCCTGGTGCATCAGGAGAGAGTTTCTTCCCTGAAATACAACTGGGAGAGTTAGTATGTATAATGTATACATTAGCATAATGCTTTCTATCCTATGTATACATGAATGTGTCTATATAGATAGGTTTCTGAGTAGTTTTCTTCTGAATAATAACACTTATTATTCAGCCACTATTTTGCCTACTGTTTTGTTTAGTGTGGTGGCAATCTGGCTTTAAAACACAAAGGTTTGTTTCTCTACTGAATAGCTAAAATAATCCCTGTTAGAGGAACATAGTTAGCACTAGATTGCAGTTTGATGTTGATTTCTTACTAGGAATTATGTGTTTCTTCATGAACCATCCTTTTGAATTTCTTCCATTTTCCCCAGGAGGAAATTACAAATTCACTCAGTACGCGTGGCAGGAGCGAGGTTTTGGGTAATGACTGATTAGGGTCTGGTCTTATTTCCTTTACTTTGTGTAGTGATACATGGTGAGCAAAGTTCATTCACCTCCTTAAGGCAGATGTGGCACACTTTTCTAATTTGTGTGGTTTGCATTATTGAGATGAGGATATGTAAATTCTTTACTCCTCCCTTGCTGGAAGGAGAAGCCAAACTTGCACAAGTGAGGGATCAGATCATTTGTTCCTCATTATTACATCTGATTCATCAGTACTGCAGGTTTTCTTAGGCACAGGTAACCTGATGGCTGAAGTAAAGTGCTTAGTGTCACATTAATTCCACAGATCATGACCAAAACAATTCTGTGTATGTTAACCAAAATGCACTTGGAGTGAGGGCATTAAAGGACTGGTTTGGGCTGAGTTTCATAATGATATATATAAAACTTATATGGGAACAGGGAAAAATTAAAACCTTAAATGTATAACATCAGTCACTCTTATTAATTGCAAGAAAATAAAATAAAGCTCTAAATCATTGACTACCGGGAAAAAAAGATTAGAGATCAGTCTGATACCCGTTGAAACACCTTCCCATGTGAAAGGTGATTGGCACTAACTCAGATAGTGGAGACTTCCTAAATAGATAGATAAAAGAAGCTTATTTCTCCTTAGAGTACTTCCAATTCAGTGATTTTTTAATTTTTTTTTTTTAAATAAGATAGCCTTCAAAAGAGTTAGTCTCCATTCTTGAAAGTTATGTGTGAGCCATTTGACTACAAAATGAGACAATGCAGAGGGTTATAAGGATTATATTCACTTATATTTAGGTAGCTGATTAATCCAACTGGTCAAGCAGTCTAGTTTTCAAAGCAGGCTCTTAACAAACTCATCACAGAAAAACTGGAGTTGAGTGCAGCAGTTTTATTGAAAAAGTCCACAGGTGTGTGCAATTCATTTATTAAAATGTTTCCAAATACATTGGAATAGGAGCAACTGATGATCAAGAGATATTCCTTTTTTAAACATTTTTATTTCCAAAATTATACAAACATTGGAAAACTTTCCTTTTCTTCCATTTCAATTAATAATATAGTGATAAGTTATAAGTTTCCCTTTTCAAGCCGCAAGCCCACTTTTCTGGAGGTGGCATTTTGCATCTTTGACAATTTAAAAAAAAACAAACCATCAGTCATATTTACATGTGCTTAAGGTTGCATAATTGAGCATCATACAAGTACTGAAAACCAGTGGTTTTCAAGATTCACCCAGGTGGGTTGAAGGTTTTAAATACACACATAACTGCATACATGTGATTTAGTAGCCAAGACACCCTCTGCTCCCTTTTATTTTCAAGGCTATCTATAAACTCTGTGCTAACCATGGCAAGGGTTTGTTCTAGTAAAGGTACTCACTGAGTGAAAGCAGCACTGACAACAGCTATTGCTGATCAAGGACATGAATGGGCAGAGAATTGTGGGTCTATACAATAGAAGGACTAATGTTTCAAAATTAAGTTGGAGCTCTTATGCAAAAATAATGTCTAGAATAAAAGCTATTTCCAGTACTGGATTAAAGAATAAAAGTCCCCACAAACACTTGTGTAAGGAAAAAAATGGAGCACAACATGGGAAAAGAACAATAGTAGAAGCACGTGGATTAAATTCAGAAGCTGGTCTTGCAATGTATAATTACTGAGATTCGATTGAAATATAGCAACATTATCAATGAGAAATGAAGGTTACAACTGCAGAGGACACATACATTACACTTTATGAGCTATTATATTGGTCATACAGATTTTTCTATGTTATTTAATTGAATCCTTAAGGCTTCTCTAATATCTTGCATGACAGTGGTGTCTGCTTGGATCTTCCATGCATGAGGGAGAGGGGCAAATTTTCAAGAAAAAAGAAAATTAGGTTTGTCCACATTTCAATTACAATAGCACATCCAGAGACACAAAATAAAAGACAAAATTTTATGGTACCTTTTTTCATTATTTTGGCCCCCAAAAGATGCATGCACTAGGCTTTAGTACTATAACATATTATAATATTTACAGCATTGTACATGTTACAGCTCTTAAAGGGATGGCAAAGGGTAAGGTCTGTTTTCATCTTGGTGGGAGTAGAAGTTAATTTTCCTTGCTTAATACTACCTATTCAAAGTGAGAGATGACTCTTCCAGAAAGAAAAGCCCACAGAGAATAAAGCTATAGCATAATTATAGCCAATGTTAACAAACTGTACAGCACTTTACCTGGGAATTCTCCTCTCTCTCACTCCTGCTTGGAATCACAGGATTGATTCCAAACATCAGCTATTAAATGGTGTTGCTATGCTCCCCTTTCCCTGTCCGCCCATTTTCTCTCTATTCCAGCAGGTATAGGTGTATATTACCTATTGACATGATTTTATTTTTAAATTGTTTTGGCATGTGGAATGGACATGTAATTCACAATTTTTGGACAAATGATATGACTGATATTTACGGGATTATGGCACTAAAGAATTCAGATCACTAAAAAGCGCATCATAAATACTTCAAGTGGATTTAGGAAACCATCTCTCTAAGAAATTCAGTGAGTAAGGCTGGTATCACTGATTTCCTACTGCTTTTAAAGGTACAGATATGATACCCAATACACCAGGTTGAACAAGCAGAAGGCGGTGGGGAAGAAGATGCGGGCGTAGGAGTCCATTTTGGCGATGCGGATGTGTATTCTGCCGTGCCGCCACGCTCCCGTCCGACAATCCTCAAAGCAGCAAAAAAAACTGGCACAGTCCTTGCCATCAAGACACTCATACCCATACTCTTCATCCCTTTCTTGGAGGTGTGTAGCATTGTTCATTTGGATAGTAGCTGATCGGGGACGGATGTCAATAGTAGGTGCCTAAGGTGGAGCGGCAAAAAAGAAAAAGGTGGTAGAGGGAGAAACTGTTATTATCACCAGACCAGCTGGGGGGTGATGGTCAACATGTGAGTGATGGTTCTGCAGGGGGCTACATGGGAAATTGCTGAGCTGTTCTAATGGCCATACCTCGAAATTTTTAAAATCAGTTGCATCATACCCTTTAGAGGAAAGCAACACAAATCAATCTAAAGTTAACAGCTATGGGTAATTAGCTTCAAAGATAAACTGGGTAGACATGAGAGGTTAAATGAGATTGTAATTGTAATCCAGAAATGTAATGGATGATATTTTGAATTTTTGTTTTATAGTTTACATAGCTGCTTGATATCTGAAGGCAATTTGTGTATTGCACATGAAAAGAACTGCATCAGTTATAAATGCAGGATTTTAAAAGAAGTGGTTCATGTTGAGAAAAATGCAAATATGTATACACAGGCAAAAAGGCAGAAACTAGGTCTCTTAAATAAGATTAGGAGAATCTCTATAAGACTCTCCAATTATTTGAATATATGCAGCTCACCACCTACTGATGTTCACCAGCTAGAAGGTTCAACATGTTCCAGATTTTATATAGTAGATGTACATGTATATATACATACATATATTTAGAATGAATTGAACAAGCTGAGCATTTTAAACACATTTGAGCACTGGGTGAATGCTGGGATGATAAGCATTGAAATTTCATGCTGATAGTTATTAGGGAAACATAACAATTCCATTCTATAAGTATGTAAATTTAATGTCATTTATTTCATGTGGTTTCTTCCCCCACTACCCCCCTGCCTTTAAATTTTTTTTTTTAATAAAATCTCTGCATTTCTGAATGGAGATAAGGTTTTGATGTGGAACACAGTTAGATACACTTGCTAATTTTCTAAGTGTGTTGATCCAGTGACAACATTAAAAATCTATATGCATCTTAAACCCTTTCAAAACTCTGATTTTTTTTTTTCTTCATAATGAACAGCATTTCATTAATTGATGGTGACACTGAGTTTTTTTTCAGGCCAGCATCAGAATAGATTTGGTTTTACAATTTGGAGTGGAATCACAAAGGTTAAAAATCCAGGGTCAGAGTTGAGTTCTAAAAGGGTGTATGGAGGTTTTTAGGATAGCTGGTGCTATTGGATCCCATGGTAAATTGAGAGAGAGGAGCAGAAGTGTTTTAACATTAAACTCTCTTAATTCATGTGATCCAACTATGTTGGTCACTCTTGAACTTAGGTAAGTTCAGAACCACAGTGCGTTGGTATTTGGGCTGCTGAATCAACTCTACAAAATGTTTAGAAATTTGTAACCATTCTACTTAATTAGCAAGTAGCTTGAGTAGTTGTCTCATTAATTCAAAGACCAAACAAAACACCACTCTCATCTAAGCTCAAATAGTTAAATTCAGCAGTCGCATGCAGTGAATTTCCATTCCAAAAAACATTATACCTTGAAGGAAAACATCCGAAGAAGCTTTCATTTTGTAGACAGAAAAGAGAATCAGAGGGTTTTGTTTTAAATTAAAGAAAGAAAAGAAAGAGACAAAAATAATGCAAATTAAAAATATGTTTTTAAAACATGGTAAGTCAAAAATAACTACATTTATAGAAAGATTGTGATTACAGCAATTGAAACAAGTATCTGTAACATAAAATCCCCCACATTTTCAACTTGTCACTGTCTTGTTTACATTTGGGCCAAAGATATCAAACTCCTGTTAGATTTTCATAACCTGAGGGGATTCTGGTCTTTTATGACAGACTGTTTTGAAGGAGACCATTCACAAATTATAGAAGCACCTTTTAGAAAGACTTTTTACCTGCAGACTGTGCCTGAAAATCTACTTTTAAGGTTTTTAGACACTGTGATTAGGATTCAGGAAAACATTTATAGTTCTGTTTCTTCCCAGATGCTCACAGATGAGCAATATAAAGAACAAGTTATTTGTCCCTATAGGGACACTATAAAGATGAACAATTGGGTGCATGTAGTTTTGCTCCTTTACCTGACTGCATAAGACACACATAGCCAAAGACACTTTTATTTCCATGTAATACAGGACATATCACTTTATCATTTTCCTTTGTTTTTTTTAGTCTACCTCTCTTTCAAACTTGAAATTAGAGGAATAGTATGTAGCCAAAAGTTCCTTAATTGCTATTTTTTCTATATCGATTTTTGTGATGCATTTTAAAACTAAAAGAGAATATCTTCAAAATTCCTTGAATTTTTTAGCAGAGCAAATCCAAATTACTTTATTCTTTGTTAAATGCCTGAATGAAAATACCCTTTATTAATGTAAAACATTTTTCTTTCACTTTTTTCCTTTTTGTTTGGTTGATTTAAGGGTGTTTTTGTGGCTTCATGTTTGTTTGTTTGTTTGTAGGGTTTTTTGTTTATGGGGGTGTTTTGGGTTTGGGATTTTGGGGTTTTTTTTGGTAGATGATTAGGCTAAATGTTTTAGAGATTCTAGATAACACATTTATCAGCTCAGTTACCAAAGGCAAGGAAAAATCTGTCCTGTACAAAATAAGCATCAAATTCTTTCCCTGTGTGGGCAACAGCCCAAATCACTACTGAGGGTATTTCCAGAATTTTTCTGTTGTTGATATTATATACATTATTTTTACTATTGGGTAGCATATATCCATAAGTATCATTATAAACTACTGTGAAATCACTTCGTAAGGCAGAGAAGCAGGTAAATAAGGTAAGAAATATAAGAAAAAGAATTTAAGGAAACAATGGAAAAGAAACAGATGCTTAAGGGGAAGTTGGAAAAAACGCACACCAAAGTTTAAATATAAAAGTTTAACTGTAGTCCTGATAAGCAAGATAGTCATGTCAATAATGTGGACATAAGTTAATGGCATAGAATATTGTTAATACTAAGACAGAGAAACTGAAATATTTTCTATAAAGAGGTCTATATAGCATAAATAATGGCTTTGATAGTTGTGGTTTGCAGAACACTTTGGTTAAAAAGATCTTTATCCTAAGGAATTAGTTTATCTGGCATCCAGAAAACTGTAATAAATGAGCTTTTGATACTCAAAGTGAATGTTTGCATTCATACTGTTATGAAGGATGGGTGTATATGTAATAGAACATTATGAAAATAAGAGACAGTTATAAAGAGAAATTTAATTGCTCTCTCTCAGCAAAACTAATTAAATTTTAGGCCTGGCTGGTAAAAAGATACATACTGGGTTTTTCTTCTTTTTGTCTTTATCCTTGCTTGGTTTTCTGTTGCTGACAAAGTAATGCAAAGTTCCATATTCCACCAGTGCAGAGAACACAAAAATAAAGCAGACTGACACAAAAAGATCCATTGCTGTCACATAGGAGACCTTGGGAAGAGATTTACGAGCAATCGTACTTAGGGTGGTCATTGTCAGCACAGTTGTAATTCCTAGTAGATGGATAGAAAACAACAGAAATAATATTACTCCAAGTAGCAAACTGATTTTGCCAGTTATCTCTCTCTGATTGGTTTTGAAGTGTGCCTGGACTTTAAACATACAGCAAAGATATTCAGTAGCACATTCTAGCAGAGAAATCCCAATTCAGTGGGAGCTTAGAGGATTAACAGGAGTAGTGACATTTTTGAATGGTCATTGCCCATGCTGCTCAGTAGAATACTTTGGTTAGATGAATTCTAAGAAATTTTATATAAGGTTTTGGTTTCCTAGTTTACCTCTGGGGAGTCTTTACTTTTATTGAAAATTGAAGTTTAGGGTTTATGTGCTCAAATTCTTAAACAGAGCAAGGGAAAAATCTACAAAAAGGTACTGTGACATGCCTCACCAGCCCTTCCCTTTCAGAACATTACTGCATGTACTGTGGCATGAAAAATGTTAAAAATGCATCAGAACAGTTAAAATCTACCACACTTTTTACAGCAGATTTCATACCATTGGTTTTACCTTCTTAGCAAATAGACTAATTCTCAACAGAGGGACGAGTCTGTTTTGTGAATCTAGGTAAAATTTAAAATAACAGTTGAATGCCTTTAATAATTTTGTACTTCTTTAAAGCAGATTTTATAACCTTTTTTTTAAAGAGGATGTGAAAAAAACCAAAAACAATTAAATGCTTAAAGATTTCTCTTATGGAAGCCACAGTCCTCTGCTGTTATGTTCTTTCTAGTTAGTCTGTAATGAAAATCGTGTCCCCTATTTTACACTCCAGTGTTTTGTGCTATGGTTCTGTGAGGAAATGAAAATGTAGAAGGAAAATCTGAAATAATTCTTACTTGGGTGGATTTAATGTAGAAGTAGAAAATGTGTTAAAGTTTCTCTAGCTGAATGTTTCTGCTTTATTTCTTACTGTTACAGCTGCTTTGCACAAGCAAGATTAATTTGGTTTCTCTTTGTTTGTGGAGCAGTTGCTTGTGGAACAGTTGCTAAATGAGTAGAAATTTCTAATTCTGATTAATTTTATGTCACATTTTCATGTATAAAGTTCTGGATACCACCAAATTAAGTTGGGTTTTTTGCCTGAAGTCTACATTTGATTGTTGGTCTCTAAAGTGGTCGTGGTGGTACATTCTCCCCTCGTTACCCCTTGGACACACAGCCAGGAAGGTGGATTCCTTCTTGATAATTATTTAATTTGCGTTGCCAGTCACCATGATATGGAAGTAAAACAAGCAAAAATAACACATCCTGCCTCTAATCCAGTTGTGTGTCCCCATTGTCTTGATGTTTATAAAGAATACTGCTGCAATCAGAAAAAAATGTGAAAGCTTTTATTTTTGACAATCTGCAATAGTCAGAATCTGACATCCTAAAAAGGAAGAGTTGCAAATATAGCTCAGTCTGTATTATTCCTTGAAAATGACTGCATTCCTCTAAATGAGGAGAGTTCATGTGAAGTTGTCTGTTCTCATATTTACAAACTGGTGATCTGCAGAGGTGTCAATTAAACATCATAATGCTTGAAAAAAACAGGAAAGATAAACTTACCCAGTGATGTTCTGGCTGGAACTGCATCCTTATTAATCCAGAAAGAGACCCAGGACAAGACAACAATAAGTGTGCAGGGAATGTAGGTCTGAATAGTGAAATAACCCATTCTCCTGCTCAGGTTAAAGAAGACAGACATGACTACATAGTCTCCTGTAAAGCAAAAGCAGAACAAGATAGAATAATATGTTAGAAAACCATCATAAAATTTGTATGTAAGAGCTAGGGGTTTCCTATTTCACATCTGGGGGTTGTGTGCATAATTATTAAACTGATTCACCAGATACACTGATGACAAATACATGCACCCATCTTCTTCAACTCAGCTGGAGCTCAAGAACTGGTGAATTTTCCACACTAGGAAAGTTAACAGTCGTGCAGATTCACTCAGGTAACTTTTGCTAATCTGAAAGTCTGCTGATGCTGCAGACACTGTTGTGTTATGGAAAGTTTCAGATCCTTACAAAAGAAAGGAATAATGTTAATATTTTACCTTGCTTTCTTGATATTTTGGGAAGTGAGATGTAGAGATGACTTTTTTTTCAAGGTAAAAGTAGGAAAAACAAATGGAATTTAGGAATTGCCAAGACAAAGCAAGTCAATCATTCTGTAATGTACTTAATATCTCTTCTAGCCTTGAAGTAATATGTTCTGGTTTTGTCTGGGACTGTGTGCATTTTCTTCTGAGCAGCTAGCACGGGGCTGTGTTTTCAGTCAGCATGTGAATACTGATGTTTGTTGTTGCTAAGCAGCTCTTAACCTAAGTTAAGGAATTTTCTGTCTCATGCTCTGCAGGTGAGCAGTTGCAGGAAAAGCTGGGAGGATGCACAGCCAGGACATCTGACCCAAACTGGCCCAAGGGATATTCCAGACTCGAGGATGACTTGCTCAGAACATAAACTAGGGGAGTGGGCTGGGAGCTGCCAGTCACTGCTCAGGGATGGGCTGGGCATGTCAGTGTTTGCTCATGGCCAACTGCATTGTGCATCACCTGCTTCTCTTGGTCTCTGTCACTTTCTCCCCTTATTGTTACAGTTATAATTAGCGTTATTTGCATATTTCTAATAATAGTAATGTTTCATTTTAATTATTAAGTTGTTCCTATCTCAGCCCATGAGGTTTATCTTTTCTTTTTGATTCTCTTCCCCACTGGGGAGGGGTGGTGGGTATGGAGTGAATGAAAAGCCACCTGTACTCAATTGCCAGCCAGGGAAAACTGTGACAATAATGAGATAAGGAAAACAGGACTAAGTGGTGGAATGCTCCAGAGAAATATCTTGCTCGGATTGCCAAGTTTATTTAAGTGATGCTGGAATGCTATAACAGCAGGTCTTCTGAGATTTTGAATAACAAAAGTACTCTGAACATACAAAATAATGTGAGACCTAAGATGTGAAGTTTAGGACTCAGTCTCAGTTGTCAACCCACATACATCCAAAACATCAAATACATTAAGTCCCCTGTGGAACATGGACTTGACAGTACTTTGCTTTAATTACACCTTTCATGATGGAATCTCACCTCAGCCCTGTTTTTATCCAGATTAGGTTTATTTCCTGACTATTTATGCACTTCTCAGCTCTTTAGCTGAGACCAGCTTAAATACTCTGTTATTTTCAGATTATATCTGTGTCTCGGGTGATCTTTCACTCCTGGTGTGATGCCTGCATGTGAAGCTGTAATGTGAAGCATTAGTTTAGTAAAAAATGGCCAGACTTGATCCTCAGCACAATGTCATTTATTAGTCCTCACTTGGCAAATGGATAATCTTTTCATTATTCATCCTCTTTCCCTGAGCTCTGGCTCTTGTTTGTCCAATATTATCTGCTGCAGCAAGAAAGCTTCTCTGACTGCCAGATTGCTGTTTGGAGCACTAATACACTTTTGGAGTTATCTAGAAATGAATAGTAATGCAACCTGGCAATATCTTTGTAAGACAACATACTTAAGTACTCAGCATTTGGCATCCTAATTAAAAGATCTCAGATTATTTAGCCTTTCATCAGAGACTTTATATTCCTATCATTCATTCTGAGGTATATTTCTATTACATGTGTCTAGAAAATAACACCTTGATAATTTTCAATTTTTAAAGAAATACAATTTTTCCCTGGAAAAAAATTATCTTACTGCACCAAGGTGCATAATAATTGATCCTTCATATATTTAGACTCTTCCCCTCTTTCTCTGAATATACACATTTCTCCCATTCCTCAGTAGTCAACTGTTTTTCTCTGCATATAGACAGACATAGCCTTTTTCATCTGAAGATACAATAGCAAGTTAACCAGTTACTTCAATGACATATTTTTAAACCAGAACACAATCCCTCAGGAAAATGGTATCCAGGTCATATTTATTCTCATGTATAAATGCTCATATCATTTTCTACTAAGTGCATATTCCTCCCAATTATGTTTGGAAGATGAAGAGAAAGATCAAGAGATGCAGAGCAGTGTTCTGACTTGGGACACAGCATCTTCAAGCTGCCACACTGAATGGGAAGTTGAATATTTCTCTTGGGGCACACAGAAGAAGTGCATGGATTTTAAGTCTTTTCCAGAATAGGGGATAATTTGAAAATTAGATTCATGCATCAGTATTCAGTGCTCGTGACCTTAGCAAACCCTTGAAAAAGGTTTTATTTCTAACAATCCTGTTCCATTCTAATTTACACAGACTCACAACAGTCTGTATGAACTTTGGAAACTATGGTTTTCCTCCTACCCTACACTTGTGTGACACAGTGGTTTGAATACCAGGATTCAGGCTCCGTTAGACAGTAGGGGAAGTGAATTCCTGATTTGAGGAACCATCTGTGCATATGTCCCAAAGGTTCAATGGAAGAATTAGCCGTGCCAGGAAGCATAGCCAGGGGAAATGTACACTGTACTTAAGTGATTTAATCAGCACAGTGGGTGTGATCCTTCATTGCTTCCTGGTTGAAGAGTCGTTGATACCTGTGCAAAGTGATTGGGGAATTATACCCATTACTGCTCTCTTTATGCAGGTTTAAGTGACTGTGCAAAGTATAAGGTACTGGGGGAAAAAAACCTCTAATTTGTATTCAGAAGTGATTTGGAAGCTAGTGCAAATCCAAGAGCAAAGAATGGATTGATAACACCACAAGAAACTGGTGTCTTAATTAGAGTTCAGGTAGCAACACATAGAGCTAAGATTGTCTCACACTTAGTACTGTAAGATTCTTTCAGTTGTTTAAAACACTGCTGGATTTAAATTATTGAAAGAACTGCAGCAGAGCTTCAAAAATCATATATTGGCCAGATGGTTGAGTTACTTGCATGTGTTACTTCAGTTCATTCTCAAATGGTTTTTGAGTGGGGAAAATTCAGTTTTTCATATCTGCTAAGGATATGGAGTTCTGAACAGGGAAATTCAATTAGGTGAAGGGCTGGCCTTGTTATGGGTTCACATCATTAAGTAATTCATGACTAACTTAATAGCTTTGGAAAACAGTGAATATGTACATAGACATGTCCATATGAATAAGATTTTTGAGAGTTCATAAGAATTAATTTCTCTGTTTCTTACAAAGCTACACACCACTCTGAATGGCACTGCAGAAACAGATGGACAGTAGAAATGGCTCTCTTATCTTCAAAGTGTGTTTGTTTCTTTATATATTCCACTACCTAAAATCTCCAGGATTTCTCTGTGTTGCTGGGAGTTTACAGCAATGAGCTCATCACCTCATGCTGACTCCATGGTGTCAGGAGTTTCATTGTGGAGCTCTTCTCCCCTAATAATGACAAGCCTTCTATCCCAGGCTGTGAACAGGATTTTCTTTGAGTATTTAGTTACCTTAAATATTTTTGTCAATGTTTAGTATTATAAAAATCAATATCTGCTTGAGTAATTCTGATAGTGTTTATAATAAGGAGCATTTTGTGCTCAAAATTTTAAAATCTGTGGAGAACCTTGGTAATGAATCAATAATTGCCAGCAAAAGCTACCAAGTATCTTTATTATATTCTTTTAAAATTTAAAGTTTTTCTCCACTACATGAATTTGTTAAACTGCCAAAAAAAAGTCAGGTAGGAGAAGAGTAATGCATTATCCAAACTCTCCCAGATTTTCTAGTCATCATTTGCTCCTTAAGGACGGATCAAATGACTGAAAACTAGGATTGATGTAGGTTACAGATTATATGGTATGTAATAGGCACAGTTTTGTTAGTGCAGCAAATAACAACCACATGGTTGTTACCAACCACATCCTACAGACACAGAGATGCACCAGCTGTCCAGACTCCTAACAGGCTTTTATCCCCTGAATTTACACAGAAGACATATAGAGAAGAGCAAGCACTTTTTAAAATATTTGTTTAAAAAGACATGAAAATACACATAGAAATGGAATCGTTACTCAAAATTACTCAATGTAAGCAAGTATGTAAATCATTGACATGCTTCTAGATGGGAAATCCCATTCAGTTCATCTTTCTGGATGGAGTATACATAGGGGAAAAAGCAAATAAAAAAACCTCGTGCCACAGGAGGGCACTGTCACCTCAGAATAGAAATAAGAAAAGCTTGCAAGTCTGCCAGTGGAAAATTGAATCTTAAAAATTTCTAATTATTCTTACCATTTAGTGTTTATACAAACACTGAAATGGCACAACTGACTTGTTATTAGAGGAGCACTTTTAAAGACTAAACCAACTCTTGTGTGATAGAAATATCCCCACAGTAGTATCACCTTTGTGCTACAAGTAATGAGTATAAACTGCATCAATTGTTAATGAAGAACAACTGTGGTGGCAGAATTTATCTTCTTTTCCTCATAAATAGCTAATAGATACATCCTTGTTCTCTCTCTCTTTTCTGTTAGCATGGCCAGTCTCCTTTTCTGTTAGGTAGAGAACACAGCTAGTACTCTTGGTTTATTTTAAAGGAAGGAATAGGTAAATGGTGATTTGATGGAATAGATAGGTTTTCTTGGGTTTAGTCATGGTATGTGGAAATACCATTAAAACAGTGGTGTATGATGTCTATGAACATCTAAAGGAGCTTCTACATCTCTCTAGTTCTTAAACAGTTGCTCGATTAGTACAGACTATAAAAATAGTAAATGGGGCCAAAAGGATTATTTTGAATCCTTTTTACATCCTTCTTCATAAAAAAGTCAAGCTTGGTGCCATTTCTAGACAGATATTCTAGACAGATATTCTGCAATAATATAATAATATAATAACTAATTGGTAAACTTGAGGGGGATTTCCTGTAAAGCAGCTGATTTCCTTCCCACTGTGTGCCCTCCTGGCAAGCTGGAGGGCAGAGAGGTTACCCAAAGGTGCTGCAAGTGGAGAGAAAATGAAAGGGAAAAAAAAAGAATATAGACAAAGCCTTTTCTCTTTCATGTTGAATCAGCTGTTGGTACCAGAGCTCTGGTGTATGCTCTGCTCAGCAGTGGCTGGAGACAGATCCTTGCCCCCAGAAAAGGCAGGAAAAGGGGAGAATGGGAGACAGGAATCAAACCTCTCTACCAAATCAAGCATCAGACTGTGGATTATATTGTACAATGCAGCTCTAATCTAGGATGAAAAATCAAGTAAATAGCTTAAGATTGGTGTATTTGTCTGATGATCTTTATTTGGCTTTTGTGCCCATCTCTTTTCTTGCCTTGACAGTGTCTATATTTGTAGTTTTTGTGGCATTTACTGTCTTGGTGAGGGTAATGAGTCAGCCTGCAGATACAGTTCAGTAAGATGTCTTACACTGTTACAGTGGCATAAAGAAAATATGATATTTGTTCTAAACACACAGTCTTCTATGAGGATTCAGATTGAACTTATTCCAATAATTATCTTGTGTGAAACATGAAGTGATCTCTTTTTTTTTTCTTCATTTTCCAACAAATCAGAAAGTTCATAAGTCTGTCAAGTTCAGTACCAAAGTACTTCTAAAGCTTGTCTTTTGTCACATGGAAAAATTATATTCCCTCTTATAGTGCAATGTTTTTACATGTATGGCAGAAAAATAATTTTGGCTGAAGTATTTGATCATTGGGCATGACTGAATTCATTTTCATAAAGACATGACAGAAATTTGCTCACAGTACTCATCATAAACTGATGTGTATGAGATTTGTTCCCACAGCCAGAAATGAAAAGTCCAGGGAAAAGATAAAACCAGAGGGAACACTGTTCCCTAGGTATCTGATCATAAGACCTTCTCCTTATCTCATTTTTTCCAAATGCCCTTTTCATTGGTTCTGTCCCTTTACAGCTTTTTGTTCTTTCATAAACATTTTTAGACTGCATAAGGGCCAGAGCGTTAAAAAAACTCGACTCTCCTCCTTTCCAAAAATGCTCAATAATCTCTTTCCCTCTGAGGTTTGTGACACTAATTGTGTCATAGAGAAGTCACAATGTGAAATAAAATGACATAAATATTTAGCCTTTAGGACAAAGAAAGAAAATATGGCATGGCAGTGCAGGTATTTGCTTTTAACAGACTTGCACATGGAAGCAGTGCCATTCCCTACCTGACTCCTGGCATTACGTAAAGAATGGGGTGAGCCATGGTCATGGTACAGCACAGCAACACAGTACTGAGTGATTTCCCCAAAGAATCTAATAATAGAAATAATTAATATCCATTTCTAAGCTGTGATTATAGTTTGATTATGCAATAAGGTAAAGCAATATTAAGTTTTTTACAAAGTTTGCACCATAGTCCATTTATATAAGATTATCTCTGGGGTTCAAATAGCTGCAAGCCTGGTTTTCAATTTATATTCCAAGGGATGAATCCTAACTTCATTGCACAGTTGGATGGAGGGCTGGGGTAGGAGGAGATCTGCTAATCTGATTTTTTTTTTTTTTTTTTTTTTTTGTAGTTTTTAAAAAGGAAGAAGAAAGGTGTATGTCTGTGTGTTAATATGTCTGACAATAAACACCTTGATTTCCTGTGGGACCAGGCAGAAGAGAGCTGCAATTAGTTTATGTTTGTAAAATGACAACCTCAACTGACGAAACTTCTGCAAAATGAGATGAATCATTACGCTCATCCAAGCAAATGAAATTCCTTTATGTATGACATGACTTTCTGCCCAACAGTTCTGGATTTTGTTTGGTGCTTGGGCGCTCATTGCACTTGAAGTGCTGTTTTCTCAGTTCATTTGGCAGAATGTGTGCCATATCTCATTAGTTTCTAATTATAGGAGGAAAGAATGTAATGACACTAGGCAGTAATTAAAATCTATTACTGTTGCCTGCACCTTCTCTTTGAAAATACAGAGACAAGATTTAGCCTGAGAATTTTTTGTTGCTGAAAGATGTCAGTATGTAGAAATGTATTAAATGTAAACTTAGTTGTGTTTGTTTCTAAGGTTTCATCTGTGAGTGCCACAAGTCTGCGAGGAAAATGAACATTACTGACCCCATATTTTGCCCCTTCTATTTTTTTCCTGGCTTGTGACATAATTACAAACAATTTTTTTTTTGCTTGTCTGTGAAGGTGTGTAAGCTATTGCATTAGCAAGCACAGGAGGATTTTTAGTGTGCAGGATTATATTCAGATATGACAGCAGACACAGTTGCAACTTCTGTGAGCAAACCATTATACTCCAGTATGCAAATCATCTCCAGATTATAGTGTCTTCTTCTTCCTCTCCTGTTCCCCCCTTGCCTAGGAAGCATCAGCCAACATATCTCTGAATGCTTGGAGTCATTCTGGCTCTAAAGAACCTGTTTGACTCACAATGATGAAAAGTCCCTCCAGTTCAGAGTTGAGAAAATGTGAGGATGACAGGAAATCTCAAGTAAGGAGAAAAAGTAGAGTCACAATTTCCAGGCAGCAGCACCAGTTCTCAGGAATTTTTCTGTGCTGACACATTCTGTGTCCTTGGCTGTTTTGGATGTCTAGTTATTATCTGAATACTTCAAGAAAAGCTGTCTGCTTCAAGAAAATTATGTACCTATAGCAGGACTCTCTGCATGTTTAAAATAATGACTTGCTGAATTTTGATTATTTAACCTATTGCCATAATAATACAGGTTTTGATATAATGCAAGCACCAACATAAGCAACTAAGAAATATGCTTTATCATGTTTCATTCATTTCAAGGTATCCATATGGCATAACCACTTTCTGACAGCATTCAAACCTGCTTGCTGCAGGGAGAACTGGAAATAACTTCTGCTTCTTTACTTCAAAGCATGAAGTACAACACATCCCTGGTACTTCAGGTCAGATACACTATCAGATGTATGGAAAGGCATGGAATGAGGATTGTCAAAACTGTGTGAATTTTATCATGGGGAAATTTTCAGTAGTTTGTGTCTGAGAAAGAAAACACCAAATGGTGAATGTTTGTATTTTATGGGGATTCAAAGATTTATACCACATCATGAGTCAACATATTTGGACTTTCTAGGTGACTCTGCAAAGGATTTGTCTGAGAAGAGAGTCTGGCCAAGTTCAGGGGTAATAAGAGAAATGTAAGATGTAAAAATAGGAATTAAATGAATGTGACACTTTGAGGCCTAGGTTAAAAACAGCTTATAAAATTTAGATACAGGCCTAAATGGTGAATGTAATAAGAAAAAAAAAAAAGTATTTAATAATTTTGGTCTAAATAATGAGTCTTGCAGGTGTGTTGGAGAGCTCCCTTGAAATTAGTACCATTTCATGAGCTTTGTGCAAGGTCTGGTTGCTGAAATAATTGTGTATCTCTAATGTAGTTCATAAACATCCCTTCTCAGATTTGCTTTTATATCTTCATGAATTGTCTTGCATAGCAGAGGCCATTCTTGAATTTCTCCTAATGCCTTTCATTTGAAGAAAAGAGGATTTTGAGGATACAGTACATTTAATCTTTAATTTTGATGTTTTCAGTTGTTTTCAGGGCCAGTAGTCCATAACTTGAGGCTGCAATAAAACTTGATGTTTCCTCCTATTTCCTCTCCAGAGGGAAGAAGGCATGACTGCATGGAGGAAATGCTCTGCAGGGGAGCTACAGATTTCACAGATTCATTCTGTCTGAACGCCCCAGCAGAGGAAATATTTATACAAGGGACTACCACTCAAACAGCAGCATCTTGCTTCCAGTGGGTGTACAGGGAGACAGCTGGGAAGACAGTACCTTAAATAAAGAGCCCAAGGGCACTGGGAGGGAGGGAGGGATACATCTGCCTTTATTGCTCAGCTTCCAGCATTAGACAGGCTTTTTCTTTTTCCTTAGTGTCTCAATTCCATATAATTTTGGCTTCTGTTAAATATTTTAGGATATTTCATCAGTGGCTATTTAGTTTAAACCCCCCAGGAAACCAATTCAACTAACCAAGAAAAGACTAAATTTCACTTGAGTATGTGACCCTGGGAGGCAAAACATCAAAGAGCAAAAAGTTATATAGATCAAATGCACTGCATTGGTCACCTACCAAATGTACATTTGGTACAAGATACAGGTAAAATATAAATTGTCCTATTGGAAAACAACATAGTCAAAACCATGTCAAATAATCAGTGTGGATTATTGATCAGGACACTGAAGCAAGGCAAGAGATCTCAGATCTAGTCCCACTTCTCTGCTGGACCAGCTGTAGGACAGCTGTTTCTCTTAGCCCATGAAAGCCATTTGGAACACATGCACACTGTGTTTCAACAACATCTGGAGATTCTGCTCTAAACTTATGTGGGAAAATTTAACATGAATAGATTAAAATGGGAAAACAAGAAAATGATGTAATTACATAACATTTATGAATTTTTATACTTATATAATAATTTTTGTTTGACTTCTTACATGAAAGAAAACTCAAAAATGTTTGATTACTACTACTTTGTTTCCTTTGATATGAATAAGTAGCAATGTAGGCATATTTATCCAAAGAAGCAAACTAAGATATACTAACAAATATTCCTATTTAAACCCAGAGCTTGTATTCAGTGCTATAAAGTTGGTCTGAAATTTCCTGCTGTTTTTCAAAGACATTTTTCTTATAATAGCAAGGAAAATACAAACTTCATTCAATTTTATGTTCATGCCTTTTCATGGTTCTGGGATGCCAGAAAAAAGCTAGACTGTATGTTCTGAAAAAGTTTTTACACAATATAGAAACAAGATGATGTCTATCAATCATAAGAAACTTCAGAAAATGGAATTAAGTAACGAATTCCCATACACTGAGCCTTGCAAAAAAATAAGAATAATAAAGGCAAAAAGTGCATGAGTGTTCATTATGTTCTTGATATGCAGGATTGAATTCCTGCACCTTTCACTAAAAAAATGTTTCCCTATTTAGAATATGATGAAACAGTTAGTGATATGGCTTCTCAAATGAGTGTGGTAATTCTGAACTTCCTGATACCCTTGATTTTTACAGGGTATTTATGCAGTTGAAAAGTAACAAAATGTTTCATTTACTAGTTATAATTACAATCTGAGTAAGTGCATAAACCAGGTGGTGATTATGCCATTGAGAAAGACAGTCCATTTTTCTGTTTCTTTTATAAGTGGCAGATACAGCCGGCAGCAAAACCAAATTCATTTTTAACTTTTTACTTGCCACTGTTGAATCTTTACTTAAAATGAAATTACATAGCAAAGATAATTCAGTTGCTTAAAAATTCATGGGTTTATCGTAGAGACTTTCAATGATGAAAAGCTTGCAGAAATCTGCAAGGAATTATCCCAATTAGCTTTCCATGGCTACTTGTTGATGTTAAGTCCTTCAGAAACCAGTGGTTTACCCAGATACACAGGTAGGAAGGGAGTATGTTCACACACCTGAGTTCTAATGCTAATTTCTTGTGTAGGGGTTCCAGTGCCTATCTTGGTGTTCATCTTCATTAGCAAGTACACTTGGAAATTGGGTGCATCTGGAGGAGTAGCTGTTTGAATGAGTCTTAAACATTTCTGTGTACATATATTTCATGTAAGGGGAAAGAAGGGAGAGGAATAATACATTTTTTGTGAAGTTTAAGTATGCGTAGTTTTGTTGAGGTGGTGTTGTGTTGTTTTGCTTGTTAGTTTTTAATTATGATTTTCATTACCATGGTAATCTCAGTACCTGTGAGTAGGAATGCATGTTCCCTTTGAATACCAGGAGAGCTATTACCTGACACCTTTCTGAACACACAGTCCAGTGGAGCTCCTGTCAGCATTCCCAACATCACCACTGAACACTTACGGGCCAGGCTCTCTCTCCTCTCTGTTTATATACAAGGACATGGGATTGTTTGGGAATGGAATGATTACTTTTCTTCAGACACAGACTCTGGTAGAATGACCCTTAGAAACATTTGCCTGACAAAAGTACTGATTTCTTGGACTATCAAGTACAAGGAAGCTTCCCACCTGTGCCTGCAGCCTATGTTGTGCTCCAGTTTTGAGTTCCTCCCCAGATGCTTTACACTGGCAGTGGTGATAGGTCTGTGTAGATGATCTTAGTATTTTTTTAAAGGTGGATGAAAGTGCACTTGTTTTCCTCTAATTATTAATATATGGCTTCCTAAAATTGATGTTGAGATAGCTGTGATAGTTTCTAGCTCTGAGTTCTACAGTACTCAAAAGAACAAAACTATTTGCTTCAAAAGGAATATCAATTTTATGAAATAATGTATATTACAGAAATAAGTGACATGTTACATATATTAGATACAGCCATACACACGAATTCTGCTTTTAAAATACCACAAATCCTACATACAAAAGCTCAGAATGAAAGGAAAATATTTTTACTAGGATCATCTGGATCTGTGTTTATGTTGACTTGTTTGAGAGTTACTCATTTAGAGTCAACATTTTGTAAACATCTAAAATCTTTTAAAACTGTACTTTAAAACCATAACATATAAAGAGATTACTAGATTCCCTGGAAGAGATCACATCTGTGACTATTAAAAATATATCATTCTTTAGAACTACTTAGAACAATATTTGATAAAAATATGGTAAATGTATTTATTTTTCAATTGGCGACATTCTTCAAGAAGAGACTATTGTGACTAGTATTTGAGAGGTAAACATAATTTCTTCCTGCTATCCATTTGCCTGAGGACAAGGCCTGCTCTGTGTACAGATTCCAAATTGTTTCTGGTTTATTAAGTATTTTGTCTTGCAGAAGCCAGGTGCAAACCTTCAGCAATGTGCAAATTAATCTTGTTCACAATCACAGGTAGCAGCAGAAACATTCACTGACAAGTAGTGCTGCAAAATTGTTTAAGGTGAGGAAATGAAATGGAAAAAACCTAGCTCAAATAGAACAGTTACTGAAATGGAAAAAAACAACTAGTTCAAATACAACAGTTATATGCTGAGAAAGGAGATGGCAAATGTGTATGGGTGTGTTTTTCACCTCTTGAGCTTTTTAGGAGGATATTATTGACATCAGGTAGAAAGTAAAAGTGTTGAAGGAAAGAAAAAGCCTTTAAAACCACTATCTCTTTAGCTATTAGAAGGGGGAAATAAAGGATTTCTAAAATCAGAGAAGAAATAAAGCCACTGAAGTAAAAGAAACTAGGTTATTATAAAAATAGTAAGTAAATGTAGAGTTCAAAAAACACAGGTGCTCAAGAAACTAAAAAAGAAAGAAAAACTATAAAAAATGGAAAAGAATGAGATGTTTTAAAACTATACTTAATATCAAGAGTAAGGACACAGGCCTGCATGCAACAGGCCTGAAGGGAGGAGCAGAGATAAAGAGGATGCTTGGTTTGAAGATCATGCCTCAAAAGAGACAGCTATGAATCCTGAATAATTTATACCCAGTATTGCCATTTGAAGTCAAACAGATCAAGCTTAGGACATGAAAAAAAATCTTTAAAGACTACAGATAACCATCTTGAAGCTTCAGTTATCAACTTCACAGGTAGAGGTAAAGCTTCTAGGCGTATGTAATCACCCTAGTCCAAATCCTACAAGGTATTTAAATGGCTCACTCTTTTCAAGAGGAGACCTTTGAAGAACTATTTATTTCTCAAATGGATATATCCAGGGTAAAAATTCACAGCTACTACGAAACAGGTTCCTGTGGGAGTCCCTATTCCGTGTCACAGTGTGAATTGCCATCACACTGTAGGTTTTCAGGCCCAAAAGTGCAACCTCTTAATACCTTCTTAAAAGTGAGGTTGCAACAATGTGAATCCAATGGGTAATATCTTCTTAGGATTTTTTGTTTTAACATTTTCAAATGTTATGTCCAGGAAAGCTTTTAAAAATGAACTGGCAATTTTGGATCTGAAGCACTGTGTGGCATACAGAGAAGGATGCATTTGGAGTCCCACAGGACTGTGCTGAGGGAGCTGTGGTTTGAGCTGTTTCCATGTACACCCTGCATATCCCAATGTAACCAATGTAATGTGATTTCACTGGAAGCCAGATCTCTGTGGGGTCTCCTAATTTATTTTTTTTTTTTTTTTTTTTTAAGACATTTGGGAGTGCTGTGTCTGTAAAAGAGAGTTAAGGCATCAGAAAAGGCTGATTTGCTCAAAAGAGCCTTTCAAAGTGTTTGGCATTTGTCTTTCTACAGAGGTTACCAGACATCAGGGTAGGGTGGCAGGTTGGATGCAGAAATGATGCAGTGGTCATTCACTCTCTGGGGCAACCATGATGTCCCCTCAGATGCCATAAAGAGAGAAGGATACTCAAGGCCCAGGAGGCAAAGCAATAAAACTGCAGACATTAGCTTCTCACACCCAACAAATTATTTGCTTTGAAGGGGCTCGTGTGTTCCCAGGAAGTGATGTGGATATGGAAATGTTATCCATTCCTGCAGGAGACCAAGATTCCCACCAGGCAAATGCAGCACTACTCCTCCATGGTGCCATGCCCAGCAGCAGGGTCAACTCCTGGCTTAGCCCTGCTGGCCACACTTCCTAAGAAGCACTTTGCTGTTCATGTGCAAATACTGCAGGTGTGAGAGAAGAGCATTTAAAATACTGCTTTACTCTTCTTCTACTCTACTGAACTCAGAGGCTTAATTTTAAACACAACTTACGGTTTTTAATGTATCAATGATAGTGATGTTCTCCCAGCAGCTCCCAGGCAGATCAATTTTAAAGAATTTTATAATTTCTAGAAGTTCAAGAAAAGATGACTTATTGCAGCTGGCAAGAAGGACACAACTGGCACCATCACCAGCCCCTTATTAAAAACTTTTTATGCCTTCTTTCAGTAGACTTCTCACAGGCAGTTCCACACAGCACTGACTCCTTCTGCATAACCAGCTAACCCCAACCTGTCCCTTACCCAGCTGCCTCACCCTGTCTGTCCCCCACACAAATCTTCTTACCTTGTCTGTCCCTTGCACAACTGCATGTCCCTTCCTCCTGACAGCACAGCCAGCAGCTTCCAACTGCAGCAAACTCCAACTGACAGCCAGCTAACCCACCCTTTTATTGCACCATCTTCATTGGGCAGGCAAGGCTGTTTCCACTCCTCAGTAATCAGTAAAGCTGTAATTCATTGAGGAAAATTCCCTTCTGCACTATCCTTACAAACCATCCTCCTACAATGACTGATGGCAGTTTTTGAAAAATACATGTATTACTGATGTAGTTTCCTCCTATCATCTCCATGAGAACATATTTTAAAGCCAACTGAATGTTGGAAAACATGAATACAGGTGTAAACAATGTTCTTCAAGCAGCTCTGAACACGAAAAAACTGTTTGTTGTTCATTTGTATTACCTTGAGCTAGAAACCTTGATTTTGGAACACAATTCCACTATCATAAGAATTTTATCTCAAAGAAAAAAAGAGTTCTTATCTCCCAAGTTTACATTTTGAGAGGAAATGGATTAAATGTCATAAAATTAATACTCTTCATTGCCCTTTTCTGGAAATTTACTTTTTCCTTTAAATTGATTTTTATATTGTATTGTAAGTTGGTTTTTTTTCACGGGTCTCTGCAGCACTGCATTCAGATAGGCATACTAATTATTACCATACATTTCTTTTTGATTTTAGCTTCTTATTCTTTGCACTATTGTCTAATAACAAATTCTTTCAGTTAAACTTTTTACTTTTCTTGTCACCAAAGGTAAATTTTTTTCTCTTGGAATGGAAGGATATCCAAAGTTTTTCCTGTACCTCTACTAGAAAGTATGCTAGTTTTTCTCTAAATATTGTCATAGAGTTGTTGAAATAATCCTTGTTTTTCAAAATAATATTGGGAAGAAAATTAATTTTCTTCAAATTCAATAATATTTTTGCTTTCTCCAGGATATAATAAAATAATAGAATTACTCAAGCCTTGTCACTAGAGCAAACTGGAGTGACAGTATGCTGTCATGAATGCCCTGGTTATTGCTTTTGCATTTAAATAACCAAAGTCAACATCTGCAGTTAGAAAATTCACCTTAGGATTCTGCAGCAGGGACAATGTACTAGCTCTGTTTCCAATCAGACATTTGCTTCTGTAAGTTAAAGAAAATTTTGATGAATTACAAGGATGGTTGAAAGCATTCAAACCTGTTTTCTTCTGATTTTGCATAACTATTACAGGGTAGCAGCAGAAGATAATCAAATCAATGCTTAGTCTTTGTTGACTGTGTGTTTTTGCATTTTGCATAAGTAGAGGAGGAATGTTAAGTAAGGTCAAATAGTTATTGTTCTCTGTAATTTGAATGGGTCAACAGCAATAAACAAGGGCACATTATTTGCATTATTTAAAATTTTTCATAATTTTCTTAATTCTTGGAACAATAGACAAGAAAGAAAAAATAGCAATTACTGACTAGTTTCATAAACATTTCTAGTCTCTAGCATTTAGACACACAAAGGGTGTTGTGGCACTTTACACATTAAATCTTAAAAAATATTTTCAAATTCTCCTATGTAGGGCATGGTACAAGAAAGTATTATTACATACATTTTATCCTGCAGCTCTTTAGCCTTAATTATGCAATCTTCTTGAGAGTAGCAAAGAACTCACTTAATAGACTGTATCACTTTTTGAGATAAGTGGCTTATTTTTAGCATCTGTAATGTACATTGAAATGAGGGCAATTATGCCTTGTTTCAAAAGGCAATGTGAACACACACTATTTACAATCCAGAATTTGTTTGAACAATACAAAATAAGGGAGTTAATGTTTGAGAAATATACAATGGTGGTGACAGCTATTTGAACATTATGACCATGCTTAATGTTAGGCTACTATATTCCTTAGTGAGAATGTGTTGTCAGCATTATAGGATGGGATTTGGAATTGTAGGTAACAAGTATCTAAAACCATAAGTAAAACATTTTGTAATCACAAATTATGGCAGAAAGCTTCAGTAGCTCGTACATTATGTACACATTTTCATTTAACACCCTAGTGTATTTTCTTTTTGTTTCTCCCATTTTATTTGATAAAAATAATTAACAATTGAGCTCACTGTGAAGGTCTCTTCGAAGTTAGTGACGTTAATTTAGTTTTATTTCCTTTTTACATGTATTTTTTAACATATGGCTGGATTTGACTATTATTAGCTCCCATGGATGCTGCCTGGCTCTTGTTACATGTGACATAGACTTATTGTCTTATTTCCAACCAGCCTTTCAATTATATCTATTCAAATACAGTGACAACAGCAAAACAGCATCTTAGATAAGTAGGTTACTGAAAATGCAGTGTAATGACAGGGGTTAGAGAAACTAGAAACTGCACTTGCAAAGTGAGGGGATTTAACTGTGTAAGAACAGCCTTAGAGGAATATGTTTATTATTTAGGACATATATGTGCCTCAGGCAAAACTAAACCTATTTCAAATGAACTATCCCTACCCTATACACATTATGAACAGTAAGATGTCCTCATCTTCGAGCATCTTAATAAATTAATTTTTCTCCACTGAGAAAGGAGGAAGATGGTGAATAATAAAATAAGGCCAAGGGAATTCTCTTATAATCATTGTACTGCAAACGTTTTTTGACATAAAAAAGGTCTGGAAGTGAAACATTAGTACAGAAGTTGACAGTCTCTCCATCACTGCTCAGTTTACAGGCTACAGAGATTATATAGTATGCTGCAGATGAAAGGATGAAGTACTCAGGAACCTTCTGATTTTTCACAGGATTGCTTGAACTTTAGTTATTTGAACAGCATGCTAAAAAAAATATTTATTTATTTATGGCAGTGATTTAAACATGCTTATTACCTATTGAAAAAATGCCTAATATTCAGATTTATTTAAATTCTAAAGTAATTGTGACTATACATTGTTCTTCCACTGCTACGTCACCTGGTCTGATCCTTTTGGACCAAAGATTTCTCCCTGCAGTTCATTATAATTAGATCTAACTGCAACTGGCAAGAGTGACATTACAATGATTTTCTCTTGTGATGTTTCTGAAAGTCACTCAGTGGTTGGAGCAGGATGATTTCATTGCCAAACAAGAATTATAGAAGATAGTTGGGATAATATGCTTTGTCTCAATGAGTCACCACTAATTATGAAATATATTCGTAGGGACATCACAAGAATTTTTATGCTTAGTTATGTCCAGGAAGTGTTTCAATATATAGACTCACCCTCTTAACTTGCTGATTTTATCATAAAATTAGAAATCATCAAATTTTTTCTTTCTTTTTAATAGTTCAAATATCCTAAAAGATCTAATTATTTTCTTGAAATTAAATGAACAAATATTATTTAAAGGCAGTGTTCTATCATATCTACACAAGTATATTTAGTGCAAAACCAATCTTGCTTGTATCATTTATGTTTTGGCAATTACCTCACAATAAGTTCAGTGAAAGTGCTTGTAAGATCCCACATTATCCCTTATTCTCTGGCTACTTGTATATTACAAGTATATTACTTGTATATAATTCTTTTTATCCTGATCTGACCTTTCTTAAGCTCAGTTTCAGCTCTAGCAAGCCATGCTATGGAAAACCTTACAAAAGACAGACTCAGAAAAAAACCTTGACCCTTAAGAATCTTTCTTCAGTTGGGGAGTCATTTACAAGGAGGATTTCAGACCTCAACAACACTTTTCCTCAGCGACAGCCATGATTTTGTTTTGCTGAAGTGAGTTAGTTCGCATTGAGTCTAGGAAAAACTGAGAGGAAAAAAGGCTGAATTAATATCACTGGAATTTGAAGAAAGTCTTTAACCTCTATCAAAGGATGTAAAGTAATCACCAAAGAGCCTTTCAACTCTTTATATGATTAGGTAGAAACAGGTGGATTTGAATGCCTAAACCTGAATCTCTGTAGATACAATACTGAACAGAAAAGTCAGATTCTCTCGGTCTATGAGAATTTTAAACATATAAATTCCCTAGGATTAGTGTTCAGTTTTTTCCTTGCCTATTAAACCAAAAGGATCTAACCCATCACTGTGAAAGAGATTGCAAAGTGAAGGAGTCTTTGTGCTCAGGTGTGGGAGTCAGCCTGACCTGTATTCCAGGTCAGGCAACCACTAAAGAAGACCTGTACCCCAGCCCCAGGCCTTGGGAGGCATTTGCTGGAGTTGTGGCAATCTCAGAAGAAAAAGTTCCAAGGAGTTATGGGATTGCCCATGTTAATGCCTCATACATATTCCCAACCCTCATTTCCCAGTCATCATCACCTCTCCCAGCCCCTAGAATGTTCTCCCTTCCTTGTGTCCCCATTGGCCTCATTTGATGCAGTGTCCCACCCAGCCCACCCCATTGCACCCCACCTTCCCTTACCCACCTCTGCACCACTTTCCCCTGTACCCATTGGACCCTAACCCCAACTCCACCCCCTCTCCTACCCCACATTTATCCCCTGGACCTCCCTGCATCTTGGTCTTCGACCACTGGCTCCTAAAGAGACCTTGTCCCCTTGGTTAGTGTGTTCAGATTTTTGGGCCTCTTCCCACATTTACTTTCACTATTATTAAAGTGGTTTATGTTGCTAAGTTGTGGTCGTCACTCTGCTCTTCTTTTATTTTTGCCACAATTGCCCTGATATCTGAGAACCCTAGGAGGTGTTGTCAGGGGCCACCCTTACCCCTGGCACTCTGGGTACTTTTTGCGCTCACTCCGAAGGGCGATGTCCCCGCAGTGCCAGCCGTGGCTCCAAGGCTGCTGCTGTGGCTGGGTGTCCCTCCCTGCTCCCATCCAGATCTTTCCAAGGAGTCAAGCCACCAGGGTGATGAGAGTGCAACTACCCTACCACAGAAACTGGCAAGATAATTTTTATTGTGGTCATACCTGAGCACAGAACTGAAACCAGGCAAACCCTGACAGATAATTATCTATCTTGCTTGGATCCACAGGCTTTCTGGTTGGATATGGCATTTGTGTTAAATTCCATGGCCTGGGCTGTTAAGATCACCTTGTTTTTCCTATTGCTCTGCTGCCACAGGATGGGTCCAGAGTGATTTGAAAATAAACTACAGAGCAAAGGATGAACAGAGAGGTGTTTGAACCACTAAAGAAGAGGGAAGACAACTGTGTAGATTCTTAGCCAAGGCCTGAAGCAGCCAGTACAGGAGAGACTCAAGTGTGTCTGCCCTGAGTCCTGCCCAGTCAGGCCTCTGTCCTTGTCTTCTCTTCATAGCCTGGTGTCCTGGGAAGCCTTTGGTCTGTCCCTGTATCTTGTCTGTCTCTACAGGGATTATATAAGGATAAATGGTACTAAGGAGTTCTGATTTTGCAGTTCTAAAAAAGTGCACATACATAGATCTTGGGATTCTGCATGACAGGGAGGATTCAAAATGCCTGTTTACTGAATTAGTTGTTTATTCAAACATGTAAATTTTTATGTAAATTCTTATTTGCCACACAACTAACCAACTGAAAAAAATGTACAATATACAAAAGGTAGGGAAGTAATGGAATTGTACTTCATCTTTACTCTTTGAAGACACGATCCTGAAATGTAGATTATTTTCAGTGAACCAATTATGCAAGTTAAGTAAATAGTCATTCATTATTTTGGTTTTATACATGACTGACCAGCAGGACTATGTGGATTTTTTTAGGAAAAATTTGTTGTTCACATTTTAGAAATATCTCTTATCCACTATTCTCCAAAAGAATATACAAGTGTAGTTACCTTAGACTGGTTTTTGTGCCATAAGAGCAATATCAATCTGTTGTAAGCTGCCACCATAGCTGAATTCCTGCTCACAGAGAGTGTTTGTAACCTTTTTTAATGGTATTATATGAAAGTCAAATAATTCAACTCCTCTTGTGTTTTCTTTCAAATGATGATATTTGGATGCAGTAATGTGGTGGCTCATGCAAGTTGAAGTAAGGGAGAATTTAAATTAAAAAAAAAAAAAAAAAGGCATTTATAAGCAAAAGTACTACCTGTTGACTACTAGGATAGATGGCTATTCATAATGGAAGTAAAATCTTAAGGTGTGAGTAAACATAAAAATAGGCCTTTCAGTCTATTGTGTCTGCCTTCTGCTTTAAATGTTTCACTGTCCTACAGAGAGAGTATTCTTTTAGCAAGCATGTTTAGGATAATAATTTAATATAGCTTTTTCAAAAATAAGGATATTGAGATACATATCTTCCCATACCGTAAAGAGAACAATAACAACACACAATACTTTAATAGTCATCTGACTTACAGCTTAAAACATTATTTGCTCCTCTGTAAAGTGGAAACAAATGTTTTTAAATTCTGCCAAAAGCAAGATGCAGCTAGTAGTACCTTTTACCCATTCACTAGATCAAAATCTTTAAATAGAAAATGTTTTGAGTTCTCAGATGGATCTCCCTGGCAATGCCATATGCTGTAGTCAACCCATCCTAGAACCTGAGGCCATGTATGGGGCTGGCAGGGATTTCTAGGTGCAGTGGCAATCCATTTATGCCCACTTTTAATGTTAGGACTGTTTTCCAATCCAGATCTACAAATCTGATTTGCAGCTGCCATATTTTGCCTTAATAAAGAAGAAGAAGACTCCTGGGGTTTTTTGAGCATTATGAAACCTCTGGAGACTGCATATCTGCCAACTGTTCAATTCATTAGGATATGATATTGAAATAAAGTATAAAAGCCTGAAAATACATCCTCTTCTACAACATAATAGTCCTGGCCGTATTTTCCTGATAAAACAGAAACCAGATCCAGATTTACTTATGTGGTTTAATAGAAGCATAGCAAGATGAATATTTAATTACCAATTTGTTTATCAGTTATGAGCAATGCACTGTCTCTATTGCATAGCTCTGATTAGCTCTCTAAAACATAGAAAAGGAAGAAAATAAAAAGTATTTATAAATATTGCCTGACCAGTCTTGTTGCTCCTTTGCAGCTTGTTGAATTGCTATTTATTAGTTTTCTAATGCCTTTGTATCTTATTAAAAATTCAGGACAGGTTCTGTAAATAATCAGTAGACAATGTCTGGTGTAAGAAAAGGAACTACCCAGTCATAGAAATGAACTGGAAATACCAGAAACTCCATCTGTCCTGAATAATTACACATTCACAAACTGTTTTGCATAGCCCAATATTTTGTATGTTCAAAACGATTGGAATAGTATGAAATTCAGGGAAGCCTATTGATAGAAAGAATTTCAAGATTTAAGCTACTCCTTTCCTCTAAGTCTGTGGTATGATTTTATAAACTCTCTGATTTTATTTTCCTAAATACTCTATATTAGTGTTGATCATTGTTATGGTTTAAAAACAGCATAGTTGTTTTCACTCCTTTGATCATTGATATTATTTTCTTCCAGACTTGTTCCATATTTCCAAGTATTTCTATAAGTCCTGTTTTCTAAACATTTTACTTGTTATATTCCCCTGCACTACCTTGTCTTTCTAAAAACACTGCACTTAAAAGTGATTTTTTTATTAATCAAGCAGAATGCAGCAACCATTTGATATAAATTTTTCACAGAGCTGCACAGTAAATATTTCTCCCAAGTTTACACACAATGCTGAGTAATACATCCCAGAGGCAAGTTTTTGCAATAATATCATGGTCTATGTCCTTGGTGGACTACTACAGTCCCCCTTTTTTTTTTTTTTTTTTTTGCAAAACTACAGATGTTTTTATATTTGTGCTGTTGATTATTTCCTTCCTACAATCTTTCCCTCTTGAATTACCTAATTACAAATTTTGAAATGCCCTGTTTTCCTGTTCCCAAAGTGCAACATATCCTTCCTGATGTAATCCATGTGTGCATAATATTTGGCAAATATTATACTTCTGTATCACTTGTTGCTTTCTTTGTAAGTACTACTCATATCAGCATGCATCCAAATTTTGCAACTATAAATTTAGGTAAAAATTGGAAGCAGCCTAGTAAAACCCCAACCCGCTTACATTTCATTGTTCTTTTTGAAAATAAGAAATGAAAGACAAGAGATATCATGCATATACAAGAATATTAGTATGCAGTTCCTCCTTACAACCCTCCTCATAGTCACTGGTTTTCTTTCCACTGAGAAATAAAACAATATATGTCTAGAAAAATATATTTTTTGTTTCGTTAGTAGGGTTAAAATTGTATTTTTATTAAACACTGAGTACTTCTACTTCCTCATTTATCATTCTAAATTCCCCTGCTTGTTTCCAAGGTGATAGAAATATGAAGGAAAGCCATCTGAGACTGATTTGTAAGGCTATTCTCTTTAATGAGACTTGAGTGTGCCTTATTTTAAGGAGAAAAATAAACTTGGAGCCCCTGTAGTAAAGAGGTTGGGACTTTGAGTTTCATTTCTGTGCAGGCTTACTTTCTATGTCTGGTAGTGGGATTGTAAAATGTTCAGTGCAGTGTCAGATCATTCTTTAGTGGCTCAGTTCTGCTGTTTCCTGCACTGAAGCACTGCAAGTCCCCTCACCCATCCACCCTTTGTAGTAGTGGCTTTCTCCTGACAGTCAGAGGTTTTTTTGGAGGACAAGAATGAACAGTAGACCACAACGAGTTTTTCTCCCTTGAGGAGTTCAGAAATGCCAAAGTCTGCATGGTTCCACAGACACTGAAAAGCTGTAACTGTTCAGCGCAGTGTAAATGCTAAGTTCTAATCAGAGATACCTTTCTTGGTTTAATTCTGTTAATAAAATCCTAACTGAACCTGGAGGCAAACCCTTCAGCTGTCTTACCTGAAGTAGTCTTCACCACCTCAGTTGTATTTCTTAGTCCTGTGAAGGCAAACTGGTAGAGCCTCCAGGAGCGGGTGTCGCCCACCTCCACCGAGCTGCGCTTCCACTGGTAAATGATCTCTTCTCTGGGGTACCCATCTTATTGCAATGGAAAATACAGAATGCTTGGTTTCATACTCACTGCTAGGGTTTAGGGTGCTTTGGGGAGTAAAAATACTACTGTCTATTTCTGGAAAAAACTGGAGAAGCATATTGCAAATAAATTATAGATACATTTTTCTCAAGTTACTAATGCCTTTTACTTAATGTCACATTTTATAATTATAAATTTTAATAGCAATTGAGATAAATTTTTCAAAAATAGGTTTTCCACTTTTTTGACCTAATAGATTGCAATTTTGCCCATCCTCCAGATCCATCTGCAGCTGGACCAGGAATTCACACCTTGATTTAACCTCAGAATGTCAAACTCTTGACTCCAACTAGTGTAATAGTAAAACATCCTTGCAGAGAAAATGGAAGGCCAGGATACCTTGATGCTGAAGGCAAAAGTTTCCTGGTTTTTGGTCAGATATAAGCATAAATTTGTCACATAGGGTCCAGATATTTTTCTTTTATTTTTTTAATAACAGTCCTTAATGATATTTGTGAAAATATATAATACATGTATGGAAAAAAAATCAAAATAAAAGTAAAAACCAATGGGGTATGTCTAATTAAGAACATAACCTTCACTGATTCTAAGTATGTAAAAATAAATTTATAATAAGAAGTTCAGTGTGGGTCAAAAAAAATAATATTTTTAAGCATGTTACTTACAGCTTGAAAATTCCAGTGGGCAGGAATGGACATCCATTGGGAAGTTGTGTAACTGTAGCTGACACTCAGCATCAATTGTCAGCCTGAGAAGAAAGAGATCAGTATATAGGGAATGCACTTGAGAAGTTTGTCCTGAAAGCAAAGCAAGATTCTTATATATATATATATGTATATATATGTATATATATGTATATATATATATATATATATATATATCTGTGTGTGTATATATATGTGTATATATATGTGTATACATATGTATGTAAAGTAAACTATTGCTATCTTTTTTGGTTCGTAGACTCTGATCATCTACTTTCTGGACTCTGTAATGGAAGAAGGCATTAAAGTTCTGTTCCTGTGCATCTGAAATGGCAGCATTACTCATGACTGACAAATCCATGGGTAGGTAGATATACAGGTCATCTCATGAGCAGTGACAAATCTTTGTGTCACAATATGCCTTAATGCACTAAAAGTATTTTATGTGACAAAGAATCTATTTCAGAAATGATGGATAGGAGTCCAAATTTAGGCATCTGCATCCAAGACAGCCATCTAGACTCCTTTCACAGATAGTGCAGAGGTGCTCTGAGGATACATTTCCTCTCACTCCAAAATAAGACATTTACATTTAATCAGAAGAAAAATGTACCAGAAGGTGTTTGCCTCCATTGATTATTAGGAGAAGTTCCATGATAACTCAGTAGTGTAGGTGCTAAGCTCAGTAAAGACAATTGCTTTTAGAAATCCCAAGTAAGATGAAATGTACCCTCTGGTTTTCCTGCTAAAAACTACCATTTTTCATTCACTCCCAATCCAAACATGAGCTGCTGGATACTTGGATTTTGGAAGAAAGGGAAGAGATGGGATGAGAGAGAGAAAACAGAAAAGGATGGGGTAAAATGTTTGTTCCACAAGGTGTCTCTAGGAAAGCTGCAGGATTCTGGTCTTTGCTGATTCTGGGATGCCTAAACGATGAGCCCTGGTTTGTCTCCAGGTTCCTGAATGAAGGTGTTATGGGCAAATGACCCTGAGTCTCATCCTGGGGGATGCAGAGACCCAGAGACCACCAAGGTAATGGAGTCCAAAGGCAACCTTTCTGCATCAGGGATTTAGGAAGAAATCTAATTTTCATTATCTTCAGTACCACAGATACTTGATTTCCTGCTGGGCATGGTGGTTCTTAAACCTAGGGGAGGTGACTGAGAAAAATCAACTAGTCCTTCCAGATCCCTCTTCAGGACAGAATCCCAGCTGTGTGATACTATCACATTTCATTTCTGGATTACTAGAGTTTGAATCCTTGGTGCTTGCTGTGGATCACCAACATAACTAAATATACTAAATATTTTTTTATATATATATAAAATATATATATATATATAAATATATATTTATATATATAAAATATATATTATAATATATAACTAAATATAACTAAATATAGCAGATAACCGTTTCCAAGTTCTACCAGATACATCACTTTCTTGTAAGAGAAACCAAGGATTTTGAAGAAAAAGTTAATAAAATCCAAAAAACAGTAGTGTAGTCAAATCCAAATTTAACATTTAAAAAGTGGATCTAGGGTCATTTTTATCAGACTAAGTTTGATTTGCATTGGATTTCAATTCTGATTATTCTATTATCTCTTCTGGGAATGCAATATGCAATATATTTAAAATACCTATGAAATAAAACTGCTTTTTGTAATTCAGACAGTTGTAACTTAAATGGTTGTCTTAACTAAAGCTTCACAATTCATTAAAATTATGTGTACTTTTCTTCAAAACTTTATTTTTGGCACCCAATAAAGTAAAAGAAAAAAAACCAAAAAAACAAAAAAAACAAACAAAACAAAAGCTTGCACAAAGTGCAGTTGAAAACTCAGATAATCTTATGTCTAACATCTTTGATTCTATACTCCCATTTGCGAAAATGGTGTGTTTATCTATATTTTACATAAACCAGAATATTATATCACATGCAAGGAAAATTATAAAAAAACCTCCACAGAATTTTCACATTTAGGAAGTATCTTATGATCATTTGGAATATGATATTTGAATTGTTATATATGACATATGCATAACTTAATTATTGAAAAGGTTATTTGTCTTAAAAGAGAAACTATACACGTGACTGAGGAACCTGGACAGGTTGAGCATATCAAGTTCAGATCCAGGTGTAATGGGGAATATCCATAGGTTTGAATTAAAGATTCAATGCTGGGATGGCAAAATCTTATTTGCCTAAGATATTTGAGGAATAAATTGCTTTTCAGGATGGAATTTCATCTGGTTAAATTGTAAGCAATTCAGAATAAGAGGCCTTTGATGTATGTTATAACTCCTTTTATACCATCTACTTAATTCAATATTTCACATTTATCAGTTCAGTACAATAAAAAAGTAAAAGGGACCAAACCAAAGGCAAACAATAAAACATACCTGAAAATGAAGACTAATTACTATAAAAATGCCTATATTAGTGTTAATATAGGAAAGTGAATATTGTGGAACAAGAAAGTACAATCTGTAAGAAGAAATAAAACTTCTTATTGTGCCAATATAAAATAAATTTCATACAATTGATATCTTCTAAATTCTAAATTCTCAACCCTTTTCAGGGTTGTTTGCATAAATATGTAGGAAACCCCAGTATTTTTTTTCCTTCAGGTTAATGTCAAATGACCTGAATTCACAGGATTTTTCTCTTTGGCTTTCCTTAGAGAAAATGAAATTAAAGTTAAGTATAAATACCTCAGTGTGTACAAGACTCTGCCATCATTCCAGATCCTGAGCATCCTATTAGGAGTTGTTATCCAATGAGCATCAGCCTTCTTGGAATTTCGGAAAAACGTGTCTGGTATCCAGATCTTCCCAACCATGTTGCTGTTTAATCTGAGCACTTTTATAGTGCTGTTGAACTTCAGACGTCTGTCATACCACGTTTGGGCGAAAAATATATCAATTGTATATTCCTGTTGTGTTAACCAGAAACACTGATGAAAACATAGCACTCAGCATTCCACATAACTCCTGATATGCTTTCCTTAATTTCATATGAAAAAAAACCTGTGAGTTACAGAAGAATTGATAAAACCCATCTCTTTTGGTGAAGTTTTGAGGCATGTTTTACCAAAGGTTACTGTTTTAAAACAATTTATTATTTTACCATTGAGGATAAAACTAAGGTGCAAGTGAGTGTTATATGCACCTTTCTAATTCTGTAACACCTCAACCTGCACCTGCTCTGGTCAATTACTTATTTCCTCGGATCTAGGAAAAGCTTTTGCTGACTTAATTGCCTTCTCCCCTTGATTAGTCTAAGAAGTGGTGAAGTCTCTGGAGAAGCTCTAGGCCTTTTATTTATTATCTCTTGGTGGCAAGAGTGGTAACATCACTTATTAATGGTTTTCTCGATTTTGTAGCAATCTGGAAGCTTGGCTTTACCAAAGTTAAACTGTTGCAAAGCATTTGAAAGCAGAGCACATAAAAATGTGAGGATATGTTAAAACTATTATTTTCACATTTTTTCAGCCCAGTTTTCTGACTTGTACAGATTTATAGCTCAGAGAGTCCTCCCATCCATAATTAAAATGAGATTTTAAAAATAATATAGCTATGCCACAACATTAAGAACTAATGAAGCTTTGTAATGTAGAAATGATGGAGGCTTTGTAACAAGGAAAATGGGCAGTCCTTTACCTACCATATTGATAGCATTCACAGGGCCAATGCTATTTACATACATGTCAGTGTGAATTATTGTCGGCTTAACTGCAAGAGAAACAACAAGAATCAGTTACCAATGAAGGTCAAAATCAACTACATGAAAGTCAAGCACAAGCATGTTACTATGGCATTTCTCCTCTGTAGTTACCCACATTTAAATGTGCATATAAAATAAATACAAATTTGCAACAATGTCTTCAGTTTGAAATCAGTTAGAGATACTTTGAGACAAAATCTTCCATCATTTATTTTATCAAAACAAATTCACTTATGCTATGAGAACAAATACTGAAACCAGTGCTGATAGCTTAGAGAGGCTCATCTGACTGAGAGGATCTACATTTTTTGTCAGGTCACAGCAGTGCATCAAATCAAAACAACATCAACAAAAACAAACTTATTTCTTTTATGATGCCTCGCATCTCTTGTTTTACATTATAATGCCAAATGCAACATGACTACTGTTGCCTGCATAGGTGGCCGTAGATAAGTAAAAATTTTGTGAGCCCAAAGCCAAAATACTTCAGGCTCTAAGGCAGAAATTAATAATAGTTGTTACAATGACTTATTTTGAAATTACTCCATTTCAGCTCTATTCTTCTTAGATACCTTGGCTGCAGCATGATTGTTTTTTTTTCCTAGATGATTTAAGAATGTCTTATTTCCTTCTGTTTCTAAAGTCTTGGTATAAGTGAAGACAAATTCCTCTGCTAATTTACACTATATACACACACTGTAGGTTAATGACTCATGTTATCCTTCACTGTGAAAAATTCCTTAGTTTATAAGCTTCTATAAACTTGTTAGCTTCCTTCATTACCCTTGCTGCTCTCTGCTCCCCTCTATCTGCCTCATCCATGAAATCTGTGCCTTTTTCTATAATCCTATTACTTCTGTATCCTTGTCTGCCTGCTCTGTGCACTCATGGGGCTTCTCAGACTGACTTGCAGAAATTCAGGGAGGTTTTTCCCTTCAAGTTACCTCAGTAATCAGAGGAGAGGAAGATTCCTCCAAAATGTGATTCTGTCAAATAAGACTTCCATTCTGAGTCCAGACTTGGCTCTATACACTTATGTTGTCTGTGGGAATCATCTGGGCAGATTGACTTTGCTTGACTGCAGTTATGTTCTGTGAGCTCTTCTGTGCCCTGATCTGTCACCTCCTGCCCTGCTCTGTGAGCAAGGGTCCAGGCTGCTGCTGTCAGAGCCTCTGTATCCATCACATCATTACAAGGATTAGTCTGTCATTTTGGCCTTTCTTTCCAATGTATTATTTGTGATTCTCTAACATCACTTATTAGATACAAAAAGAAGAGGAAAAACTTGCTTTTTCATTCTCCAGAAGTTGTATTCTCAATGTCCTATGCAGGTAAATCATCACAAGCTGCCTTATTCAGCAAATTATATCATTCTTATTAGATGTCTTCGGATAGATTCAGCAATCTTAATTTATGTCAGCTTCCAAAATCATGGCTACTTTACATGCCTCTGATGTTTTTCTGCATTGCATTTTATTCTCATAACGACTTTGAATGGATTCTGCTTCCTGAATAACATAATATGAAGTGACAATTCTTCCTCCTCACTGCTTAATCAAAAGTGGTATAAAAACAAAACCAACATACCTCCTATGTCAGGTCTTAATTTGTTGTCATATCCTTCCAGCAAGCCATTTAAAATAAGAGTCACATCACTCTCATGGACTTTAGGAGTCAAAACCCAAGTCTTATTTGTCGTGTAATCTTCATAATCATCATCTCCCTTTTGGGTGGAACTATTAAGGAAACAAAAAATGAAGAAAAGCTTTGAAAAAATACAAATTTTGTAGTAACTTCTTTGGAAAACAACCCACACATATTTTAGATTTTAATAATACTGTAAAATCATTTCTTAAATTTCCCATTTTTAAAATTAGACTCCCAGTAAAGATGCCAAATAGCAGTTAAGGTTACAGTTCACTTTATCAGCATTTCCATTTAATATGGTTGAGATCACATTCTGTCTGTTCAGAGGAACATCAGTGCTTATCACCTTTGTCATAGCTATTTTTTCTCTCATTGACTCAGGTGGGACCTGTTATGAAACAAGTCTGTCACTTAGCTTATGCAACTCTCTGCCAAAATATCACTTATTATGTACACATTGTTGTTGATTTACTTCTGTTGGAGAGAACGATTTGATGAAACACTTTACTGACAAGACTAATAAATAGATTTATTCAGACAAACTTCTCATGCAGCTTTTCTCCACTCTGATGAACTTGAGTTTATTGTGCATTTGGAAAGCTGAGCACAAATTTTTGCCAAGGGTTTTCCTTTTCACTTTTGCTAACCAGAACCCACAGAAGATAAAAAGTCTGTCTGCTTGGGTTTTTCTGCTACTCAGAGGTATGACAGCAGATCTAATTCAACCCGCTTAGCACAGTAAAAAAAGCAAGTTCGAAGTCAGAAATGTGTAAACTAGTCTTAATGGATGTTTTGTTTTCTCAAAATCAGTGCCTCCAGTTCTACAGAAGAACATTGAAACTGCTTTAGAATATGACATAATCAGATATTTTCATTTCAGAATGTTAGTGGTAATCAGCTGTACAGTGCTAGGCAACTGTATGGTTTTTTTTGCATAATATGCCAGTCTTCTTCTTTCCTGTCCTGCTTCTGTGACAAAGTTTGAATGATGCTGGCTAGATATGGCAAATCTTAATGATACTATAAATGTTTTAAGCCAGTGAATAGTTTGTATACGAATGGGTGAAAAACAGAAAAAAAAAAAAATATTTTCCAGTTTCAGAGAAGCAGATTGTCAGGGGGGCTGGATCTTCTGCATAGCACACAAGATTAAAAGAGGCACAGCTGGCCATGGTCATGGGTGCAGCAGTGGAGGGATGTGCCTGAGAGCACCATTTCATTGACAGCAATCCTGGCTCAGCTGGGCTCGTGCCTGCTCTCTGTACAATGCTCTTGTGCTGCATCAGCTTGTACCTACCCAGAGTGCATGGCCCAAAGGCTTCCCTGTGCTGGGTCTTGGGGAGCTGTAAGCCAACTGCACAAATACAATCTCAGTAGGAAAGAGGTTGTTGGTTATTTCTTCCCCTGGGCACAGCCACCAGGAAAGAGCTGCAGCTCTTTTTGCCTCCCAGTGCAGGACACTGCTTCCCACGAGGTGCTGAAGGCACAGGGATGTTTGAGGCAGCCCCAGATTACATAGGGCTGTAGCAACTAGGAATGAGCAGCATGGAGAGAGAGCTTGTCTTGCTTTGAGTTGAGCCTGGAAGCTGCTGCTGAGTCTGACCCACACCTTTGTTACCTGTGCTGGACAGCAGCCACCGATGCAGCCCCAGGCACTGCCTCATGTGCCCTGCACCAGCTGTGGCTGCCTGGCAGCTCCAGCTTCCAGGTCAAGAAATGGCAACCCAACCTCTTAGTTCTGGCTGCACAAGCCTGGACCTGTAGTGTTTTATTAGGAATCAAAAGCAAAGTTTTAATTGGCAATATGGTCCATAGTCTTCTGCTGGTGCAGACAAACAGGCCAATTTAATTAAATTGAGAGAAATTTTTTTTTTTTTTTATTCAGCTGTCTGGAGTTCAAAGATCTAATTGTAATTCAAAGAAACATAATTGAAACCAAATTCTCTCTCCTGGAGGAAAGGAAATACTTCTAAATAAAGTAGTTGCAAACAGAAGGCACTAGATTATATGTTTTCAAACTACGCAAAGCAAATGAAGAAAAATAGTTTTATTTATAAAAAAAAATCTTTCTCCTGTGTTATAGACAATTAAACAATCATTCTCTGAAAAAAAAATCTTTTTCTGAATGGAAATGAAAAGTAAATCAAATGTATTCTTTCACAAAGACAACATGTTACTAAATATCAATGCAATGAGAAAACTTCAAAACTCAAACCAGTTAATTAGTAGAGTCTGGTCTACCAGACAGTGCAAGATCAGAAGTATGTTTGTCTAGAAGTTTTCTCAGATCTACAACAATCTTATTGAACAGCAGCCCACAGTAACTGAAACTTGCATTCCATCATGGAAATTATTTGTATGACAGAAATAGCTGTTTGTTTGCTCGTCTCTCATCTCATCTCCAAAACCAGCAAATGCTTTATGAAATTAGTGGGAGACAGAGGAGAGAAAACACAGCCAATGTAGCTGGGGAAAAATGCAACTGAATTCCAGCTTTTATAAGAATTCCACAAGGATGATAAGTTAGCCTGGGTATGCAATTGTCTGTCTGTGTAAACCCACATTCCAGCCAGAAAAATCGAAGGTGCTTCTCTCTCTAAATGAGCAGAGCTTTAGTCATGCAATGTCATTAATACAATGAAAATTATAATGACAAAGCCCTTTTCATCTCCTTAAGACTTTCAGATCAGTCCTTCTCATTATATGGCTGAAATTTTGCAAGTGCTTTTAATGTCCAACCCAAATTTGTTAAAGCCTGGATTATACCCAAATGCATATTGAAAACTATTTTTATTTTTCTGACTGCTAGAAATTTTCAAATCTAGTAATATAGATATGAAAAGGAATATATATTTATCTATTTGCAGATTAAACTACAATTTTTTGAATGTTCATCTTTCCAACACTGATAAAAAATCTCATCATTTGAGATATTCCCACTGTGATATTAATGCCACTGCAAGATGTCTGTAACACTGCTTTACATAAATCCATAAATCCATACATTTCCCTAGCTGGAAAAGAGATTACTTAAGAGGGTCAGAACCCAAGCTTGAAACTTCAAACCATAGAGTAATTAAATTTAGAAGGTACTTTTGGAGGTCATCTGGTCCAATCCCTTCTCAGTTTGCCAGCTGAGTCTGCATGTGGTGGCTCTGATGGCAATTACTTACAAATATATATATGTATGTATGTATGTATATATGTAGCCACAAGTCTTTAACTTTCAGGAGGATCTTTATATGTCTGAAAATATTTGAAATACATCTTTACAAATCAGAAAGAGGGCAGAAATTACTGGTGCTAATAAACATTTATTAATTTAAATGTGATTTTCTTAATAATATGTGCAAATATCTATAAAATGGTATCTCAATGTACAATTACATAAAAACCTCATTCTTCCAATGAGATTTTTACCATGTCAGGGGCTAAATGAGTTGAACTAATGTTTTTTATCTTCCTTCCTAAAACAAACACATACTAATCCTAATCCTGCATTGAAGTTGTTACTTGATTTATAACATTTACATGGTTCTTTTGAATGCTCGTTGGTTAGGAGTAACTTTGGCACAAACTGAGTTGAACACTAAGTGTTCAGGAACTTATTCTTCAGCTCTTTGCCAGTGTATTTGATCCATACATTTCTTTGCAATACTCTCTGGGCACCATTTTATCATTCTTGGTGCAAGTGTAATCCCTGTGGGCAGAGGTGTGCACTGCAGGGGGAGCTGGGGTCACCAGCCAAGGGAAAAAGGATTAATGAAATGATGCTCACTTCCATTGTTATAGTCTCTGTATGGGCCCCTTAGCACTAAAGGTATTATAGTCATATATCTATCCTGGAAATACAATTAAAATTGTAGAAAAGGATATCTCTGCTGGGAAATCACTGCTGCATTAGGAAAACAATTTTCTTCCAACTTATTGATCCTTCTTCAGAAGACATGGTCAAACCCATTACTTGAATGTTTCATTAATGTACTGTTGCACCATTCTCTTAGAAGCCCAAAACACATTATGGTTTGGGAATTTTTTTTTTTAATTTAAATAGATTCAGCATGATTTTTTTTTTTTAATTTTGTGCTTTAATTTCCTGGAAGTTCGTTTGATGTCTATGTAAAAACAATCTGCACTTTAGTAAACCTTAACAAATAATTATATTTAAGGTGTATAACTGTCTCACACTATTATGCTTTCAAGCCCTTTGGTTTAAATTCTTTAGTTCAAAAATTAATATAAAACATAGGTTACCCATTTCAAAACTGCTGTGTTTTAGTTAATTGTTAACATAAAGTCAATACTATAACTTTGGATGATCTCTGCTGTCATCTCTATATGAACACACTGTAATGTGATTTCCAGGAGAATCATATGAAGAGCTTCTTGGAAAGACACTACTGTGTGTTGGTAGAGATAGACCATGCATTATTTAATATCACAGACAGCAGCAATAATTTTACAGTCTAAACTGGGGGACAGATTGGGCACATCTTTTTTAAGTAGTGAGCAATAACTCACAAAGGATATCCCTTTGAAATAAGGTATTATTTCCTAATCCACAAGAACATGATTTTCACAACTTGTTACAAGGAATAGAAGGGAAAGGATACTCTTCTCTGGCAAAAAAAGTCTTCCATGACTGGTCAGTCTTTCAGCCTTCAGGTATGAGGTCATATATTAATTTGTAAAAATCTCTGTAATTCTGGTGACTTTAAATGATTTATGCCAGTTTGTACCTGATGTGGCTCTGTCCTCTAATTTTTCTAAATGTACAAAATTAATTTTGACTACTACAAGGAATTTTGTTGTGAAGCTTTACCTAAGAGTGAATTGCTAATATTGCATTTTTGTTTATAAGCAGAACCAGAGTAACCACTAAGTACCTAAAGGGAAAGACCTGTAGCAGTTCTGAATAGCTAAAGACTAAATAATTTAAATCTAATTAAAATTTTAATTTTGTCTTTTATACAAAGCAAGCTATAGAGCTTCCAGCAAAGATTTAATAAACTACTTGAACATAAACTGAGTTTTCCATTGAAAACACCAATATTTTCTACCTCTCAAGGAAGAGCTGAAGTAAAGTTTGCCAGTTCACCTAACAGTTGAACTAGCACTGTTTAATTTAATGAAGAGTCAAGTTCTATTCATTCTCTGATGTGCATAAAAATGTATAGGTGATACATTATTGATGGTGATAATAAGGTCAGTGGGAAGGAAAGATGTATTCCAGGCTCCCACTGTGGATACAGAGATGTTGTATGCAGATGTGACGTATGAATATGTGGAGATAGCAGATGTGGAAGAGAATACAGTGCCTCTAACAGTGTCTAAATTCTCCCTTGTTGACTCATATTTTAAGTAAAGATATCTTGATTGAAGCAGAAAAGGTTTTCACAAAGCTGTGTCATGGATTCTCTTGTCCTGTTCATTTTTGTTTCTGCTCTGTGCATCTGTGTTATTTAAATCCCAAGGCTATGCACAGGACTGTGTTCTGTTCCTGCCATAAAAATGACACCTATTTTCTCTTTTACTACTAAATGTTCATCACAAATACAAGACCTTTGATTTTATTAGGACTGCAAATCTTATAATGCAAAGATTAATCTCTTCCCAAATAATTTCCCACAGATCCAGTCAGTTATCAGAAGTTCCATAACAGAAAATGAAGTTGAAAAATTTGGACTAAGAAATCACTGAGAAACTGTCTTTCAGTCCTACTCCCCTCACCTGGAGTTGTGGTGCTACTGCAACTACAATTCTGGATGAAACTATAATGTTCCAGAAGAGCCTGAAATCCTGGATTCACAGAGTTTTCAGAGCTAAGCTTGTATTTCTCATGGCCACAAGGGTGTATAAGCTGTATTTTGGCTGTTTGTTGTAGCCATGTAGTAAGAGGGCCTGAGGAAGTTCACAGAAGGAAAGAAAATAGTTTTCACCTCTATTCAGTGGTTTGGGTGGAGTGAATTTTAGGTAGGTCACCTGTAGAAGATTGTTTCCTAGGCACTGCTTCTGCTGCAGCTATCATTCCATGCACTACTCAACTTATGTAATGTAGTTAAAATCTTGGCATGAAATGATTATTTAAAACAAAACAAAGCTAAATTTTTCTGGCATCCCTAAGTCACAGAGGGACTGAAGTACATATGAAAATAGTTATTAAAATAATATTAATGTTCTCATAAAGAAATAGGTACAGATGAAACAGATTATGGGACTGAGCACACAAGTCTCAAAATGGTTTTTTAAGAGGCAAAAATTACTAGAGGAGCACAAATGAATGTTCCTAGCAATGGCTTCTCAGTCATCTTCACTGAACATAGAGGTCCCAAACTGACAGCAATCAGTTATTTCTGAAAACTGTGCCTGCCCTGAGATTTAAAGGCTGTCTGGATTTCTGTGAACATTTACACTCTGTTCCCCTGAAGAGAGGACACCTGGCAACACAGCACATATGGATCATGCTATGGATATTGCAAGCTTTCTTGTAGTCATTCAGCAACCTCACTGGTGTTTCTCAGCCATTTTGTGTAAAGCAGTCCAGTTCTCAAACCTCTTCACAGACTTCTAAAATATTATATGGCATTGGTGGTTTTGTATTAGTGTCTATAAAACTGTCCATCATAGCAGACTGGTTTATCTTACAGTCCTTCTACGTCTTGCCCAAGACATGCACTCACATTTCTGCCCTGAAGATGTAATAAGTTTTAGCTCTTTGTAACTCTTGTTAAAGCATCTATTTTCTATATTTTCAGATTCAACTGAATTTGGCTTCAGCAAGTGTTTATGATGAAAGGTATAAAATGAGAAATTTAATATGGTTTATGTTCTCTTTCATTTCTGTCAGCTCATGAAAACACTTTTTTAAAAAGCCCTTTGGAGTGCATTCATTGAGAATGCTAACAATAAAACTTCTGGTTTGCAGTATTTACGGCGTTTTCTAGTTCACTGTGCTGAAAAATCATAGTGCCATTTTTGCATTGCACAACTGCTTGGATTGAAGTCATGAGTGACCATTAGGGTTATTGTCCCTCTTAAAGTATTTCTAGTTGCAAGAAAATGGGCTCACAGCCAGTTGCCACAAAAATTACCAGAAACAGAGACCAGTGTTAGCTGCTCTGGCAAAGAAGCAAAAGCTGAAATGCAGCATCCAGTCTACAATCTGTTTCTTCAGCAGAACATTGAGGTATATTGTTAAATAAGTTGATAAGGGATATACATGTCCCTTTCTATCAGAACAGTTTGGTGTAACTAACCAAAGCTGAATTGCACAACTGATGCCTAGAAAGGCTGATGTGGAACAGAGACTAGACAGAGTTAAAAGGAATGAAACAAGTATTTATTGAAAGGCCTTAAAAGGATGTACTTTGGGCAGTACAAGAACCTGGCTGGAGCTATACCCCGGTTGAATCCAAGATGGATCTGTCACAAGCTTTTCACTTTTATAAGTTTGGATTCATCTACAAACTGGGGTCAATTTTCCAACCACAGCCCCAGGTTATGAAGTTTCAACCCCCTGGCTTGCCCCCTTCCCTTCGACGTGTTTCTGATTTTTGAGTAATGGTTGTCCTTGATTCTCTGGCTGGGAAGGGATTATTTGTCTAACTACCCTGTGAAGAGAATTTACTAAGACTGAATATGAAGTTTCAGAGTTACACACCAAGCAGCAGAGAATTTGAAAAACATAAAAGCTAAAACCCAAGGTATCATTTCCCCCTTTAGAGGCTTGACAAGGCATTTACCTTCACAAGGCTTCACCACAATATAAAACTTGTGGGTATGGAGAGGAACTGTATGTTACCCTGAGGGAGGATAGCATAAAGGATAGTACAAAGACATGAAGGAACCTTTAGGCCACTAAGGAATAGAAAGATAATTATAGAAACAAGCATACATCATTCATTTTGAACACTCTGAGCTTGAAGTGTAGCATTTATAGTTACTAGAGCTCTGGAGGAGTCTAAGATATGATCAGGTGATTCAGATAGGCCTCCATAAGATGATTATCTCAATTTTTTTTTTTTTTTTTTTTTTTTAAGCTGGAATTTTGTATGACTATGTTTCTTCATATTTTATTTACTGGAGGTTGCATAATCTACTTCTGTATCTGTTTTCACTCTGGTTATGGATATTCATGTTAGTAGTGAGCAAAAGCATTAGAAACAAATAGAAAAGGGAGGAATAGCTATAGCTATTCTGCATCAATCATAGGGTTAGCTTGAGTTGATCTGCTTTATTTGAAAGCATCTAGCTATATCTAAGTGTAAAAGGTTTAATCTTGGAATTATGCAAACCTCAGAAGGTTTCTTTTTTGTTTTACATTCTTTTTGTCACTCCTCTCCCCTCTCATCCCCTTCTCTCCTTTTTAAATTTTTTAACCATTCTGTGAATCTCTGAACCTGAAATCTAAAATACTTGGAGCATGATTTTTGCCTGCTGCTATTACTCAGCTCCTGCAGATTTCCACTATAGCTAGCAAATCTCAAGAGAAGGAGTAAACAACCATTACTGAAATGTGATTTGACTAGGTGTGTTTAACTTGAGCTCACTTCATTTTTTCTGGCTATGTTCTATTGTATATAATTGTCATCTGTTAGTATTCCATGTGATATCTCTTCCCCAATGATGTGTATTGCTTTTATAAATTATTGCTCTAAAATCTCATGATAAATTAAAAAGTTCAATTCTTTTCTCAGTGAGAAAGATTAGGAAAACATGGATGCCCTCCAGCCATCTATTTAAACAACATTAACTCAAAACCCCCAATCCTGTTGCTCAATTAGAATTGAGAAATGAAGAAATAGGCCCTTGTTCTGTAATACTCTATGAGGCACTCATATTTAGGGTTTTTCAAAATTCTTGAACAATTTTGTTTCTGTATTTTTGTCTGAATGGTAATTTCACCCAGAAGGAAGTCACTTCTGGAATGAATCACTCATGATGTAGTCATCTTCTCATCACTATCTGTCAATGTTTAAAAACAAACATGTGAGGTGCTAGAAATGTCAGCAGTTTTGCTTATTGAGTAACACTCCTGGGCATTTTTTTTAAATTTAAAATACTTTTTTTTTTTTTTTTAATTGGTCTACCAGTGTGATCTATAAATTCCAGTTAGGCTGAACATAAATTCGAGTTAAGCTGCATATAAATCCTTGTTAGAATTAAATCAGGGAATGTTTTCATTCTCATCTTCTACATCTCAGTACACAGAAGAGCCCTGTAATGAAGTGTTCCTGGTGTTGGGCCAGGAGCCAGGAGCATGGAATGCTTACCCCAGCTAAGGGACTAGTGTCCTACTTGCTGTGCTAAGCCAAGTGGTATCTTCTCTGCATGTAAGTGTAAACCCTTTTTACAACATAAAAAGCACATAAATTTCCCTTATTATTTGTGTTTGATGAAGACTGGGTATGATGTTAAACCATCTTATGATGGAGGAAACAATCCCTAAAAAATCCCTAGGGAATGACTTTGCACTGTGCTTACCAGCAACATTAAAGCCCATATTGTTGATAAAGCAAGTGGGTCAGATAAATATTCAGTGTTCAGGGAACCAGTCAAAATAAATGTTAAATTAGTATAGGTTTATTCTGAGTGTATTAATAATTCTTACTTCTCTCAGATCATGGAAGTATCATTACTGAAATGTGCATAGAAATGCATTTGAAAAAAGAGCAGAATGAACAGAAAATAGCTACATAATACACATCTTTAATTACATCATGACATAGCTAACTCATTCACAAAATAAGAGTAAGCAAATGGTGAAAATTAAACATTTTTGTTATTTCTTTTTTAAACAATGCTTCTGATTTAACTTCATTTTTAATGCATGGTAACCAATAGTAACCCATGTGTTCCCACATAAACCAACTTATATCATGCAAGACACTGTTTGCACTCATGCTCATAAAACAGACTGTGCAGGGGTGGATGTGGAATTTACTTCTGATAGCAAGGTAGATGTGTGATACATTAAGAATGTAAGTGGCAAACTAAAGTCTCTATATCAGCTGAGTAGGAAAATCATCAGCCAGTGTTCTGCAATTCCCCTATGGAAATTATTTGTTTTAATGGACTTTCTTTGGTGATTAGTACTATCAGGATGTTTCATGTCAGGGTCTCCTTAATCCCGTGGGACATATAAGCATGCCAGCTTCTGGGTAAGGACTGTCAGCACCTCTGCTCTAAAATTCACCCAGGCTGGGATTCTCAACTCAGCCCATGACAGTTTAACCTGAAGAAGAGGAAGCTTAGGGGGGACCTTTTCATTCCCTACATCTCCCTGACAGGAGGTTGTAGCCAGGTGGGGGGTCAATCTCTTCTGCCAGGTGACAAGGGACAGCACAAGAGGATACAGCCTCAGGTTGCTCCAGGGGAGGTTTAGGCTGAATGTTAGGAATCTTCACTGGAAGAGTTGTCAGGCATTGGAACAGACTGCCCAGGGAAGTGCTGGAGTCACCAGCCTGGAATTATTCAAGCCATGTGGATGTGATACTTGGGGACATAGTTTAGTGGTGACTATGGCAGAGTGGGGTTAATGATAGGACTCAATCTTAGAAGACTTTTCCAGCCTTAATGATTCCATGATTCTGTGCCTTTACCCTGCTATGCTGTATTCTATTTCTCAATGCTTCTGCTGTTGTAGTAGCCTTGTATTGCCTGTACTGCACAGTGATGTCAGTGACTCATTCTCCATGGAGTCATGGCTTGTTACTATTGTCTAAATAAAACTGGTTGTAACATACAAAAAGTCAAATAAATTAGCCATAGATGTCTGGTCAATTAGATAAATGGCTGTGGCAGCTAAACCAAGTAAAACGAAGCTGTGGGCAGGTCAAGAGGAGTTCAGAGCCTGACAAGCCTCTGTCCTGAGGCCTTGCAGGCTCACTGCAAAACAGTGGCTGGGGTGGGTTGCTGGGCTGCAGCTGCAGTTTGCACATGGTGCTTCCAAAAATCATCACATAAATTGTGATGCAAAGCTGCTACATCCTATTTGCCTATTTATGCTCCACTTTTCCAGAGACAATTTCAAAAAGAAATGCTGGGGTCCTGAACATTTTCTGAAAAGCTTACTTTGGATATGTAGTCCATAGAAAGAAAATCTCATCATTCAACTATATTCAGCTATCTCACTATATCCAGCTTTATATGCAAGAATTTCAGAACCTTTTTTCTGAAAAAATGGTCAGTTGTTTTAAAGGTCCTAACTAATAAATATTATGGTGATGCAGTAACTTTATTTTAGTGCGAACAAACTGTGTATGGGCTCACTCAGTGTCTTATCTTTTTTCTTTTTCTGTCAATCTCCAATAAGTAAAATGTAAAGCACATAACATGCAAATTCTACCTAGCTCTGAAGTTTTTGACGTTTGAGTGGGCTAGGCATAATGATCACTGCAAAGCCTCTCTTCCCATCCCTTGCATTTGAATGTGACTATTAAGGCTCGTCAAAACACCAGGAAAGTAGGAGCAATTTCTGTTCCATACAAATACAAACAAGTTTCTCCCAGAATTTTCTTTTTCCCCCACAAATATTTTGGCATACCTTTTTTTTGTACTCATCAGCATTATAGAATTTTACTTTATAAATTGTCCTTGCTCTGATTATGGTCAGTTTTCCTCATAAAAGGAATGAAATTTTTACAGGGAAAGATACTAGAAACTTCTTTTATAAGTAGATACTATTCAGGGCTGGAGGCTGGATGCCTCATGTTTGTAAAAGAGAGCAAGAATAAGAGTAACCAAGTACAAGCAGAAGCTGTGAGTGGGTTTGATTAATGTGTATAACTGTCTAAAAAGGTCAGAAGTAGTAGGGATCTAACCACAGGCATATTCCAAAAGCATTATTTTGAAACACTGCTTTGGGAGCCAAGTTTATCCAGCACTATTACCAATTTATTTCTGAAATTTCTGGAGAGAAGAAACCATATTAAAAGCCACTGAAGTAAAACTTTGCATGCAATTTATCCCCTTGAGATCCTGGGGAGTTTGGCAAACACACCTCAGGATAATTTGTTTAATAAAAAACAAGTGCTATTCTAAGCTCTACAGTTTTCCAGGACAGATTACCAAAGAAATAATTTAGAAGAGAGGACATAAATGGAATACATTTGCTGGCAAATGTTGCATTTTTAGCTTATATCTGTCAGATTTTCCAGGATTATGCTTTCCGTGCTGCCAGCTGCTCAGTATTCTGACCCTTGTGCAGAAAACCTTGTTGATAAACATTTAAACACAAATGAAAGTATTTTCCTGGATAAAGGCTTGAATGCTTAAAACCTCGCAGAACTGAAGCCAAGCTTAGCTGCCTCAGTCTATTTTCCAAGGTGTCATTGCAGACATGGCATCTTTGTTAAAGAAATACATTGTTTACACACCATTTGGAATTGTTGCTCGTTAACTAAAATGAAAGGTCCTGTTTAAAATACTCACTATTTATGATTGGAGGTAATTTACTATTAAGCTTCAGGGCTTTTCATTCAATCCTTGCATAACTATTTTATTGAGGAGATCAGAATATTGCATATGCAAGTAATAATTGCAGATAAAAAATGTTTCTCATTTTTTAGTCTGAATATGTATTGCATTGAATTTACTTACATCTGTGCTTATCTGCTATAGAGAGATGAAGACAGATAGAGCCTTGGGGATAGTAACAGAAGAATTTATTTCACAGATACCTTTCCTCTTTCTTTTTTTTTTTTTTTTTTTTTTTTTTTTTTCCTTCCTTAACAAATTGCATAATTAAAGCTGCTAATTAAAGCTGCTAACAATTTTCTCTTCTAGTATTCTCCATGAGACTTCACATACTCAGAACTTTTTCAAAGTTACCATAAGAGCTGAATTTCTTGGTTTCTGGCCAAAGATTAATTTTATTTCAAAGCCTTAAATAAAATTCCCTTTTTGAAATCAGTGAGGTTGAAATTATTCCTATTCCTGTTTAATATCAAATCTATATACGGGTTGTTTTCACACATATATTCCCTAGATGACAGAATAGTAAATTTTAGAACTCATTATAGAAATAATCCTTAGTAATAGGTATGTATACCAGAGTAAAAGTAGTTGCCTATAAGTGCTAAAAATGCATTAAATGGGTAAAACAGTGGTTGAAAGTGGTTTGATATTAACAGCAGGTAATTTAGAATTGCTTAATTTAATTTCAGAGCAATGAACTGTTCCTGGAGGGGCTGGTGGCATGTGCTGGGAGGAAAGATACACTGTCCTCACCTGGACAAAATAGCAGTACCTTAGATTTATAACCTTTTGACATCAAGAAGGCAGCGCTGTGGATCTGGATCACAATAACCAGTGCAAAGAATAGTATTTTCACCATTGATTCTTAAATATGGGTTTACAAGCCTTGTTAGTTGTGCTGGACATGGAATTTAGGAACTTGGCCCAAAGGATTTGTCATGACTTTAATCTCATGTGCTACATTAGAGACTTATTAAGGTTTTAAGTAATTTTCAATGCATGCTGTAAGTCTTTAAAGCAGCTTAGTGGGGTGTTTTAACATTTCCTTTAGAAACCAGGAAAATAAAATGAGAAAATTCATTGTTAATGTAGTGTTGATTTTGCCCCAAAAAAACTTCATGCAAATGATTGCCTTGCATTTCTCATCTTTATTGATTTGAACATAATAACTCATCAATCCCTTCACTTATTTTCTATTGGAAACATAGCAGCTTCTTGTCACTATGTTAAAAATGTTGTATAATTCTGGTCTTCATAATTCACTTCCAGATCAGGTTCAGTTCTGCCTCCTATTCATAGCAACCTTCCTGGACTCATAGCTGAAGTCCTTTCTCCTTGAATTAAGTAAATATAAGGGCTATCAGTAATTAATCTTAAGAAGGTGAACCTGACTGTAATAAATTATTTTGTGGTATTCTTCATTCACTGACATTTGTGTGCCTGTTTGCCTTTCATTTGCTTTATCTGTTTGGGCCATGGTATCACAGCTGTATTGAAAATATTGTCCATTCCCAAAAATAAGAATGAGCTAATGATTTACATATAGAATTATGTTATTGATTTTTGGGGGGGTCAGGTGATCATTTTTCTGCCCAGAGAGTCAGTTCAAAAGCTTAAATTTTGGAAGAATGGCTCTTAGGGCAGAGGCATTGATCAGGGTAGCAGAGGGGAAAAGCAGTTGTAGACTCCTTGATAAACTGTTTTCTTTTGCCTGCTGCAGTATCTGCTGTCCACTCAGTTGAAGCCCTTTTAGTGTTAATTTGTAGTGTGAAGTCTTTTGTGTCTTCAGAAGTTTTTGGAGAGGAAAAGCAGAGTACAAACTCTACCACCCTTCCATGGGATGTACACAAAATGCCCAGGAGATAACTGATCATTGTGTCTGATTATCATGGGCACATCTCATTCTGCTTTGGTGACACACTTCTCCACCTTAGCAAATATATGTGCAGTTTGGTAGCTCCCAGAAGTGCATCACTTAATAACATATTGACTAATACATTGATTAGTTTAGTAAGGCTTTCTAGCATTATCTGATTAATTGCTCTTAATGGTTCTCTTTCTCATTCTTTCTCCTGCTATCTCTTTTTCTCTCTCTTGAAAAATAATCTAAGGGAATTAAATGAAAGTGGAATTTAGTGGATAATCCTCAATCTGTTGCAGCAGGCAGAGTTCTGTTTGGGTCTGAAGATATCTTGCTGCAGATTAACAAAAGCTTCATATGACCAGACCATGCTATTTGTGTTACACAATATAACATTGAGTCACTAGTGAAGGAAAAACCTCATTTTCTCATGTCATTCACTTCTTTGGGGGGAGGAATTTTGGCAGAAGATTCCCCCTTAGGCATTTCTCATCAATGTACAGAATCAGAAGTATTTTTCAGCAGAACATAGAGCATTCAAAAAGTTGAAGAAGATAAATAATATCTCAGAAAGAAAGGTAGCCTTTTATCTCAAAGGTTCACATTAAAGTCCAAGATGACATTCAGTAAAAAATACAATATCATAGATGACTACCTACATCATTTAGAAAGACTTGATGCAAGCATAAAAAGTAAATAACTTCTTATTCCATTCCTTCCAAAAGATCATTATTATCTTTCATTTATTTAAAAAGCTTTTTTACATATATTGATCTTTTATTTCTGGTAATAATTTATGTATGTTGGTTTAGATACGGTAAAAATGATATTTCTTCAATGTTTTGCTGGCTGTCTGCAAACAGATGAAAGTTCTGTCTTGTAAGACTAACATTTAATTTCCTACACAATGGCCAGATTTCACAGCTAGGCCTACACACTGTGTTGTTCTTTACTGAATATGTGTGAAAATGTCCTTCCACTAGATCTGAAAAAAGACAACTGATCCTCAAGATACGAAAATCTGTTTCAAACAATAGTTATTTTCTTTATTAGTGGTGATCAAGATTCTTGTATGATTTACCAAATTTCTATTGCCTGCTATCACTTTGCAGTAACCATAACATAATCATTACTCTGGGTCAAATCAGTGGTATTTTGTGTCATGTACTTTGCATCTGGCAGCTGCCAATAGCAGAGGATAAGAGCAAAAGATAAGGACAGAAATATCACTGATAAAATCTCTCCTCTTCCAGAAACATGCAGCTAGAGATTTCCTATAATGAAATGCTATCACTGAGCATTTCATTATCCATATCATGGATTTTAAAATATTTTTTTTATATTTGAATCTATATAAATATTTGGGTTCTGCATCACCCCATTTATTAAAAAGAAAAGCATTTTCATAAGTTTTCAGCCAGGGATAATATCACTGCATGCTCTATGCCCTTTATGTAAGGGAGAACAAGTAAAGCTGCTGTAGTCAACTATTTCTGTGTTGCTTAGGACATCATATGAAAAAACATTATGCAGCTGAGGTAGTCATTTACATAGGTAGGTATTTCTTACATTTCTCTTCTTCTTATGCAGTCAGTGGTGGTTTTCATCAGCATTAAAGCCTCCTTTTTTTGACAGCAGTTGTGTTAAAAATATTACCGTTATATAAATAAGAGGATATCACTGTGTCTCAGACTGAATACCCAATATTCAGTCTGACAAGACTCACATATTAATTTCCTGTCACAACTATACAAATACCCCAGAATCCCACTAGCTATAATCCTCACTATTCTCTCAATAGGGTTCTTCAACCTGCTACCTTCACCCCTCTTTTACCTCTGTTTGTCTGAGCCAGTTGGCAGGTGTTGGAACTTCTGAAAATATGTATCTCCCCTCTACCCACTCTTTTTTCATATGGATGAAACAAAATATATAGTTCTTTTGTAAATTTCTCACCTTGAAGGAGATGGTTGCACATTCTGATATAAATTAGGTTCTAACCCCTTCATATGAATAAGTTAAAAGCAAGCAATATTATTTTCTGTTTTGCTGTTTTCTTCACATTTTTGGGTCAATGCAAAGCTAAATGTCTTCTTAATCAGAAAAATCAAATAAGCAGGTTACTTCTGGGCATTAAAATAGGAAACCAGACCCAATTCAAACAGCAAAGCTCCTACTTAGTGCAGCAGAGCTCTCCTGAGGGAGATGCTCACCTAAATAAAATGCCTGTGAAGACATTACACCTCCACAAGTACACTCTTTAGGTGAATTCAGATTCTCACACTCTGCTTTTTACAGCATCATGACAATTTAGATCACAACCCATTATCACAAGGAAGAATGCAGTGAATGCTAAGTTTAAAGTCATCAGAAGTCACTCACCAAATTGAGTCTAAAAAGATCAGTACGTCTAGAATGGACACTTTATACTGTTCCTTTCTCATCTCTCCATCACCTAAAGTATCTTTTCACCCTCCTTTTTGTGTGTTGGACATTTTCCCTAGGAGCAGTTGTAGTCTCTGATTTCATTGGTGCTTAATAAGTTTTAGTCATCCTCAATGAGTTTCCTTTATGAGAAAAGATCTTCCTTACCAAATAATAGTTATATTTGCCTGGTATGGGCTCTTTTTTTCTGCAATTTATGGTTCTTTCCTTGTACTTTCTGAAATCTTTTTATTCATTGTATAAGGAATGTATCTTGTTCTAAGTAAACAGCTTCCTGCTTTGAGCCCAGAAAGTTTACATGTACTTTCAGTGAAGTAATTTGGATGTCCATTTCTAAAATGAAAATGAATACATTCTCCTATATTGTCAAAAAGCATCCCTGGTTCTTGTTCAGAACTTCCATTCACAGAAAACAGCTCATTTTCTAGAACAGAGAAATTCCTTTTTGTCCAGAGGGCCAGGAAAAGACTTATGTACTACTTAACATCAAATATTACAAACTGTGGACTGAAGTGGAGTGTAAAGGTTTATCTGTATAGAATAAAAAAAGAAGAAATGAAATAAAAAAATATTTAGAGGTACTGTATGTAAATCAGGTAGCTGGAATGTAAATTGAGAGCTTCTGCAAAAACATTTTGCAGTGTAGGAAACACTTTTTGAAGATCTTTACTGAGTTATAATTTAACTTTGGGTGATTTCCCAGTTCTTAGATGAGCACAAAATTATCTGTAAGGATCTATACTGAGTAAGTCCTGGATTTTCCTTCTGCAATGGACTCACTTCAGTGGAACAGGGGTTACTGAGAGGATAAAATGTGTCCTGTCATGTGAGAAAATTCCCAGAACTGCTGAGATTTTCAGCATTAGGTGCTGGATTTCTTAGTAGGCAAAACTGGGAAAATGGACAATTATACCTTATCATTCAAGGTAAAGGAAATTGGTATTGCAACAGAACTATTTTTAAAAGTACAACACTAATAGGCTATGAAGCATGACAATGAAAAACAACTTCTTCAGCTCTGCCATCCTGTATAAAGTTTTGGAGGTGGTTTCTTAATCTCTGTATTTATATGTATGTGTCCAGACTCTTTTCAGTGATGTCCAGCAACAGGACAAGGAATTATGGCCATAAACAGAAACACAAAAAGTTCCACCTCAACAGGCAGAACTTCTTTATGTTTGGTGGCAGAGCCCTGGAACAGATGACCAGGGAGGTTCCCGGAGTCTCCCTCTCTGGAGACATCCCAAACCCACCTGGACACATTCCTGTGTCACCTGCTCCAGGTGACTCTGCCTGGGAAGGGGGCTTGGACTGGATGATCTCCAGAGGTCCTTTCCAACCCTAATGTTTCAGTGATTCTGTGATTTCCTGAGCTTGAACTCACACTAATCCCCCAGCTTCCACTTTGTTCTTCACTTGCAATCTTACACAAGTCACTGCCAATTTCACACAAGCCACCTCTTTTTTTGCATTAAAGTTTTCTGTGAGTGGGGCTGCAGGTACAATGGTTTGCAAAGCTGTAGTTCTGGTTGCACCAACAGAGAACCTCACTACACTCCAGTTATCCTGATGAATGCTAAAAAATAAGTAATCAAATGATCACCCTAATACAATGTAAGAATATATATGTAGGAATATGTATAAAGTTTACAGCTGGAGTAGCTGACAGTCACTGTAACAAGGGGAAGGCTAAAGGGTACTGAGCCAGCTTTAAATGAGCCAGTGCATCTCTGCAGCACAGTGCCAGGTAGAGCTACTGACCTTAAAACTGCCTCTGCTTTGGAGCACACTTGAATGTATGTCTACCAGGTACTGTAAAAAATCAACCATCCTGTAAGTATGTGCATCTGTTACTTGTCACCTGTGTCTAATGCTTTTTCTAGTAATTTAATAATTCATTAATTCAATTCACAATTCAATTCTCTATTGGAGAAAGTGGTGATCATTACTCTAAGCATATAGGAGTTTAATTGTACTGGGACTGAGACTTAGAAAGAGTTTCCCTTGACAAGATATTTGTTTCTTTTAGTTTCATCATTTGCTCCTATTCTTCCCTTTTAAATATTTGTGCAACTGTTACAGAATTTAGTGACACATGTCAATAGACCAAATGTAGCACAAATGAAAACAACGTAAACACAATCCAAATCAACAAGGTACTTTTTCCAAATTATCATTAATCATGAACATTTTAAGCCCTAAGGACCTTAAAGCATGGTTTGGATGGTCATGAAGAAGACATATAATATGAATAATATGGAAATATTATATTAAAAGAGCAGATTAATTTCCGGATATATTTTTACTGCAGTTAGTTTCTATAGTTTTTTATTACCAGCTTTCATATTTTAGATTTTCAAAGATTCAAACTTTCTGGAAGACATCTAACATGGCTTTTCATACTGGAGTAATTTGGAATACATGAATTTTGGCATGAAGGTTTAGGTGATTTAGTCACTACAGCAGAAGTTAGTTAAAGCATTTCATCCATATTTCTAAATCATATCTTTTCAAGTAGGGAAAGAGTGACTGTAGCCTTTTTTTGCCCCATCAAGTTATTAATAATAGAATTTAACTTAATTTTCAAATCTACTTTAAGTCATTAGTTTTGGTACTCCTTTTATGACAATAATAGCTGTTCTAAGTTTATGTCCCAGCATTCCAGCTCACAGCAGTCAGGAATGCAGCATGGCTATAAAAAACTCAGAGGTAGGCCTTGTTCCCCCTGACATGCTCAAGTAATGCAGGTGCTGTGTGCACACAGCTTTAGCCCTGCTGACACAAACACTGGAGTATATATAATATTCAGTTTCATGGTATCATAGAAAAGGATAAAGTCATATTTTAATAGCATTTAGATCCACATCTATCATAAGACTTCTTTAAAGGAGACCAATCCTTGTGAGGTGAGGAATTATCTCTTGCTGAATAACTCACTATTCCAGTAATGGGACCTCTGGCTTAGTGTTAGTGTTATACACTGTGTGAAGGTATTGCCAGTGTATGAATTACTACAGCTGCAAGATTAACACCAAACTGATATTAGCAAGTTTTACAGTAATTCTAAGTGACTGTCCATCTGAAGGATATTATTTTCATTCATGTTTTTAAAACTCATCACTTTACAAGAGTAAAAGAATTGTATTTACACCCATGTTCATTAATTTACTAATAAAAATACATGCACCCACTTAGGCACCAGATTATTTTGATGCTTAAATGATTGCTTTATTTATGGGGTCTTCTTGATGAGTCTTGAATGTCTTCAATTTTAGGCGTGTAGCTGAGCATAAAAACATTGCTGTGAAACTACTTGGGCACAAACAAGTGAAAAAAAAAGTCCCACATTTCCCACCTGAATGTTAATTTCCACTGTAGTATGTAGCTTTTGCTGGCAATTTGCAAAAGCTCTGCAAAAATATTTGATAAATCCCATATATAAATAGTGTGCACAGTACAGCTTTAAATAATTTTGAAACTTTGCTGGTGAATTCTATTACATGTAATGTTTTAAATACATGGTATATGTTCAATAAGCACAATAAAATGGTTAGTTCATGTGAAACCACATCAGGTGTATAAATATATTTCTAACAGTAATTTTAAATTGTCTCTTGAGTCAAAGATTTTTTTAATGTACAATTTTCAGAAATTGGGAGCTTGATGTGACTAAGTTTTACTGAACACAGCTCCAAGTCCATGTGATGGACTGCACTCACACTGCTCTTACACTAATCTGAGGGGTAAGATGAGGATGGAACTTTATGCAAGAAGTTTGAAGTCTAGTTATGAATGTCGAGAAACCAACTAGAAGAAAGCACTTCCTAAAACTTTAGTGTGCCTAGTTGTAAGGATGTACTTCGTGCATTTAATAAAACTGATACAAATTCTGCAAAGGTAAAATACCTCAGTGTTGTAAAATGACATTTTTTCAGAATTCATTCATGATTTACTGAAGTTAATATTAGAATTTTAGCTATTTCCATTAATGCCTGAGTGGTGTCTTAACTTTCCTCTTCTTTCTTCAATCTTCTAAACATTAATGATTTTGCAACAATAAATTTCTCTACATACTTTTTAATATTAATAAGGTTCAAACTTCTGCACAGCAATGGCAATCATTACTTTGATCAGATTCTGCAAATACTTAAACTTTTGTGTGTATTCTGATTGATGCCAACACATTTATTCAGATGTTTAACATAGAGCACCTTTGTTGGTGTTCAGTTGGTCCTTCAGAATTCCAGTGTCCAAGAAAAGTGACACAAAATGCAATAATATTCCCCTCCTTCCTAAGTGTTTGATGAGTTTTTAGCAAAGAAAACCTTTCATCTTAGCTATAAATAAATGGTATGTAAATTCAACTCTGTCTTGGTCCTTGAGTTTCTAAAACTAATAACTTCTTCCACAATGAGGAGGAAAATGCCCTGATTGTTAGAATTTAAATCATATATGTATATTGACTCATTTAAAAGGTTTCTGCAAAGTACTAAGAATAATTTTCCCTTTACTTGTAGCTATTAGTTCTCAGTCTATGATTTTTTCTTTAAAATTACGAGGTCAGGAAGCTGTCAGAGGAAACCATCTTGGCTATCAGATAGCTGTGAACAGAATATAGAACTTTTTGCTGAGAAAAACTCTAAGTTGTATTACGAAGAGTTTCTTTTAAAGCTTATGAAATAATTTTGGCAAAATTCCTCTCAGGCGATGCTCTTCTGAAAGATGAGTGAAAAGAAGGAAGTGCTAAAATAAGTATCTGGGATTATTTTAGTGGAAGTTTTATGTCAAAATAATATGAAAGCCCTTGTCATAAAATCCTTTAAAAATTGAATTTTCTATTTCTATATTCAGGTAGTAACCATAACTGGTTCTATAAGGGTCAAAAATACCTCACACCTGTCTTACTTCCTACACCAAGTATCCTCATGGTAGGCTCATAGAGTTTTATCTCATTTTTTACTCAATTTTCAACCATTTTTAGTTTCTTCTCAAAGGAATTCTTTACAAAGTCCTTTCTGTGTGAAAAAAGTTATTTAAAAATCTGGCAACTTTTCATTTCCCCAGCCAATTATTTTGGCCTTTTATTTGGCTTAGAACTAAGATCCTATAATTGCAGGTTTGAAGTCTGACTTTTCTTAAATAAAAACAAAAATTTAAAAAAATAAACAAAAACAAAACAAAACAGAACAAAAACATGGCAAGAACCCACTTTTTGGTATGGTATAGTCCAGGTAAAAGGAAGGAAGGAGAAGAAGGTAAATTTGAGGAGCTTGTGTGAACTCAGCACTAGTAATAGGAAAGAGAGTGGGCACTAACTTCTCGAAGGTGTTAGTGACAACATGGCTCATGCAGCTGTGGGGAGCAGTTTGTCACCACCTGAAAGGCCACACACTTTGCCATGCAGAGATATTTTCTCATCTAACTTGTTAAATGCACAGTCCACACATTTCTGCAGGAATGTCTGCTCCAGCACAAAGCTTGGCACTGCAGCAATTCTCCTGCCCTCCACTTTCTGCTCATCCACACATGAACTCCTGCTTCCTGTGCTGCTGGGATTTTTACCCCTTTCCATTTAGGAGCATGATGCACGTATGCAGCGCACACAGGGTGTCTGCCGGCAGAACGCGCCGGGAAATGCTGCTGGAAACATTCAGCTCATGCCAATCCCAAAACCAGCGCATCCCTGGGGAGGGATGTGCGGGTCCGGGGCTGTGAGGGACCGGGGGGATGTGAGGGACCGGGGGGATGTGAGGGACCAGAGGAATGTGAGGAACCAGGGAGATTTGGAGGGCCCAGGAGGGCTGTGAGGGACCGGGGCGGGGTGTGAGGGGCCCAGGGGGATGTGAGACCCCCGGGGGATGTGAGGGAGCAGGGGGGGCTGTGAGGGACCAGGGGGGATGTGAGGGGCCCAGGAGGGCTGTGAGGGACCAGGGGGGATGTGGGGGCCCCAGGAGGGCTCTGAGGGGCCCAGGAGGGCTGTGAGAAGCCCGGGAGGGCTCTGAGAGCCCCGCGGGGATGTGGGGGGCCCAGGAGGGCTGTGAGAGCCCCGCGCTCGCCGCACGGAGCCGGGGGAGCCGCGCGGGTCCCGCATCCCTGTCCTTGGTGCTGAGCCCTGCCCGCGCTCGCCGCCGCGCTCAGCCATGATGGGGCTGCCCGCTCGCAAAACAAGCAGGATCGCGCGGACATTCTGCCGCAAAACACAGCTCGCCCTACAACTCCATGCACCGGAGCAAGCAAATAATGCAGAGATAAAAGGCTTCATTAATATGGCACCAAATTCTATGAACACCCCGGCATGTACCACCATCACACGCACCCGCCGCTCACCCTCCCTGTCCGTGTCAGAACGACAACAATTGTAAGAGAAATAAAACATTCTAAGATCTCAGCTGCTAGACGCAGATGAATGCGATGCCACTATCCAAACCTCTGGCATTCTCACGACAGCTCAGCAAATTTGCAGATTCTTCACCCCCCCAGCCCTCCCTCTCCCCCCACCCTCCCAAACAGAATCAGAAAACACATCTTACCACTGGATGAGAGAGAGGAACAGAAGTGCCCACACCATCATTTTGAGAGAAAATGCAGGATTCAAGAATGCAGTGCTCCCCAGGATTGTTGGATTTGGAGGAATCATCTCTATTCCAGCCCCCCCCCCCCCACCCCAGCTTTTTTCCCCCTTTCCTCTTGGTTGCAGATGGATCCGTCCCCTTCCTTAATTTTTTTTTTTTTTTTTTTAGTAGTTCTCCCTCCTCCCTACCAGGTCCCGTCAGTGAGATGAGACATTGCGCCCAGCTGCAGGAATTAATATGCAGGGGGAGAGAAATTAGATCTGCACAAGCCCTTTGCAGATATAATCAGAAAACGTCAGCTCAGGCAGCAGGCAGCAGCTTCCAAATCTAGGGAAATAATATAATTGGGAGAAAAGGAAAGAAAATGAAACCCAAACAAAAAGCGAAAATCACAGACATTCAGAGAATAAAAACAGTCAAGGAAAGGAGCACATTTACGGAACTGCTGACACACATGCAACAAAATCTAAACAAAAATAAAGCAACAAAGAGCAAATGAGAGGGAAAAAAAAGAAAGAATAAAGCAATGGAGATTCTGCCCGAATGCAGATTAACTCTGAGGTCAAAGTGGAAATGATGCACTCTGCTGCAGCACAGATTAACACATGCGTGGTGTCAGCCAGGGTGCTTTTTAACCTTTGATTACACACATGCAGGCAGCCTGGATTTTCATTTTGGAGCTGAGAAGGATTTGGCAGGCATAAAAAAGGAGGTTGGAATGAAAAGCTTGCCCTATGCTGCTGAGCATCCTCATTTTTCTAAACAGTGTGGAAATCGTGATTGCAAAGGGGGAAAAAAATGAAAGGTGGAATGGGGGAGTGGAAAAGGGAGGGAGCGTTGTTGCTAAGTAACTCAGGAAATGGGGAAAGCAGCATTGGTGGAGTCAGTATGAATGAGGTGATTTAGTGTGATTTAGGATTAGGGGGAATATGCAAGGTTTTTTATCTCCCCTCCCCCTAATAAAATGAGGCTACACAGACACAGGAAATACTTCCTGGCCAGAGGGGAAACACTAGAGGACTACGGAAGATGAATGCTGCCAAATTTTGGAACCAGAATCCCAAGCTCCATTGTCCAAAAATGCAATTTAACAACTACTAGTGGAGTAAAAAAATTCAGGGAGTCTCATGATTTCCTAAATTAAGAGCACTTTAGTCTAACATAGGTACTTTGAATATGACCTACAATAACATCTTTTTTACCTCTCCTATTTTTTCTGTCTAGATCAAAATAAATATAGACAATAACAAGCTCACCCAATTGCATTTATGAACTAGGAGGTCGGGCAAACTTAATCATCGGGAACTTTTTTTCTTCAGTTTGAAGCCCACTTTTCTAAAATTTAAGGGAGAAATAAATAAATAATTATCCTAAAAAAAAACTTAAATGATGGGAAAGTGAAGTGTTCCCAATAAAATAAAAGCATCAAAATTTCCCTCTAGTCTAGTTTGAACCAAATTTGACACTTCAATTCTGCCCAAACCTTCTGATACACTTGGACAATCGGTTAGTTCCCAATGTCCAAAAGCAGAATGATATTTATCCATCAGAATTACATACAGTAGTTGCTTTCTCAGAGTCTCTAAAAACAGAGATCCAGCCTTCAAACATCAAGTTAATTTTTTCTGTTTCAAAACCAATGCATTTAACTTTAACAATAATCAATAGATCAGTATTATTAGTTGAATTAAATACATTTTTGTTCCTGGATAGTTCAATAACTATTGGAGTCAATATCCAACACAGCCACTATACTTTTATCAGTGTTTCCGAACAAAGTAACAAGTTGCAAGCATGTTACCTAATATTTTCACTCAATGGTCTTATTAATTAATTTATTTATTAATTATTTTAATTTATTTTTTATTTATTAATTTATTGTTAATTAATTTACTTCACCAACTTGTGAAATACAGCCTCTTCTGTGATAAAAAGCTATAAAATATTTTAAATACTCTCCCCATATCTCTCTTCCCCTTAGTGTTTATATATGTATATATAATATATATATGTATGTGTATAATATATATATAATATATATCTGTATGTATGTATATATATGCATGTTTAAATATCAACATTTGATCATGGTTCAATTCATTACCTGTAAACATGAAACTTCTTAAACATTCCTTTGAGGGATGAAAATGCTGTGTATATTTTGGTGAGGGAATCAAAATTGTTGATAAGAAAGAATTTGAACTGTAAAAACACTTATTTATTTTCTTGGCTACAGCAAATGTGTCTGCACAAGCATGGCAGTTTTACTCTGCACTTTTTTTGCTGAAAATGTGTTCCATTAGCAAAATCTTCTTGTCTGAAGAGAGCTCCTGGACTTCCTACAGAATTCTTATGCACTTTCATTCCAGAGGGTCAGCTTGTTATTCTTTCTAATAGAGGCAAGAAGTCTGTCATAGAAAAAAATATGTGGGTGTCAAAGCTTGAGAGAGTTTTCCAGGCTACCCATCAAACACAGGGTGTGTCCAAGAGAATTGGATATTGTAATACTAATCCTGAATTGCTCTCAGGTTATTAAGATGTAGAGACAATTGATAATATTATTCCTGTAAGTACTTTATTAGCTGTAACTTCTATTCACATTGTTAATTGGTTATCAGTGGGTTTTGATAGACAAGCATACTCTGAAGATTGTGTAGATTTTTCTGCATATTAAAACTTGAATCACCATATTATGATAAATTTTTCATCCCAGATACTTTGATTTTTTTTTAGTTTCAGCTGCCTACAGTTGGCATTTAGGCATTGACTTAGGTGTAGTGGGAATTAGGATCTTTGGCCGCTGATACAGTCACAGTGTACCACACAATGGCCAGGTCAGGTTTTTGAGTGCTCCTAGATAAGATCATTTCACTGTTAAAATATTTGACCCCAATACATATAACTTATCCACAAATAATGAAGCAATAGAAATTTTGGCTCTAAGTAATTTTAAATGCAAATTTGTCCTTGCAGTTCTTTGCAGCCTTGGTCTAAAGGAAGGGAAAGTAAATCCACATTTTATGCTTAAAGATTTTCATTATTATATTATAACCTCTGCTAGGAAGAACTTCCATAGAAAACAAAAGTGTGCCAGTTTTCTCCCTGAGCACACATTATCTTTGAAGCACAGTGTTCTTTCTGTGCCCACAAGACACATCTATCAGACACTGATGTTTTAGGATTCCTTCATAATAAATTATCACAAAAGATCAAATTTACACGAGGACACTGCCTAGTGTGCAATGTTTTCCTGACACTTTTGTGTGATAAACCAATCCCACACAGTAACTTGTCCCTGGGCACAAATGTGGTATCTTCACAACAAATAATTTCAAGTTTTTGGAAAAAAAGCCTTATGAAGAATAATTAAACACAGAAGTCATTGTTGCAAAAAGATGCATTCTGTTTCAGACTAGAGTATTACAAGAGTACCTTAGTTAATTTGCCAGGCACCTTGTTGGTTAACAAGGGGGTTCTCAGCTCCTATGATTTCCCTATGTGTCTGTATCCTTAAGCCCAAGGAAAACATGGCTTTTCCTTATCCTAAAATTATTCATTTTCTGTGTATCAAATATTAGATCACACATCAGAAAGGGAGAAGAAAAAGATACATGTAATAAAGCAAATGCAAAAGTAGGTGTTACAAAATATGCATAAAGTGAAAAAAAGGACTCTGTCAATGTCAATATCTTGCCAGATTGTCTTTTATCACATGTTCTTATCTGGAAGTTCTTTCTATTTCAGCTTGTTGTTCCTTGTTTTGCTTTAGAAAAAACAAACAAGCAAACCACCAAAAATGAAGAGCAAATTTCACTCTGTCTGAAATGACACATGATTTGGGTAGAGGTAACTGGTTTATATGGGTCACGTTGAGGATGCTTTCTTAAAGCCATAAGATGGAAACACCTAGGTAGTTAAATTTTCTATAATTACGCCTTGTGAGACTATTTTTTACATATCAAGTATTGTTTTGATGCTTATAAAAACACATTAAAAAAACACTGTTTCAAATTATTCTTATTCTGAAATAAAATATCCTAGTTATAAATAAAAATACTTTTGAACTGCATGAATCCACATATTTATAAAAATAGTTTGTGTAAAGCTATATATAAATATATATTTTATAATAGTAGTTATAACTTTGATAACATTTTGCTTTTTCAGAGATTCTCCTAGCATATTTTAGCCTTGGGTAAATATCTTAATCCTGAAAATAGCACCCAATATAAAGCAATTTTTGGACGGAATTCTAGGATTTTATATAATCTCTGGTTTTCTCCCCTCCATGGTCTATCTTCTAACAAACACATTTTCTGGTCATGAATAGGTGCATAAATGTATATCAAAGCATGGAAAACCTAAAAATTAATCTTGGAATACTTCTAGGAGAAAGGTAGGTCATGGTTTTACATCTTTTTTACTGTACATGTGTGTTCATGGTTGTGCATGGGAGGATTTAATTTAGAACACCCAGACACCTAGTTCGCTTTTAATCCATGTGCTCAAAATACTGTGAAGGAGTGGTATGGAGGTGGGCTGAACAAAAACTGCACTAGATAAGTGCTAGACTAAAATCATAGTTTAGAGATGATCATTGACTGAATCAACATGAAATTTGGACCTTTCAAAGAGCTTTGTAAACCAAGTCCAATACCAATACTGCATCCACATAAATACATACATTCATGTCAGTACCAAGTAGGTTAACTCAAAAGTATAGTGCCCAGTGTATCCAAATGTAATTCTGTCTATTTTGCCAAATGTAACCTAAATATAACTGTTTTAGTATTAAAAGTAGTCCCATCTTAATGTTGACTCTCACTGCTACCTTTCTCTGGTAAATATTGCATGGAGTCAGAAATATTGCCTATCATTGTGTAGAATATGGATGCCACAGAATTTCAAATTAGGACTCAAAGATACATTTCATTATTTAACTGAAAAAGTATTGTTTAAGCATTGTTTCAGTCTGTTTATATGAAAGATGATTCACTTAAACTGTCAGAATAAAAGAAAAATACTAAATAGGTTAAAAATAGTAATTCTTTCAAGAAACCCTTCAAGCTGAAGCCTCCCTCTTAGAGTATTCAACCTACTGCATTTTTTGAAAAGTCTAAATCTTGTGCTGCTTGGAAAATATTTTCAAATAATTACTTCAAAACTTAGTCATTAAAATTGAGAAGTGTTTCCTAAGACAGACATACAGTGGTATTTCAGGATTTAACACAAAGTGAACATTTTTACAGATAGATATTATTCAATCTGTATAACCAGGCTGCTATTCAAAGCAAACGCTTTCCAAGTATTTGACTTAAAAGAAAAACTTCTAGTAGCCTAATACAACCAAAACACAACCCTAAAATACTCTGTTTGCTTATGTGCTTTGATCTTGTGCTAAAACAGTAAAGAAAACAAGTTGTTGGCTAACAGCTCTCTCACTGTGCTTAGATTTACAAGCTTCTGCCAGGAACAGACTTACCCAATGCTATTTTGAACTGTAAACATCTAAGATACCGTTGTCACAGAACTCTTGGAGCAAACTGCATTCCCCATCTCCCTGCTACTGACCTGATTAAGCTTCCTTACCCTGTCACATTAGCTAGAGGGCCCAGCTCCTTCACACTAAATTCTTATGTGAAGAAATCAATGCTAAGGTACTTTCTGACAAATATATTATTTTTTTCTGAATATTTTTATTAAAGCCTAGGAGAAATTTCTGCTTCACAAGAATTTTGAAGAAGTATGATTTTGAGGAGTCATTTATTGATATGTATTCACATATCAATAATGTATTCAAAATATTCACGATATATGTATTCATATACAGCGGTCTTGTCTGCAATATTCCACATGGTTTATACTAAGAGCTTAGATCAAAACCCTGTGTTCAAGCTACAGCTTCCTCCCCACACTTGTCTTATCCTGAATCTCTAAGTTAAGACCACTTTGAAACCATTGCAGGAAGGCAGGCTCTGCTTCCCATCCTCAAGCAACACCCGAAGGGGAAGGAAGAATGCTGGAATTGTTATCCTCTCGCTCCTGGGTTTGAGAGAGGGTGGGCAACGCTGGGCTTCTTTCTGGGGTGATGACAGAATCTCTCTATGAAGGAACCAGGGAACCCTTTTTGCATAATTTGCACTTTCAGTGGGATGAGTTGAATTCTATTGTTCATAAATATGAGTATTACACATGACCATTCAACCTACTTGCATCTTGTTTTGGATATTTACCTGCATGTAATTTGTAATTGTATATTTTGTCTATTTAGCAATAAGAAAGGAAGAAATACCATGTGCACAGTCAGCACTAAACATCAAAGGGTATTTTGACTCTTTTCAGCACTATGAAGCTCTCAGAACTGGGACAGAGAACAAAAAATCTCTCTAAAAACTGCCACAGAAAAATGCAACATCACTAGGCTGAAGCCTGGGGCCCGGGTACATTGTTGGGATGTACACAGGGAATCAGACAGGCAGGAAGGGACAGCATGATATCTGTCATCCAGCTCCTAGTCAAAAGAGGTGCCAGTGCTGATTGCATTTAAACCAGACCTTGCTGTTCAGATCTAGAAAAGCGGCAAGGTTCGAGATTTTACAACCTCTCTGTGCACTTCATTCTCATCTTTAATTGTGCTGCCAGTCAGTCATTTGTTCTCCCCTTTTGATTAATGACCCTTATCTCTGGCAATGCCTTCTGCCCCCTCCCCCCTGACCCCAGGGAGCTGCTCCATGTGCACCACTTCCATGGTCCTCTGGGGGCTCACTTAGGTTTACCAGTTGAATAACACTACAATTTCTTGTCTTGGAGCCCCCCAAAAGGACACAATGGTCCAGATGTGGTCTGATGAGGGGCTGGGTAAAGGTGAGTGATGACTTCCTCAGGTTTGTCTTCATCCCTGCCATGACTCCTCTTTCCCTACCAGTCAGTCCCCAGCACTGTTTGGGGAGGGATTAGTCCATCCCATATGCAGTACTTTATAGCTACTCATACTGAATTTCATGTTATTCCTTCCAGATGAAGGCTCTCTGAATGGCAGCCCTACTCACAAACACACTGCCACCATGCCCTAGCTGCTGTCATCCACAAACTTGATGGGGCTGCATCCAGTTTCCTTTAGTGCACAGTTTTACAAACAACAAAATGTAAAATCTAAAGGCTCTAGCTAAACTAGATGGATAATAGCTGTGTTAATTTTCCTTTCACACTAAGAAATTAAAAGTAAAAAAATCACTGCAAAGTACCATCACTGAGAGATTCCCAGAAGTATATTTTAGTTTATTTATTTGTGCCTGCTTTGAATGCTACCTGTTTGTGCATCTTTTCATGGAAAAAATTATTTAAAATAATTAATCTTACATGCCTTTATTTTCGAAAGATGGTCATTTAGTTTCCTGGTTCTTTTACACTAAAGGCTTTATTATCAGAGGGGCTGTTACAACTAATGAGACCATAAAGCATTATGCTTATGTTTCAACACAATCCCATTAGCACTTCAGCAAATTAAACTGCATTTTGAAGCAAAAATAATTGAAAAAATTTTTACTTGTTTTAAGCTGATTCTCCTACTGGCCATCTCAAAATAGATGAGCTCACTCCACTGTGCAGAGTTTTGGCTTTGAAATGCACAGGAAGGGAAAGATGCACCTGCTCCAGCATTTGTGTGTCATTGGGGTATGGCAGGAGTGCAGGCACAGGGAACAGTGAACTCTTTGGGATTATGAGTATTATGTCCTATAATGTAAGACCACTCTTACCTTCAGTTAAACAAATGTTGTTCTCTGAACCTGCATCACTCAGTTGCACTTCCTAGGTGTTCATTCAGGCTGCTGCTGTTGAACAGCAGGAATGGGATATGTGAACAGCTTTTTTCCAGGGAGGCAAAATACTACTTAACAGCATTTAAAAGAGACAACAGATGGAAGACTGTTTCTCAAAATAATCTTCCCTAATGGAAATTGCAGTGACAATCCTGCAGAAAGAAGGAGGAGAAAAAAATTCTGCAGCATCTGTGAAAGGAAATCCTGGAAAAACAAATAAATTAGGCTCTTTTAAACAGGCAAATGACTGCCTGTAGTTATTTATGCACAGCAACAGTTTTTTTAGTTACTTCCTTCCATTTTGTTTATGGATGGTTTAGCTGAATTTTCAGATGGATTCTGCCAGATAATATTCCCAGGCCTGGTTCTTTTGCACTGCATCAAAGTATGAGCAGAAATTTGCTAAAGCAGCTGGGGAATTCTTGGCATCAGGATCCCAAAGGTAATGCCAGCCAAGGTGACGCCATGTTTTTTGCCACTTTTCCTTGTCCTTCTCACCAACATGGAAAGTAAAATGTTGAGAGAATTCTCCCTTTTCTTGCTTTCAACACCATCCACATATGCAGATATATATCATCACTTCTGTTCTTTTGGCAATGAATAAATTATTAATATGTAAAACTTCACAGAGTTCTAGTGCTTTTCTCAAACTTTTTTTTTTTTTTTTTTTTTTTTTTTTTTTTAATGTCACTAAAACATTTTCTTTATTCTAATTGTTGACTCAGGCAGTGACTCTTATCTTCCTTTGTAGGGTCTAGAGCCACTGCTTGTTCTATGCAATATTCATTGCATCTAACATTTTGGTTCTGTTTTTAAAAGTAGACAGTTTTCTCTTTTTTCACAGATATTTTTCAAAAATCTTGCTATTTTTGGAATTTGCATATTCATTGTTTGATTTGGTCGATTCAATTTTATGGAAATAAACATGGATTTTCCCTGTAGCAAAATGTCACAGAATGAGCTCCAGTACTGCTGAAATCAGTTTAACTAAGGGAATGAAACAGATTTAAAAAAAAAAAAAAAAAAAAGAGTGGGCTGGAAACAGGAATAAGAACAGATGGCCTAAGTTAGCATTTTTAGATATTATATTACATAAAGTGGTAGGAGGGAAACTAAAAAGGTAAATACCAACCTTTTTAATAGTAGAAGTGTTCTGTTGATACTCTCTCTGTATTGTATGGATATGAAAACTGAAAACCACACTGCTAAACAGTACAAATTTCAACATTAAGGGGGTTAATTGGTAAAACTGGAAATGCAAGGATACCTATAACAATTATGAGTATCTCTGTGGTTTATGAAGACTTTTGCATTTCTTTGAAAGGAAACATTTATTATTTTATATGATATTAATATTTAATATTCTTCAGAGTCATTTTGCCACAATGTGTCTTCAAAAGAGTGTCTGCAGTTTCTGGCTTGGAGCTGTCTACCACACTTCATGTGTGAATTCTCCAATGCCTGATTCTTTATTTAGGAGCTCAGTTTCTACCCAAGCTGCTGTAACATTGCCAAGAAACTTTCAGGTGAATGCTGGCAGTACTTCTTATTTTATTGTGTGAAAAGAAAAACAGAGTAGATTTGCTTGATTTTTTTTTTTTTTTTTCCAGAGAAAGGTTGTTCAACATACTGGCTGGGACAAGACAAAAGCTTTTTCTGTATGTGTGTGTGTATGTGGAACCTGGATACATCCTCAGGGAATTGTTAAACTACCATTGGCATCATATTAGAACACAACTATATATATAAGATTAAAGAATATAGGTCATGTCTGAAAGTGTAAAGGAGAGTGCCACAGATGCAATGTTTCTGAAGATGGTCTGGGAGAGTGATTAATCATCCCATCACTGCTGAGAAAGTAGCAATCCAAAACCCTATGGTATTTTTAAGTACTCAGTGTTTTGACAACAAGTCAGAGTATGATCTTTGGCAGTATGCAATGTAGATTTCAATTTATTTAGGTATAAGAGGCCTTGAATCTGTAGCAGAAATGAATTGTTAAAGCTGGAGTATTTTAACGTTAGAGAAGAAATCAGTCATATCTGAGATTTGTCAAAACACCCTTCCTCACTTGTGCCCCAAACTCATTTACCAGTGTGATTACCCAGGATAAGACTGGGAGCAGGACATAAAGTGCTGCTTCTGATGATGCTTAGGAAGAGCAGGTACAGCCTGGTCAGCATGATCCAAACAGGCACTGGGAGCAAAAGCAGAACCAGAAGCAGCATCAGGAATCTCCTGCCAGTAGCATCTGGGCCCCACCCCAGTCACACAGGAGCAGAATGACTGCTGTCAGCAGTCAACCATTAAAAACATCCCACCTAAAATCAAAGCTCCTTCAAGGTCCTTGAATCCTTTTATGAGTCTGACAAAATACACAGAAGATATAATTAAGAACAGAAAACAAAGAAAGGGTAAAATTAAAAAAGGATAGTTCTGTGATAAGCATATACCTACCAATGGTTGAGCATTGTAGTGAATCCATTAAGGCCCAAAACACAATACAAGTTACATCTTTACATAGTAAACTTAGTATTGAAGTCAGATGTTCTTCACTAATTTATTAGCTAAAAAACTTTTTCTACTAATTAATCTAAGGCATCCTGTCTCTCTATTCCTGTCTGAAGCAAATTTTAATACAAGTATTAAACACATTTCACTGAACCAATTGGTTTGGCCATAATGCATCTTTCCAGTTAGATAACACCTGAATAGCTGGTCAGAATTTTGCCATAATCCTCTTTAAGACTTTACCTATTTCATATCAAAAATCATATAGTCTTACTTTGAACAAAGTAACACTCTCCTACATTATAAAAAGTAATTTTCCTTTACCTTTTGATGTCTTTGCCTTTCCAAGAATTTGTCATTTGCAATGATAGTCAGAATGTCATGGGAATCAAAGTACTTCTGTGAGCAGCTCTGTTGGGTCATGTTCATCTGTGCAATGAAAATGAATGCATAAATGATTTATGGCATTTTATATTTTGTTTTTTTAAATTATGTTTAATAATATGCTTTTATTATATATCTTCCAAGAAGTATTTTCAAATAGATAATGGGTAATAAAATCAAATAATTTCTTAAGATAACATGATTTAATGAGTGTTGTGAATGAGGCTCATCATTAACATTTCTTGCTGCCCAGAGAAACTGTCTCTTCTTTTAGAAGCTTTGTCTATACCAGGAAAAAAAAATTACAAATAATTTCCTCTATGTTTGCTTCCATTTATGCCATTTGTGTAAAGCATAGGCAAACACTGATAAGAGCATGATTCAGATAAAACTTAGACAAAGGGGTTTATCTAAATTAAGTATGTGTATTCATTTATTTAGTAGATAAGAACTAAAATTAAATACATTATAAAATAAAGCTGTACTGTAGCAGGCAAAAGCCAGGGCCTTGCTTCAGCTGTACCTTGTGTTTCTAAGCTTTAGCACAGTAAGAGCAGGATATTTCAGATTTTCAAGCAGTTTTTAGCTGTCTTTCACAGTATCCATAATCCTTCTTGTAGACTTTTCATGGCCTTCTTGCCTACTCCCTGCTGGTGAGTTCAGAGCAAGAGCTGCACTTTCACCAGAGATTTTATGGTTTATAATTCTGCAATAAATTCTGTTTTTCTCCCTAAAACTTTCTCTGAATATTCTACTGACTCAAGACCAGGCAAGAATCTGTAAAAAAGTAGCCATCCAGATAAAATCCAGCACATCATTAATTTCTGGGGGGATTTACACTGCATCAGAGGCATCATATGAAGAATCATCTTAAGAAATGAACCTTTCAAACTACACCACTCACTCACTAAACTCAACCAAAGGTTTTTTTATTCTTTACAGCTTTTTGGAAAGCTTTTCCTTCCATACTCACTCTCACTTTGTTAGACAGTACTGTACTGAAGCATTTAAATATCTCTTCTTTATCAGTGATGTCTCAGAGTGATCAAATTTAATCAAATGTTAGATAAATCTATAAATAAATCTGACCATAATGATTTTTTGTAGGAGTTAAATGTATTTTCACATCTGGCCTCATTTATTAGCTGTGTGCCATATGTATTTAATTTTATTGTTGATATCATTTTATAACACTAATATATCATAATTAAAACAAATATATTTTTTGAACTATTCTTTTATCTACACGTGCTCCCCTCCTAGAGGGCCATAATAATGCTAATGACTTATTTCCAGGGAGGCCAGTTTTATTTTGTTGCAAAATGATTCCTATTTAGGCTAGTGATAGAGGAGAAAAACTGAGACAATATTTTTCCCATAGCAATTGAACAAAATAACACTGCCTGTGAAATATAACTGATTTGTATTTAAATGTTCCCATAAAATTTGTTCAGCCTCTGCTGTGCCTGCAATATTTGTTAATCCCAGCAGAGGGAAAAAAACACCTGTGGAAATACAATAAACAAGCCTTAAGGCAAAGTGAAGAATCTACCATTATATTATTGATCCAGTAGTGGGTCTGAGAAGGAACAAGCTTTTAACTAGTCAGTTATCATCCACAGAGTCACCATCTGAATTGTGTAAGTTATTGCACGTGTATTTTTCTTTTTTTGAGAAGAGTGCCTCACTGCCATAGACCATTCATATCATGTTTTTAAAATAATATTCAAAGTTCTTTTATAAACTCTCTTATAGTTTAGGAACCATACACTCTATTCTTTAATTTTAGTTAAGTTCCCCTTGATTGGATAGGCATTGCAAGAAAACTGATAACATAAAACTGGGTAAAAAGAATGCCATGAAGGTTTTCAGTACCAAGTATATTTGGTTCCTGTGGTCCTAAAACATTTAAAACTTTTTTGCTGTGTGCAAATCCATCAAATCTCTCTTGTGCCAAATCAACTCCTTTCTTCTTTCCAGTCATGGGTGATGTTTAAAAAAACTACAAGCATAATGTGAAAGTAGGATAGATGAACAGGGAAAAAAGGACAGTAAATTATTTAACAGATGAATGTTTTATATCAACTTACATGTTCCCTTGTATTCATTGTGAATATTTCATGTTAATATTGATTTAGATTTGGCTCATAAAGTATTCTGATGCCTAAAAACTTAGCAGTATGCAGGAATATTTTTTCTTGAAACATATGACTTGTCATGAACATTTCTGTAGCAAATTTCTCTTCCCAAACACAAAAAAAATGTATTTATTACAAGTTTATTTACATTACAAGTTTATTCACATTACCAATTTTTTACAATTGTGATTTAGCGTACCTTAAAGTGTTCTGAAACTTTCCATTCTTACCATCCTGCACAGAACCAGTCATTGGCATTGTAATTGCTGATGGAGTTCATGTGAGAACAGTAAGTATTCATGGGGGAAAATTGTTTTATTGATTAGTGGGAGCATGTGTTGATCTGTTGGAAGGGAGGAGGGCTCTGCAGAGACCTGGAAGGGTTGGATGGATGGGCAGAGCCCAGTAAGATGAAGTTTAATGAGTCCAAGGGCCGAGTTCTGCACTTTGGCCACAATAACCCCCTGCAGTGTTACAGGCTGGGGATGGTGGGGCTGGACAGTGCCCAGGCAGAAAGGGACCTGGGGCTGCTGCTGAACAGCAGCTGAACATGAGCCAGCAGGGTGCCCTGCTGGCCAAGCAGGCCAAGGGCCCCTGGCCTGGATCAGGAATGGTGTGGCCAGCAGGAGCAGGGAGCTCATTCTGCCCCTGTGCTTGGCACTGTGAGGCCACACCTCGAGTGCTGTGTCCAGTTGTGGCCCCTCAGTTTAGGAAGGACTTGGAGACACTTGAGCACGTCCAGAGGAGGCAACGAGGCTGGTGAGGGGCTTGGAACACAAACCCTGTGAGGAATGGCTGAGGGAGCTGGGGCTGTTCAGCCTGGAGAAAAGGACACTCAGGGGTGACCTTATCACTCTGTACAGCTCCCTGAAAGGTGGCTGTGCTCAGCTGGGGTTGGGCTCTTTCTCCAGGCAGCACTAACAGAAACAGAGGACACAGTCTTGAGCTGCACCAAGGGAAATACAGGTTGGATATTAGGGTAAAGTTTTTCGCAGAAGGAATAATAAAGTAGTGGAATGGTCTGCCTGGGGGTGATGGAGTCACCATCCCTGGCTGTGGCACTCAGTGCCATAGTCTAATTGAGATGTTAGGGCATGGATTGGACTCAATGATCTTGAAGGTCTCTTCCAACCTTTTGATTCTGTGATTCTGTATGTGATGCATATGAACTACATGTGCCAGTTGTGTTCTCAGTCATGAGTCCTATTGCAATAGAGATAAATTAAATAGCAGAAAATTAAATAAGATTAGGCTTATAAATGCCATAGAAATCTTTGTTAACCATCTGAGTTTCCCTCTTGTGCTTTGGATCCCACTGGCTCTCCCTTAAGCTCAAAATCAAGCTGGATCCTGTTAATAACACTATGACATCATGGAGTTACTGTATGCAGATTTGCCACTTATAATCAAATCACCATTTCCTCTATCAGTTTGGTTGCATTATTAAGTGACACTTAAAAGTAATTTTGATGATTAAATGAGCTCTTCTTCACAACAAGCACGTAATTTTCTTTTTTCCATGAAGCTTTCAAATCAAGATATAATATTCTTCACTTGGCACATCTATGCCAGGTGTAAGAAAATTGGTCTGCAGTTTTACTTCCTTCTTTATCTGCTAAAAAGATGTTTCCATCACCTGTAGTGTGTGTTTCTGTGTGGTTTTATTTTGTAGTGAGGAATTATTTTGCTCCCAGAGGCAATTCTGACAACAACTGTGAATAATTATTTTTGCAAGTCAGACCAGAAGAAAATGAAAATGAATGTGCTGAGAAAGTTGGTGGTATTGGTTCCTTTTGGAGTTATCAACCATCACTGTGATATCAGGTGATATCTAAATTTTAAAAAAATTATTCTAAAAGCCTCATATGAGCAAACAGAAGAAATTTTTTCACTTAAGACTTAGATGTTTCTCACACTAAATTAAATACCATTCAGTGCAAGAAAATTCTGTCTCATTACCCCTCTTCTTCAATCTTATTGAAGATCTTGAGAAAATATAAGAGGCAATTGATATTATGCTATCTTTAATAAATCTTTATATTACTAATTTTAATTAAACTCTTAACCATCTTAGTAACAGGCATGTGTGAGAAATAGCAGCAACTCAGACTATGAAGGACATTTCAAGCACAAATTAATTTGTTTTTCTCTGATGCAAGAGAGTTGAATTTTACTTTCTGCAAATAAACAGCTGTAGCTGCTATGATGATAAATGCTCTTTATTAATTTGACAGGTAAGATTTAATCATAGAAGGAAGGAAACCAGATGTATTTTATTAGCAGGGAACAGACAATAGCTTCATCTGTGTCCATTTTATATTATTTGAGCACTATATTCTATATTTTGGATGGGTTTATTTTGTTCTTTGCTGGAATGGCTGGAATTTCTGGTTTTATAAAAATAAGTTATTTTAAATCCTCAATTCAAATTCCTACTAAGAAATCTCACACTGGAACATGTGGAGTAAAATTCTGGCCTTGTTTGCACTAGCAGGAGTTTGATGACATTTGTTGCCCCTTTTCTAGATATCTGACACACCAGTCACATCTTACAAGAACATTTACAAAGGCAGCTGTGGTCATGACAACAGAACTAACCCCAAGTACCTGCAGCGGGTGGCCAGAGAGTTTCCAACACATCAGCTCCTGCATCCTTCAGGGAAGATGGATGAGATGCTTCCCTGTTAGTCTGTGGTCACACTGGAGAGAGAGCAAGCAAAGGGAACAACAGCCTATGAGTGGAGCAGCTCCAGCCCAGAGGTACAGTCAGCAGGAATTCCAGCTTTATCAAGGCAAAGGCTTGCACACAATGCAGCAGTGCAGACAGCCTAAGAAGTGAAATAAATGTATATCATGGTGTAAATACATGTAAAGTTTGATGAATTTAAGAGAACAAATGATCTATTCAATTCAGCAGTGAGATTTTGCTTTTACATCACATAATCCTGAATTATGCATTAGTCTGAATATCATTACTACTGTTTATACATTTCAATTACAATATGTTTGTATTTCTGTTGTTTACTCAGTCTTTGTTGCTTTTTGCCTTAAAATCTATTTAATTTTATTTTATTTTTAATGATGTAATTCAACACAAACTTTCAGAAAACTAAAAAAATTATGGAAGGAATTTCTAAAATGACAAGTGTTGTCATACTAATCAAAGAAAATTTCTATCAATTTTAAGTGCTTTATTATGTCAATGTTTTCAGGGCTGACTAGTCAATATCTAACTTCATCAGTTCTTTTAAAAATTAGAGAAACATATACATATTAAAACTTCTGTTCTGTTGGCTGAAAACATAGTATTATTTTTCAAATGTCTGCAGCAGTCTGTTACTTGATTGTTCTTTTTGTAGCTCAATTTCAATTTTAGATTATGTTTAAAATTATCTGCTGCATTCTTGGTATCAACTGCCAAGCACATGATATTCTGGAAAGCTGAAACTGCTAAACCTCTCATGCATATTTTTTTTCTAAATGTTATACCTAATTTTAGCACTGTTAACATTGTCATCTTGCAATTATATAGGGGTATATACAGTATGTCCTGCAAATAATGTATCAGCAAAGGGTTTTCCCTCCTACAGGCTTCTATTTCAAATGCTTCATGAAATCAGAAGGTATGTAAAAGTTATTCTGAGCCACTAGCCCACCTACAGCATGTCACTGTGGATTGCTGAAAAGTACTACTTAAAAAATGAATTTAAGATGGTGAAGAAAATAGGATTTGTTGTGACGGAATTTGTAAGATGTTCGGTTTTATGTGTCAGTTAGAAGCAAAATAAATCAAGATTGTCTTATTTCAATCCACAGCTTCCCCAAAGTAGTTTCCTGAGTTATTACGTTGCCAGCTGCCAGATGGCCAATGACTTATCTGAGGGCTCAGATAATTTATCGACGATGACATTCATTCATTTCTATCACATTTTTATTTAGGAACAACTTGTGGTTTTTCTGGCTTACTATTTTTTTTCCTGAGGAGTGAGTGAGGAAATTAAGAAATTTAAGATGCCTTTCTTGCTTTGCCTTGTCCTCAGGCAGGAACTCATGGGGGTATTTTGAGCTTCTCCTGGATGACAGTGCAGGATTCCTTAAATGCACAATGGCTTTCCAGTTTTGAGTCATTAGGATGTCTAGCTGAGATTATGGAAAACAAGTTGAGCTGAGCCAGCTGGTCCAAAATTCAACAGCACATCTTTCAGTGTGTATTGACAAGATCCCACATTTGCAGTTCACTAAGGAAAACGTTCTTATTTTCAAGGACATTTACAGTGTCCAGGTAACCATGTCAAGGATGGAGGAGACAAAGAGGCTCTATCTGACAACTGACTTTATTGTTGCCTTCTGTCAGCTTCCTCCATTTTTTTACCTAATTTCACAGCTCTTGTTGTTGACAAAGTTTAATTCCTAAGTATGGGACCAGCACTATTCTACAGATGCCAGAGGTCTGACACAATGGTGTAGTAAAAGGTGGCAGTTTGGAAATTTTACATAGTTGAGAATTGAAAACCTGGACTATAGATAAGCTTTGAAGACTTGTGTACAGATGTGACAGAATTGGCAAAACTCCTTAACTTTAATTGCTTCAGAGTTTACTCAAGAGTTCTGTCTTAAAAATCCCACTCTACAGTAATAAATATGAGTGAAATATTCTACCTGAATATCCTGAAATATTGTATTCCTTAACTGGAGGAATTGAAACAGAAATAGGAATTATTTTCACAATGCTCTGAAGCAAGTCCAGCCTGCAGAAAGTGTAATTTCACCATATCCTACATCATTTTTCTCTCTCTTTGCAATGTCCTTGTTGCCTGAAGACCTTGCCTGGCTGTACTGCATTCACACCATCTTCTTGCTGGAACTTGGGAGGAGATGTACAAGGAAGGCAAATGTAGAGTTTGGTAATGGTCTTTAAATTGCAGAGAGTTTCTATTAACTGCTTGCTTTATGATAACACTGGGTAAATAATAATTCTTTTTCTCATTAAGAGGAGGAAGAGGGGAAAAAAGGGAAACCTAAAATGGTATTATCAAGATTTAAAAAAAAAAAAAAAAAAGACAGCTAACAAAATAAAAGGAATACTGAATAGTCAAGGGATAAGAGATAAGCCATATTAATGAGGAAGGTGAGCCTGATTGATTTAGAGCTATTATTTAGAGCTGGGAAGGTAGGGAAATTAGAAATAGATCCTAATTTTTTCATTGCATAATAACCTCTATGAACAAAATGATGCACTGGAAGTTACTTAGGAAATCTAAGAATTTAAGGCACTCAAAGCTCTTAAAGACTACTAAAAGCATTTCAGAGTATGATCTCTTTCTGTTAAGGAAGAAACTGTCTTTTGATTTGCACTACTTTGGACTTGAGATTCAGATTTGACTCTAAGTCCCAAATACTAACATAACATGGAAAAAAATTCAGAACTGAGAAAGTAACTACCTGCAACATTCACTGGGGCTCCAGAGCCCTAATAAATTGTGTGTCTGAATGGGATGTACTGTCTGTCACAGGAAAAATGGGGTATTTTTAAGTGTAAATCCATATTAATGGAGATACCATCACCTGGTAGTCTATTAATCTGTTAAAATCAATAGGAGGTAGACAACAGACTGGGTTTTGGTGCCTATGTGTTGCCTTCAGTCACCTGCAAGTCAGTAGCAGAGAATGTAGTTGAGATCAGGCTTCTCAAGGAATAAATTGATATCCTGACAGCCAGTTCCTTCCCCTGAATTCTGAACAGTGATACTGGAGGGAAGCAGCATGAAAGAAAGATGCTACACAGTGTTAGTGAGAACAGACACAACCTCTAAATATTCAGCTGTGGTGGTTTATTTATTTTAGAGCCTGTTATTTGCTTCTGTGAGGTTGTCATTCCCTGGCACTCCTGTTGGGCTTGCACATGTGGTAGCAAGTGTAAGAAACCTGCTTATGCTTTAGAAAATTAAATCCTTACTTAGCACAATCAATAAGTGCATGAAAAGTGGAATGTTTGAACTTGATGAGCTCCATGGAATGTTTCATATCTTTAAAGAAAAATACAAGTAAACAGAAAAAGAATCCTGCAAGCTTGACTTTAATAGAAAAAGATAAGAGGGAAAAATGCACTGGGCTCTAATTTTATTTTTTTTTTCCTAAAGGCAGGGGGCATAAGTGGAAACTGTAGGGTATTCCACAGCAATATCATGTCCCATGTGACAGTAGTGTGCCCAAGGTTAAGAGGCACATACCATTCTTCAGATATATGATTCATGGGAAATATTGATAATGGTCATCAGTCTACTATACAAAAGGGAAAAATATTAAAATAAAGTTATTCAAATGAGTAAAGAAAAGTAAGCTTTAGAAATCAGCTCAGAATGATATATTTATGTACCATTCTGTTTAATTTGTGTTCTAGAACTGGTCTTAGAAAAGCACTCTGCCTGTTTTGGGTATTTAGTGTAATATTTAATTTAAAGCTGTGATTGAATTCTGAGAAATTTAACAAGCATTTAGCTTCATTTATTAATATCAAAAGATGCAGTATTCATCATCTGTGATTTTGATTAATGTTCCCCTTTGACAATGATATACAACAGTAAGATGACCTTGACAAGAGAACATTCCACGCTATTAAATAATAGACATCCAAAAGATTATTTTGATTTCTGTGTCTGCCTGATTCATTCATTCCTTTGGCAAAAGTTGTTCTTGGTAGAATAAAGCCATGCATGCAATGAGACAATTCTTTAAATTTTAATTCATTCTTCTTTAACTTTTAAAATGAAGTTAACTTCCTTTGGGGGCCATCATCACTAGATATTAAAGGTCACTTGCTGATGAACTGTTTTTTTCCAGTGACTGGCTTATGCTTTGGAATTTTTCTTGTATTTTCCAGATAATTCTCATAATACATAAACATTGAGTTAAAATTATTAATTAAATATTACATATTTATGAGAGAAGTTGCATAAGTGCTCCTCTAGGATACTTTGGATGTAATTATTCACTGAACTTAATGAAAAGACTTGGGGGAAAAATATTTTTACCTGCCACTTAACATAGAAATGATCCAAAAATAGGGAAAAGTTCAGCAAGACTGGAAAACAATAAATATATTTTTATGGATAAGGATTTGATTTAATAAATAATGTTTAATAATACAGAACTTTAGGGAGGGGTAGATGATTAAGTATTATAAGAAGAAAATAATTTGTCTTGAAAATTTATTTTTCAGTGTTTCAATGCAGGTCAGTTCCAGTCATTATTAGTATGGCATAATTTAATTGAGTAGTTATGATTGTTGTGATAGTCACATGGAAAAGAGAAATCTTATTCTGGACACAACTCCACTGGGCATAACTTTCTTCTTTTAGTGGACTCTCTTCTGCATCTGAGTCCTCTGAAAGGCCTGCAATAACAATACCACAAATATATCACTCTCTCCTTCTCATCAAATTATAAGGTCAATATAAGATAAGTATGAGGTGGTTTTGCATCTAAGATCCTGAAAAGTACCTTGCATTAGTATCAATTGTCTGCAGTTAGCTGCACATCAGTCCTTGAATTTGCTGATGGCTCTAGTAATTGTGCACCAGGTGAGAGGGAGTGCTTTGGAAAGTGCACTAATGTATATTTATGTACAGACCCCTAAATACCTTTGAAATCTAGCCTCTGGTCATTTGCAACAAAACTAATTCCTGTAGAGGTTTGGTTTATAGAAATACTTGTGGGAAAGGCAGAGAGTCTCTCCTAAGGAGCAGCTTGTATTCAGGAGGTCACATCTGCAGGGGGCTGATTGTGGCCTCAGTGAAAGTGGGTTTGGGTGGGCACTTGGGTGAGCCACAGAATCTATAAAAGACTGGTACCAGAGCAAAAGGGTTGGTAAATGGCAGCAGGATTTAGTTGCTAAGAGGAGAGAGAAAGTGAAAAGCATTGCAAAGGCAGTATGGGGCTTTGGGGGACTTGGTTGGGGCTGTTAAAAGGAAGCAAGTGCTCCAATTTCAGTTGTCACTAGCACTGTAATGGAAAAAGATATGGTAAAAAGTCTTTTTTTGACATGGCTTACTTATGTTTTATTATTCTTTAGGTAGTATATAGGTCTATTTTATCTTTTCCTACTGTGTGTAGCTAATCCTTCTCATTTGGACTGGCTCACTGCTTCTCCAAAAATCTGGGTGATTTTTTTTTTTTTCTAATGGTCTTATTTACTGTGACTTCTTGATAAAAGAAGGTTTAGTAACAGTGTGTCTGGAAAAAAAAAAAGAAAAAGGCAGCAGAATTGTTATTTCTTTGACATTATCTGCAAAATGCAGTGTTTATTACTTTTTGGGTTTGAGAAACTATTGCAGTGTGAGCAAGCAACATTCTTGTGTAGACCTGAGGCTACTCAGGCTTCACCTGAGCATAGCCAGGCTGTTGAACAGATGTTGTCACTGTACCAGCAGTAGGTGTGCATGTCAAAAACACTGCCAGCACCATGCACCCAGAAAACACTTGGGCATTATAGTTTGGATGTTAGTTGGAAAAACCTGATGCAGGTGGTCAAAATCAACCACTTCTATGTTTTATGAGAGGTTTGACTGTAAAAAAAGCTCTTAAAATCAGTCTTATGATTGCTTTTTCTCTATGTTATTTTCTGCTTTTTTTAGATATAGATAATATGCAGAAAGTAGAAATACCTACCATTTGTAAAAGGAAAACTCTATGACCAATGTTTAATTATGGCAAAATTATTTCCTTGAAGCTACTATTACAGGGAAAGAAACACACTGACTAAACTAATAGAAGTCATGAGTCCATTCTCACATTTTAAAGATTAAGTAACTTCATTACAGGTTTTTAGAGGCAATTCTGTCCTTGTCTTGGTTTATATATTATGGGAGCTTTTTTATACTTAAACCTGATCTGATATGAAAGCAAAACCAGCTTTGTTTCATCTGCTGAAAATATCTTTTTATCCTAGTTTTCTCTACTCTTTGTAATCCACTGTGACTTCTTCTCATATGGAGGCACTCAGAGTATATCCAAATGCTTAGTGTCCCTCACCTTTGGGAGGTGGAGTTTGTTCAGATCAGGATGCTCTTTTATAGTCTTGGCTCAGGAATGCAAGGAATGAAGTTGGGTAATAATGGATAAAAACTTCATCTGAAATTACTTAAAAATCTTATCTCTTTAAACTTTAAAAAGCTTAAGAGCTAAACAGTGAAGCTTTAACGTCAAGATAGTAAATCAAAGATTGCTTAGAATGAAAAATCATGTTGGAAAATTCTTTAGCTCATGGTTGAAAACAGAACAGCTGAACATTTTTGCTAAAGAGAAGGGAAATAGAAAAATATCATAGAAAATGCAAATTAGACTTTTGATATTACTTCAGCAATTTAGCAGCACAATTTAACACAAAGTAAGCAAAATTTTACTTCTGAGTATTACAGGTGATTGATTTTCTATGGTTGGTTTGAAATAGCTTTTGTTATGGCTGTAAGAACAGTGATTTCTAGTTTTATCGACCTTTGCAGATTTTGTGAAATGCATTATATTGCAAATACTTTCTCTTCTACTTGAAAGAAATTACAGAAAAAAAATAAAAATAAAAAAACAGGTCTGCTGTAGATTCAGGAATCCCTGAACTCTAATGCCTGTAAACAGTCTAGCACTGGTGCTGTGGCTGTTATGCTGACTACCCTGAAGCCACCCAATGTTATGAATCTTGAAGTCACTCTGTAATTTTACTGTCACTCTTAATGTAAACACCATGGGCGAGATTTCCTTTTAAACCCACTCCCATTCCTATAATTGCACTCACTTTCAAGTATATCTTATGTGAGTGTAGGTATCTCACCAAGACACAGAGTCCAGCTTTTCACTGCAATAGGCTCTTGCAGTTGGGTGCTTGAAGGAAATGTATGAGATTTTTCTCTGTCATAACTTTAATACTTAGAAAACTAAAATAATTTCACATCACAAACTAACCATCCTTTTAAAGAAACTTTGAGAAAAAAGCAAACTTAGAAAATTTATCTTCTGATGAGTAGGTAATTTTTAAATTTTTTAAATTATGTAGATTTGGAAACTACAGTTATTGAAAACTTGGTCCCCATATAATGCTAATCATAATCATGCTGTCTTCAAAAATCTGTAGAGCTGCACCTGTTTTCCTTTTTGACTGCTTTCTGCCCATGTTTTTGCAATAACTCTTAATTTCTTTCTCAGGATCCATATGGTCTTTTCTGGACTCTGCAGTAAAATTTACGTCTCCAAGCTACATAGTGTCATGGAACTGCACTTTCTAAAGCTTTGTGTTGCTACCAGAGTCAAGTTTAGGATGAAGGACAAACAAAATAATACAGGCTGGGTCAGCAAATTCCTACTGATTCATTACTGGTGCCTAAGTGGCCACAGCAGATGCAATTCAGCTGCATCTGATCTGATCCCATTCATCTCCTTTAGGTTTTTAAAGGATTATGTTTCACCACTAGAACACTTAACACTCCTTTTGCAAAATTATCTCAGTGTCTGAAGGTGTCTATGTTCATGTGCAAGAGTAAGATCAGCATCTTTCAACCTGATTCAAATAGGATTGCTCTAAGATTGAAACAAAGGGGGTTGCTGGGAGATATCAGGATTTTGTGTGCTTTTAAATACTTTTTCTTTGTTTGTGTTTTCATATTTTTTTATAATGGGATTCAATTGTTCATACAAATTTCTTGAAGTATTATTGGTTTCTCTTTTATTTTTGCTTAACTTGGTAATTGAATTTACCAACCTTTTTTTTAAAGAAAATAAAAAGAGCTCTTAGACTGTCAAAATATTTTTCAAGGGACTGTGTTCCAGCAGACTTTCATGAGAACCAGTTCTTCAGTTGTCATTTAATTTGACTAATGGAACATTTCTACCATTCTGAGGTTGTCATATGGGATGTTTGGGGTTTCTTTAAGAAATGTGAAATCACTATATATGAGTATATGTTAATATTCTCTGTAAATATTCCTTTGGATGAAGAGATTTGGGAGTTTTTCTCAGAAAAGCCTGGCCTGCCATTGCCATTCCCATTGCATTTGCAATGTATGTCCCTTGGGCAATGTCCCTTCACTTCTACCTGAAGATAAGCAGTTAATAGAACAATCAGACAGTTATTTCTTATAAATATTTAGAATTAGTGAAATGTTTCAAAATAATTAGTTTGAAGGTTTTTGTGTATTTCTCATGCACACATCTGCTTATCTTATATAGGTGTAAAGTAGCTTGTACACACATCTACAAGAATAAATGTTGATACTGTGAATGTTCACACAGGAATTGATGATGCATCTTACATCACTGATTTCTGAAAAAGAACAGCATAAAATGTTTAATGTCACAAAAGAAGGTCAAGTGAAAGCCTTTAATTAGATTTTTGCAGAAATTGGATGATCTGCCTTGGAATTAGCGACATTCAGTAAAGAGTATGGAAAAATTAAGTCACTTGGTAGGAAGCAACTCATCTTATAGCCAGCATAAGTAAGCATCCCAGTAGCTCAGTAGAGTAATGTTAGAGAACAATTTCTATTAGTTTCTGGTTTTCCATGGTTTACTAATGGAAATAATACATTATACATAATATACATAATATACATAATATACATAATATACATAATATACATAATATACGTAATATACGTAATACACATAATATACATTATGTATAATACATTATACATAATACATTATAATACAAATAAGTAGTACATTTATTTGTACTAAAAATGTATTCTGCTAATTGTCCTCTTCTCTTGACCTTTGATCTGCTGCCGCTCATTTCCTCAAAATCTTTTTCATATTTCCCAGAACTTTTGCTATTTTATTTTCTAGTTTCATGCCAGATTTATGGAGGTTCTTATTTACAAGAACAGATGTTTCAACCCACCCCTAGAATGACAGTGTGACATGATTCCACCTGCTCAATAGAAAATCATGGCATGTTTTTCTGACTTGTCCTCACACACAACTTTCTCTTGCAACAAAAACATACCTGTTTTCTTTTTGCTGTCTTCTTTCTCAAAGACAGCAGCTCCTTGATTTGTCTCCTGCTCATCACTGTTTTACTCAGCTTTTATCAAGGCATTTGCATTTAGGTTGTTATGATTACCATAAACCAAGATCTATATATAACATTGACTGGGGTCTTTGCTGGAGACAGATGCAGAACAACCCCTTGTGATCCCTGTGACAAAAATCTCTATTGTTCTGCATTCTCCTTAAATAGAGGGTCTGAATTTCCTGGGCACACACATGTGATTGGTTATGGTCCCAGTCACTCATTTCCTTGGCCAAAGATACATCTGCACTTATGGTTCAATAGATTAGCTGGGATTCTCTGTATTTGTTCAAATCCATCCTATTATTCTCACTCAGGGATCTGCTTGCTTACTTACAGGTTGCTTGAGGTTCAGGCTGCAGCGTTTAGACCAGTGGCAATAAGCAATGTGACATCTATAAAATAGATGTATATAAAATTATCTGTGGGAATCAGCCTGGCTGAGACTTGGAGCCAGCAGGACTTCACCCCTAACACCCCAGGCATTAACTTAAAAGCCCTGGGAAACATTTATCAAGGCAGGGCGAGCCTGAGATTTCCTCCCAGAAGTCTTTGAGGTTGTTATGCTGAGTAGTCCCAGTTCTCTCCCCTGATTGGTTGTTTGCCACATTGTTTTCCATATTCCTAATACATTACTGTGTCTACCCCATTTCCTGGTCTTTGGAGCTTGTCCCTGTACTGCACTTGTTTTCTGGGCACCATCCCTGCTTTGTTTTCAATTAAAGTGTTTCCTTTTGGGACAACTCCAATGCTCCTGCTCCTTTATTTTTGCCACCCACACCGAGAAGTCAGGGAACCTTAGAGGTTTGTCGCAGCCACCTCACTGCAACACTACCTTATGCAATTAGTAAGGCTTTTCTCCAGTCTCTTCTTCTGGCATCTAGTTGCTGCCCTAAAATATTTGATGGAGTAATCCAGAATACCACTCTGAAAAGTAATTTGCCTCACAAATGTTTTTCCTTACCCCATAACTTTTTTAATGTGTCTTTCCTTCCCTCTTTCATCAAACACAAGCTACTTATCTCTATTTTCATTTTACAGGCAACTTTTCCATAAGCAATCAGTCAGAACCAAGAGATCAGTCATCACATCCTGCACTTGTGATGTCAGCCTCTAATCTACATATTCAAGCAAAGAAATGCTCTATTCATTGTTGGGTGTGATCATATTTGCACAAGTACTTCAGGCAGACCTTTCCAGGGGTCTCGTGCCTCTAAGCCCAGATTTTTGTTTGCATGATTTTTCAAATTCTTTCCATTTCCATTCCAAATTCTTATCCATTTTTAAATTTTACCAGATCAAGTCTGAGGTAGGAAAACTCTTGTAGAGTAAACTGTCATGGCTAAATATTCATAATTTCCTTCAGAAAATGGTTAACAGGAACACAATTATGGTTTTCTAAAACACTATGACTACTGATGAACTTGCAGGGTAATATTATCTCATTGTTAGTTGGTCTTCCAGCATTTCACAATCAGACCAGCTGAACTATGATGCATAGTTATGTCAATTTTTTTAAAAATTAAGTTTCAGAAGATTGTCTCTAACAATCTCCACTTTTGCTCTTTGAGACAGGAATTGTCCTAATATTCCCAGATAGTTGTGAAATTGTTTTACACAAAGCCTTTGTGGATGTTCTCAGGATATCATATTTTTTCATTCTTTTTCAAAAGCTTTTAATTGTTGAGAGGCAGCAGTGGATCACTGTCCTCTTCATTCTGGAGGGTTTTGGTAAATCAAAGCACTGCTATGCAAATGCCCCTATGACTGGAGCTTTTATTCCATAGTACTTGACAATGGCACTCCATAAACTATTTACCAACAGTCACAGCCCTGATGGAAGAAATGTTCTTTAAGCTTGACTCACAGGATACAATCTCTCATTAGATTTTTCCTTGTGAAGTGTTTGTTTAATTAATGAAAACAGTGTCTCCGAAAAATTACTCTGGGTTTTCAGGAGAACAGTATTGAGTCAATGAGAAAAACAGCACCTAGCTAATTCCTTTTCTTCATAACTTGTCATATAAGAAATGATGTTCAGATTATTGAATTATATTACTATATATGTCTAGCTGACATTTTTGAAGTTTTTAAAATGAATGGGACATTGGAAAGCTAAAATTAACATTGTTGTTGTTTACTTCTATTAGGTAACAAAAACTTGCAGCACAACTACATTAAAAATTTTCTTTGAACCAACAGGAGTAAATTAATTCACTAGGAGGGGTAGAGTTTAAATCATTCTTTGTCCTTGTTAGCCTAAAAGCTGTTGCCCTTTGGAAAGGATTTAGTTTTATTGTATTTCAAGTTTTGGTATGTATTCTGTAGGGTGATTTACAGGTATTTGAGGTAAACTATGAAAACTCTTGCCTTTGAAATTAGACCTTCAGTATTGCAGTATTTGTTTTTACAAATTCCTCGAGGTAAATTTCACTTTCTCTTTAGTCTGTAGAAGATGAAGGGATGCATTTAAAATGACTTTTCAAATGGTGCAAATATAGTAAAAAAAATAAAAAATCCCACCATTTACTTACTATATACCCATATGTCTATCAGAAAAAAAGAGCAATATAGTCAGAGATCATGAGAAGCTGTTGACACAAATTTTGCCCTCCATCACATTGCTTTTTGAATTAAAGCATTGAAATTTTTGAGATCTGTGAAGGTTTCAAATAATACAGCAGATGGCAGGAGCTGAAGAGGGTGAAAACTGATCTAATTTTTCCTTCCCTAGCTTAGCATGTAGCTCTTCCCCAGTAACTGTGTAAGACGTCATTTTGAGGTGGTGTGGAAGACCTGCTGGCAGGAATAAAGGCAGACCTTTCTGCATTGCACAGAGAGAAGGATTTTATGTGATTTTTATCATCCCAAGGTGATATTGTAAAATGTCTAAGCCAATAACTTCTGAGAAGAAAACGTCTAGAGCGTGTAGCTTTAAGTGATTGTCCATTCATAAACTGGCAGTTCTTTCTTTATCAGATTATACCTTTGAAATTAGGGAGAAGCAAAAATAATACTAGAAATCTTTTTCTGCAGAATTAGAACAAAAAAGGGGTTGTGCAAATGGATGAGATATTACCAACAGGAGCCACTCACATAAAGGCTACTGAACTGTTAAATCAAATTTAACTCTCAGTTTTCCTCACTCATGCAGCATTCTACTAATCTAGCTGAGATCCATGTTTCAGTATTTATGATGGAAAGAGAATCCTGATCGTGAGACTGAAATTAAACTGTCTATTGCCTTGAAGAGAAAAAGCTTGAGTAGTTAGACTTATATAACACTTCCCAGTACTGACAAATGTTTGTTTCACACTATTCTTCCTTACTATTGATCCTTATTTTGGCAAACCTAAAATGTAAGCTTCTTCAAATGAGATACTTTGAAAAAACAAGCACTAGCTGAAACATCCCCTTATTAAATATTTTCATCAGACTGACAGGTTTATGACATGTTGTATCCTACCTTTCTCCAAAAAGTTATTTTACTGAAAAAGCTAAATTGTTCGTTTCTGTCAAGTGGAGTTACATAAAAAGAAACACTATGTCATGGAATATAGGCACAGCCAAAGCTAAATTTTTTATGAAAATTGCTTTTAAAACATTAAATCAAATTTACCTTTAAGTTCTCTTGCATATGGAGATTTTCTAGATTGGACTCAGGAAGAGGTTTACACGTCTCTGATAATATATTTAATAGCATCTTAGCATGTGATTTGGCATTTACATATCTCTTATCTCCCATCCTTTCCTCTTTGATTTACACACGGTTCTGCATCTGAAGCAACTTGCAGTAGGTGCTCAGCAGCTGAATATTTTGTGGGGGGAAGTGTTTGCTTCTTCAAGAAATGTCAGTCAAATAAGTAGAAACACACGCCCAGGGTAGCAGTACCCATTATTTAACAAGTCTGCTGAAGTCAGTAGTGCTGAAATCATCATTTTCAGAACTTAATGTTGTCTCGTCAACCCATCAACATGCAGAGATCCTGTGTGCTGTCATTAGTGTGTGCAGAAATTGGAGTTTGCACATTTGTTCCTTGTCTTTGTTTGGTAGGAGCTGGATGAATTCCCTTTCATCTCTCAGGACCACCTTTAGAATATTGTCCATTGAGCTTTGCCAATTCAGTGCCATCAAGGAGTACAACAGAGTTAGCAAATATACCAGAAATTGGACCATATAGTGCCACAGTATTTGTAGCAATGCCAGAATGTCTTGCTACCTTTCTCTGAAGACATACTTTCACTGTTGTCATGCAAAGGGTCTGCTTTATCAGTGACTGTTTCTGTATTTCATGATTTAGCATTTATCTATGTTTCCAGAATATATATATTTACATAGATAGATGATATAGATATAGATATATAGATATAGATAGATAGATGATAGATTATATAGATATAGATAGATATAGATATAGATATATTAGATGTAGATTAGTTAGATATAGAGATATAGATATAGAGATAGATAGATATAGACATAGATAGATATAGTTAGATATGTGAGACTGATACGTTGTGGGAATGTCTTAAGGTGTGCATATGAAATAAAAAAACATTAGTGCTACTGTTTGTTATAGTGGATTTTTGCTTTTTACTGGCCAGTCTACTGTCTGCAGGTAATTTTAGTGAAAGCTGTATGGCTGAAGTCATACTTCTTGCAATATATTTTCTCTGACTTTTAAACCTCATTGTGTCCCTTCATACTGGGTGATGATCAGTTTGGATGGTATTAGATAAACCAAAATCCCATTCAGGCCAAATACTGCAAGAGCTCCTCCTAATGGAGCTAACAGAGGAGGAAAAGAGAAAAGAAAAGAGGGGGGATGTGTGTGGGGGGGGGGGGGGTGGGGAGAAAGGAAAAAAGGAAAAAAGAGGAAAAAGATGTTGGAAAAGGAATATGGGAACAATTTCTTGCATTTGCTCCTCTGTGTTTCCTAATTTGAATAGTCTTGCCATGTTACTGAAAGACTTTGCTATACCTCTGAGACAATGATGTTTGGAATGTTTCAGAGCAAGGTATGCATTTCTCCTGCAGACTATTGTACCGTGAAATCCATACTTAGATACTGGAAAAAAGTGCTCTAATACACTTCAGGCATGTGCAAAACTAGTGCATTTTTCTTTTGAGGGAGTGTCTCTAGAAACAGAGTGCCATACTGAGCTGATCACAAATGCATCCTGTCTCTGCCTGCATTAACATGCAGGAACTTGTGTGCAAAGCTGCTCTTTTTGCCAAGTCAAATCTGTATGCAGGGAGCATTTACACAATGAAAAGATGGCTGGACTAAATTGAATACTTGGCTTCTAATAGAGACTTCTAGATTCTAATCCTATAGATCCCAGTGCTTTTTCACTTTAGCTGAATGTGTGCCTCACTGGCCTGAGTAAGGAGGACAACAGAATCTTAATCTAAGATGACAAAATGTTCTCCACAAATATGGAGAACGTGTTTTAATTCAAGCTGTCGTCAGTAAAAGAAGCTGGCTGGGTACAGCAGCCTGGAGCAGGTTGATAGGGAGAGACTGTTGGGCTTTTATTCTACTTCTTCGTTTTATTTCTTTTTAATATAGAGCGGTCACCTTGAAACAAATTTGAAATAATCACGTTGTTAAAATAAATATTTATTGTAACCTAATGAATTCAGTGATTTCTACAAGCTGTGACTAAAGACTCATATTTTGTGCAAAAGTGTGGTAAGTTTTAATGCCATTTGAATCAGTGGGACTACATTTGGCAAGGAAACAGATGGCAGTTATGGCAAAAGTAGTTTTCTATCACAATGTTATTGCTGAGCACTTCAATCACATGTGTAAATAAGAGCTCCCTGGTGACTGATGTTTCACATCCAGCTGTGGTTCTCTCTGAGGGGCTATTTAACAGATGGACACCATCACAAGCCTGCTCATACCTGATGCCTTTTTGCTGAAAGCTGGACAAAAGAGCCATGTATGGCTATATATTGAGTTTCTTAACCCATTCAGAATACTGTGATGTGCACCATTATTTAGATAATCACTATCTAATTTTCATAGTGAGAGAAGTGCAAGGTAAAAAGCAGGTTTAACACAAGCCAAGTCTGTTCACTAACTTCTTCCATGAGTGTTTTTAATTTCCGGGCCAAAACGTGTACATATGTTTGGTTCTTACATATTCCAGAAGGGTGACTGTGATAAATAAAAATGGCATATGTTCCTAACGTCAGAGTTTGAAGACAGCTGGTGATTTTGAGCTAAATCACAGTAGGCCCAATTCTATTTTCAGTTTTGTTTGAAATCCAGAGCACTGACTGAGCTACAGCAGTGTATGAAGCTCTCTAATGGTCTAATATTTAAATAAATAAATAAATTAGAGGACAATGTGAGAAAGGGACTAAATCCAGACTAGGCAGACTCCAGCATTTCATTTGAGTCTTTGCATCTTCATCTGCATTTGAGCATTGCATCTTCTCAATTTGAGTCAGAAACGAGTTAAAGGGTAGTCATGAAGTATAATTCTTCTGGCATTGAATATGCATTGAATAATATGCATTTCCTGGATATTTTTCATACCAAATTTTAGATCTTACAGCTTGTTATATCTCATACCTGCTGTCTATAAAAAGAGGCTCTTCATTCTTCAATCTCCATCCATGGAGAGAGGGTCTTAGAATAGAATTATTTAATTATCTCAATTAGAAAAATACATAATCTTCCTCTTTAGTCATTTTAGGAGAAGGCCACTTCCAACAGTCAGGATACATTCATGTCATTCTGTTTACACAGTCAATATGTTCAAGGTATCTAGATGATGAACTTAAATATTTACCTTTATTCAGGATAATTATGGTGCATGAATCATTCACTAAATAATTTTAAGTGAGCAAATTTGCATAGCTTAGATGTTAGTTCAATTAATTCATCTGTTAAAATAATTTTTAAAATTAATTAAACTAATATTTGCTACAATTAACTTGTCCAATTCTAGTACTGAAAAGGGTCAATTCAACCAATTCTAGAATGATGCACTAGATGATTTATTTTGATTTCTAAACTAATCATATATAGTAGGATCAACTAATTACATACTTCCATCAATACTTAATTACTATTTGCTTCTCAGTTTTCAGTTCATCCTGTGAACTTGGTATCTTCTACTGAGCAGCAAGAAAAGCAAGGGGTATTAAGGGTATTAAGGTATATAAATCAAGGGATATAATTTCCTACTAGGACAGTTTACTTTATGTAAACTATGTTACTTTATCCTCTTCTCTATTTGGGCAAAGCACCTTTTTCTAGTCTGCTCTTTTCACTTTTGTATCTTTGTTCTCCCTTTGTCATGCCCCCCTCTTCATCAGACATTAACTATATCTCCCCATTTTCAAAGCACTTGTACAACTGATTCTTAGACCCTTGCAGCATAATTTGGGGGAAAAGTGTTTGTTTTTCTGCAAATTTCACTCCAGACTTTGCATTAAGAACTGCACAATCCAGAGAAAAGATAACTATTGATGACTGTTCCAACAACAGCTAACATTCTGGAAGTAATATAAGATCCTTTCCTGTGCACCCTGTAGGCAATGGTATCTTTTCTCAACTGGTGTCCTAATTGCAAAGGAACTGACTTTAGGCTTTTCTGTTCTTTAAAGAATAGAATACCACTGGAAAGGAGCTGAGACAAGCAAAATCTTCCAATTCCCACAAATAGTGTCAAGACAAGGTATGTGCTGCATAATAACTTCCTGCATGACAATAAACAACATTTAATGTCTAAAAGTCACCGCTGTGCCATTTTATAGATAGTGGCCTGAACCAGGCTGGTTGTAGTTTCAGTTTTCAATACAGTAGAAATAAAGCTTCAAATTTTGACTCAGAGGATTTTTGCCAAAGGATTCTGTGCAGTGTTTCTACCAAATCCTACTTTTCCTCATTTGGTAGGAATGTCTACAATAATTAATTGAGGTGGGCTCGGTTTATAAAGGGCAGTGCAATTATACTGGTTTGGATGTATGAACAAAGATCAAATTATCTGATTGATTCTCAAAAAAAATAAGCTGATTAACGCAATTGCAAGTTTCATTGCTATAAAAACACTTATTTAAAATAAGTGTGCCATTAGCTTGACAAAAGCAGTGAGCCTTTTAAGAATCCAGGTCTGTGTTAACAACTCTTTCCATGAGTCTGCAGTTTATCTGAAGTTTATCACTTCTGTTGTGATTAATTTGGAGTATTTCATATAATTTTTGTTCTACTTCCTTCACTTTTGATGACCCCTCCTCACACTCTGGCTCTTCTTAAAGGAGACCTGCTTCATCCAAAATTATCTAAAAGTGAGATGTACAGGAGAGATTTTTTACAGAACTTTCAACTGAATATTTTTTTCTATCCATAGCAGAAAATGCTTTGGATAGAGAATTGAAAGAATACTAGGAAGCTTCTGAAGTTATTGCCTGAGACAGACTGTCAGAATTCATGGTTTTGCTGTTGTTTTTTGTCCATAGTGTAAAAGGCAGCATAGTTTAAAGAGCAGTGAATGGTGATAAAGACACCACATGCTGAATTCTCACTTGTCACATGATATAATGAGACATGTGCAGATAACTCAGTTTTCTGTTCATCTATTCAGACACACCCATTGCTTCTACTTATTTAGACAGTCTAAAGCTGGAACTCTTTAACTACGTGATTATCTAGCAAGAAGTGTGTTATTTTAGTTTGCTTCAGTTTTCAGGAGTTAATTTATTCTCTAGATGTTTGTGGTGTGCTTTCATAAGCATGACATGTCCCCATGTTTCCATATATATATTTCAGTTATCTCACAGCAGAAAGTCTTATGAACATTGCATGTTACAAGATTGAGTTGTTTTAGTGATGAAAGTGTTTCTGCTAAGATTCAGTTTGGGCAGAACTTGAGTGGGAGTCCCTAGACTTTCTTTTGCAGTGAGAAATGGAATTTTGGAATGTCCAAAAAGGTGTGTAGGCTTTGAAGGAGAGAATACACTCTGAATACTGAATTGCACTTTTGGAAACTGAGAGCTTGGAGTAAGGTATGGCAGATCCTGTTTTGCATATACCCTTCACTGTATCTCCTTTAAATGTCTTCATCAGACTCACACTGCTTAATCAGTAGTTTTCTTGGTTAAAGCAATTCTGTCAGTCTCTTCTTAGGTCCCCAAGGAAACTGTAACCCTTTAAAGGTAGGCCACATGTCTGTTCTTTTCTTTCCATGGCACATTTTGAGCTGTTGAGTTCATTGAGCCTTTTTCCTAAGTCTCGAGAGCTCAAACCAGCACCCAGCTGATTTAAACCAGTCCCTCACTTGTCCCACTTGGCTGGGAAGATCATGATGTGCCAGTTTTTTCTAAACACAGCAGCAATTTGTAACTGAAGAACAAGTATGGCCTGCAAGAGTATGGCAGGCTCCTCAATGCCATGAGTGATGATTGGGACTCCTTCGTACGAAAATTCTGTTTTGTTGTTGTAGTTATACATTGGAAAGAATTTTCTCAGAACATCTATGTATGAAGAAAAGCTACAAATTGCAAAGCAAAGTTATACATTAAGTACAACTTATATTAAAAAAGGAAATATAATTTTGAAATAAATCATAATCATTTGTGTCTTGATCCCGTTTTTGGGCATTCCCAGTACTTCTGTGCAGCACCACTGCCAGGGCAAACCTGTTTCAGCTAGCAGTTCACATGTGATTTAGCAGATACTTCTGTTTGTAAAATAAATGCAGCTATGATCAAATTATATCAATTTACCCCTTCTCAGACAAGCTTTCTTCCTTTTAGAAACAACATGTTTATTAAAGAGCCAGGCCTGCATACAGAAAAGTATGTCTTGGAAATCATTGGCAAGGTATAGCAATAGCTGTTTCTGGAGTGCCACACTGTAAGATTCCTGGTTTGATCCAGAGGGTTTGGAGAAGGTGATCCAAAAAGCATGGTGTTTTAGAAGCTCATCTGTTCTTTTGCAAAAGTAAAAACTTCCCCTTCTTGCCAAATTCTGTGTTTTTGTCAGGTTCTGCTTCCATTTCACTAAGCTAAGGAAAGCGAGCCAGTCTTATTTTAAAAATTAACTTCAAGACTGCATTCAGCAAAAAAAAACTGCTGGCTTTTGGTGTTTCAGATACTTTAGATAGACAAATTAATGCAACAAGAGTGGTGACTTTACTGTATATCTGAAGAGGGTGATAGTTATTAGCCCATTTGTAGTACAGGGGAGATGAGAAGATGTTGAGAGCTAATTCTGCAGCAGCTGTGTTGGAGCCCGTGGGCAGCCACCCCACAGTCACGCTGGGCGTGGGAGCAGGTGCTGTGTCTGTGCAGAGCACTGAAACAGTCATATGGAGGTGACTGTCACATCAACTAAAACCCACAAAATAAGCATTAGTCACTGCTATTTTTTTTAGCACAGCTCACTCTTTTCTCAGTCCATGAGACAACAGGTGTTTGTTGTTAGAGGCAAGCTATGCTCCTGCTGGATGTCAGAGAACAGAAAGTCCTAAGAAGAATAATTTTTCACCATGAGCAACATGTCAACACTTCTCTAAATGGAGGAGCTCTAGTTCAGTTGTGTTATAGCATTTAACATGGCTTTCTCAAAGTGTAGAAAGAGCACAGATACTCAAATATGGAAATATCAGTGAACTGATCTAAAGGGATCCTAAGGGTTTGTTCAGTGTTATGAGCAGGCAAAGGCATTTGGCATTTGGTTTGGCAGTTCCGTGGGGTTAGACACCTAATACTGAGATAGCAAAAATGCAGTCACTGTAGCAAGATTTATATCAGCCAGAAGAAAGTTTTACCAAACAAAACATGGTGACTTCTAGGAGAAACAATGTTGTTGTTAGTTTTTATGTAGGCAGGTCCTTTTGTCACACAAATGTATCATGTCTAAAATTTAGGATGAGAATATTAAAGTATATACTTGTCCCCAGAAAGCCTGATTTGTAATATAAGGGAGGATGGTTTGTAAGGATAGTGCAGAAGGGAATTTTCCTCAATGCATTACAGCTTTACTGATTACTGAGGAGTGGAAACAGCCTTGCCCATCCAGTTAGGATAAGTGTCATGAAAGAGTGGGTTAGCTGGTCATTGGTTAGTTGCAGTTGGTGCTTGAGAACCAGAGTGTGCTGCAGTTTGGGGTGGAGTCTGCTGGCTGTGCTGTGAGGAGGAAGGGACGTGGTCATGCAAGGGACAGACAAAGGTAAGATGTTTGAGGGACAGACAGGGTTAGGTGGCAGAGTAAGGGACAGGATGGAGTTAGCCAGAAGGAAACAGGAAACTTGCAGAGAGAAAGAGTCAGTGTTGTGTAGAGCAGCTGAATAAGGAAAGGAGTCAGTGCTGTGTGAAGCTGCTTGAGAGAAGTCCAGAAAAGGCATAAGAAGTTTTTAATAAGGGACTAGTGATGGTTCCAGTCATGTCCATCTCAACCACTACATAACTACTACAGTAATATAATGTAGGATGATTCCAAATAGGGTTGTTGCTGGTTGCTTTTCATTTCCAAATGGTAGTAATATCCCATTTCCGAGCTGAAAGCCTTGGAAAAGCATACATAAAAAGTAAAGACTGGATTAGGTTTTTTTTGAACACTAGAGGCTGGCTGCCGTTTGTTTGAGTGCTTGACTTGTTTCTTTAAAAAATGTGATTTATTTGGAGGAGATTTTTCTGTGGCACATTGTTTCCCCTCAGGCTATCTCTGAGTCCATAGCACTGGAGATGGTGGTTAATGAAGACAGATGACATTCCCAGCCCCCAGGCTACTGTTTTCATTTTTCAATACCACTCTTTGCATCAAGGAGTGAGCAGCAGCAGAGGCATTCTCTGCCAAGAGCAGGGTGTTTGATTTGTTTCCCAAGGTTGTTCCTTAATGGGAATATAAAAACAGTGTTTCCATAATTCTATGTTGTAGAAACTTTAAGGCACAGTATTAATTGTAAATGCAATGTCGGAAACAACCGTGACTAGCCAACTAATGAGTGTTCCTCCTCTCCTGTACCATTTCTACCATTATTTGCTACAGAGTGATGGGGTAGAGACAGGAATCAGTAAATGAGTTTTGCCTCTTTGAAATCAGTGAAACTATACAAATGGATTTTTTCCTCTTGTGTGAAGGTTGGTAAATTATTTTGTAATTTTTTGAGGTTGGCAGACAATACTTGTGTTTGCACGGCAAACATCACGAGGCTTTGGGGTTTAAGTGAATGGCTGGAATTTGGCTTGTGGATAAATACCCTTACATGATTTTCAGGATTTCAATATTGGCCACTTAACTAGGTCATTTGTGTCCCTCACACAGTATGTATACCATTATTTAGCACCTCAGCTGAGCTCAGATAAAACTGTGGTAGGATTTATTTTAAAAGAACAAGAATACTACACAAACATGCTGAAGTCACTCGAGTTCTGCTTGCTTTCTGACCTAACTGATCTAACCTCAGATACTTATATATAGATATTTCTCTTTAAATGTGGAAAATACAAAGAATTTATTTTACTATATGTTCATATATATGAATTTGCTTTCATGAGAACATTTTTGTTAATATTATGTAACTCTGATATTAACATTGCAGCTTCTGCAATTTTTCTCATAATAGGCTATTTACTAAAATATTCATGAAAAGCAAACACAAAGTTGTCAGTTAATTAATTTAGAATATACATGCATATTCATTTATGTTCACTTGGCAAAGTTAAATTATATAATTGTTTTATACAATGCAGGGTTTAAAAGATTATGACTGAAAGATGGAACTCTGTATTCAAAAATAGTTTTGCTTTCATTTCATTATGATTTTGTCGCTTTCTGTCAGCTTCTCATTTTCCGAGACTTTTGCTGTGTTCTAATTGCATATAATTAATTTACTGCTATAAGTAGAACACTTCAGAAAAAAAAAATCTTAAGATAGTTGAAGTCTCCCAGAGAATAATCATATTTGCTTCCTTGAATCTAAGCACTTCAAAGTTAAAAATTCAAAGATGTAAGAATCTTTGAAGAAGGACCATCTGAGAAATGTGGAGATCAGTCCATTGGAGATCAGTCTACCTGTTTATACTTTCTTCTGAGTCCTACAGAGATAGGGGAAATTGAGGGATAACATTACGTATAGGCATGTTATCATCTTTGAAGCTTGAAATCCTCTCAAAGTCAATGACAATTTGTAGCTGACTTCAATAGAATCACAATTTGATCCACTTTATGAACGTTCTAGTTGAAAAAAAGGTCCATGAAATGGGGAGTGTGAGGGAAAGCCCACTCAATTCTCTTTGGGGGAGTAAAAGCACCTAAAAGTATTTTGTATTAAAGAATATTAAATATTTGAATAATAATTTACGTAATAGATGAAACCCAGCATGGTTTGGAACCTTGGTTGCTTTGGTCTTTCTGCAATGATGAGCTATCTACATTTGCTCAAAATTACTAAAGCTGAAGAGTCATTTTGCTGGTGATGTTTAGAAGCTGCTGAATTCCTAGGATTGCCATGCTAAAATGCTGGATCTCTTCTCTTCTTTAAGGGAACTGGTTAGGAACAAGAAGGTTTTTTTCTGCTCTGTACTTGTAATATCACCAAAAAAAATCAGCTAAAAGGAAATATATATTTTTGGAAAAGAACACATCTGTTTGGAGAATGGTAAAAGTATCAAAAGCCACAGCCATGTTATAGGACTTTTCTCTGCTCCTGAGAAGTTTCAGTTTACCTACTCAAGTGATTTATTAACTTTTTGCAAACACATTTTTAAAATAATTATTTTCTTCCTCTTTTATACCCCAACATCTCCTTCTTGGATATGGGGGATGGGGACGACACAAAACAGCTAAAATCAGGAAACCAGTGAGGCTTTTATTATGTTCTCCAAGATCACTGGTATTTGGGATGGTCATTTTTAATTCAGAAAATTATTTGCAAAGGAAATAATTGGAAAATTAAAGCAGTTATAAATCAAAATTTTGGGTGAGTTGTCCTTAAGTGGTGTGCATGAATAAACTTCCCCATTTATAAGATGTACTGTAGCGCTTTTTTGAAAGTTCCTTATCCTTCTCTCAGACTGTTTCCCACCATTTTCCAGTTCATCTATCCCCACTGTGTGTTAACTCATGCTCTCTTCTGCCAATCAGAGAGTGTGGAGATAGCAATTGTGAGGTTCACCACGACCATTGCAAGGTGGTGTTCTTTAGCAAGCTGGAAAGGAGACACAATGAGGCTCCTCTATCCTGACTAGAGCTGACAATTATGTTTTGAAAAGTTCCTTTCATGAAAAATAAGTCCAGCTTTGTTAATTCAAGAGATAAGACTGAGTAAAGTTTTTAAGTCAATGAAACTTCTGCATTGGAATTTGCAGGGAACAGACTCAGTATCAGCAGAGGGTAAAAAGCAGTTTGAAAAGGGTCCTTGATTGTTCAGCTTCTTCTAATGGATTTTACTTCAGTTTATTCTACTTTCCACATTAAACTCATGAAACAAATTACTTATTTCAGGGCTTTTAGAAAAGGAAAGATCACAAGAGATAGCCTTGAATATGTCTCAGCCTTTTCCAAATTCACTAAATTAATTTTTCTGATTTTTCTTCCTCATGAAAGAATGGAAGTTCAGAAATAATGCATAATATTTCTTTGACATCAAATAATTTTTAAAAGATAGATGTATTTAAGCCTAGATATATATACATACAGTGCTATCCTAAAAATATGGCCAAACTAATAGATATTCCAGTTCTTCATTTCATTTTTCTTCTATTTGTCTCTTGTGTAGCTATTTGGTACTCAAACAAATCTCATGTGTTGGTTGAGGTTTCTCCCTTAGGTCACTGACCTCCACCCACTCAGCTTCAGAACTTTGAGTCATCCACTTCTGAGCCTGCCATGATTTTGTGAAGCTTGATGTTCAGTGGGCACAGTATTGGCTCCCAGGCACATGAGCCTTAGTGAATTGCAAACTGAAGCTCTGCATTTATTTCAATTCACTTATCAATGATAACTTTGTTCCATGGCATGCAGCTTAGTAAAAGTGGAAGGAATGCAATTCATTCTGCAGAAAAAAAAAAAAAAAATGTGGCTAGAATAAAAAGAGGTAAAAAAAGGAAAAGGTCAGAAAAAATACCTTAGATCATCTCCCAGATAAGAGTAGGCCTTTCATTATGATAAAAGGGAAACAAAGTCTGTTTCTTGATGACACTTCCAACTCCTCACCTTTTCACAAAAATACAGTGGCCTCCAAGGGGAGGCTGGTACTTTGTGTCCTCTTCCATCAAGTTGAGTTTCTCATTTTTTCTTACGGGTCCTGGCCTTTCAAATCATTCAGGTGGGTGTAATTCCTTTTATTAAAGAAAAGTCTCACTGAAAATTCCTGTGTATATTAGCAAAAACTTTTCTAAAACCAGCAACAGCAGCAAAAAAATTCTATGCATGCTTTCTGAACTTTTTTCTTGTTTTGGCAAAGGCTTTTTGAGCACTCTTGTTTTAGCTCAGTGAGAGAAATAAAGGAAGCTCTGCCTCAGCTGCACTTTCTTTTGAAATCTATAAGCATTCTTAAAGTTTTACTTTTTTGACCTTGAATTGACTTTGAGCTGAATGTTGTAGTAATTTCTCATGTTTCAAATGAGGCGCAGGTGTGCCCAAGCACAGAGTTCATCCCCTCTGAGGGCTTTTCATGACTTTGGGAGCAGCCTCTCACAGCTTCCTCTCATCTGCCACTGCAGTTCAGCAATTTCCTCACTCCCAGAAAGAAACATAAGCAATTAATCAAAGTTTACACTGAGATGCTTGATGGAGAGATCAATAATTTGTCTAGTTGCCTTAAGTGACAAGTTCAAAATAAACAGGGGCATGGTGACACTGTTTAGGCTTGAGCAGAATAGATGATGACAGATTATTTATGAATTGGATTGAAACAGCTCCTTCCCCTTGTCTGTCTCACTTCCCTTCTGGTTTTCCAATGGAGCAAAAGATAATTTTTATAGTTCTTATGACCATTACTGCAATGCAACTTGTTCTGGGTTTTATCTCAGGGGAAACTGCACATTTTTGCAGGGAATCATGGACTGTGACCCACAAGGATCACTGAAATCCAGCTATTGGCCCTGCACAGGAAAACCCCAAGGATCCCACCATGAGACTGAGAGTATTGCCAAGCATGGAAGCTGTATAAATTTTATAAAGTTGTGTTATCACTGCAATGGCACTGTAACACCATTTGTTACTGCAGATGAAGTTTTGTTTTGTTTTTAGTGGAACTATAAATGCAGGTGGCAAATGAAAAGATCAGAAAGTTCACCAATACAGAATCACCTGAATTCTTTAGGTGAATGTCAGAAAAGAGCAATAAGCATTTCATTATATTTAGATAGCTAATAAAATAATGTGTTAAATTTTAAAAGAATGGGAGACTGAGAAGTAATGGCTCAAGAGTTGTGGTAGATTATAAACTGAATAGGTAACACGGTAGCCAGAAAAAAAGTAATGTATCATAATGTATTTTTCACATGGTTACCAGATTATACTCTCTCTCTCCCTTTATTTGTGGTACCTGTTGGCAAGTATGGAGCAATAGAAACAAAATAAGATGTCTGGGTGTAAACATTGGTGAGTTTTGAGTGTCTGAAGTTTACTCTGACAAAAGAATATTGAAGCTTTAGCATAAAGAAGCAGCAGACATCTGTAAAATAACAGCTGTTGGAATGAAATTTTGTTGTAGGGGAGCTGTATTTCATGAAAAGAGAAATGTTTGTCTTGTAGGAAAGGAATAATGAATTTATAGGAAAAAATGCAGTTGGACACTTCCAAATAGGACTAGAATATTCTCATTGATTTAAGCCAAATAATTAACAACATGTAAGATTTCTTTGTCTGTGGAAGGGAAGGTAGCAGTATGAAACCAGGTTGGAGTCATTTGCCTCCCTCTCTGGCCCTGTGCTGTTAATGAATTGCCCATAATTTGTTTCATATGGACACAAGGTGTCTGACAGCCAGTTTTGTGTCATCTCCTGGAAGAATCAAGTTGACTGGAAACCTAAGCATCTGTTTCTGGGATCCATATCCACTTGTAGGGAGCAAAACAAGATTAAACCCAGAGAAGCATTAGAGACAGAGTAGGAAAATATCAGAGAAGCAGCATTTATGTTTTGTGGTCATTTAGATATTGAGGCTTTGGTGAAAAAGGCAGAAGTCAAATATATCTTCTGTCTTTGAACCATTAGTTGCTGAAGTTCTTTGTCTCTCTGTGTTTGTTAGTAGGCTAATCATTGCATCTGGTTAGTTGTTAGCAATGATGAGGAAAGTACCAGAAAGGAAGGAATCTGAAGGTTAAAACCCCGAGAATTCAAGAAAACATTTGGACTAAATTCTGTGGTCTTCCTGAATGTCAGAAGGCAGTGGATGTTCTCTTAGACATGGCTCTTGCTGGGCACTAAAGGGGGGAAATACACAGTATTGCACATCCTCAAACTCAATGGCTCAAGGCACTGGGAAAGGTATGACCTTCCCCACCCTCCTGCCTTGGGTAGACTGAGCCCTAGGATATTTTTAGAGATTATAAGCACCTCTAAATGAGAGTTCTATGAGACATTCCAATAGATTACCTAATTTACATGATCAGTCATTATTTATGCATTTGTTTTCAGAAATTGCAGCTAACAGCTTGATTGCAAATGCTAATGCAGAAGAACAAAGTGAGTTTCAAGAGGCTATGAACTTGTATTATTTACTGACTTTATGTCTGCCTGCTCTGCACAGGTTCTCTGGCAGGAGCAAATGAAGATGCTTTGGATGCTGATGACTTTTCTGTGTGCTTTAAGTCCTGAATGAACCAGGGTTAGAGTATTGCTCAACAGATCCAGGTATACCACTCCTATTGATGATATGGAGCAAAATGCTCTAAATTACAGAGCTGTTTCAATTAAAATGAAATCAAATTGAAAAATTGCCAGGTTTTGTTACGTAATTGTCTTGGTTTCAAAGACACGTGTCTGCTAAGGAAGGTAAGAGCCTCCGAATGCTGAGAGCACAAGAGGCTGCACCCAACCCCAGGTGGGTTTTCCCAATCCCAAGGTCTGAAGCATTTTAAGAAACTTCAGGCTTGAAAATCTCAGCAAGAAATCATGGAAAATTTCCAGATTTTTGTCTATGGTTTCTATCCTCATGACGGAGTACTGAATGATCATGTATAATGCTATCGAGGCATTAAGTGTCAGAATAACTACACAATCTATATTAACAATCTTTCTATGATTATATAGATATAGTTAATTCCTACTTACCACTTTATAAAAACTTCACATAAAAAATAGAACAGACATAAAAGACTCAATTTGTCATCTTGAGGTTCTGAAAATAGTCCGACTCTATAGTTCAAATGCTTCTGAAATCTGAATACAAAATGCACTCCACATGTAAATATTTATCATGAAAGCTTGTAGCACTTTTTCCACTTATTTTCCCAGTGTATCTTCTTTTTTTTTTTAAATGCCCTTCAGTTCTGGATAATAAGCTATTATGCTGAAACTCAGAAATGTTGGGAAAATGTAGCATACAGTCTCGATAACCCATTTTACTAGGTGCTTGAACTTGGGTCTTGATTATAGAAAAATAAATTACTTGTTTACTAATCCATGCAGTATACCCTAATTTGTTACTTTATCTCACAAAGAATGATTACATTTCATCTAAATATCTTATCAGTTAATCGTCTCTAGAAAATGAGTTCATTAAATTAGTGTGGAAGGGTATTTTATGTCACAAATCCTTCTCGTGGTTAAATAAACAGAGCTTTATTTATGTTTTGTAGTAGGAACATTTTAATTTCTTGTTGGTGTTTAGATTATGACCACTGATGCTATAGTTTGGAGCACAATGAAATTTGCACAGTAAGACAAGGCCATTCCCAGACTATGTTTAGTTGTCACGTTCCAGAATACTTTGTTTCTTTTCTTGGTCCCCATGAGAACACATGCAAGAGGGGAAACACAGAGGTAATTTTTAAGCAAAGAGAGTGGTAATTAGGGCCATTGTTCTCAGTCCAAAATGATCTGATCTTATCTGTAATTGTCACTTCCTGGCGGCTTTTGTTTCCTGTGAGTACCAAGCTGATTCTCTGGCTTATGATGTAAATGATGATAAGGCAGGGAAAATGAATAATCTCAGGCATTAACTATGAGGCATTCAGGAAGAACAGGTAGCCATTTCTGCTAACTTCCCTTTGTTTAAATAAACAAAATATTACATCATCAGAAGTCTAGGAGAGGAAGACATTCTTAATTTTAGGAATGTTCATTTCCAGTATTAAGTTCCCTTTTTATAATTTGTAAAATTATACTACATATATGCTTGCTGCATATTTGCATATACTTGTTTTCTTTGCATATGCTTATTCATTAGTTTAAGCTATTGCAGAGATATTCATAAAGTGTGTTATTTTGTGTGGGTGAACTTATTTAATTTTTTGTTCCTGGATGACTTTATTCATCTATAAACCCCACTAGATGTCTCTGCTATGGAAAAGCTGACTGTGCCTTTAAATGCCTGTCTTCAAAGTGAATAAAGAAGCATGTGCAACAGTAAAATCTTTGTGAGCTAACACTAGTCTGATTACTAACAAAATTCAATTTTCTATAACTTTTTTTTATCTAGTCTCTTTGAATATCTACTCTGAAGAATCCTGATTATGATCCAGTCTGACAGCTATCAGTCACAGGCTAATTGGCATGTAGCTGTGCAAAGATCCTGGATTCAGTTCTATGTTGAAGAAAATGCCTTAAAACTAACCTTGACTTCTTGTATCCTAAAGTCAAAATAAGGAAAGATGTGTTCCAGTTTTTGAGTTTGTCCTGGTTTGAAGACTAGTGTCTGCTAGGGAAAGCAGGGCCTTCCCTTGAAATGGAGAAAGAAATCCTCTCCCTCTGAATTAGTATAATTTTGAAATTAAGAGGCTCTCAGGCAAAGATATGGGGATAGGAATAACAGTTTCTTCACTAGTGTATATAACAAGGCAAACCAAACAAAAACAACTATAGAATTAGCAACAAACAGATGAGTGAGCCAGTTCCAGTGCTCTTGGCTGTGGGCACCTTTCCCCTTTGGTGCAGTCCCTGTCACAGCTGGCAGTGAGCACTGGCAGCTCCTGCTGGGCAGGGACGATGATCCTGCAGGGAATGCCGGGTGTTGGCAGCTGTGTCCCAGATGGGAAGGGATGGAGGAGAGGCAGGACGCTTGGAAACAGCAAGGGGAAAGCAGAAGGGTGTCCTAGCAGGGCAGGGATGTGGGGTCCAACAGCAGGAGAAGAAAAAACAGCTCCTGGCTTTGAGATGTCAGTGTTAGCAGTGACCTTCCTGCTCTGAAGCCAAGAGTGGGTGGGAGATGAGCAATGCCCCCTCACCCTCCTTTTACCACCTTCTAATTGTGAGGTGGTGTTCCAGCCCCCCCTTCCCACCCCCGCCGAGAGAAACACCCCAAAAAACCCAGGGAGGTTCCCCTTCCCCATCTCAAGGACCTAGCCATCAGGGCTTCTTAGTGTGTCAATGGGAAAGAATTCCACAGGCAAAGAGGAAAGGTAAAATCAACCCCAACAGTGTTTTTGTTCTTTTGGGGTTTTGGAGTTTTTTAAGGACTGTGTCTGGTTTTTTTCAGAATGTTTTTGTGTAGGGTAAGTAAGGTTTTGAGAAAGAACAGTGGATAAAACAATGCTCCCATGTACAGATTTTCTTTTATGAATAAGTGTTAAGGACAGAAATAACTACTTTAAAATGTCTTGCACTATAACTGTTCTAGAGCCATTGTGGGTTAACAGAATTTTCCAGGTCATTTATGATAATCCTTTTGTGTTAGAAAGATTGTCTGGAAGAGTGATGGAACAAGTGAGCTAAGATCACTTAAATCTATTTATAATATGGGCTATAGCACTTTGATTATCATGGGGATTCAGAAGAGACTGATTTTTATATTTGAGTGCAAGGTCTGTCAGGGATGGAGATTAGTGTTATAAAGAGGTTATATGCAATCTCTCTCAAGTCTTTGGATGAGGGTTCCAGCAGAGCTGGAAAGCAAGCCTCCAATCTGTTGTCTCAGCATCTTTCAGTGTCTGAAAGGACATGGAAATAATCAGTGATTGGGAAGGGGTGGAAGAAGTGGAGGGGTGATGGGGGAAGAGTCTGAGACACAAATTTTTATATCATGAGTGGGATGGAGATACAGCATAGTTTAGAAGTGACTCTGGGCAAAACTTGGAAAAACTTCTTCCCTTTCTGATATTAATCTGCTCTTATCTATATGTCTGGCTCCCTTATCAACTTTTCCTTCTCTTCCTTTGCAAATGGTCATTTCCTTGGAGAGCTCTCATTTCTTAGGAGGTATCTTAGGAGGACAATTAATTTGACTTTGCTGCATAATATTAATTGGTTTAATCAACTTGCTTACTGCTTCTTAATGAAACAGGTAGCATGTTATTTTACATATAGCTGTCCAAAGCACTGCATAGATTTCTTGTTCGTACCACACATTTTAATCTCTCTATTCTATCAAACACAAAGTTTTTAATTTTTAATTTATTTTATTTTAAGAAACAATTCTGATCTATATTAAGTCATATATTTGTCTTGGGGTGACTTTATAATACTTGTATTCCCAAATAATTTGTTGATGTTGAATATTGAATTCTGCAACTTCAAGACTGCTTCCAGGAGTAAACAGGAAGAGAAGAAGTTGCATATGTTATGAGAGACTGCTCTTGCTCCCCTGCATTCTTCACACAGGCCATGTTGTCTGCAGTGGATGGTGGGAGAGAGCTTCTTTTTGCTTTTAATTAGTTTTTGTGGCTAGCTAAAGCAAAAGAGTCTTTTGGACTGGTTTTTTTCCCCTTTTTCTTGGAATTGTTTGAACCTGCTCTGAACTGAAAACCCATTGGAGCACCAGGAGCTCACACCTGTGACCCACCAGGCCTGGCCTGGGCTGTGACATTTCCCAGCTGGAGGGGCTGAGAGCAGCCTGAGAGAGCTGTGACCCACAGAGGGGCTGAGAGCAGCCTGAGAGAGCTGTGACCCACAGAGGGACTGAGAGCAGCCAGAGAGAGCTGTGACCCACAGAGGGACTGAGAACAGCCAGAGAGAGCTGTGACCCACAGAGGGACTGAGAACAGCCTGAGAGAGCTGGGCTGGGACCCACAGAGGGACTGAGAACAGCCTGAGAGAGCTGGGCTGGGACACATGGAAGGGACTCTTCTGAGTTTGTTGACTCCTTTGGAGAAGCAAGAAGTTTTGCTGTTTGGTATTGTTCATTTTTGTGCTAGAAATTGCTTTGTCAGTTAAATAAACAGGGTTTTTTCCCCACTTCTCTCCAAGGAAATCTTTTTTCCCCGAACAAGTTAAAGGCCCCCATTGAAAAATCTCCTCCCAAATTTGCCCTAAACCAGGACAATTATGTACATTAGTTGTGTTGCTCAGGCACTGTGGGGTAACTTCTCCTCATTTTTTGTCTCAGTTTTCCCATCCAGAATTGAACAGGTTTTCTGTATTTAACATCCTATTACTATAGACGAAAAAAAAGTAGATACCTACACAAATTTTTAGAATTTATTTTCCACTTCACTCTCTTTGGATCTCTGATTCCAATTTTCATTTTCCTACTTCATGACTGCATTGTATCAGGTTGAAATTTGTAAATTTTCAGCAGCACCTCCCAAATCCCTACCCTGGTCCGTTTGCAGCAGCATAAGCCTAGACCTCGTGTCCATAATTTTACTGCTTGCTTTTCTGTTTTATTTTCCCAGTTTGGGCTTATAGGTTTTTGTTTTATTGCTAGGTAATAGGATCCTGCACTCATCTGCTATTTCTGCCTGCTAAGCCCAGGAAGTAAAATGATATTATAATCCACTTCAAATCACATTATAGCAATCCTTATTAATTGAGTCTTTGTCTTTAATCACCTCATAAGATTATGATGATAGAGTTTTGCCTAAAAGCTGCTGCCCATGCTGTCAATAGGGCCACTGGATCTCCCTGGAATCCTCCATTTCTATACAATTGATCATGTTTCTTCATTAAAAACCTTTTTCTTTTATCCCAGCCTGATTCTGGCCCACACTTTTTTCCACACATGACTCAGTACAATATAACCTGCAAACTTTCAAATCTCTGTTCTGTATTGAGGTGCAAAAAGCTCACAGATAAAACCCTCATAATTGTCAACTCTGAATGTGTGTCTAGAGCTGAGTGACTCAAACTGATATTTCTAATTAGGGCTGATATTTCTCATTGGAGATTTGGGTCAAGTAGGAAATGATCATGGCTTTTATATTGATTAGGGTGCAGGAATGTTTTTCTTGTTCTTTTTTTTTCAGATGTCTCTTCTCCAAATTGATCAGGAATTAAATCCCATTATATTTATATTTATATTTATATTTATATTTATATTTATATTTATATTTATATTTGCTCAATTACTACACTAGCACAAATTTGTGATGTAGCTGAAGAGAGTCCTAAGTCAAATCACTGCTTAGGTCTTGCTTTCTTAACAGGAAACAAAAATTTAGAAATACAAATACAACTAAAGTACAGGGACATAAATTAATAATCTCAAATCTCATTACTGGTAGATGGAAGGTTATTCCCTTTTTTTTTTTTTTTTTTTCTGCTGCAACTTCTTTGAATCTTGTATTGTACAAAGAGCTTTTTTACTTCTTAATGCTTTCCAGCTGAATCTCTGAAATCCATCATCTGTGCCGCTTTTTCTTTGTCTTTTGTACAGAACACATTTTTTATACTATTCATATAAAAGACAAGACAGACTGCAGTTATGAGAATGTTTTATATAGAAGAATATACCTAACATTTATAATATACTTTATTAACTCATGGAAATTGAGCAGGATTTTATTGGTCTACTATCTATTTCATGTGAATCATTTGATAACACAGTAATAGTATTGCTACATTATCAACCTTGCATTTTACTGATCGTATAAAGACCCACTTTTTTTTTTTTAATAGCAACTTGTATAGCTTATTAACTTAGAAATTAAATACCAACATCATATCATCAAAATCTTTTTTAGAGCAAAAAATGTATTACTCAAAAGAAAGTATATATGTATCTTTTAAAGAAAAAGACCTTATGGAGCACAGGCAGTAAAATTGTATGTTTGAGTATTTACCAGGCTATTTTTTTATACTGATAGTCCAGTATTGCACATCATATGGTTTGACTGTACACAGTTTAGACCAGAGCTATTTTACATTAGTCTTCCTAATTCAGGTTTCTCAAATGGTATGTTACTGATTCATTAAGATTGGACTACAAAAAGGTTGATGTTGTACCTGCTGAGTACCTGCTCATTAAGTATCATCTAATGCAAGTAAGTTCCAGTATTTGTTTAACACTCACCATGGTCAAACTAATTTCTCCATTTATTGAGTCCAAATACAATTTATAATATGGAGGAAAATTATATTTAAAAATCTGAAAACCAAAAGGAAGTTTGTATTAATGAAAAAGATCCAGTTTGATGTTTCAGCAGAGAGTAACAATATACTTTGCTCCAGAAGCTAATTTTTTATCACATACAAAGGCTATTTTAGTTCAGGATAAGTGTCTCAGAATGGACTGGAATGCAGCAACTACTTAGTTATTTGTTTCTATGTCTTACTGTCTCCTTTGACTAGATGGGAGATGACTAAATGGGTTTTTTTTTTTGTATTTAGGCCATATGCAGTTGTTAGAAATCACAGCTCTGGGGCACTGCTGTCCCAGGACTACTGCTCTTTAATTCTGACATAGGTCGCCTGCAGCCATAAAATCTTTCCACAAGCTTGTTGTGTTCTTAATCCCATAGTCCCTTGTGGCATGAAACAATCTGTCATCTTACTTTTTTTCTTGAGTTTCATCCCTATATCTTGCCCTAATATGTCTTGGTAAAAGCAAGAGTGAAACAAAAGCACACAACTGAAGGTTTAGCAAAACTGAGCGAATCTGCAAGGAAATTCTAGTTCAAATGTTCCATTAATACTACTGAGAACAGAATTTCCATGATTTATTATTTCAACAAGATCTGTTGAGAGTGAAATTCAATACATTTCAGCCTACATGGGCTGAGACCCCAAACTGGTTTAGGCACCCACATTTCAGTGGTTAACTGCAATTAAGATGTATCATGTCCTTGGTCATCACATTTGGCCACCTTAAGTTTGCTTGTTCATGAGACCTCTGTCTAGGTATACACAACTTTAAAAACAGCTTTGTAGGAAACTTCAAAACTAAAGCAAAATATACCCATACAGTAAGAATTTCTGAAGGAAGAAGGAAGAAAAGGTGGCAAATGAGTGAAGAGTTCTACATCTGTGTACGTACTGAAATATCCACTTAGAATCAGACTTCCAGGTACTGTGCATCCATGTCATTCACACACTTGAGTAGCTCATCATTTATCTTCAGGGGAAATTGGAACAAAGTCTTGGGGGTTACTGAGATGGACATTACTCATGAGGAGCTTGCTCTGACTCATTTAAAACCATAATTATGTTGTACATATAGCTTTAAGTAAAAAAGAAAGCTTGAAGTGAGTGTCAAACCCCAAATATTCTAATGGTTTCCACAAAGTTTAGGAGGAACTGTGATTCTGTTGCTCTGTTCATCCTTCTCAGGAAATTATGCAGTGTGGTATTCTGTGCCTGAATCCTGTTGTGTTGCAGGTGTCTAAACATCAAAGTTTAAGTGCAAATTAACACAAAAGCTATGGCAGATAGAAGAATCACTTGAACTTGGGGAGAAAATTCATATATATGTATATAAATTAATAAAATTTTAACAGCACTTTAAATAATTTGATTAGACATTTAGAACTGTTTCACTGGGGATGAGAGTTCCTCCTCATCATGCCACAATTTAAGCTCTAAATACAAATATTTAAGGCATAGTTATTTTTCCTCAGTAACTTTGTGCCCTTAGCATAGTCCTAGAGCTGATGCAAATTTCTCTAAGGGTCAGCAGGTTTTGCACTCTTTCTGTTATGTTAGCCATAGAAATACTTATAATATATTTTATATAGATAAATACTCTACCATCCCATCTCCCCAAACATCAATTAGGAGCAATGAAAAAAAAAAACAAAAACCTGATTTTTTCTGACTCGCCCTAAGACTGTTTCATGTTTACTGAACAGCAGTCTCACAGTGTTCTCCTTGGAAGATTCAAGAGCTATAAGGCAACTGGTTGTATTTAGTAATCTTCTGCATCAGTAGTTTTGCCTTTTGGGCTCCAGAACTGATTTTCCTCATCTTGGCATATTTTTACAGCTCTGCCCCTTGACCTCTGCTGCTCTGTACTGGCCAGCGGTGACATGAGTGGCAAAAGAAATGCAAGTAAGACTGGTGATTTCTGGAATATCAGAAGTGACAACTGTGGAGTGGAACTCATGGGTAGAGTGAGTTAAGACAGTTCTTTTGAAATGCATTACAGCTGGGAATCAGTCACCACAGAGAGACCATTCAAACTTAGGAAACTTTCTTCTTTATTAAGAAATTCAATGCAAGAAAGGGAATGTGTGTACCCTGCAACCACAAAACTCGAAGGTGTTGTCAAGACATTTTAGGCTTCTGCTAAGAATTCTGTGTGAGAATTTATTCCTGAGAATAAACTGTGTGAGAACTATCTATTTCAAAAGTCTTCATGTCTTTGATTTTTCACTAGAAACATGCTGGGGTGAAAAAGGTTTCCATAAAATGTATTTCTCTTTAATTTAGAATTATCTTTTAAAACTGACTTAGTTACAATATGCTTGCATGCTATTGCCTAGTACAGGCTAAAATTTTGGGTTTTAATAGCACATTTCAGTGCTGAGACTTCTAACATACATGAACATTACCATTACTGTGGTGAGGTTTCCAGCTTTTCCTGCCTTTTTCTAATTACCTGCCTCTTTGTACAGCATTCACCACTGAGAAGTCCCAATTGCACACTACAGATCCTAGCTGCTGTAAGAGCTAATAGCAGTAATACCTAGCTGATACCTGACATTTTTTACTCAGCAGAATATAAAGGTCATTGAAGAATCCTGGGAGAGCAGAGTAGATCCTTGCATGATTTTTTCAAATCCAGTGAACTGCAAACTATTTTTCCTTTTAAACGTCATTTGTTTAAAGAGGGAAATGTGAGCATCTATAAGCAGCTCAGCATTATCATTACCATTTCACATTATTGAAAAGGTAACTTATCCACATTCACCAAGAAAAGGATTTGGTAATTTGAGTCCTTGGACAGTTAAATCATTGTGACCATGTATGTTGAGTGTTTTTTCTCTTGACTGCAGCAGTGGACTGAAACTTATGTTCAGATGAACAGTTTCCTAAATCTCAGACATCCTGAGTTACCAGTTATTGCACCTAACAGGTTGTGGCCTTGTCTGTCTGGTTTTTTACCTGCAGAAGTCTGAGTTTCTTGGACAGAAAACTGTTGGTATACATCCAATGTTAATGGTTTCTTGGCCTTTCTGAAACACTTTGGTTTCACTGTGGAAATCATCAAATTAATACAATTAATACATTTTAATAAAAAATATTAAGATAAGGATATGATTAAGATAAGGAATGGTGTCTCCTGTGAGAACCATTTTGTCCCCCTTTGGAACACAGAGTGCCCAAGGACAATTTGGTGTCCTTTTCAAATTTATTGTTCAGTGGTGCCACAATATTCCTTCAGAGGGGACCACAGAGAGCCCCACACCAAGGCTGAGGGTTTTCCCCAGAAACCTGTGTCAGGTCACTCCTGCAGGGAGACTGTTTGGGTCAGGGGCTGTCAGGCAGTGCAGTGGGCAGGGAACATTGTCCAGGTGGCTTGGGCAGGCACTGGCTCTGATGAAACCCAGGAGTCATGGATCAGCAGCTGGGACATCATCTCCTCCTCCATACAGACACACATTTGCTGGCTTGCCAGACTCCTTCAGCCTGTGTTAAGGTGCTTCAACTTTGACTTTACACCTTCCTTACTTTCAGTTATTCCCTCTGGTGTGGTACAAGCAAAGTTTCTTTGTGTTATTTTTCTCTGTGTGCACTGCTGAGGGCAGAGTGTCCATTCTGACTATGCAAAGTACACTCTGTAATGGGTCAAGTACCAGAGCTGAGATCTCAGGCAAGTTCCTCTCTGTTCCTATATAGAAACTAATAGTAGTAGAAACAAGTTATATTTTCCATCTGAGACTTTAATGTGATTCATTGCAATTCTGTTTGTTCTGTGCTGCTTTCTCTTCAAGATCCTTCACTGCAGTGACCTTGATGTAAGCTTGTTCTCCTTCATTCTTGCATGCCATCCAGCCACAATTATGGTGTGAAAAGAAATCAATGATTATTTGCTTTTGCACTGACTGTGCTTTCAATTTTTTATGCTTTCGATGTTTTATCTTTTAAATAGACATTCTCAGCTATTAAATGCTAGATATAATAAAACAAAATAATAGCTAATAATCTGTGCAGCTTGCTTGCAATACAGAGATATAATAGCTTGTCTGGCATTTTTTAGAGTCAATATTTACCTTTATCACTGGTAAATGCCTCCTGAGACTCATTATTCATGTAATTCCCATCAAGAGGCAGTAGTAAAACAGGCTGTCTTACAACTCTTGTTGTTAAGTACATTATGTTTAGTAATAAATACGTCAGCTTTTGTTACATCAGAGAATTATTATTATTTCTTATCTCCAGACATTTATAAATAACTGAATCATGTTTATTTATAAACTTCTTTCCATTTATTTCTTAAAAAAAAGTAGCCAGGTAAAACTGCTTTTCTTTAGGTACATGATTATATCTCTTGAAGCTTACTTGCTCCTTTTGAACCTAAGGCTGTAACAAAATTAATATTCTTGCTTTTCATATATTTTACTTTTCAATTAACCAAGAATGGTATTTAGGAAAAATAAAAGTTGTATTGAAAGATAAATTCTGTCATTTTAGAATAATGTGGTAAGAATATGTCACAGAATTGACTTACTTGTTATTCCTACCGCCACTATTAAGGCCTGATATTACAGGAACATTACAAGTAACTTGTGTCTTAAATCTGAGTGATCAGTGGTTCCATGCAGATCTACGAAAACTCTCAATATAAATTTCAAGCTCTGTTATATAATTAAGAAAATGTTTAGCAGCAATGTGAATATAACCTATGAATATAACCTAATATGCTCTTTCAAAGTCTTGAAACCCATGTTTCCATGGCTTGCCACCTAATTATTTATGGCATCGTTCATGTAGCTGCAAGAGGAAGAGTTTTAGATGCATACTTTGGTAGAATTCAGACTTAGAAAATTTTGTTAACAGAACTTGCTGCACAATCTGATTCTGTTTTCCATGTTATAATTGCTTTTAGCATCACCAGTATGCTTTTAAAAGTCATTCTGTACATGGATAGAAGTAATGAGGCTTTGAAAAGCATCAGGCACCTGTTTAATTCTGCTCAAATCCACTTGAAAGCATTTTTGTTGTTTTATTAACTCATTTGCTAGGAGCAGACCAGTGCTGTCAGGGGATTGAATGATGGATGGTTAGTTACCAACTAAAGCTATGATAAGGACTTTTTGCTTTACCAGTTCTCTGTATTGTCCATAATGACCTTGCTCTTCTGTCTCAGTAGTCTTTAAATTATTCTTCTCTATACTGTCTGGGAGTTGCAAGCCAAAAATCTGTCTGTTAAAGGACTGTTACATGGATGCAGAATTTTTGGCCCTGCAAACTTTGTTGGAAAAGAAAGCCTGGGTTAGGATCAGAGATGAATATAAGCATTTGTACAGTTACAATGTAAAGATGTGCCCAAAAGTATGTATTCTATCACCATCTGCTGAAACCCAGTGGGGCAGGGATTCTTATCTCTGGGGGAGATATCCTCTGCTAATGGCCATCTGTTAAAAAACAAGTAGGGCAATGTTCTTTCTTTCCCACAACCCACCCTTCCTCCAGGATGATATCTCCTGCTAATGGGCCATTAAGTCCCACTGCATAACTAATAGAATTACATCATCCCATTGAGAAATGCTCCAGCCAGGGGGAGGAGCCAAACATTTCCTACCTAAATAAAAACAAAATTAAAAAACCTAAATAAAAAAACTATTTAAAGCACCAAGGCAACCCTTACCTACTGGTTTCCAGAGGACAAGAGCTACCAAACCTTTCTACAAGAGCACTACTTCAACAAGAGCACTTCATCTGGACTGCTACCACCACCCTAACCAGTGGGGTATCAGGTTGTATTCTGACTCTGTCAGTGGTTTTTCTTTTGTACTGTTGCATGTATTTTATTTTTCTCTTTTCTCATATTAAATTGTATTTCTGACTTAGAGTCTCTCACTGGTTTTACTTTCAAACCATTACACATTGATATTCAGGAACTCACTGACCAGCTCCAATACATTTTTAGAAAGCTGCTAGTGAAGCTGGCATCCTCTGGAACTGGAAAATAATTACCTTTTCTGCAAATCTGGCTATCTTTTGAGGGATGAGATGACATGGATGTAAAATAAGTTCTTGCAGACATGCACATCCTGGCTTTGCAGCCATTAAACATTGTATCAGCACTTTCATTACTCTCACAGTTCACTCTGTCCTTTAACTGTTAAGGGGATACATTGCTCCAGTTACTTCATTAAAGTTTTCTTTGCATTCCACAGGGAAGATGAGAGGTTGGTCAGGACACGCTGGTAAAGGCCCTAATGGCCCAAAGCCCCATTTTACTTGGGTGTAAATTAGAAGAGTTCCTACAAATCAGGGCTGGTGGGGCAAGGTAGGAGGGTGCACATCAAAGGAAACCAAACCCTATGAAGCCCATGTTTTTACATTAATCTGTGTAATATTTTGTCATGTCCATGAGGTGTAGCTGAGCATTATTTGTTGTTACAAAAATGCTTTACATGGCCATGTTAAAGCTAATGTTTGTTGTAACACTTTTATTTCCTGTCAAATACATGACTACCCTGGAGAATGGTGTTCCTTGCATTTTCATGCCTGCCACAGCTCCTCAGGCAGAAGAAAGATGAAACCAGTTGAGTTTTGTGTGATTTTGTACAAAAACAAAATCAAAGCAAAACCCTGTCTGAAATGCATCCTGAATCACTAAAATTTAAAATTCCATCAAGAAAAAGACATAAGCTCTTATTTGATTGAAAAATGTTTGTTTTCTTTCTTCAATTTATGTGCCTACAGCAGGTCCTAATAATTGGCAGTGGTTTTTACAATGACCTCCATTGTCTTTTTCTCTGATTCAAAAAGTGTATTCATTTGAAAGATTCTTGACTAAAGTCCATTTTACTGCTTTTATAAAGTACTTTATAAAATGATAATTTAATTTAGGAAAAAGATCTTTCTTTTGTAGTTTCACTATGTTTTATATTTGGTTTTAGGTAACCATAAAATATTTTCTTCTCTTTAATTATTTTTCTGGATTTTTTTGTATCCTTGCAGTAAATTTGTTACATTAATAAATATCACTGCAATGGAGAGCCATCCTAGAAGCTCACCCACTTCTTTGAAGTGTGGTTCTGCTGCTAAGGGCAGTAATGGAATAGGATCTCCAAGTATGTGAGGTGTTTAAGTAATTTTCAGTAATTCTATGGCAGCTGAATTTTTTTTTTTCCTGTGAGGCACTGCAGGGATCTGGTGCTAATCAGATGATCCATGTAAAATCAGAACAAGAATGTAGCAAGGGTAGTGTGCTGGGCAGCCAACAGCAAATCACTGCTAAACAAATTTAACATCTTGGGGCTGGTTTAGATCCTTAGGCATGTACCACTTGAGGCTGATTAAATACTGCATACATAAGGACACTTGAAAAGAAATTCATTGTATCTGTTTGCATTCAAATGTCCTTGGCTGAAGAAAGAGTTCATCCAACACATCTTTGCTCCCTTGACAGCATGTTCAGAAGAGCTGTGCCCTTTGTTGGTTGACCTGCAGGTTTTTGAGGGGAAGTATCTCTACTCTTTGCATGAGATGTCTCTAACAGCTGTGCTGCAAGTGCAAAATCCACTCAGAGCACATTCAAATGCCTTAAAGCAGTTTAAACAAATAAATTTAGCAGCATCTGTGAAGTCATCCTGCCACTTTGGATGGGCCTATGGCCAGAGAGAATGAGCCTACAGAAACTTGTCATTTCAAGGCTTTTACCTCTCTTGTTGTATTTGACATAGTTTGTAATTGGATGGAACATGACAGCAACAGCTCGACAAGCTGACACTTCACTTGCAAAATTCATGTGCTAGGACTGTAAACACATTTTTATTTAAGATACATCATGTTTATGCATCGCACAAGGATTTTTTTCTTCTGCTATAGAAAGTCTGAGATCTAGCACTTTTATAAATTATGACTGATATTTATGTTTTAAAAGTATGATTTTGCCCAGTTAATTTATTTCGACAGTCACTCAGATACAAAGCACAGGCTGAAAGAAGTTATCTTATTACTTGCTCCTTGAAGCATGTGTGCCCCATTTTCCAGACATTAGGGTGGTTCATGAAAAAGAGGAGGTAGAAAGAAAATCAGGTTTTTCAGGTCTTAAAGTCCAAGAGAAAGAATTTCATTAGAAAAGCCATTGGTGGCATAAAAAGGGTCTTGATCACTAAGAAAGTCCTGCAGTAGCTTCTAGGGATGATTCAAGGAAAACTGAAGGAGCTTCTCTTGGTGTAATATCAGAACACAGAACTCCTGTGTCAGGGTGTCGTGCTGGACTGTCTGGTGGCTGTGAATCTGTCCCCTGATGAGGCTGCTCTTCCACACTGAGAAACTGAATAGTATTGTTTTTCCCTCAAATCTTATTGCCTCTAGACATTTTGACTCATTTTTACTTGAGTAAAATTCTGCCTAAAAATGTCTGAGTAGTGACAAAGATGTGAGAATCCCCATGTATGCTCTGCATCTGGCATGTGAACATAGGAGGTGGGTGTTCAAACAGTTTTTTAGCATCCTCTTCCAGAAAGGCCCATGTGGGTTTTCATAGGGATTCATCTCTGTGGAGTCAGTTGTAGGAGGCAAGGAACAGGAATTCAGACTGCATTATCCTCATTTAAAATAGGGAAAAGCATAATAAATTAAGAGAATATGAGTCCTTCCAGTCTTTCCTTCCATTTTGAAGAATCTTTCTGTAGGATTCATGTTTGAGAACACTATGAATATTGTTATATACAAATATATGCTTATATCAGCCTTTTGGATCCTCATAATCTATGTCTATACATGTCTCTCCTACAGAAGACCACAAGACTTGCTTTCCAAGATAACTTCCAAGAAAGTTTGAGGACTGAATGCACTGGAATGACTTTTCTTCTCTCCTTTTTTCTATTTAGGAAAGAAAGAGGAGTTGAAAACTAAAATTTTTGAGGTATACATATCTTGTTTGAAAGCTATCCCTACAACTCTTTTAATAAGGGAAATATAATTTTATACAGCCTGAGGTTCTTTTCTAACAGTCTTTCTTAGATCTGTGTGTTTATTTAACCAGTTAAATCTCCAGCTCAAATAGTAATATTTTTACTCTTAATCTCTGGTTGATCTGCCATTTTGCCTGGGAGAAAATGCATTTTATTTTGTTCCTACCTTGTATGAGCTAATGTTGTGGTACAAAACCTTAACAATTGTTCATCTGATGCAATTAATTGCCTTACTGGATATACATGGTACAGAGTAAACTATATTTTCTGAATGTCAAATCAGATTTGGGCAACATTCCTGTTATATTTGTCCCTGGAAAACACTGGACAGAAAATCATATCTATTAAAACTGTATTCATTACCAAATCCAAGGAAACTAAGTTTTTGAACAAACAGTAGCTAATCAAGCAATGTGTCATAAAAGGCAGTAACTAAAGAAAACCAAAGTAAAACATTCACTTGCATTATTGAACATTTTTAGCTTTATTATTATAATAGAATTACAGTCTGACATAAAATAAAGAGCTTTTGCTAAACTCTGTAAAGCAATACATGCTTCTGCCATAAACAACCTCTATTAGATTTAGGTTTTATTGCCACATCACTGCACTGAGGTGCAATAAACATTCAATGTCATCTTTTTAAAATTATCTCAGGAGTAAACAGAAACTCTCCTCTATAAGAGTGTATCATTATTTTCAAGGAAGACTTACTATTATTACATGGTTTAGCAAAGCATTGTAAAAAAGCTACATAGAGAATACCTTGTCTTTGATAAAGTGTGCAGTCAAGTTTATACAGTATAATACTATTGGCATAGACTAACTAAGAGGTGATATAATGCAATCATTGCATAGCAAAAAGCAGACTAGTTAAGTAATATTCACATCTAGTGTGCAAAATGCAGACCAAAAGGTAGCTATGAATTGCTAGAAAGATAAAATGCCCTAAATGAACACACTAGTTTAACGCCAAAAATAACAAGATAAACAAGTACACAGAAGTTAAAGAGCCATAGTTTATTTTTTTCTATACATATATCTACACATTATACCAGAGATGGAACATCCCCTTTTAAATAAAATCCAATCAGATAACTTATTAAGTTCAGACAGGACTAAATGTTAGACAATGAAGCATTAAAAAAAAAAAAAAAAAAAAAAAATCTCTAAATCAGACATTAAAAGTTTCCTTTTGTAGATAAAGAATGTCAACTTTTTGATTTATTGAGGGTTTAGAAATCACTGCCTATTAAACTTGACTCTCAGGAGCTGTTTCTCTAGAGGCTCATGTAGCACTGTTTCAAAATCTATTCAATAGCATAAATTATATTTTTTAATTGATTCCTGCAAATATCCACCATTCTTCCAATCTCTTTGAAAAAACTTTATCTGAAAGTTTATTTCTAAGAGTTAACAGTAACTAGTATCTAGTAGATATCAATAGACACTGACTGGAATTTTTTTAAAGGGAGCACAATACCTGCAAAATGGACATCTTGTATTTAAAGCCCTTACATATTGTTCCTACAAATATATTGCTACAGTAAAAATGAAATGTAGTAAGTTTGCTCAATAAAATCTGTTTTCCTGTACATTCTTTTATGTATGACTTCTTTGTATTGAATGCTACATATATTACATCACTTATTGTAACAGTTATGTTTCAGCAAATATAGCAGTAATATACAGATGAACTTCTGTCTTAACAAATATTTCACCATTTTTACCTACCAAATATAATCCCATACTTTAGTGTTTATGCATGACCTGAGCAGACCAGTCATTAATCTAATAGTATACATTGGATGACATTGTCAAATTGCAAGCTGCTGTACACTTAACCACTTTACAAATGGAATAAATTCCAAGCACTTTCTGCTTTTTTTTTTTGGTAAGCTTTCCAGTACCACTGATTTATTTTTTTCTTTTAATTGAAGCTCTAAATATGTTTTATTGAGCATTTAACAACATATTAAGAGCTAAGAGGTGAATCCTACACATTTTAAGAACATAAATTTAAAAAAGTAAAAAAATGTACAATCTCATGCTGCATATTTACAGATATTATTTAAATACTATATTTTATCTTTCTGCTATTCATAAATCTCAGTCTAAAGCTTCTTTTAATGTATCATTTTATAAAAGAATACATTCAACATATCTAGAGCTTGCAAAAAATTAGTTTTTTTGTTTAACTCTCTAAAACATAGTGATGAATAAAAGCTATCTTTAAAGCATCCAGGAATTGTTTGGATTACACAGGTGATAGTAGAAATTTGGGATCTGCACTTGGTTGTGCAACTAGTTTTAAATCTAGTCTAGTGACAACTCAATGCTTAGAACAAGCTTGCAGTAAGAGAGCAGATTAAAGCATTTGTTACCATTAGATCTTATGTGCTATACAGTGACAAACTGGACCTAGAGTGAGTAGATTTCCTTTCTCATTAAAGACTATTTAATATTATAAGTCAGGTAGTTTGGAACATAGAAGAAAAAAATGGATTAGGAAAATACCGTACCTCATGGAATTCAGCAAATGGAAAGCTTTACATCCTTGAAAATATTATAAACAGTGGCTGAATAAATAATATAGGCTAGGATGCGCATCAGGAATGTCATAAAGAGTATTCCCCCCCCCCACAATCTTCTGAATAAAAATATCTTTTTCATATACATATACACTATCTTTTGGGAATATTCAGTACTAAGCTTGCTACAAATGGTTTCTTTTTTTTTTTTTTTTTTTTTTTTTTACCCTCCCATCACTCTACAACTCTTTTCCATTACCAAAATCACTTCTCCAAAGTATATAGTTTAAAATGTTCACTCCCTCACACACAGGCTTTTTAAATATACAGATATATTTTATCTTTTGCGAACTAAAGAAACCTTTGTTTTCTTTAAGACAGAGGCAATGAAGCAAATGGGAATTACTGTATGTGAAAAAGGGAAGCAATTCCCAGAGCAAAAGACAAAACAGAACTATATGAATAAATGATGTTATTGATGTGGAGTTTGAACTTTTAGCTGGGGCTCCCGGTTTAAGTAGGTGGCCCAATAGACTAAGTTAAAGATTCCAAAAAGCAATGGGAAGGCTATTCTTGACAACCGATCAATTTTACTGACGCTGTTAAAAGTTTTCTTGGGTTCTGCAGGTTTTGTTTCTGGCTTAACTTCTTTGGGCTCAATCGTTGCACTTTTAGCAATGGTTGCCAGCCCAGGGTCCCTTGCAATATTAGGGGTGTAGCTCGTAGCTGCAGCTGTGTATGTGTTGTTTTTCTTGATGAGAGGATCCTTCACTTTCTTTGGCTGAAGAAAGAAGAAATATTTCATTCTCAATACCTTCTCAACAGATGCAATCATGAAAAAGCACTGTGACATTTTGCAATTAATCGAATTTATACCACAAAGTGTAATAAGCTGTAAGAGAGAAGTTAGTTCTGGGTATATAACTCATGCAAAATATTTAGGTGGCAAAAAAGACAAAATAATCCATTTGTATTACTTGTATTAGGTAAACCAAATTAGATTATAGATAAAAATAATGAGACCTGATAGCTAGGCTCACTGGCAAAATCACCCTTAATGATAATCAGCAGTGACAAACCACTCACAGTTTGATATTCCCATGAAAAACTGTTTCCCTTGATCAGGACAAAAACTTAAAAGATGCTGAATTCTTAATGTAGCTTTTCAACATTAGGAAAAATATTGTGATATGAAGAGTTTAAACATAATTTACACACAAAAATACACACTACATTATCATGTAACCATGCACTAAAGAGTGGTTTATTCAATAAGATGCAAAGCTGTCAGTATTCTACTCACTGATGGTTTACAAAAAGGCACATGCATTATGGATTAGGAACTTAATGTTCTTGTTTGAATCTTAAAATTGGATCATAATGGCTGAAATGTCATTCTATATGCAAAGACTTTAATGTCTGTATGATTTTTTCATCCACCTACTTATATTGCTAAAGCAAGAATATATTGAATATCTTTTAAGGGAGGAGGATTTACTGAGCTTGTTTAAACTTATTTTATCCCTAGGTCCTTATATTTTCTAGCATTCTATTTCTGGGATCTAGTTGTAGGAAAAAATTTAGATTTTGACATCTGGGCATACCAGCTGGAATTTAACTGTCCCAGTTTCTGGCAGACCAAACCCTTTCTTCAGCCACTGCCCAAGAATAAACACAGAAGAGAGATGTAGTGGGTCATTAAGAAGGTGTAAGGATTCCTCCAATTATGAGAAAAAAACTCCAACAACAAAACATATAGGGAAAACCAATTCAAACAGCATAGAAAAATCTTCAGGCAGTATTTCCCACAAAAAAAGTAAAAGGCAAATGTTATCTATTTTATCCTCTTGAGATGGGGGGAAGATATGGTTGAGGAGAAAATATCAGTAGAATTTGATCTATTATGGCATTTCACAAGACAACAAATACAATTCTATGTTTTTAAGAAGCAGCTGTCCCAGGGAGGCAATATTTTTTATGTGGTCACAGTGCTTTTAATGACAGATCAACTATAAGTTAGTGGCTACTTTGACACCCTAATAATGTAATTTAGATAAAAAATTCTTGTTCAAGAGATTAACATTTCAGGGAGTGGACAGACTCCACATGGGAACAGGAAACAAAGCTGCAAAAGCCTGAGGGCGAGTGGGGAGATGCTTGTGGAGAAACAGCTTGGAGTCCCATGCTGGAAGGAAATGTAGGCTCAAATGTTAAAATTATGCTACTTATTAAGGAAAGGTCTTCATCTAATGACTCTGATGCAGATGTGCTTTAATTCATGGCAATAAAATTCTTAGCTTCAGGCCAAGAAAAAGCTTTTATCTTCTGAACAAGCAGGTTAAAAAATATAGCAAGAAAAAAGGCATGTCAGGTATTTTGTTTGGTTGATTGGTTGGTTTGGGGTTTTTTGGGGGTTTTTTGGATGTCCATTTTTCCCCTCCCAGGTAGGGAGACTGCTAATATGGTTGCTGAATGTGAAGGCAGTCCTATTTGCTTTTCAATCAGATACTCTGGTGAGCAGCAGTAAATCCAGCAGACAAAGAGCAACTTCACTGAAGTCTCAGAGGAAACCCTTTCAATAGATTTGAATGTCATTAGAAATCTGATCCACAGAAAACTCTGACACCAGCCTGGGTCTTAACATTTCATGTCAAATTCAACTTCATGAAAAAGCAATATGACAGCTAATTAGAGCTCTAAGTTTGATTAAGCTGTGATGCTCTGATCATCAGGAGTTTGCCTTCCTCACTTTTCCTCACTGAAGAAAACTCACACCACCAGGTACTAGCAAATGACACATAAAGCCCCTTACCTCCTAATGAACACAAAGCCATAAATCTTGCAATGTTTTAAATAGTGTTTATTGGTGTAGGGCTTTTTTTAGAATGTAATTTTCTTTGTGACAAATGAAAAAGCTCATTATACTAACTACATTACAAGGGAGGATAAATCAGAAAGGCAATATTTAATATTTAAGGATAGATTTCTATCAATGCAGTTCATTTTTGTAACAAATGTCATGAAAACAGGAAAACAAAGAATCAAAAAAGTAATTTTCAGTGAAAGTGTCATCAATAACTGAAAACTCAACATTCAGCAGCAGTTGTGCAGTTCATTACTGTAAATTTGTTTTGTTACTTTACTCATTTGTTTTACAATACTTTTGTAGTAGTTGCCATTATATAAATGCCCTAATTTAATTTGGAGGTTTTTTTCACTGACTTATGCAACTAATATACATAAATAATATACACACATATATTCCTGAATTAAAAACATATCTTTGTATACCAGTGAGTTACACCTGCTCCTCCAAATACCTGTTCTGTTGAATCTCTAGTCTATGAACGTTCATGATTACCAGTTCAGCAAGTTAACTCAACTGAATGAGCTTGCTCACAGAAACAGCTGACATGGCAACTCATAGGAAACTTCTCTTTCATCTCCTAAATGTCTTCAACAGTTTCTTGATGCATCTGTGATTTATGGACCAGGTCTGATCCCAGACCAATAAGAATCAGTGTGAGTTTTCTCTAGTGTGTTTAGGGAGGTACAGATCAGGATTGCACACTCTCAGAACAGCTTTCAATTCCTTCTTCTAAACAAACATATTTTTCCTATAGCTAAGAAAGGAAAAAGAACTCTTGTGATGATTGATTTGGTCATGATGATAGAGCAGTCCTTCTGAATTTCCTGTTGGGGAGCACTGTTAAATACTGCAGCCACAATATTTTTTTCCCTACATTTACACTGAGGCATCCATACTTTCTCTTGTTCAAACAGAAAAAATTAATTGCCTTCCCTTAAAATAAGACATGCTCATCTTTTTTTCTGCTCAGTTGCAGAAGTCAAAATCTCAGTAGAATATTTTGTTATTAATAGCATTAAGTATCACTCAGTATGTCAGGAGTAGTATTTAGGTATTAAATGTCTAAGTGATCATGGCATAGAAATGCTGTATGTGGACACAGGAGGAAACAGAAGTAATAACTGTTTTACTTAATAAGATTGTTCAATGTGCTAAAGCCCTCCCATGGAGTGACCAGGCATGCAGAGTATGATCTCCTGGGATGGATATGAGGCTGTGTTACCTTTTCTGGAACGACACTCTTGCCATCCCAGGCGTAGCCTCTCTTGGTGAAGTAATTGACGGTGGCGAACTCGATGAGCGCGGAGAAGACGAAGGCGTAGCACACGGCGATGAACCAGTCCATGGCCGTGGCATAGGCCACCTTGGGCAGAGAGTTCCTGGCACTGATGCTCAGCGTGGTCATGGTCAGTACAGTTGTCACTCCTGCAAAGCAAACAGTTTGTGTCTTCATGCCAGGGGCTACTTGCTGCGCTTCATTTCCCAGCTGCTATAGGTGGGAAAGCCTTTTCTCCACCCTTGGTGCTTACAAACTTCCCCACCCGAGTTCAGTTCCTAAATGAAGATTTCAGGTTTCAAGTTCTGTGGAAGTTGCAGGATTTTCAAAACATTTTTATACTTTTATTCTTTGATGTTGTTATAATATAATACAATTTTTAAAGCTGGAATGGAAATATAATTTGTAAACTACTTTACTCTTCCTGGTATTTGAAGGATTTTGTTACAGTTCTTTATTCGTGCCCTGCAGATTGTACTACAGATGTAACAATTTAACAACTTTAGTTCTTTCTTGCAGCAGTTCTGAGATATTCAGAAAACTAAAAAACTTGTTTCAGCTTATTTGGGATATTATATTTCAAAGATATATTCAAAGGTGTTGCATTTGAGGCTATGGGAGAGCAGTGAAAAGGATAATGCAGCATAGTTCCTCATGTAACAGAGAAGCAAAAGAGAGAGCTTTATTTAAAGAAACACTGCAGTTATATATATAGGGTAGTACATGCTACCTACAGAATAGAAAAGACTCATTGGTCCAAGAAGGCAACACCTCTTTGAAAACATGCCTTCTGCAAAACAGCACGTCTCCAGCAGGTGGTTAATCACTGTTATAATTTCTTGTCCTTGAGCAGCCTGAGAAAGAGCTGCTTTCTTGGTTCCCAGCAGTATCCAACGACACAAGGGCATCAAGATTTATGCATTATTTCATTTTTTTTAATAGGTGGTTATATAGCTTTCTGTCCCTTTATTCACTGAAATCCTGAACATAGCAAAGATTTTATGTAAGAACAACAATGTAATTTCATTTCTCGTATCAGAGCTTCTCACTGCTGAACCTTTCCTCTTTCCTGGCCCCAGAGAGCAAGCAGGACTGTACTGAATTCACTCTGCTTGCAGCTCTTTGGAAAAATGAATCTCTGAGTGCACCAAAGATATTTACATCAAATCACATGTCCACAAGTTACCTTGACAACTGCACTGTCATGTCTTGAATGTGTCTGGCAAGTTCATCTTCACTGAGTGTTAGTGGAAATGAACAGTGGTCTAAAATAGATCACTTAATGAACAACATACTTACATAGTAGTGTGAAGAGCTTGAATCATTAGTGCCTAATGAGGAAGCAATTTCTCTTTCCTGAGATGCAACCTGATGTTTTCTTTGACTTATTACTAGTGAGCTTATGTTTCTCTTAGTAGCAGAAGAAAGACTTACAACTTTTATTATCTGTGGTACTAAGTGGGCTTTAAGAAGAGTTGTGCTTCTGTGTGTATATGCGTTCATGTGAGATGTTCTGGAACTTTGTTTCACTGCCATTTTGAAATGAAAAAGCTAACTTGATACATAATGATGGAGTAAACCCAAGAGTATTTACTAAATAACTGGCTTCTAAAAGGAAAACTGAGAAATTTGTGGGTTCTTGAGCCTGTGAAGATAGCAGTTTGAAAATTGTGCAGTATTGTATATTATCCATTGAAACTAGGAAATTCTGTTCTCCATTTAATGACAGTGAAGTACGCCGTTTCAAACTGATGATCAGACATTTCTTTGTAAATGGTATGTGCAAAAAGAGGTGAAATACTTACAGTTTCAATGGCTCTGACTATAAAAGTCCCTAGCAGAGGAGCTCTCAGCAAAGCTGATGTTAAAAATTCAGAATTAATTTTAGTTGCTAATCTAAACAAGATTATGTAAATCAAATTTAATTATACTGCAGCCTAAACCACTGTTCTGTGGCTTAGAACATGCACATGCACATGTTTATGCACATCTGTATATCAACAGAAAGCCACTGCTTGGTTCATAAGGTGTAAGGCTATGCAAGTTTTGATTGATTTCCGGAGAAATCGGGAAACTAAAGCACAGCTGTGAAGGGTGCAAGAAAAGATCCACAAAAATAGCTCTTGCTCAGCAAGAGCTTCAGAGGCTGCATTTCTCAACAGTGACTCTGGCTTTGCCATGTTCAGCATAAATCAGTTAATTCTCTTTGGCAAAGCCAGAGGGCCCAAAGCGTCCTGCCATTGCAGTGCCCTGAGCCAGCACAATGAGTGTCAAAGCCAGCTTGGCTGGGAGTGCTTCTACCTCCTGCCAAAGGTGTTCAGCAGTCCCATCTGCATATCACCAAGACTAGGTCACATAGCAGAAATCTCAGGTTCTAGCTTTCCTAAATGAAAATTTGTTGCTTCTTTTTTTTGTTGTTTTCTTTTCTTTTTTTTTTTTTTGAGGTTGTTTTTTTTTTTGCTTTTGTTTTGTTTTGTTTTATTTTAAGTATGTACTTGACTTGGGTTAATATCTCCAAAGAATATGAAAGGATATAAGAATTTTACAATAAGCATTTACAAGCAGTGGATAAACCCTAGGGACCAGCTGTATAAACTTGAGAGTCTTTTAGATTGCGTTCTCACTGCATTGCTTGAGTGCATGTATTCACTGCTGTTAGCACAATAAATTGTTGCTGATCTCCACAGTAGCCTGTAAAAGGGATTAAGGAAAAATATAAAATAAGAATTTTCAGAGAGCCTAAAGGTGTCAAATGATGGCTACCCATTGATTAAAGCCTTTTTGATGATCCCATGATTCATGTTATTGCCACTGTCAGATATATTTTATTCATAATCTGATTGCTTTGGAAAATTCAAATGGTAGTGGATAGCTTGAAGTATTTTCAGGTTTCTTTTTAAATTCAGTTCAAAATCAGTTTAAAAGCTTTGGACCTATATCTTCACAATGAGATTTTTTAGCTCTTGTGTGCTGCAACATGTCCAGATTCACGCTGTTCTCCAGAACCATGTCACACATTGCTACTTTACCATAACATTTCTGAAACCCAGTTGCCTCATGACTGCCAGGAGGTTTATAGGTCTTGCTTACCAAATACAGTTCTTGCTGGAACAGATTCTCTGTTAAGCCAGAAGGACACCTGTGACAGTATTACTGTCATGATGCATGGCAGGTAAGTCTGGATGACAAAGTAACCAATCTTCCTCTTCAAATGAAAATGTGTAGTCATAACAACATATTCCCCTAAAACCAAGAAAAAAGAACATTTAAACGTTTATTAATCAGAGGCCTTTGTAGGAAGTATTTTTTCATTACATTCACCCCTATTATAAAATAGAAGACTTCAAATCAAAATAGGTCAGCTCTGAAAAAAACACTTAATAAACCTGGTGAGTTTTTAAATTTTTCTCTAATAATACAAAACTAGACATTTCTGGGAAATGTTAATTAAATGTACATATTTTCATCTCTGCTGAGTAGTGAATGAAAGTCTGCATTAACTGGTGGCTGTTTAAAGCTCTAGTAGAAGGTCTTATTCCATTAGAAGATTAAAAGCCACCACAGCATATCCACATAAACATCATCTAAAGACTAAATCAAGACAGCCTCCCAAAAGTGTTTCTGTTGGGCCAAGACTAAGATGTAATTGCTGATATGATGGTTTTTGCATTACCACTGTCAGTGCTTTATGTACTCTGAAGTGTCCCTGTTCTGCTAATTTAGTACCATAGTAAATTATTATTCATTCCTGAAATAAATGATTACGACAAGAATAACACACAATATTTTCATTAGCACTAATGCTTTTGGAGCTAGAAAATTGTGTGAGCTGAGTACTCCTTATGCAATGAAAATTATTTAGTTTTTTATACATAAATTTTATTTATACTTTTAATAATAAATAGAAATGTATTTAATATTCTAATATACTTGTCATTCCATAAACCTTTCTTGCCTGCAGAGCAAATAATGCTCATTTTCAAATCATTATTTATATAATTCTAAATGGGTTTTGGAGAATAGTATATTCTCCAAAGATTGAAAAACCTATTACTTTGATAGTTTTGGTTTTTATTTTCTTTTGAGCTGGGGTTTTTCGTTTGTTTTTTGGGGTTTTTGGGGGTTTTTTGTTCGGTTGTTTTTTTTTACTGGGCTGATTCTTCTTATTATGCAATAAGCCTTTTAGGAATGAAACAAGTAGATGTAACTGAATGGAAACTTCTGTCTAGATTAGAGATTAAGTGAAATGACTGTAGCTCTATTTTAAAATGTTGGCAGTTGGAAGGAGAAAACTGTTCTTGTACAGGAAAAGCTTAAACTTGATTGGAAAAATTATATCTAGACATTGACTGCTTATGCACAAAGCATGTCAAATGCCCATTTCTGTATTGTAGAGTCCAGAAGAACATTGATTTGAGCAATCTTGCTCAATTTCTAACCCCAAGGAAAGCTTATTTATAAGATGTGACAATACTCTTTCAATATAAAAGACAGTAGAAAAGGGAAAAAAGATGATAAATTTTAAATTGAGAGGTAAAGCAAAGAATATACAAGGACATTTATTTTAAAAATAGAAGTAACTGTAGTACAGTGGGAATTATTACTTGAATTTTGCTCACCTTTCTTTAACTTTGACTGAAACAAACTCCTTCTCCTCTGTACCAGAGATTATGATCTTACAAAAGGTGCCAGTCTTAGCTAGGAGAGCCAATAGTTTAATTTTATCTACTTAAATACAACATAGGAAACTATTTTAATGCAATCAGATATAGAATGTGCACAACAGAATGTCAGAATTAATTCAGTGATTGTAGATGGCAAGCTAAGAATACAGAGGGAACACAGCACTGCACTCTGGAGCTTTATTTAGCTGCCTAAATTATCAAAGTATTTTTAACCTCTGGAAAATGAGAACAAGATCCAAAACATAAAGGCAATTAAAAAGACAGGGATTACTCTCATCTATTAAGCACTGCAGCAGGTCTGAGCTGGGAATCAGATAAAGGTAATGCTGGGAGGAGTGAATTAGGTAAAGCAGAGGCCTGGAATAATGCTCTGCACTCAGTTACAAGACAAAACCATGTTCTTAAATTTCCACAGTACCTGACTTATTGGGCAGTCACTTATTAAAAGATAGATGTTTTATAAGATTGATTTAAATGACTGCAGGACATGAAAGCACTCCAGTTGTTTACTGCATCTTTAGCTTTCTGTATTTTATGGTTTTCTTTAATTGAATACAATCGCCACATTTGTGACAGCTGCTGATCACTCTCATAACTTTCATAATATATCTGTGATTCTATATATATTTGTGATATCTATTTTGAAAGCATTGCAAAACAACCATAAAATTCCCTACAATCTAAACTTTTAAATAGCTCTTGAGCAAAATATTGTCAATATTCACAGTGTCTGATTGCTAGGCTTTCACAAGTTGTAGCTTATATATCTTCTATTCTCTTATCTTTTCTTATCCAAGGAAATTAGAAAGAAAGGTATTTCTTCTTAGATAAACTGTAATTCCCAAAGTCTTCTACAAATAACTGTGTTGTGCCAATAAATCTGGTTTTCATTTTATATATCCCAATGTTTAAATTAATTATATGTAATACACAGCATAAAGCATTTAGAAGTCATCAAACAAATTCTGCATCTATATTAGCTTAATTTTTGAATGACTGTCCACACTGGAATATTTCCAGAGTTTTGGAAGAGTTTGTACCTGTGTTCAGTGCTTCTGTAGGTGCAGTTTTTAACCAGCCCTTAATTCTACAGTATGTTGCAATAATTGACTCAAATGTGCAGGTGGTATAAACTAATCTGTGCCCATAGAAGAAAGTAGCTGATAAGTCAGTGAAGTTACATTAAAACTATTTCTCAGAATTCTGTAAACTATTTGTAAAAAACTAGATTTATCAGCACCTAAAGTTAACATGCATCACATCAGACACAAAGTTTGAGGGACTGAGTTTGAGCTGCAACAATACTTTTTCTATTACTGTAGGTAGAGAAGTAAGGTCTTCCTTGCCATTAATTTAAAACAAAGTATTTATCATTTACTATTTATGCCATGTAACTCAGTAAAAAAAACCTCTTAAGAACAACATAATCTCTGCAGATTTACATAGATAAGAAAAAAATTAACTGTTTTGAGTATAAATCCTCATGATTCTCAGTGCAAAGTAATGTTTTCAAGGTGGCAAAGTGATTAGATATAAATAGAAACTTGCATAAGCCCTTTAAGTGCTTGTTAAGGTGCTTGCAAGAAGAATAATTTTAAAATCTTTCTGAGCCAATATGAATCAGTGGCTGGAGAGTGACAGTAATTTTATACACAAATAAAAAATCGATAACTTGACTTAAACAAAACAGCAGCAGCAATAATTATTATTTCACTTAATACTACTTTTAAGCCTGTAGTGCCTGCATATTCCATTGCTAGAATAGATCAATAAATTATACCATAAAAAAGTTTAGATGTTTCAAGCTTCTCTTGTCATTAAAAAATCAGTGTTTGTAGTTATCTTGTTCTATATCCATAAATAAGGATTGCAAGTGGCCTACTTGCCAAAGAAATTAAAGAAAAAAAAAAAAGAAAAACACTCTATAGATCCATGAAATCATATAATAGTTTTGAAAATATTTAGAGTAACCTGGCTACACCCAGATCCTTAGGAAAATAGGTATCTAGAATTCCACACAGCTATGAATATTGTCTTAAATTTGCCCAAGATGTTCTAGATTGCTCTAATGATCCACAGAATCAGATACAAAAGAGCTTTATTTTCTGGCCTAATAAAGTGTGTGTTGAGAACTCTTAAGTGAATATTGACTTCATTTCCTTTTGTCTTTTATCTCACTAGCCATGACTCTGAAAGCAGAGAGGTATTTCATAGCTTCCTTATATTAAACCAGAGGTGATCAGAGGACAAAGTCATGCTGGAAAATGCTGTTGAGACTACCTGTCCACCCACCTCAAGAGGGATAAAAGGGATTATCAACCACTCCTGATCCTCACCTTTAGTATGGGGAAAGCAAAGCATTTTTCTTCCCAAAGCAAATAATGAAGAATTTTCCTTTGAGATGTTGAATTTGCAAGCAACAAATATATTTCTTCCACAGCTGTGTATTCTCATCAGGTAGCAAATAAAGAGGATTGTAAATTTTTAAGTACTAAAAAGATTCTCTCATGGGATTGTTTTTAGTTTTGGTAACTATTCCATTTAGTTCTTTGTACTGTTTTTCAGCATCTAGACAACATCTCAGCATATTTTCTGTATTAACTATACTGTATTTAACTGTATAGATAACAATGGTAAAGTTTCCTCAGGTAGAAAAAGGAGGCAGAATTCAGATCTTCAAAACAGCATGGGCAAAAAAATTGTTTCTTTCTTCATGGAAATGCATAAAGAAATCTTATGTTTCAGTTCTGTTTGAAAATTTCTTGTCGGCCCTTTTTAACAGTTTATAGCATGCTCCTCACATTGCTATCTAATTACCCTGAACCATGTCTGACCTTTCTATTTGGTTTAGTTATGTTCCCTCATGAGTCTTTTCTGATTATCCTGCTGCCCTTGGAGCACATGCAGCAAGCAGGGAGCAAAGCCCGAGAGAGAACCTCCCAGAGATCCCCTCAAATCCTACTGACTTTCCAGCAAAGGGCAGCTGGGATGAATTACTGGCTGCAGAAAGGCAATATTTCCATCTGTGGGAAGGTCAAGAATTCCCCCTTTTTACCTGCTTGTTGCACAGCTCTGTGCTCAGCAATGGGAGCAGTTGTGTTGATGCTGTTCTCATGCAAATTTCCTATTACTGTCATACCACTTACTTTTATATCAACTGAACAGAAGCTTCCAAGCAGTAACATAGAAATTGTCTGTGAGAGCTTTTCTTGGCTTAATAGAGCATATGAATATATTATAACAAACGGAATAAAAAATTCAGTCACAAATTACAGTTCACCTTAAAGTAACTCACTTTCCCTTAATGTTCATTGACTTTAACAACAACACATTAGGAAATTTGGTTTATGCAGTTATAAGATGACTTCTCTCTAAGTCACAATTTTGGGTGTATCCAAAGCAATACGACCACTTCACCTGAAGCAGTGCTGCTTTTGGTCAATGGACAAGTCAATCTGGTCAACAGAGCTCTTGTTCATGCCCAGTGCTCAGTTTCTTACTGTATTTAGATCATCTGAATTTTTAGAAAATAAACTTTTAAAAATTTACATCTTGAAACAAGCACTGCAAAGTTAAAAAAAATAAGGGGCTGCAGCCAGGTTCAAGGTTACAGGTATATCATACTATAAATGTCAGCTGTATTTCTATATCTCATTAAATTTTTGGAGTTAAAGCTGGTGCGAGCATTAAAGGAAATCATGTCTGGGTGTGTCAGATGGTTTTGCGTTTGATGACAGTTTTTTTCATTCTCTAAATAGTTCCTTGAGAAACTAAGTACTTGCTTTTAGTGACTCCACTGCCTCCAGAAATGTGATCTTTGAGGATTCATATTGTTATGCTATTTTTACCAGCCTATATAGTAAGCAGATAATATAAGAAGAACATGAGGAATGCTTCTTTATTACATAAATTATTGGGTTTTTTCTGGCTAGATCTGACACTGTAGGAAGCCTCCTAATTGTTCAAATATTTTTACCACCAGTTGAAGTAGGAAAATAATTCCAGGCTGTATTATCTTTAGAGAGTCATGTTTTCCTAAGTTGAAGTACATATATTATAATTTACCCCTCACTCTATTTTTTAATCCTGCTGTGAATTACATCTTAACAGTTAAATATCACCCTTCCAAAATTTTTGTCACAGACCTGTACTGGACTGCACGATTCCAGAGTCCACAGTTTGTCCAAGCAGATCGTACTGGTTCAGTCGAGAGCCATCTTCAGCCACAACCACTGACCTTGCTGGCTCCCGTGTCCACTCATACACAACCTCTGCTCTGGTATAAGCATCTAATTTAAGAGAAATACATTGCATTTAAGCTTTGCACTTTTTGTTGCCTTATGTCTTTGTCAGAACAATATTTCGAGCAGTAGCGTGAATATTTAATTCTCTTTAATTTTCTGTGGAAACCCACAACTATCCTCCTGAAATTTATCTATAGGAAGTACAGTTGATTTTTACAAAATAGCTTAATATCTGCTGTAGGGCTGGATTAAGGTTGGTCCCCCATGGCATGAAAATATTTCTCTCTCATATATTTCCTGCCTGTGTAAAGAAGTGAGTGTGAGAAGTGGAATTTCATGAGCATGAAAGAACCCCAACACTTTTTGTAAATTCTAGCTATTGTAAAGAAAATGAGCCCCAGACTTTTCAATTTTTCATTGTGTGATGTTGTCTGGGCCTTTAAAAGTCCTTCTCAGAGTGGCTTCAGTGACCTTCTCCTCAGCCTGGATAGAGTTCCTGATTTGACCATGCCTCCATCACACTGTCCTTGCTGTAAAATGGGTCTAGCCAACCATTCTGAGGCTGCCTAGGAGAGAGTGAGTTTAACTCACAATTACTCTGGTTTTTTATTTGGTTTTTTTTTTTTTTTGTTTTATTTGGTTTTGGGTTTTTTTTTTTTTTTTTTTTTTGCTTTGGTTATTTCTGAATAGTTCTCACACTCAAGACTTGAGTTTGGATCAAGGCAAAAGAAAAGTACTGTGGGCTCTCCAAGCCCGAGCAGTCTGGTGTGTTATACAGATAACTCAGTAGCACCTATGCATGCCATTGAGGAGCTTTGTGCTGTTATTTATGTTTTTTCTAGAATCAATTTACACATAAATATTTTTATTCCTAATTCTGTAGTAAAATTGTGCTGTCATTTTGTTTGGAATCTGGCAGCTCTCACTCGGAGCAGTTGGGTGGGAGTTAATTGACTACAAAGAGGGACATCATGTAACCCCTTATACCTAAAGAGTATCCAAAGGCTTGAATGGGAATGAATGCAGGGGCAGAATCTGCATCAAGCACCCACCAAAGACAGCTGGAGCTGGATGGGACATCTAAGGGATCCAAAATGACAGTAGGATTCTACCTACAAGATGAGAATTTCCCTTTTTTTCAGACCGACAAGCAGGAAGGGAAAGGGGGAAATCTGATTCACTTGACTGTATTTGTGAGTTAGCAATTTTACCTTATCAGTGTAAGAGATAACAGCTAGTAATTGAAGAGTTGATTGGGTAAATGTGCTGGTAAATTAATTGCATGGCATTTGATTCTGCATTATTAAAGCTGAAGGGTGCTTTTATCTTCAGGCTTCATATTCCCTAAGCACTGTAATATATCTTGGAATATGTTTTTGGAGTCAATGGCAAACGCAAATCTACATCTTAATAATTCTGACTTTAAAAATAATGGCCGAAAACTGACTTGCTAATGTCACATAAAGACAGTAATAAAATTAATTTTCAAGCATTTGTTCTGGAGTATGAGAATTGTTTGGAGGAGAGAGGAGTGCTTTTCTGAGCTACTGAGACTGGATTGGTGTAGAGTGAAGGGGGTGCACTGGGCAGTGCTAGAAATGAGCTCCCAGATTTGGTGCTTCATTCAGCTGCCCCCCTCATCTTCCAGTTCATGTTGCATAAGCAGCAACATAGCAGTCTGCTCCTGTCACTGCTGGTTTCCAGAGTGGCCTCAGTTTTAAACTGACAATCAGATGTTTCTGGTAGGAGTTGAGGAGAGCGTCTGCCTTTCTGATTTTGTTTTGCCAACATATGGCATTTTGTTGTTCCAGAATTTCTTTAGCATTTGTCACGTTGGATTTACACTGGAATAACCTCTAGCTTAAGCTGCTCTTTGGCAAATCACTTCAGCCTTGGAGCTGGGTCATTTATTGGTCTCTACAATATTGGCAGAGTCCACAGGAGATGTGCAGCTCCTTCATTGTGAGGCTTTTAGAAATCCAGCTTCAACAAGTGATGAGTAACAGTGGAGAACGTAAAAAACCTCTTATCCAATTTAATCTAAAATAAATGGAGCTAGGCAAACACTGCCTTGGGGAGCTAAGTGTTAGATTGTAGTCTGCACTTTAAGCATGGATTTTGTGACAATTAAATGCATTTTCCACTGAATTTTCCAGTCCATTAAGATGATTATAATTAATTGCTTTAGTTTGACAAAAATGTCCAAAATGCATTTAAATATAATTCTCACTTAAAACGTGGCAATTAATTATAAGATCTGTTCTTTTTTTTATGTTTAACTGTGAGTCCCACTTTTGTAACTTGCTTGGGTCCAGCCATTTGTCCTGTTGGAGATATTTCTACGTATATCAATAACAAAATATTGAGAGAAATATTCCATAACTTGATAATTATGGCATATGATCTGATGAGAAAGAAGAGAGAGATCCAGCTTTAAGGGTTGTTTTCAACCATGAATTCTTCATGCAGTGTTTGCAGTAAAACCATGTTACAGGAGGAACTCCTCCCCATGAGTATCACAGATTAGGAGCTCGCCTGAATTTAGTGGGTGAATGAAAAGTTTATTTGAAAACTCCTTGATTTTTTCTAATGATCCTTTCAAGCATATATAGTTACTTGTTTTTTTTAGGGCCAATTTTGAACAGCTGCCATAGAACATTAGTGTTCAAACAAACAAAAAAAAAGTAATGAAAAAACCCAGTAAAACATGACAGTCCACAGCTGTACTCTGAGCTCAGAATGTCAGTTATTGCCTTTGAGAGGTGTGAGAAATGGTCTTTCTATCAGAAATATCAGCGATGTTTTTGTTCAATTAAGAAAATTACATACATTCTGAAAATATTTTTTAAGGGAAAAAAATCAATTTAAATACAAAAGATGCTTGCTGGTTTTGGCTGTCTTGTTCTTGCCTTCTGGTGTGGTTCTGGATTTTTATGCAAATCCACATTATCTATCCCTTTGATTTAATAATTTCTGCAAGTCATAGTCATTTATTCAAGTGAGGCAAAGTCCTTAGTAATCTGGAAAGCCATGCACTTTATGAAAGAGTACAGAAATTAATCTGGGAAACAGTGAGCCAGAAAGAACTCAGTGTAGGAAAAAAATAGGGAATACTGTTCATACTAGGGAAGGTCTGGTGTTTGGGCAATGGTTCAGTGATGCACAGATGTGGTGATACGTGTCTTTTCAGGTCTATAAAATTCAGCATAGTAAGTCAAATTTGTTTGGAAACTGTTCCTGGTTTAAATTGTCATTAGCATTTTTTGCAGGATTAGCCACCTCCCTACCTCTCAGCTCCAGCACGATGCCTGCTTTAGTGAGCACATCGAAAGAAATTGGGTCCTGCAGCCACTCCTGATCTCACTGGGATCTCGGGTGCACAGATCTCTTATTAATCAAGAACACATTGCAGTATCTGTCCTGTTATAAAGTGGAGTAAAGCTTCCCCCCACTCCACTCTGTTTCACGAGATATTTGGGAAGGTTTATTGGAAGTGCTCTCTAAGAAAACTTAACATTCAAGGAGCAAACTATTCTTGTCAGTTTTACTCCAAGGTTGTATGAACTTTTTGTTCTCCAAGCCTTATCTGGGAGATTAGCAGCTCTTTAAAGACAAAACATCCGTGCTGTCTCATGGCAAACATAGAACTATTCAGCCCAAAGTAAATTATCACCTGTCAGGTACCATGTGAAGAATGAATTGGGTTTTCTGTTTGTTGACTTCTAAAATTGATCAAGCCTCGAGGTAACCATTATCACTGAAACCACCTATTTCTGTTAGAAAAAAAGTAGCCCTTGAGGAAACAATTTGTACACTATTACATCTTCCATATATTTTAACACCCTTGTTTGTGTTAAATTAACTAGAGTAAATTAGATCTACACGGTTTATTTTTTCTTTATATTTTATTTTTGAAAATATTATGTTTAGTTACATGTCAGGTTGGTCGAAGTTTTTGGTAAGTTTTGGGGAAAATTCTCAGCTTACCAAAAGCTTTGTCAGTTATTGCACTGATTTCAATTACATTACTTTATTCAGTATCTTCTCTCATCTAGGTCTACATATGCTGCAAGTGTAAGGACTCTTTTTGGAGATTTCTGAGATTTTTCACTTCCAAAAATGTTCCATGAGTGTATATGAGGATCTGAAACTACCAAGGCTACGGTAGAAAACCTGTTTTCACCTAAACCAATTCAGTTATCCATGGCGTGTATTGCTTTTCTTTAAGACTGATTTTGGGTTTTAACATAACAAAGCAACTAGAAGATTAACAACATTTTATATGTGGCAAAATACTTTCTTAGATATTTAGAGCATTGTCATTTTCATCTTTGGTAATGTCCAGGCATCACACTGTAGGATATTTAAAACACATAAAGGAGTCCATTATATATACATATATATATATATATATATATATATATATATATATAAAAGAATAAAGATACAACCCTGACAAAAATGTGAAAAATACACAACATTAAAACCTTGAGGTTTTCTCAGTTGCAAATTATTCTTTTAAAGTGGCCTAAAAATGGGAGAAACCTCAATTTAAAATAAACTTACAGCTTCCAAATTTCAAGGGGCAAGCATGTGCATCCATAGGAAAGTCTTCTAAATGCATTGGACATTCTGCTCTCACAGTCAATCTATAATGGATTAATGAGCAAAAGGACACATTTATTCTGGTTTCATAGAAATAGCAAATAGACTTCTATTAAGACACATAGCATAAGTACAGCACAGTATCTGTTATGTGATTAATTAGCAGTTACAACTGGACCTGAATTGTCTGGCTGAGGGCACAACTGCTCTGCCCCTCTGCCCTTCCTCATGGTACATCAGAGGTGTACTCAGAGGTGTACATCAGAGGTGTACTCTGATTTGGTGTGAGGATTAAAATCTATTAGCAACTGCAATTGTTTCCTTCCTGCCATCATTAAATTGGCCCATTCTGGATGCTCAGACATTTGCAGAAATCATTTAATTGCTATCAGCTTGAGTGCAAACATGTTTCTCAATAAAAGAGATTTAATGAACTACAAACAGTCACATACCAAACATCAGCAGAGAATGAACAGTAATACTTGAAGAGTAGGCTGAAGATTGCAAAGGTGAGGAAATAGGAATGGTTATGATCAAAAGAAGAAACACATGTGAACAATGTGCTGCCAAGATAGTGTTCCTGTGGATTAAATCCCTGACAGCTGAGCATTTAGAAAGACAAGAAAAATTGACCTGGACTTGTGTAGCTACCAGCCAAGATGATTCTGCTTCAGTCTAGCCAGTCTTGAAAGATGTTGAACAATAAATTGAACATCCTAAGTCCCTGGAGCAAACATTTGTACTGATTTTAAAAACATCTTTAATATCTTTTAGAGAAAACCCAGTGTTCATCAATGTACTAAGTTATTCATCTTGACTTGAAGTCAGCAGAATTCCTTTATACCTTGTTTTGATTCCATGGGAGACATAAAGGGGGGATGTGCAGTTCTATAGAGACAATATACCCTTTTTCATTTTTAATTTGTACTTTTTAAATCCAGAATGTTTGCATGACTGTATATCATCATTATTTCAAAAGGATTTATTTAACTCCTCTAATGACTGGACAGCTAAAGTTCAGTTATCCATGAAGACAATAATATATTACCAATTAATGCTGTCAGCACAAAAGTAATTTTTTCTCGCTACTTTCCTATTGCTTTAATCAATGGAAAAAGAAATGTCTTTTTTTTATGCTGTCATGCTTTATAATCCCAAGCACAAGAAATATTAAGAATGGTCAATGAATTCTGTGTGCATATGTTAGTTCTTAGAAACAGCTTTCTATAGGATCCAAAGATTAAAGACCCTTGCACACAATTCAGGATTATATTAAACTTTCAGGCTTTATTATACTTGCTGATGGAACCCTTGAAAGCAATGGCAAATTAAGATTCTCTGCAAACTGATGGATTCCTAATACTGTAAGAACCTTTTTAAAATCAAGCATTAAGATGCATCCAGGGACTGTAGAGGTAGCACAGCAGGAGAGGGAAAATAAGCACTGCAAACAGCTCAGTTTGCCCATCATCCCAAGGCCTATTGTGAAAATAATTATTAAGCCAGGAATTAGGAATATTAATTAGGAAACCAGTTTCCTATCTGGAAAATATGCTTTCACAAATTAAATTTTAAAACTAAATGAAGGATGAAATATTTTAGGGCTCACCTCATTGTATATAGCAACGTCCCATCCTCTGTAATTCGTAATAGTTTATTTGGCATTGTCATGTTATGAGCCACTGACTTCTTTCCATTGTGGAAAAAGGTATCAGGTGTCCAAATTTTGCTGGCCATTAAATTATTCAATCGGAGAACAGTCATAGGTCCTTTGAATTTTAATCTCTCGTCTTTCCAGCTTTGGCGGAAAAATACATCTATAGTGTATTCCTACATCAATTCAGAAAAGAAAAAGGGAAACACTTATGACATTGTATGTTGCAACATGAGAACTTGAAAAGTATGTTCTTACCATTCCCTAGAAGCAAGATGACTATTAATGAAATTAGTCATTATCAGAATATTTATTTACTGTGTTGTTTACAATGTACCTAAAGCTGGTTATTAAACAGTTACAATATCATTACTGTGTTCAACAGAATAAATATTAGGAAGTATTTCAAAAGTGCCCATGAGTTAGATATAATAAAATGGAAACAAAATAATTCACCCTTTTGCCATTTGAACTGTAATTTGGAGCTGCAGATATGTGGCCAGTAGGGGTGGCACAGGAAAGGCGTGTCAGAGTAAAATAAGCCTTGTGAGATGGGGTCTTGCTACAGCCTTTTGTTCTAAATGTCTCCTTAGCAGAAACATGGAATTAGCCTGCAGAGAGTTCACATTTCACTAAAACTATATGGTCTGATTGATGAGATGTGGAATGGTTCATTGGGCTACAAGGAGCATGAGCTGAGGACACCTTTTGGCCAAGAGTTACAGTCTGATTCCACGTGGACTGGGCCAGTGAGGGACAGTAACAGTGGACATGGGCACAACCAACACTCACTATAAAATAAAAGAAATATTTGTGACAAAGCAACAGAAACCAAGTAAAGAGGGACAGGGTGAAAGTAAGAAAGATATGTTGGAATATTATACATAAAATATAGATGTATGTGGGGTGAAAATGTGAAAAACTCTGAATGCAGTGTAGTACAGCTTTTTCCCAGGGAAAAATTCCATCCTCACATGGAAGTTCAATATGAAATTATCCTGCCCATTCCATCTTTGATAAACTTTGATTGCAATAAAAATCAAAAGCAGTTATCCAAACGTGGTTCTGAATTACTCTGAATGAGACAGTTTGGGCTCAGAAATGGAACCTTTGCTGGGATCTCCGGCCAATGGAGATGCCAGATCCTGAAACAGAGAGAACTCCTGTAATGAAGCACACAGAGGTATAAGGAAAAAACTGTCCTAACAAACGTGTTAGTAAAGAGAAGCATTGTGGAAGGAACATGCAAAATGTGTCCACAGCAAATTCCTTTAGATTTGGGTTTTTTCTTTTTAACATCAACACTACATACAGCCTAAGCTCTTCTGAGCTATTTATTCCTTGAGCAACTATTAGCAAGAAAGACTGGTGATTCTTACTGATGTGCATTTTCCCTGCTTTTAGGGTATGAAATGCCTGAATAAATTTTTTGTTGACATGGAAATGTAGTTACTTGGGGTGTTCTAATTTTGGATTTGTTTGGTGGATTTTTAAATTTAATTTAATTTTATTTGTATCCCAGACCTGTGAATCATTTTGGGTGCAGACTTAGTTGTATTTCCATTTTTTAATCACTTGCTCAGTGAACTGCTGAAGCTTGAGTTTATTCAGCTTCAGTGAAAGCAGTTTGCACTTATAGCCAATTAATTGCTTCAGAATTTTGCTGGGTTACGGCCTTAGGTTTAGTTGTGACAAAATCCTGTCCCAGCTGTTCAGAGAAGGAGGTGTAAAAGACAGTATTCATCATTAAAATTTTGGATTTCCGCCATGTTTTACTAGCACCAAAGAAAATTTCCTCCTACACACATGGGAAAGATAAAAGACATCTCCAGAAGGTGACATCATTTCAGCATGCAGGTAAGCCATTCCCATTTTCAGCTGCAAAAGGTGTGAGTGGGAAGTGGTACAGGCTGAGAAAAGAGAGTCTGTTTTTTCACTTCATACAAACACAAGGTTCATTTGCTGGAAAAGGACAAGGAGTCAGAAAGATTTGATAAAGGTCCTGACAGCATAAGATAAAATTCAATTAAAAAGTAGCTGACAGGTCATGCCTGGTGCAGGCTGAATCTTTCCCTATCCCAGGTCATCACACCATATAGAGTGAATTAATTTTGGCTGAGATATCTCAGCTCTTCAGCTTTCACTACCCACTTAATTAATGAACATTAATTCTCCTCAAATGAATCCTGACAGACAGCTGATCTTCAGGGCTGAGCCATCAGATACTCTGATTAGAGCTTTCTTCTACAGCAGAGGGGCATACAGAATAAGGCAGCAGAAGGATTTCCTCTAGGCTATGTACCATAGCAGTCACCTATGTGCAGACATATGAGTGAGGTGGAATTGGGAATAAATTCTCCACAGCAGAGACTCTTCATTCCACAGTGTGCAAGTTAAAAAAGAAGATTCCTATCTGCACTTTGAATAAATTATATAGTGTTGAATATTTATAACACTTTGACTTAAATGTTCTCTAATTTACTCTTCTAATACTTCTCCCTGGAGATTGTTTATTCACAGGGTAGACCACTCTGTGATCTATATGAGGTTCTGTAAGAAGACAGTAGGATACATAATCATTCCTGGAAAAGGTCATTCTACAGAAAAACTGGGAATGAAGGTTTACTAGAAAAAAAAATCTGTCTTTATGAAAAAATTAATTTTGAAATGTTTCTTATTCCAACAATATACATCAAAAAATTTCACAAAAATGACAATTTGTATGAGAATAGCCAAATATCGGTTGTTGGGTTCATTCCACCATGTGAACATGCCTGAGAAACTGCAAAGCTCTTCCAAAAAAGATAATTTTATTTTAAAAGTGCTTTTCTCCCATTTAACTTTATTCACAAGTATAAGAACAAGCCAAGACAGCCTCTTTATAAAATAACAGGCTATGTTTATGCTGCTCATAGAAGCATTGAGAGTGGGTAGAAGCACCATGCACCAGGCACTCCCTGGCTCATCCATGGCAGTGCCTCAGTGGATCCCTGCACACAGATGGCTGAGGTGAGCCAGTGCCAGTGTGGCTGTGCTTCCCCAGCACTCAGGGTGAGCTGGAGGAGCCCCAGCCCCAGCTCAGACACAGCCCATCCTCCCCTTGCTTGCCAGCTTGGGCAGCCTCCCACACCCCAGAGCCTGGGCTGCACACAGGGGAGCCTGGGGAGCCCCAAGCTGAGGGGGTCTGCCACCAACCTGTCTATGCACAGAGCACATTGCACAAGTACACACTGAAATTAATATAAACTCTGTATTCTGGCAAATTCTTCAATTTATCTTTCTGTCTCTGATTTCACACCTAGCTCCTCAAGCAAAGGTTTAACATGAGCAGGCTGCACACGTTACTTTTTATGGGAGGTGAGTAGGAGTTTTACACTAAATACTTTTCTGTGAATTCTTTAGTTTTCAAAATATATGAACACCTGCCTCTGTGTTTCTTGATCACACATTTTATTAAGAGGATGATGAATTCTTTCTCCTGTTTAACTGACTGAAAAACAGGAGTCAGCATGGTATGGGTATCATGGCAATTATAAATTTGACTATAGTTTTATAGCAATTTTCCAAGCAATCAAAAAATAATGTCTTTTCTTAAAGATCACTTAGAAAAATAAACCGTCTTGTAAAAGTTACTTTTTCTGGTTTTCCATTCCTTAACATTATTTCGAGTAGTCAGAAACTTGTAAGAACCTGGTGTTTAAGGCCTGTCTGCATTTTTAGTTTGAATTAAGCAGCTGACAATTTTGTAGTCAGAAATGGAACTTGTTCTCTTTTCTCTACTTATTTTTTTTTTTTTTTTTTTTTTTTTTTTTTTTCTTGAATCTTTCTTTTGGTAAGTGTATTTATCTAAATACTAAAACTACAAGTTTGAACTGCTTTCATTTCTTCATTTAAATTAGGATGTTTCTAGCATTCATCCCAATACAGCATCCAGCAGATACTGGTGGCTGCAGACCAGGCTTGACTCCTCTCAATAGCAACCTACTTGTGCAAACCTCGTTTATATGCAAAATTTTAAATACCTTTCCCATATTTCTACACAAATCTTAGTATCTCTTAAGACCAGGGCTCCCAACATCTTCATTCCATTTTCTGAAAATCTCCATTCCCTTCAGTTATCTGGAAATTTGATTTTAATATTCATTCTGTAAAGAAGTGACACTAATTCTCTCATTAATCTTCTCTTTTGAGCAGTCAAGATCCAGGAAAGTCGCTTTCCATTGATCAGTAGCTTTTAATATAAAATACAGGTTAGACTGTACAGATGTCACACCATAGGCATAACTGTTAATTGCATTTAAGATGATGATCTTTCTTGGCAAATTGGATCAGTGATGTGCCAGCAAGGACCTAAGCAATCACTCTCAGAAGAATATGGATCCAAATCCCAATGCATTTCATAATATATTATGTAGCAAATATAAAGTCTGTTAAAACACGTTATTAAAGTCACTGAGGCTTCTAATTTCAGGGCACTTAAATGCAGTCACAGCAGCAGGAATGGTAACACATAAATGCTGATGGCATTTTCAGATCAAGGGCTTAAAGAAAGCCCAGCCTTAAAAGGGGTAAATAAGTTATTGCATATATCTTTCATCCTCCAAATTAAAAAGACAAGAGAAAATGAGTGCTGTAGAAATACAGGCCATCACTTACCATATCATGGTCTGAAACAGGCCCAAAACTGGTGACGAAGATGTCAGTCTTCACTTCAGTTACACGCTCTGATGAAGCAGGAAATTAGGACAGTGAGTGTCTATAAACAGCCTTCATTAGATCTAACCACTACCAATTCTCACAATAAATAGAGAAATTATTGGCTTTGATTAGCCATTCTGAAATTGGTCTGCAAAATGATCCTGAGAATTTACTGTAGAAGTAATTTCACGGTCAATATTGTCAGAAACAGTTTTTTTAATCGCAGTTTTTCCACAGAAATTTTTGAGATGCAACAGTACAGCAGCTGCAGTTCCACTGTTGTGGAAATCTTTTCATTCTTTGTCTGATAAATCTTCTTGTCTGATACTCTAACCAGTGCTGAATATTGTACACAGGACTCTATAATCTCATTGGGTATAATCAACCTTGGGCTTGCAAGTTACATATTTCATACTGAGACTAAGAACACAGAAGAAGGAGACAGAATACATTATGGTGTACACAAACATGAATATGCTTTATTGGTAAGAGTTAGAAATGGCTGCATTACCCTTTACTTCAATAAATAAAAAGGAGTTAAATTTTTTCAAAAAAAAAATCAGCTAAACTTCCCTACTGAAATCATCTGTGTAAATGTTTTCTGAAAGTAAGCTCACCAGTCCCATAAGCCTAAATGATAGATAGTATAAATGATACTTCAGATTTCTGTAACATGTACATAACAGATTGTATGCATATGCTGTATCATAAAGCTGGACCCCTCTATGATTTCCAGGATATCCATTTGCTCCATGGCACCATAACATTGGACATTTCAGAAGAAACCAGTGATTTTAGTGGTCACAGGTGCTGAGATGCCTAAACTGGTATTGATCTCAAGAAAGAGGTCAAACATCTGACTTTAGTAGATGGACTGGCAAAGACACTTGGAGAAACACCCAAGCTTAACTTCCCACCTTCCTCTCCTCTCCCTCTACACACACACACAGAGTATCAGCCACTTCTGAGCACACTGGTATTTTCTAGGGCACACACAGCAAAATATCCACCCAGGATGGCATATATCAAAATAACCCTGTTGAATTAAATATAGCTGCAAGGAGTAACACCACCTGGAGGCAGGAATGCAAGCAGTGTTGAGTGCAGCTAAGCCCATCAGCTTTCCAAAGTTATGGTGATGTAAGTCTGCATACATTTACTATTGTGCTCCACAAGTGAGCACAGGGATTTTGGTAGAAGTTTCAAACATGGAATGAGTGATAACATTTCTGAAATAACGTTCAAAAATAAATAAATTGAGCAATCTGGAATATTAAAAGTAATCCTAAAGAAAACACTATAGTACATGTATAGTAAGCAGATATGCAGGAGATAAAAATTTTCCTAAGACTAAGAAATAGATATGTAGCGATTTGTATAATGGTATTTAAATATTGCAAAATAATTAATGAAACCCCCTAATTTAATACAATCATCTGATTTTCAAAGACTTTGGACTGTTTAAATACAATTTGTTCCATCTGACAAGAAAATTCACACTGGAAGGAAGTGAAATATGGAATCAGGGTTATGCAGCCAATTACAATACACATTTCTGTATCTGTGCAAAAGTTCTAGTGAGAATCAGTGTTCCACAATGCTCATGCAGGTCTTTCACTTTCATTCAAAAAAAGTGTGCAACTGCTAAATATATAAAAATGGAAACAGTTTACTATAAATATCTAGTATTGATAAAATAAAATATGTCCTTTTCGTGAGACAGCAAAAATCAAAAAGTTCTACTGTTGGTAGGAATACAGTTGATGACCCATATTCTGTTAATAAATTGATGCAAAAATTAGGTGGTATCAAAGGTAATCCTCAGGACTCATTAAAATTAACATTTCCAATGTATTATTCACAATCAAGGAAAGTAAAATACTGTGATGTGGATTAATTGCTTAATATTAATTTTATTCTTTATATCTGTGACTGAGACTCACAAAATACAGTGGCACTTGATAGGTGAGATTTCCTCTTTAAGTGTCCAGTTGAATTAATACATGACTTCATTGTTACTTACAAACTTTTCAATTAACTTAAAGAAATGTAAGTATTTTCTTGACATCTAATTTCTCTGGACTTAAAGAAGTTCATGGTGAGAATTTGACTTTCTGGAATTGAAAGAGGCATATGGTTGTTCAGAAGTTACTTGGCTTGGGAGGAAAGGATTCTGTTTCTCAGCCCATCACTGTCACAGAAGTTCAAGAGGCTGTGGTCATGTATGAAGCAGTGGGCAGAATAAGGACATGGAAATTCTGCAGGGTCCAGTAAAACAATGGACACCAGCTACCAAATCACCTTTTCCTAAGACTGAGAAACTGATTTCATCTGGAAATCTATTAGCCTTTCAAACAGTGAAAGGTGCATCTCAAATGGCTTTTAAAGGTCTTTCATCCTTGTTCCTCACCCCTCTTCTTTCCTCTGAGGCGTTTTGGGAGAGAGATCCTAGAAGCTCTTCAAACATGAAACGATGGTCCTTAAGAGTCTCAGCTCTGAGCAAGATTCTGTTCTGCTGATTTGCCTTGCACAAACACAGAATATGCTCTCTGAATCAGCACCATATCATGTTGTGCTATCCTCAATTCTGGCTTTGGGAGACATAGTCATAGAAGAGAGGTTGAGGCTTAAGGAAATCACTTGAGGACATAAAATGGATACTTAAGACTTTTGCACTAAGAAGGAAGATTTCCAAGGGAGTGAAAAAATAAGTGAAGCTTTTTATTTCTTTTTAATGTTGCAAATAATTTAGGCAGCACATAAATCACATGAAAATTAGAAAAGTCAGATTGTGAACTCAGAAGATGTTATCTTCACACTGATCACACTTTTGCAGTGCACCTAATCCCTTGAAATGGAGATAAACCAATGTACAGACCACCAAACTTTTTTTTTTTTTTTGGTGTGTACCTCACTACCTCACTTTCAAGACCAATGAAAAAGTGTGCACCAAAACAGAGAAAAAGATTAGCTGCTCCAAAGCCATATGGAAGTTTTGAAATTTTTGTTTACTGTTTTACTAATTAGATGATTCAACTGTGCTTTGTAAAGTGCTTCAGAAGTTGTGAGTCACTCCTGCACAGGACATGTGTTTACTCATACAGTTGGAGCTATATATTTAGAATCAAAGTTACCCATGTTCAGTTTGCATCTTGATTACCATAGGAAGGCTTAAATTGTGCTTCAAATGCTCAGAATACATTTTTCAGGAACCACAGATCCTGAGCTGTATTCAAAACCTCCACAATATCCCTGAGAAATAGAGAAAAGTCTTAGTCATTGACCAGAACAGGCTCAGGTCAGGAGCTGATTGGATTGCTGAAGAGAAATCCAGCAGTTCTAAAGATGCATTAACTATGTCTCTTGACTCTGACATCTATCTCATGAACCAGGAGTAAGTAATGTAGGGAGATCTGTAGAACATGTAACTATTTCAGTAAAAAACCCTAAGGAAATTAATGATGACTTATTGGTTCGACTACAGGCAAGCACAGGATCCAAGCAGTCCAAGCAGTTACTGAGCAGCAAAAAAGCAGCTGAGTAGCACACCCAGACACTCTGGGACACAGCTTTGGGCAAATGATCCACGTGCAGTTATGAAAGCATCAGTCAACCTCAACTGCTGTAATTTTACCATTTACAAATATTGTGTTGTGCTAATGATGCTAGACCAGCGTAAACTCAAAATTAGTAACAATAAATATTTTTGTTTAAAGTCCTAGGGAACTTATTATTGCTGGGATTGTGATTGGATTATAAATTAAGAACAAAATAAATACAGATTTATTTAAACAGCAGGAAATAAGCCTATTTATCAGGAGAGACCATACATTATATATTTCCTCTTATGATCTGCCAGTATTTGAGTGCAAGGTTTATTTGAATTGCATATTTTGATGGTTTCAGTTAATTCTGTTTTTTGGTAAGGCACTTGTTCTACCTGTGTGTCTCATGTCTGTCTGTGCTATAATTATTAATATGGAGGAGACATTTCCTCTGGCTTTGAATTAAAGGAATTTTGATACCTGTACAGTGTACACTTGGACTGATCAGCCCAGCTGTGTCCTGTGAAGTATTTTGATTGAAGAGCCACAACAAATGCACTCATAGGAATTTTGTGCTGCTGCATTAGTAAGAGTAGAGAGCAAAAGGGATAAAAGTGAGCTGTCCTGTGATCACCCACTGCAGTCTGTGATGAGGTTACTGGGACTTGCACATGCCAATTAATAGCTCAAAGCTGCTCACATCCTACCTACCTCCCTACTCTTGTATTAAATCAATTTTCCTAGGATTTTCTAAGGCTTTTTACAGTTGTCTTTAAATTAATCTGGTGCATACAGAGTGAAAAAAAAAGATGAAAATCAGTCCCTTCAGTTTTACAAAGTTAAGTGTAACACTTGGTCCTTCTTTACTCACAGAATAATGTGTAGGGGTGAGGTCTTTTAGTTTAGACTAGAATAATTCAACTTTTTATTATGCATACAAACAAAATCCTTATTTTCCCTAAACTTCATATTAGCTCAGATATGTTAAAATCCAACTATTTCCATTGAGACCTCAATAACCAAGAGGAAATTTGATCATGTTTATATATAATGCTTTCTTACAACTGAATCTTAAAATCGAATTAACATAATACTGTGAGGTTCATTTCCCCATCCCTTCCACTCCATGGGAGTAATAAATTGCCTGAGATTGACTGAAGTTCCACTTATGGACAGTCCCACTCAATTTTGATAAACATCACACAGGAGACATCAGCAAATACCTTTTAATGACAGCATAAAGTAAATATAATTCTGTTCAATACTGAAGTTGATAATCTACTTGGGGTGATCTACAGAGCATTCAACCCAACAATAAAACCAAATTTAATTCAGGAATTTTCTGGTCTGTCAAATCAAACCCATTGTTGTTTGTTCAATATTAACCTTTCACTACAAAATCCCTCTCAAAGGGATAAGCCACATTTACCTTTATTCTAATTTAAAAGGTCCCAGACCATGTGGTATCCTTTAGTTTTAGGGACATGATATGTGCTATGCAAAGGTGAAAGTCTTAAAAAATCTGTAGCTGCTCTTGATTTCATGTTAATGAATCTCATCACCAAATACAACCTGCTCTAAGCAAGGCCTCCCCATCTCCCCTGTGGCACTTTAAACCTGCTGGGGCAGCAACCCAGGGATCATCTCTATGAAGATAACCCTGAACAAAAGGGTTATCCATCTACATTTACCTGAGGAACTTATTTTTTCCACTCTTTTTCATAGCACTTCATTTTTTTTAACTCCCACTCTAGACATAGTGCTTTACTAGAGAGATCACTATGCACTGAAGTGAATTTTGCTTCTTATTTTACTCCATCCCAGTACTATTTGATCTTTTGGGGTTTTTTTCAAGACTGTGTATTTGAATAGAGATCAGCATCTTTATTTTTTAGGCCATTTTTGATCACCTCTAGTTCCACAGTCCAGGTAGTTTCCACAGAAAATTATGCCATTACCTCAATGACTTCTCTCGGGCTTTTTTCCCTAATGTCTGACATTATTACCTCTTTTCAGCTTCAGTATGTTACTCTATGCAAATCCTTCTCCTTGCTTTTTGTAAATGATAATCCTCTCATAGAGTCAATAGGTGTTCTCTAGTATCATTCACAACATTTTTACATTCATTTTGGAAGTTCTATTTTCCATGCATAAATAACTAAATGCAACTATTTGTTCATGTTAATGGATGGGTACAACAGATGCTATTTCCTAGCAGTGTCTGACTAAGTGACTAAGCCTACATATGAAGGAGGAAAAACAAGTAAATAACATAATTTATATCAATAATAATTGATAAGAAGTGAGAATGTGCAAATGTATTTTAAAAAAATAATCAGATTAATTTTGTCAACTATGCCATTTTTTGAATAACAAGCATATTCAATCACTCTAATTTTTCCCCGTGGGTCACCAACTCCACTGTTTAATATTTTTGTTAATGAGAAATAATTCTTTCTTTCCCCTTTGTTTAATGGCAAACTGCTCAGAGGTTCTCATTTAATTTCAGATATGGCCTTATTGGATTATCTGATGATAATTTCCATTCCCATACTACGGAGCATATATGATTTTTCGTTTTCCTTTTAAAGTAATACTTCAAAAGAAGATAAAAAAGGCAAGGGCAGAGTTAATTTTAAACTAGCACTTATTCTATGCATGCTCAAAGAGTGATTCAAAATTCAACACCTCGAAATTTTTCACTATCTTAATACTCCACCTTTTACCCTGGCTTTCACATGAATACATAGTACAGCTGCTACAATGAATATTTGTAATGAGGTTTCTCCAGAAGGTTGTTCTTGGCCTCATGGTGTCTCATCAGCCACCCCAGAATGCTTCTACCAAACAGGAAAACTGTTCCCCGTACTAACAGGATGTGTGCAAACTTGGGATTGAGAAATATCATGGTGTTTAGTTCAAAAAGGATGAATTTATTCCTCCAAATAAGTAGAGCCAAGATCAAACCCCTTTCACAATTCATTACAATTTTTCAGTAACTAAAGATAGTTTTTCATCACTGAATTCATGCATACACATAACGGCAAGAAAGGAAAAAAAAAACTTTACTGAAGAAACTGTCATCTACCTTTTATTGCATAGGTAAGAAAGAGAGAGAGATTCTTCTCTGTTTCTGTTCATGCACACAATTCTATTTCTGTAGGTGCATAGATCTGAAAACCTGCACTACAGGAGGAGAGGTCGTACTGGGAGAACCAGAGTTCTCTGCAATGCGCCCTTTTCTGTAAGACAAAGTAACTGCACTGCTCATCATTTTACCTCATCTGCTGTTTCTCAGAAGGCATAGGAAGAATAGAATGGGTAGTTTTGGATGACTGGAAGAGTGCTATAATGCACTGAGGGATGCACAGATTTACTATGCCTAATAGCAGGAAATTTACTAACATAACATATAATGAGGGGTCTCTGGTCTCTTAAATTCTCCGGTAGCTACATCACAGCTAATATGGAAAGAATTAATTTTAGAGCTAATTCTATATATCTAAAAATATTGTTACATTGGTAGATTTCTTAACTTTTGCTTCAGAGTGTATAAAAATCATGTTCTGATCAAAATATTTAACAAGAAGCCTTCACTGATGCTGGGAAAAAGAATGAAACAACTACTTTTTCATAAATTTTAAAATTTCCAGTATCAAGTTATGCTATGATGGAAGGCTACTGAGCTTCCAACTCCAAAACCCATGATATATTTTATATATTGAATTAGATTTCTCACTGGATATTTTTACGCATGGAACATTTCAGAATACATTTCTCCATTATACCAAGAATCTAAATCAACTGTCAAAACTGAGTTGTCCTGAGATGCTTCACTCAGATTTAGATACCTTAGGAAGAAGGTTATGAAGATGTGAGTTTCCAAATTCCTGAGCACATCCCATATTGTAAGTTGCTACCAGGACTGAAAACAACAGCCTAGGTATTTGTTACTAGTCTCTGAAATCTATAATTTATATTTTTGAATAATGCCTTATTCAATAGTCAAAAGAATATATCCACTTCTTACTATACTTGATTTCAAAAATTAATTTACTGCCCAAAATTTAATTTGATGTGGGATTTATTTTTTTAAGCCATAGTACTCTTATTTCTAGTGTTCAAAGCTTACAAACATAAGAGAGAAGTTTGCTGAACTGACACCATGAAAATAGTATATTGTGCAGAAGGAAAATTGGATTGAGGTTCTTGGTTACAGGCAGGAACAAGTAGCACAATTCAAAAATGGGAGGATGCAAAGTTTATTTAAACTTCTCTAATCCTTAGTTAGAGAAACCACTCCAATCCTTCCTTCCCTCCATCCTATATTACCCATTGTTGCTTTCAAAATCCATACAGATTGCTATTTAACTTTATGAAGAGATTAATTTCCTTTCTGTCAGGAGTAAGTTTAAAGTGGACCAGATGATTCTTCCATGAGTTCACCTTTGAAGTGTGCATTCAGAAACATATTTATAAAGACACAGACATAAGTGTTGATACTGATATGCTTAGTTCTCTAAATTTCAATCCAGAGAGTGAGAGAAAATCCTTTCCCTGAATCTCCCTTTGTTTTCCCTTCTAGTATCACTTAAAAAAATTCATAATTGCTATAAAACTCATATAAGAAATCATCATATGCTCTGATTTTTTTTGTAGACATGTACCAGACTCAGTTTACAGAGTCTCATTTATTTATTGCCTTCTGTGCTTTATTTACTGTGATAGAGCAGCTGACTGAACTCTACAGTTCCATTAAACAAAGAATAAAGGAGCATTTATCTACCCTAGGTCAAGGGTTCACAAGAAAGCAGGCAATAATACTGGTAATAAAAATAAAAAATTACTCTTATTTTGTTGTCTATTACCTGAAATTGCACACAAAGATTTGCAGACAAAGACATTTCAAATGTGTTAATTAATGCTTTTTATCAGAATGTCATCTTTAGCCATTCCTCAAAATCAGTGAAGAATTTATTGAAGAGCCTGGCTCACAATTCAAGAACAGTTGCAAGATGGTAGCCTCAAACCACAAAATAACATACTCTTAATTCCTTTCCATTTCATCCACAGGAGATGATATAAAATTCCCTAATGTAATACCCCCTTATACTGCAGTTCCTCTGGGAGTGATTATAGGAAAAGAGTCAGAACCATATTTTTGTGGGATGGGTTGCTCTATTTTATTTTATCTGATGAGTCCAAAACGGAAAAAGAAAAAAGACATCTGAAAGAAGTAAAGCCAACCTTTCCATGCATTGGAAAGAATAGATTTGAGCTCATCCATTTAGAATTTTGATGTTTGTGAACAGTAAGCTTTTAAGACCCAATTTTGGGATCATGTCACAGTAGAACAAATCAAAGAGTGAACACAGGGATGTTGATGAAGACCAGACTTTGTAACAAAGTTTTTATAAGGACATAATTGCTATGTGGTTTTATGCCTTTTTCTGGATTCAGCCCTGAGAGCAGAAGAAGAAAGACTTTTTTACCAAACCAAAGAAAAAATGTTACACAGACAAATCCTTACATACCTGAGTAGAAAAAAAAATCTTAAAAACTTCTCTGAGACAATCTACTTGGGTAGAGTGATGCTTTCACTTTTAAAAAAACCCAAATCTTCATGAAAATGGTCATAGATATATGGGCTATTTAGGCCTCATTCATCAACTTATTTGTCTGATCACAGGCTGTATTTTTTAATCTTTTATTCTTTATACATTCAAAGTTTTACTACCCATTCAGAGGTCTTCTTGAATTGTGAACCATTTTCTTCTTCTTTTGGGTAAAAGTGTGAGAAAACCCAGTATGCAAAAGACAGGGAAGGCATGGCTTTTGGAGGAAAAAAGCTACATATCAGCATTACTTTATGTGTATACATAAACAGAATTGAAACAAGTATATTATGGAAAAAATAATAATGTTTTTACTGACTTTTTATCTAGTGTGTAACATTGGAAATCATAATCCAACGCACCTCCCAGTCCTGGCCTCAAGCGGTTGTCGTAACCATCCAGGAGACGATCCAATATTCTGGTGAACACTGTGGTGTTGTCTTTGAGTTCATCTTGTGATGAGGTTTGTCCATAGCTGAAATACACAACAGTTAATATTGAAAAACAGCAATCCACCAATAACCTCACAAAACAGTAATTCCGAAATCTGTTTCATCTCACTCATACTGGTAATATGGTCACATAGCCTCCTCCATATAACGAGATTGTAGTGCTTTGTAGAATTCTTGCATGTTTAAATTTTTTCCTTAAATTGTAAGATTTTAAAATCATAAAAAATCAGTGCCTCTCTATAAATGGTGAGCAAATAGAATGCCAGTTTCTTAATGTTTATCTCATTACTCCTTAATGTTTAAAATGTGCTAATATGTGTTTTCCTCAGGAAAATGCTCATTTGTCAGCAAAGAGTAATGTGTTTAATTTATAATAGCTATAAACTGTTTGTACACAAAGGAAGATATAGTAATTTAGAACACTGACAACTACTGACAAAAAAAGAATATCTTCTTTTTAAATATAGAAGCAGATTGAGTGAGTGCATTTTCATACATCAATGTGTAATTTTGCTTTTATTTCTCATTTTCACGTAGCAGTTAGATTTGGAGGACTATCTCCATCTTTGCCCTTTCAAATGCGTAACAAAACCATCTGTTGGTATGAAAATCTCATGTCTACAAAGCTTCCCTTACAGATCCTATGTATATCTCTAACCCAAAGGTCCTGAAATTTTACTTGAAGAAGGATAAAATTAAAGCTCTTCGAACTCAGCTACCAAAATCTTACTTCCATCAACACAAATCAGAATGAAATCCTTGGGCTTAATGGTTTCTGTCTGCTATGGATGACACCAGAATCAACCTTTTTCTTAAATCTGAGACCTTTACCTAATACCCTGTCACAGATGATTCCCTTAATCGTAGATTAGAGTTGTCTTAAACCCCATCCTAGTAGTGTTTTTTCATTCATTGCTGAGAATACTTCCATTACAAACACATGGAGTCATCAGGGATAAAAGCAAAATTGCTGCTTCTCAAAACAGCATTTTGTGGCACACATTACTACTGAGCTGGAGAAACAACCAAAAACTTTCCTTAGGATCAGGTCTAATGACAGAAGTGATTCTCCCACTGGCCAGCCTGTTTTCCATTTGGGGTACGTGGCTCCTGGTGCCCTGCCAGTTTTTCCAGCTCTAACCACTAAAGACCCTCTCAGGAGAAATATGATGTTAAGTGAAATGATCAGGTTCTGTTTTTTCTGTGAGCTGCATCAGTCAGACATCCTTTGTGCATGCCATGCTTACATTCCACTTGTTTCAAACACAGAGAGGAGGAGGGAGGACATCCTGTATATAGGTACTCTGGAAATGCTTCCAAGTTTATTTTGCAGCACAGGTTTGAGTATTTAACACCACAAATTTAAATCAGTTTCAGGACCGACATCCACAGAAGTTTTAATTTTTTTTTTTATTATTTCTGTGTGGTGTGATATTTTAATCATATAAATAATTATTTCTAATGAAAATACAAAATACTTAACAGGTTTTTTTAAATAGTATTAATTTCCTCTAACCATGTCATACAACTTCATTTAATAAAAAATAGGCTGTTTTATATTTCTTGATCATACATACCTACAACTGAATTTTAAGTCACAGACAATATCTTTTATGCTTCCTCTATGTTATCAAATAACAAGTTCTTCTGCTGTCTCTAGCAAGCATTTTATCTTTTAAAGGATCTTTCCTCATACACCTTCCTCACAATTTCAACCAGGACCCTCAGTGGATTAAATTTTATATTATACTCATTGTCATAAAGAAAAGCTGTTCTTCATACATTATCTCAAGGATAGCAGAAGGTCATCAGTAATAAGGTGGGAAAAGGATACAAAAACACTTCAGAAATGTTAATGGTAAATAAAGGAGCATGTTTGTGAAGAGGCATCAGGAAGATGGGCTGGAGGCAGAGCAGTTGGATACTCTGCCCCACTCCCATCCTGGAAGTGACATTTGTCAGTGCCCTCACCTGTTCTTCCCACCATTTTAGCAAAGATAAAAAGCACCGTGAGGGCCAAGCTGAACTAACATATGGTCACAACAGGCAGATTCTGACCATGTGTGCACATACAGAGTAGATTGTAACTCCAGAGGGATTGTGATTTTTCATTCAAAGAACACATATTAAAATAGTCCTACTGCCAGGATTTTTTATGATAACAGGAGTGACATGGGAAGACTGTCTTTCTGTATCACAGACACATTATCTAATTTATCAGTTGTTTTTTATCATAAAGCATTAACAGCACTCCAGAGGGAAAGCAAGGCTACTAATAATGACAAAACAGCTTTAAACCCATATCTGTTTTGGGTGAGGTGTGTACATTTTGAGGAAAAAATTACTGCATGCAATTGTGTTTTTACATTAAAGCCCAGTCTCATAAAAAACTGTGCACGGACTCCATCTACAGGTCATTATATTCCTGACACACCATCAGACTTTTAAACTCTGGTCCAATGCATTTTAATTTTCACATTAAGAATGCACATGCACCCATTACAGCTACAATAAACATATGTGCATAGATATATGTGCAAATATCTATAGAATAAATATAATTTTCACAAAATTATCTAGCTAAGTTAGATGAAGTCCTTCAGGAATACTTCAAATCCTGACTTAACATACTATAAAAACCAAGGGGTATTTTTCTAAAACATTATTTGGTACAGCAGCTGTTACATGAATCACCCACTGTTATTTTAACTTTTTTTTAAAGGAAATGCTTGTGCAGATGAACCTTTGCCCATTACCAGTCCACATAAATTTAAAATCTTCAAGGCAGTCAGAAAATAAGTTCCTCTAGAACTTAGGCACTGTGGAGATCAAGGCACAAATGGATCTTTTAGGGATCACTATTGACAATAAAAATATTTTACTGCTTTCTGGTCATTAGATAACATGACTGACAAGCACATTAATGTTTTTTATGATACAAAAATATATCTCAAAGTCTTCTTAGATGTCTTCACTGAATTTTGAATTGCAGACAGTACTTCAAGCATACTCTAAACTGCTATATAGTATTTAGTTAAGCTACTAGTTGTTTGATGAGGTGTTGTATGATTACAAATTGTTCTCAATACTAACGTTGTTTTTAGATTATGATTTCAACAAATATTCCACAAACACTCAGTGCAGAACTTTCAAACATAACTGTCATGGGCTTTGAGCTGACAAATTCTTCTTCTTGCAAGCAGTCTCCCTCCACCAGGAAGGTCTACTTCAGATTTTCAATACAACTACTAGGCTAGCACAAAGTCCTGTCCAACAAAGAAGTTAAAATATGCCTCTGCTTGCAAGCACAATAAAGTTACTGAAAGCACTTAAATGAGATTAAAAATAACCCTTCATTATACTTTTTTCCCCTTTGAAGAAATTTGTACTTCTGAGAAGTGATTATATAAGAATAGAAACAAATTGCACAGGTGTTTAAGAGGTAGATTAGTTTAAATTTGTTTCAGAAAGCTTTTGTTTATTTCTTCACCATTTTGAACAAAAAAGTTTCATGCAAACAAATTGCAGTTTTCTTTTAAACTTCACTTAGATTTAGCTGGGACTTGAAGAGGGATTAACTTCCCCCAATACACTTAGTGGTAGTGCAGCCCATGCAGTATTTGTCTTATGCTGCCACGTAAAATTAAAGGTTCCTAAAATATGTTGGTGCATTAAAAAATACTTCCCCACCTTCTTTCAGTCAGTGCACTCAGGAGGAGGCCCCAGGCCCAGAGGCAGTCACAAAGCACCAGGAATCTCTTCATGATGGACTCTGGAACTAGAAGGAAAATACCCATTAACATTCCCCACATTAAAACAGGTCTTAGGGGGAAATATATCTGACATTGGAAACTTGTGCAGAATAATTTGATGTCAGGCAATGACCTCACAGCAGTAGAGCTGATGCCACTCAGAATAAGGGTGCATGGCCTTGGCTGTTCTCCTGGTTTTAGACCCACAGATCCAGGATGGGGTTTATTTTGTGATAAGGGTATATTCTATATGCATTACTCTTGAACTTTGGCAAAAACAATTATAAGTAAAAGCTGCTGTCCCCAGATTCTGTGGCAATTCTTACTCAGTTTTCCCCTATGCTGAAAATGTGTCAAGGCACCTTCACTGCATTTCCAGATAACCAAGTGTAATTGCTTTTTTTTTTTTCACTTGAACCAGCCTGAGCCCTTCCAAACCTCTGGGAAGGTGTCAGTGTGTGGTATTGTGACTGAGGAGAGTGATGCTTTCCTCACAACCACTGTTCTGCTTTGATGTGATGGAAGCAACTTTATTCTAGAGCTACAACAGTCCTCCTCTTCCCTGAAATACAGCATCAGAAAAGGACTAAAATGAGCAGATTCTAACTCTGTGATCTGCTGCTACATAGGCACACTTCAGGGCTAAAGGGCACAATTCATAATGAAACCACATGCTGACAACCTATACACTACCTCCTAAATCTCTACCAGTCTCTGAGTGCTGCTAGGAAATGTTTTTGCATTAGCAGCCTTCTCCTCCTCTCTATAGCATCTCCTATACTCTCTCCAGACTTCATTGAGTTACTCTCAGTTTACCTTTGAGTAAAAAGTAACACAACTCAGAAAGCTTCTTCTGCTTTCTAATAAACCATAAAATAAAAAGTTAGCTGATATTTGTGGGATCTGTGTTGCAGATTCAACTAATTGCCCAGGAGATGTTGCAGGTCCCTTTACATATCAATTCAATGTGTGCAGGAATACATTCGATTTTTAGGATTCATTACATAAATAGGGTTAACAAATACGATGCCTGTGTTTTCCCTCAACAGTGAATTAGAGGGATTTTTACGTGCCTGAGAAAATGAAGCACTGTACATAGAAATGCTGTTGTAGCTTTAAATAACGCTCCCCCAATTCGCTGCACACTCTCAGGAACAATTTAAATTAATAAAATACTGCAACAAAGCGGCATGTAAGCAACGAGATATAATTAATGCATTTATAGCCAAATGATCGGCAGATATGCACTGAAGGGTATCTAACTGAGCTAATCTAACTGGATAGGAAGGAGCTGGATGAGGCAGGAAAGTGTGGATAAAGATCTTCAGGGACGAGACTGCATCCTAACTTGCCGTGTAATCAGCCCTTTACAAGGGAAAAGACAACATCTGTGGCTTAAAAAATCACCTTCTCCCGGTCCTGCCAACTTCTTCCTTTGCAAAAGGCTCCTCGGGATGAAGAACGGAAAGTGAATTATTCTAAACTATTCTATCTGTTGAGCTCCACACTCGGCCCCCTTCTCCCAACACCACCCCCTGCTTCGATAAACCCATCCAGGTTTATAAATCCCGAAGAAGGAAAGTTTCTTGCAGCTGGAAAAAGCAAATGTTAATACAGACTTTGAATGAGCGTTAAAGCTCAGCAGCCCCCGGCCTCCCCCACCTGCACCGCCTGAGAACCAGCGCCGGTTCTCCCATTCAAAATGGGAGCAAGAGCCGCGCTTCTGGGAGTGTTTCAGCAGCGCCCACTGGAAAAAAAAAAAAAAAAAAAGGGGGAATTAAAAAAAAAAATCGGGGATTAGGGGGGGGGGGCGCCTTTTGATGCATTTCGACTCACTGTGAGAGATCTGCTCCTCTCTGAGGCTCAAATCGAGACTTGTTTTCCTCCCGGCATTTCAACTTTGCATCCCCCGGCCCAGAGCAGCCACCCCTCCCACCGCGCCCGCGGGAGGGAAAAACCCTAACCCAAACCCCTTCTTCGAGGGACCGGCGGAAATCAGTCCGCGCTAAAAAAAATAAATAAATAACGTAATTGACAATGCCCATCGATCGCTGCGGATTTTCAAGCTGGAGGGATAGAGGGGAAAAAAAATCACCCCGATCTGGCGGTACCTGCGGAAAGAGAGGAGAGGAGCCGCCGGCGCGCCCGGACGCGGTGCCCGCAGGCGGGAGCGCCCGGAGGGTGCGGGCGTGGGTCCGTGTGTCCGTGTGCGTCCGTGTGTCCGTGTGTGCCGTGTGTGCCGCGTGCCCGGTGCGAGCCCCAGCCGCCCTTACCGGAGCCCTGGGCGCGGGTCCCGCCGCTCCGGCGCTGCCCTGCCGTGCCCGCCCGCCCGCGGAGGCTGCGCGGCTCCGGCTCCGCCGCTCACTCCGCCTCGGCCATCGCCGCCGCTGCTCCGCTGCTCCGCGCTCCGCACCCAAATTTCTCTTCCCAATATTCCGACCGCCGCTATACAACAAAAGCTTTCTCTTTACCAAGACAGTAGTAATACGTCCCAGGGTAAACCGGATGTGAAATAGGCTGTGACTTCATGCCAGAGAGATTTTATTTTAGAAAGGAAGGTGGTACCAAGCTCTCATCTAGAGACCAATCCGCCCATTTTTTATATGCAGCACAATTTAACTTCCAGTGCTCTCGCCCTAATCCCTTTCTCTCTGGCTGCAGACTCAAATCCTTCTACAATCCGCAGCATTATTATTACTGGGGGGGAGGCTGTGCGGCCGGGGGAGGCTGTGCTGAGCATCTTTAGACACTAGCAGTTTACAAAACAGTCTATTTTAAGGCTCGTACATTAAAAATATAACCTATCGGCGTTAGCGTTCAACCTTTGATCGAATATTTATTTAGTCGCGGCATAAATATGAATGAAGGCTGGCCAGGGGTGTAGAGGATGCAGCACTAGGCTCGTGTGCCTATAGAGTGTATGTACCTATAGGGACCTGCCGGCAGCCCACGGCTGTAAGCAGACGGGGACAGAGATGCTGTGCCATACTAATTAACGCAGGTACCACGCATTTTGGGTGAGACCCGCAGGAGCTCAGCTCCAGGAGCAGGCGGCTTTCCCTCGCTTCCACACGCCTTTGGTGTGGTACCGGGCAGGTGCCACGTTTGCCCGCTGCACTCCCGGCTCTCAGCCGAGGGCTGTGCTCGGGGGCTGGCAGCCCCTGCCCCGCTGTGGGGCACCGGAGCCGGGACATCCCCGGTCCCTCGGATCCGCGCCCGGCTCGGGACCGCGGCGGGGATGGGGGGCTCCGGCCACTCCCCGGACCCGCGGCGGCCCTGCCCTGCCCTGCCCTGCCCTGCCCTGCCCTGCCCTGCCCTGCCCTGCCAGCCGGGGGCACAGGCCTGCCCCACATTAACGTCACCTCAGCCCCTGCCCAGACCCGCTGCCCTCTGATGGGAACGAGCCCGGCGGGCGCCGGCGCTTGTGCGGAGGAACAAGCAGAAAGTTGGATGCATCAGGTCCGGGAGGTGTCAGTGTGCGGGGAGCGCGGGCAGCGCTCACCTGCCCTCACAGCAGCGCTCACCTGCCCTGCACAGGCTGTGCCTTTAGCTCGAGGCGCCTTTCACCAGCTCCAAGCCTTCTGCAGAGACAGCAGACACTGCTGCCACGAGCTCAGCGTGTCAGCTGTCCTTGCTCTGCTTAAAGATAAAATGAAGTCCTTCGTCAACACTCTCTCTTCCTTATAAAGCACTACCAGCATCTGTGGGGTAAAAATTTCCTTATATCATATGCACCTACTGGATTTGAAATACCATCTGCTTTCCCTCTTCTCTCAAAGCCATCACCGATTCAGTTTCTCTTCCCTCCTATGATGCTGCTCCAAGGGAGATAAAAATCCATATATCTTGTCTGAGATAACATGAATTGGTATCCTATGTTACAGTTAAGCTATCTGTTGCAAGCTTTATCCAGATTTTTAAATTAAATATTGCACATTCTGTGCATTCTCATGAAATGCATGATCTGTTTGTAACAGCACAAGAAGGTTTTGATTTGACCTAAGAAACCAATGACATTCATAGCTAAGGCTGGCAATGACTTCCAAGGTGGCAGTCATTTTGGATAAGTGCCTAATATAACAGTCTAAACACTGCAATGATTTCCCTAAGCACAAGGAAAATTGAAATTTTGTTTATCAGTCCCCTAGTGCACTAAGTCACCCAGTCATTATGATCAGCACTGAATAGCCACAGGTTATTTTAGAGGCTTGCAATGGACTTTTTGCTTAGTTTCTTGGCATTTCCTATGTAGCTCATCTCATTTTGATTCAAGGCTGTTAGCAGTGCACAGAAAAGTAGGGAACAGAAAAACCTACTCATTTCTCAAGGAAATTATAAGTAGTGACTTTTCAAATCACTATTGCATAGACATAGTCATAGTGGTTAGAGGGATTTTTTTTCAAGAATGCAAAGTTTTCACCTTCATTTGCTCTTAGCTAACACAATTTACTACATTTTTGTTTTTCCACTGAAGCACAAGAGAGCTTTGCTTAAGCAACAAGTAAACTGAGGTCCTCATCTGAGTTTACAAAAGCAACACAATGGAGTTTAACAAAAGTACATGGACGTTTTGTGGCTGTAAAACCACTGAGATTCCTTCTGCTGTCAAGAAGTCATTAATTACATTCTTGTAATGACCTTAAACTATTTTTTCTAGATGAACAATATATGTCTGCAAAAATAAATAAATATTCAATGAAGCTTTGATATTTCATTTTCTCCTTCATTACTCATGAGCAAAGGTAAGATTTAAGTATATCTGCTCTCTGTGTGTGTCTGTGATCAGTAGCTGGACAAAAAGATGGGCTGAAAAGTGGGTGATTGAATGGACAGAGATTCATGTACCTCTGTGCACTAAGATCTGAGCAAGTGGAAGCTGAAGCAGTTTCAGAGCCTATGAGACATAGCCTTGCATCCTACAGTTTTCTTCACAAACTTTAATTAGAATATAAACAATGGCAACTGGTTTTAGTTTACTAAAGTGTCAAGGGTTACACATGATGTTCTTTGCCTCTTTGCCTCCATGGACACAATTCCTGTGTGCCAAAGGTTTATATATTTTCCTGAGTTCCCACTGGGTGAAAATATTGACCTAAAATTGGAAGTTGCTCATTCTCTCTCTAATTCGCATCTGCTCAGAAAGTAGGACAAAACTATTTTTCCTCCATGGCTGAGATTCCTGTCCATCAGTGCTCATATGTAACCCAGATTTTATCTTTTCCTTTCAAAAGCTGTTGCTGCAGTTATCATGTCATTCCATAGTAAACGCTAAACATATTTGGATGTAATCAAACAAATAGGCTGTTTTATGAGGGATAATGTTATCAAATCAACTGCTTTAAAAAAATAAAAAGAAAATAAAAATTGCTTTTACCAGCAAAAATACTCTTTTGAAGGAAAAAAGCTAAGTGTCTTGCCATTCTTATTTTTCCTTTTTCCATCTGAGTTCCACTGACTAATCCAAACACGACAAGGGGTTATAATGCATTTATCAAATAAGTCCATCTGTGGATTTCAGGCATCTAACTTAAGAGAATATCTTTGAAAATCTCAAGCTATATATAGGAATGTGCATAGTACCAGTGACTCTTAGGGTCATATGATTTCATTCTTGAACAAATTGTTCAAATGAGAAAGGAAAGATGCCTTTGAACATATGTCTTCAGGTAACTCAGTATTAGGTGATGTGCATCTCTGCAGCTTTACAGTCACATTTGGAAAAGGAAGATGTCAGGCAGGCATGTTTTTTTTCAAGCCAGCTTTATGATTCCATAAAGTTTTCAAAAAGAGTTTTTGTGTTTCATGTTACATGGGAATGTAGAACTATATAGTTTAAAAACAATATCATTAAATACAAAGTCAGCCAAAGCAAGCCCAGCACAGCTCTGTGCAATGCTTTGAACCCTGATAGGGTTAGTGCAAGTGATTAGTAGCAGTGAAGTTAAACCAATTGAATCCTAATTTAGTGAAATATATTTATTAAATGATGGATTAAAATTGTCATAGAGAAAGATTTTCAGTGTAGTTGGAAATATTTTTGCTTTTAAATTTCTAGTAAACACTTTTTAAAGTCTGACCTATTCCTCTGGTAAATATCCATATATATATATATATATATAGTATTTAAATAGGTCACCTGGAAAGAATATATTTTTTCAGTCTTGTGTTTTTTATCATATTTTTCTTTGTGCACACAAAATATACATATGTTTTATTTTAGTTTAGGAATATAGGAAACAACTGAAATTCCACAGCAGAATGCTTTGACACAATGTGTCCTGAATAGCCAAGGGATTTGAATAAAGCAAATGAAACTCAGAGATTTACTGGCATACAGCAGATCAGATGAAGAATTAAAACAGAAAGACCATCTGCTCCAAAGCTTTGAGCTCTGTTATTTACAAGTCCTGCTCGTGTGATTAAATGGAAATATTTTGTAAAATATATGACTCCAATTTGATTTCTAATTTAATGTGTTTCCGTAATATATTAAAGCAGAGTTGTTAACCCTTTAGTAGACATAACAAAATTCAGTGGCTTAACTTTTTTTCCACTTTAATTTACCACAGTAAAGAAAATAGGACATATACTTGTCACTTAGTGGTGGATTTTTGTTTTGTTTTTTTAAAAGGCAAGTGATGATATATTAAAAATTTCACTCTTTTTATGCCTCATTCATTTTAAAATAAGGTTTTGTTCATCATCTCTTTCCTCTTCAAAAAATTAATAGATAGAGAAAAAAGAGTAGAAACTTCCAGGTAAAGGCAACTGAGAGTCTTCAGGAAAACAAGTGGCACTATTTTCAGTCTGTCTCTTCTACAATGTCTGTTAAAGATGTAGGAGTGCTCTTTCTAGAACTGTGTTGAAAATTGGAAGTAGCAGTTTTTTGAACCCATTATCTATTAAAAACAGAATAGAGATAACTAGATGATGCCCAGAAACTTAGAGATGGTGATTGTCTCTTGAGTTTTAGTCTTTAAGTACAGTATTTCAAACAGAATACCCAGTTACTGACAAGTTTCTCAGATTTTCTAATCCACAGAGGTAACAATTAATTATGCCTTGCCATGCTGTTGCCAAACATCACCACAAAGTTTAATCTGCAAAGCCAGAAATGTAGGATTCTTTCCTAAATAATAATAGAATTTCTTGTTTGATGTCATAAAAGAAGAATGGGATATTAATTTATTTTCTAAAAAACTCATTGTGGAATTTACAAAAAACACCAAAAAGAACAAAGGTCACAACTGGGTGCTTTTGGGGATTACAGAAGAGTTGTAAATCCAGTGGTGAGCATCGATGAGATCTTTGTCAGGAGGTTTTTCCTCCAGCAGCTGGGTTTATCTGCAGTGGAACACAAGCACCACATGGAGTTATCTCCTACATTCTCAGTGCTGCTGCTGGGGTGAAGTCTTGACCAGAGATCTGCAATCTCCTGAAGCTTTCATAGTGCAAGGTCAACTGTCCTTAAACAGCAAGGCTGCTCTTCCCTCAGAACGTGAGGAGTGGACTCCTGGCATCATGGTGTGTCAATCAGCTGTACTTCAAAAATTACTCAATAATTTTGTGGCTTTTCCTGCTCTGCAGAAGGAAGAAACGATTTGTGTAGGACTCAGATCTTAGAATGATGATTTGCAGTTTGATATACTTAATGATAGTTCATGTTCCTATGGACTTGTATCTTCATATTTTCTTAAGTAACAATATTGATCTGTAATGATGATTTTTTCCTCTTTCCTTTAAAAAAAATTATCAAACCATACAATGTTTAGTACATTAAAAAGCCCTTGATACTTACTGTTTGAGGAAAAGGAAAATTAGTAACTGTGAAAGGAATGGGAGTAAACTGAAATAAATATTTACAGAAATAAGAAACAATAAAATATATTTTAAAAAACCAAAAAAATCATTAAGAAAAACTTCTGTTCACCTGTCCTTCTATAAATACGTACCTTTGATTGAACTAAAAGATGTAGAGTCAGAATATCTCAATCTATATTCAGAGATTCACATTATACACATTAAAATAGGTTTAAATCCATCCCTTTGCAGCAAACATTTCAGAACCCACTTAAGGCCATGGGTTATAAATATTCTTAAACTTAAATGTGTCCCTTTGCATTTTGCTGCTTTGGAAGCCAAATACCCTGCTGACTTCTCAGGTGACCTTAGACACATTTACTCTCTCCCTGTCTTGGTGCCTTTGTCTGAGAAGAGTGCAACTTGTGAAGTTCAACTGACTCAAATGCCTGTATATTGAGTGTGTGCAGTGCTAAGCTGGAACTTTCCTGCAAATACAGTTTTGAAGTCAGAGAAGTTTGTGAAGCAAAGGTAATGCAGACATTGCCCTGTCAGGGGCTGGTCCCACCCCAGTTAGAGGCACAGTGTTTGACTCACCCACTCCTCCTACTCCAGTATCTTCCTCACTTCCCTGAGATGGTGACAAGGAGACTCATCTGATGATTTTGTGTTCCAGTTGGGAGCACCATGTGCCTCCTGACTGCTGATGTCACTGCATGGAGCTCTGCTTGCCCGATGCAGTGTGCTGTCAGAGCTCCCCTGCATGCATGGTCCTGGTCTAGCAGTCCAAGCCTGCTGAAGAAACAGCCACATGAATACTTAAGTGATATTCACATTTTCAAATTTAATTTTTGCTGCCTGACCTGCTTAGTTATAAAAATCCAAGTGTGGTGAGGGATGGGGAATGGAGATGGGGACTACACTGGGGCAATCATTAGCAAAGGGATGCAATTATATGATTTTTAGCTTAGCTTTTGCATTAATCTCTTTTATAGTCCTTATACAAAAGATAACTCTTTTTTTCCTCCTATTTTAAAATTATTTATGTTTAGCTTTATACCTACTGAAATTACATGGGCAAATTCTGTGTAATTTTCCCAGAACAGTTTTACTGGGAAATTGAAGCTCCAGGTGTTAGTGGCAGACATTTACAGGCAATAGAAAAGCAGAGTGTAGTAGATGGAAGCTTTTCTTCTGCCCAGGGCTCCTTGTTTCTACTCATTTGCCTTCTAAGGTGGGTTTCTCCTGATTTATTTTATGGTTTGTGTTGCTTTTTTTTTTTTTTTTTTGCTGTTACAGATTAGATCATGATTTATATGTTTTGAATTTCCTTGCAGAGTCCCTGGTGTTAGGCAGAACTGTAATTTTGATGTTAGCTAGAGAGTTGCTTGATAAACTTTTAATTTTTTTTTCTTGTTCATTGAACCACAATGATTCAACTACAATTCCTATTCCGTCTATTTAATTCATAGAAAATACCTCACAGTTGGTATATTTGTGTGGCAAGATTTGCAACATCAAATCTGCATTTGCAATAGTTTGCATAGATGCTTATATTACACTAGGAAATTATTGTTTTCCTCCAGAAACAGACAAAATAATCATTGGGCTACAGAGTCAAAACCCCAAACAATTGAAAATCAATATTTTCAGATACTATTAATGAATATAAATATTAGTTGGAACTGAAACTGTTTTATAATCTAATTCTGCCCTTTATTCTAAGGGAGATCTCTACCAATACACTTTCTGAAGGTCTCCGATAATCCAAGATGATCCAAATGATATTTTTGAATGTAACCAAAATTTTTTACTGTTGAATGGTATCAACAGTTTTGTGGGTGCAAGGATTAGCTGCCCAGTACATGTAACCAGCCCAGCAGAGCTGAGTTCAGCTGTGTTGTTGCAGCTTGATCTGGTCCCTGCTCACCACCCTGTTCAAACAAACTGGAAAGTGATATAAGCAGGGAGACTTGCTCAGGTAATATGTGAAATGGCAGCCAAGTTCATATGGAGCCATATTCAGCATCCATAATCTTTACTTGCTGCATTCATAAAAACTCTTAATATTTACCAAGACTTTGTTGCAGGGATATTGGTGTGCATTTTTACCTCTTTTGAGATTTGGTTTTGATTTAGAGCTTAAACTGTTGCTTATGAAAATTAGGAAATATGTCTGCATAGAAACTGGGCCTCCTAGGTCAGTGTTGATTCCCTAAAAGGGGTTATTGAGACTTTTGTCTTTTTTACTGCTGCCAGTCAAGAGCAAAGCAATAGAAATTTGAGGAATATTTGGGCTGACAATTACTGGTATGACTGGGAGAGGAGCCACTATTTCACTTGTGTTCTGCTGTGGGGAAAAGAGGTCTGTATTTTTGAGAGTAACTTGCTGGCATGGTTATGGAACCATCCTCTTGATTGCCATGGTCTGCTCTTAGCAAGGAGAATGAGACTGCACAGACTTTGGACAGCACAATGTCATTATTATCAATATTTCAGGGACTGACAAAAAGGTTATTGTGACTTTCTCATTTTGTGGTAAGGTAACCACTAAAGCAGTTAAGTTGTTAATTTTCAAAGGAAAACTTTTGCAGTTATCAAAGGCAAGGTTCAACTCACCCATCTTCAGTTGTGACTAATTAGATCCCTAAAAGCCTATATAGGCACCATTTGTAATTGACAAAAAAAGAGATGTACCTTCAGAATACCAACAAACATTTAGTGAAAAAATTAGTTGCATAAATGTAATAAAAGTCTGTAAAGTCTGACCTATAAAATATTGCTTCTGTTTTGTAGCAGCTTTTTATACTATTAAAATTTTTAATTTCATCAGTTGAGAGTTTGAGGACATATTTGAAATACAGCAATATTTTGATACTGAGCAATGTGTGATGCTGCAACAATACCCTCTGATTTTTTCAGGACAAAACCCCAAACCATATTGGGGTATGGAATCCCTTGTCAAGAGTGGAAATACATTCCTCCTTGCAAACTAAAAGCAGTGTCATTCACTAACACATGTAATTCAAACAATAATTTGAGACACCTAAGTACTGAAATGAAAAGGCTGTATCATACAACAGTTCACATGTGACATTTGCCTTACCAAAATTCTGTGACAAAACCTTTGCTACTCTGTAGTGGTGTCATGAATTTCTCTGATCAGCTGGGGATGCCAATGGCCCCGTGACTGCAAAACTGCTGGTGTTTTCTTTAGTATGCAGAGTGGTTTGCTTTAGCAGCTAAAATATATCAAGGGATGCTTTGCCTTGGATGTTAAAGAAAGAGACTAGAGGTCCTTTACTGCAGACAGTGATAGAAATTTATCAAGTGAGACAGAAAACCAGCATGAGCCTGTAAATAAAATTGTTCAGTCAACAGAATTGTAGTTACTCCAATCTCCTAATGCTTGATCCTTGGCAGGCAGCAACTAGAAAGGGCTCAGCCTTGGACTACTCCTCTCCCAGTAAGAAACAAAACAGAAGAGAGAAGCTAAGGAAGTCTTCTGAAGGCAAAAAGTTCACTATCACAAAATATCTGCTGTAAAATAGAAGTTCTGTCAAAATGGCAAATTTTGTTGTAATTTAGGCGAATCAACCAGAAGGTGCTTAAGGAAATAATCCTGCCCATAATTTATATTTTTCAACCATTTTTTTCTTTAAAGAACAGAGTATGTACTCTTCACACTTTTAGTCCAGTGATTTTTCTGTGAGCTTTTTGTTGTTTTATCTTTTCATTGACCTTGAAATTAAGTAATATAGAAAGAAGGTATCAGTCACCCAAGCAACTCAGGCATTTTCCCCTAGTTTTGAAATGTGTTCATTAAGCATAATAGTTTCTGCTGTCTAAAGCTCAAACTTCTTTTCCATCAATAAATTGCTGTAGAAACATACAGGGTACAGATTGTAGTCAGATTTTTCCATTTCAGCTCAAAGGTTTTTATTTTCTAGGTAGCAGAGCAAGAATACACCTATTTTAGAAGCTCTTGCAATCTAAATTATGGAAAATATTTAAGATCAGAATATGCTTCAAATATAGCTTTTTATCAATCCCTTATGTAAATGAGGATTTATTGTTAATGTTTTATTTGTAGCTTGTGGCCTTTTGAAGCAAACGTGGCTGTTCCTATTCCCAGCAGTTTGGCTCACATTAGGGAGGAGTTTCAGAACATGATCATTCAAATAATTGCAAATTAAACATAATCAGATGATGGTCTCCAGGTGTGTATCTGATCTGGTCCAGCAGGAATGCACATTCAGCCTACAGTGCCAGACTAGAAGTAACCCTCTCAAAATTCATAAAGGTTGGGTGATGATCCACAGCATCAGCAATTTTGCTCTGAATACCTCCATTTACTGGTTTATGACACACATTAATGCTAAGCCAGACTAGGATATTCAGATATTAATATTAAATTTTGTTTTACAGTAATTCACTTTAACTTTTGCCAGGTTAAAAATTTTAGACATGCCAATGTCCATGTCCCCAGCACTCAGAATTCTTTTAGGGGCAGTTCTGCATGTGTCTGTTTATGGTTATGCCAGCCATGAGTTTCTCTGATTTAAAAGGTTGCCTACCTGCTTCCAACATCCTATGCTATGTAGTTCTGCCTTTTTTCTGTTTTGTTTTGTTTTGCTTTTCCCTTCTCACCTCTGCCAGAATTGGTCTTGGCTGTGTAGAATAGGCAATGTTTCCTGCACCACCAGATTTGCTTACTGTCCTGCAATAATAATTTTCAGTGGGGTCCTTGTACCAGTCCCATTTTTCCTTCCCTGCTGTATGCTGCCATTTTTATGCACATTATTAGGAGAAATGAGGTCAATCATGCAGATTAATTGAGCAAGTACAGTTGAGCAGTTTGGGCAAGACTGCTTTAATTTCTTGGGGCTTGACTTTAAATATCAAAAAGTACTTTTATAAACTTGGACTGCCTCGAAAATTACTTAAACCAGCCCATCCTGCACCTCACTCCAGTTTCCATTGAGAGACAGACCTGCCAGTTCCCTGTGTAGGACTGAAGAAGCAGGATTATGGAGAGCATCAAGTGGAGTCGTGGGGGGTGACTGGAAGGAGCCAGAATCAATATCTCCAGTCATCATCACTGTGTCAGTAGGGAATGAGGATCTGGGTATATATTCAACAGCAAAATAAAGAAGTTTAAATACAGCTTCAACAGTATAGAGTATTATCAGGAATAAAATACAGAGCAATCTTTGAAAGCTAGGGAATTACCTAGCTTTTTCTCTATCAACATTGATGCATCTAATTAAAAATTGTGTTATTTAGAATGCCATCCTCCTGTGAGCTGTTCTGCCATGTTCTAGTCAGGGTTATGAGGGTGGACAAGTTTGGATTTCCTTATCTTTCATTGATCCCATTAGAAATGTAAAGAGAATACTTTTGTTTTTTAATAAAACCACCCTCCCCACTGCAACAGCTTCAAATTATAAATATCTCTTTAGAACTGGTCAACAAATGCTATGAAAATATCCATTCTTAAGTCTATTAGCATTGACACTGAATTTACCAAGACTTCCTACTGTATATTCCTCTGTCTTTTGAAATAGAAAAATTTTAAAAGGTGTTTTAAAAAGGTTTCTCAGATGTCCAGTGTAGGATTTTGCTTTGAGAGCCATCTCCCCTCCAATCCATTCACAGAACTTTGTATCAATGATGAGATGGTTTCTCTTACTGCCTGTGTAATCATTAAAATGTCAACTACTGCCAGAAAAAAAAAAAATGAAAGCTGCTAATGTCTATTTTAATGTTTACATAGGAAGCACTAGCCTAATATTTTCAATACTAACTGTGACTGAGCTTAATGAAACAATTCATACTGAGAAAAAGTACAGCATAGTTTAATCCTCAGCAAATTATTGTACAAGGTACTGTCAATGTAGGACCTATTCTCAAAAAAAAAAAATCTGCTAATGACACAGCTTAATACAACATTTCATTAAAATGTTTGTTAACCCCCACAAGATTTTATAGAGCAATATGCTGCAAAGAGGGGATGCCTCACCAACTCCTTATCATACATTTGAAACCTAATCAAAGCAAACATTCAGTGAAAAAGAGTCTTTCCTTGACACAAAGCTCAAGTGGGTATTTCCATATATAATATGGCAAGAGGGGTTTTATGTATAAAATTTCTTTAACTGTACCTTCTAGACTATTGTATGTGGGTGCACTTAGGGAAAAATATTAACTAGTACAAAGTCAGTGTAAAATAGCAAGTGCCAAAAGCACAATATTGGAAGCCTAGTTTTGAGAGGTCTTTAGTGAAGAAACACAGCCTCTCTTTTTTTTTTTTTTGTAAGTTTCAATTTATTCAAAATATTATACAAAATTAAAAAAGTATGTAAACTAAATAAATATATGTGCTGTTTTATAGTGAACAATACTGGTCTCAACAATGAAAGGAAAAAAATTTGATTTGGAAAAATGTGTGCTAAAATTGGATTATAACTTATAGTATTATTTACCCAAATAAATTTTTCCTCAGTTATAAAGAGAGACAGTTTTTATAATTAACTTGGCATTTATTTTAGTATGCCAAGTTAGTACCTTTAGAACAACTTTTTAGACAGAAAAGCTTTTTAATGACCACTGCAATGAAGAATGACTGACAATATGGAGCAGCACAGAAGGGACCTCATTAGTTTTTTACAGGAAGAAATTGGAAAGCTAAAGCTCTCAGAGGGCAAGAGTCAGCCAATGTAACAAGGAAGTCCTTAACAGATTGTGTCTTTTCATTCACTATATAGCAACCATTGCAGTTGAACTTCAAGTGAGGAGTGTCTGGAGGAGCTGTAGAAATGTGAAATATGTTTGTGACATGTCCAATCCTTACAAAATTATTTGTTAGAGAATTCAACATAAAAATGCAAAGATGCAGACAGAGCTGTCCTGATAATGAGTAAAAAGCAAATACTTTTTGACTATAAGACATTCTTGTTTGATGGCAACGATGTTATCACGGTAAGAATTAAATATCAGTATCAGATGCTCTTGTGTCACTCATATAGTAGGAATAATTTGGAAGGCTTTTTTATGCTGTAGTTTGGAAGTTGTCCTTTACAGGGTGGTGAAACTATAAAGCAATTGCAAGGATTCAGAACTGAACAGGAGTTTAAGGTAATTCTACTCAATTTGCATTAAAATTTAGCAAAATGAAAATAATAAACAAACCACCATAGAACAAAATTTATGTTGAAGCTCTGTACATTTTCTGGAAAATATGCTGCATTCTTCAATTATTATAACCACATAAGAGAGTTTTTCCAGTGAAGTGATGAGGACAGGCAATTCATAGAAATGCACAACAGGCAAGCTCCCTTCAACTTGTCTTAACACATGTTTATTGCTGTGGAGGAAGAAATATTAAACCAATGAAAACTATAATCTTTAAAAGATACTGAAGGGTGAATTGTCATGCTTTCTCTCTCTGACCTTCAAATATAGTATCTACATGTATTGTCTACTCCTTGATAATTCTATCAGAGTATTGTAGTGAAGAACAGTTCCACACAAAAGGGGTGGTTTATGCCCTACCAGTGTTGAAAGAAAGTTTGATTTCAGTTTTTCTTGCCTCACCACCAGGCAGCCCTGCTCCCAGCATGGCCTGTGCAGAAGCATTTGTGCTTCAGCAAGGGAGAAGGGCTCTATACCCCAGAGCTGGTCATGACAATTGCAAAAACAGCTTTTGACACCTGAGAATGTCCATGCATTGACATCTATGTTTCAAGAGTGCAATCATGAGACATAAACTTGCTAAGTGAAAAAAAAATTTGTGGTAAAAAAATATATCAAGAAAAATAAAGACAAGGCCTGCACAGAAAAGAATCAGCAGAGGTGTAGTACCACAATAGCAGAAGCAAGATGTGAAACACACTCCTGATGCAGCTACTGTTCCTTTGAAAATATGGGATAACACGTGCTTCTGAATTAAGCTGAGAATAAGTCTAACCAGGAAAACACTTTATGAATCTTGCTGTAACAAAATGTGGGGAACTGAAAGTCAAAGCTATGAAACACTGTCAACTTTGTACTGGAAAAAAATATTGCAGCACTGCTAATGGGTCTGGTCTTGAACTTTGCATCCATCATTTTTGTAAGCCAGAATGTTTGTTAAATTCCTCTGCAGAAATTGCTCTTTAAAAGACTATTAACATAATGTAATTTTAATACATGCATTATATGCTCAATTCCTAGTCTTAATCTCCCAGCACCATTCTTCAGCTATTAATATGTTTAGGTAAATAACTCCTTATACAGGACTAGAGATGTAGTGACTGTATGCCATGGATGAATTATGGAAGCAATTTAATATTCTAAACATTTATTTATATTCTGACATTTTTCATCCACTCAGAATTTGCAGTTGTTTGCTTAGAATGGAAACTACTCACAAATCAGCAAGTAAATCAAGGTTTCTGAAATTCAACGTCATGGCATATGATAATTGATGTTTAGCCATTACAAAGGATCAAGACCTTATTCTTGGTCTGGTTTTGATGGTGTAACTATAGTTGCACTTATATCTTATGCCCTAGGTTATTAAGGATCTCTCTAAATCAAAGCTGGGGGAGCTCAGTAAGTTTGATTTATCTTACATGCTCATTAGGCAGAAGACGGGTGTGAACTTGCTCTTAATGAATGCAGTTATAAGTGTCATTTCTGCCTCGGCCTTTTATGTGCATTTCCAAAGTCTTGAGTTGGTATTCAGAGGAATTAATATATTGACTTACTGGGGATATTGGCACTTGTCTTGCTGACACTTCAAAGCCCCTTTCAAGACTCTTCAGAAGATTAGCACCAGGCATGAGTAGACAGATAACTAACCTTCCCAGGAAAAATGTGTGTGTGTTTTAAGAGCAGCTTTGCTGGTTTTGTGATTGGCTTTTTGTTTTATGAGGTTTTTTGTTTTTTGGGAGGTTTTCTGTTGTTTTTTTTTTTGGTTTCTTTTAAGATTATCAAGAGAAGTATAAAAACACACTTACTCAAAATATCCTAATCTTTAGTGTCTCCAGGATTTCAAGTCATACCTCATAAACAAGACAAGCTCCAGCATTAAGTCAATCCTTACCTTTTCCAGTAAAATCATTATCCTGCATCTACACTTTACAAACACAGCTTTTGACCAAACACCTAATAAAATAAATCAAAAAAGAAATAAATGAATTTATAAAACAAATTCTTTGTGATCTCCATTCATTCTTTTTAAAACAAGAAAAAAAATTTAACTAATCTCTTCTTTTTATTCCTCCTATCAGTACCAGGAGACCTGCTGACATTCACGTCCAGTCAATAAAGTCAGTAGGCAGAACAAAGCACAGGAACTGATGGAAAATGTGAAACTTTGTTTCTATTCCTTTTCCTTGCACAATCACATCTAAACGCCAGCCAATTTTTTTTTTTAGCTGTGTTTTTTTGTGTGACTGCTCTATTTCTCCCAAGTTTAAGGAAAAAGACTCTTCACATACAACATGAGAGTATTAACTGTGAATACCAGTTAAGTTATGTGTGTCAAGACATAAAACTAGTATGGATTGTCAAGCTACTTCATGGTGTTATTTCTTTATCTTCTTAATGAAAACTTACATTATGAAGATAATATGGATAAGATTTCAATAAGCAGGGAATAATGTCAGCATTCTTCCCTTGTTAAAATTCAAGAACCTTCTATCTGATCTTATTCTTTGACAAGACTAATTCAGTGCCACTAGAAAGCCAAAAAACAAACATGGTGTAAAGCTGAACCTTGTAGTGTCTGGACCTGGAATTCTATTTTCAGGAGTTTGTGTTCCTGATGGGATTATGACCATAATAATTGAAAAGTGTATGTGATCTCAAAGAATTCTTATAGGAATTATTTACAATTCTCATAACATTTTGGTTATTTGCTCAAGAATATTATTACAGCAAGATCCTTTCACCTTTGCTGTTCACTATTGACATACTTTTCACATACATACATACATACTATGATCTGGTTAAAATCAGTAGAGCAAAGAAAATTAAGTCTCTGTATACAAAATGGAAAGGTTCAAAATATACCCAAAAAAAAGATTAAAACCAAACGAGGTTAGACGTTGGTGCCAAAAATATTTATATGTTTTATTTAAAAGTAAAAGAGACAAAGAAAAAGAAAGATGAAAGAAAGAAAGAAATAGAAAAATAAAGGGGAGGTGGTGTGAGGAAAGAAAGAAATAGAAAAAGAAGGTGATGGTGGTGTGGGGACAGGGGGGAGTGGCAGGGGTTAGGAAGAGTGTCACCCATCCAAGGGTCCCAAGGATGTCTCGTTGCTCCCCTGTTTGGCCTTCTTGGTGCTGAGGGTCCCCTGCTGCCACAGCTGCAGAGAACAGAATTCAGTGGGTTCAGGCACACTTTGGGCAGGTGGGAATGCCCAGGTGCCTCCCTGGCAGGGGGCAGTTTGACACTGACCCTTGCAACACTGAGGGTCTGCTGCATCCCCTCTGCTGCTCTGGTGCAGGGTCTGGGGACCCTTTGGGGGATCTTTGATGGGCCATGACACCCCCCCTGCTGTCCTTCACATGTGAGTGCTGAAGGCCTATTCAGGATGTGGTGGTATTCTCTGCAGCTTTTGCAATACAATTTTAAAAGTCCTTCATGCAAATATTCAAGTCTCTCATATAATATTTCAGTCTCTGCCAATACAGGAGGTATTCCTGACAGCCAAGTGGCTGAGAAGCTAACACAGCTGCTTGCAGTTGCAATTTTGTGATGGTGGCTTAAAAATGGCATAGCTCCCTCTTTCCAGGGGCTCAAGCATGGGGCATTTTGAAGGACACAGCCTACACTAGGATCAGATCTGAGAACTATTTCATACTTAAATTAGGTCTGAAATCCAAGTGTACCCTTAGTTTTTGCATCCCCAAGAGTCTTAATACTGTAACATCAGGGAGATAAGGGGAGCATTTTTTCCCAAGCAAGACACTGCCTTATGCCCAAGGCCATGTTTCTTATTTCAAATTTGGCAGTGGTGGGTGTAGTCTGAGATCCCTTGTGTAAGGTTAAAAATATAGTTCCAGATTTAATGTCAGTATCATATTTCTAATATTTCTTTCTCCATCTCACTTTAACCAATGCACTAATACCAGGCTTTTGTGAAAAATTATATTTTCTATAGGGTTGTTCTTTTGCTGACCTGCTTAGACATATTCACAAGGAAACTGGATTTTCTGGGGGTTTGGTAAAATTAATATTAAAAAAAATACCCATCCCCCTCCCAAACAAACAAAAAGCCCAATGCCTAAAGATAAGGTCCAGATCTCCTAAGTGTTCTGGCAGTAGATGCCTCCAGAAATGCTGGGGCTTACCAGCCTTACCTCAGAGATGCTGTTGACAAAACATTTAATGTAATACCTCTAAGTCTTGAAAACTTTCCTACCAATTATGTCACCAACATAACTGAAACCAAGAGCAAAAATGTTCACTGGTATCAAAGGCAGAAAGATTTGGCTGATTTATTTTTAACCTGCTTAAAATATTAAGTCCTCCAAGACTATGGGTGAAGGCATTGTAATGTAATTGAATCCATTTTGAGGAGAAGATATTGGTAACAAAGGTGCTGGGAAAATATTTTCATATTCAAAAGGACATCTTAAAAAAAGGCTTTCATTTTAAAGTCTTTTCAGACCTTCCAGTGAAGAATACTTGTATACACTTGTTGCAGATGTGGGTGGTTGTGTTGTATACACTTGGTGGTTATGGGTGGGATGCAGGAAGGGCCTTTGCAGGAATTTCACAGAAATGTTTATTTTAACTGTGCACAGTCCTAGTTCAGAGAACAAAGGCCAAGGCTTTGAGAGGGTCTAGGTTAAATACATGGGATGAGCAGGGCAGGGGAAAAAGCATCAGATTCCAATTACCAGGGGACACGGGGATGTCCCAAAGGTGGGGTCAGGGCAAAGGGCCAGCAGGGACACAGGGTGGGAGTGACCAAAGACTGGGGGACAGGGAGAGGGACTGGGCTGAGCCAGGAACAGAACAGGGGCTTGCTATGAGAGAAGACTCTCATGTCTCTCTAAATGGGGAATGCATTTCCAGGTCTCCACAACTCCTCGTTTCTTTATTAATTAAGAAAGCTTCTTTTAAGGATTTTTAAATTTTTCAAAATGCAAGTCATCCCCTGAGTCCCCAGTGTCTGAACAGATTTTCTGAAGTGTCTTGGAGCTGATAGGAAGGGAGGTGAGGTTTTCTTGGCGTGGCTTATCAGGAAAGGGAATCTTCAGCAAGGGCTGGAACTCTGCTGGCTGTTAGCAGCGTGGCTGGCTGTGATGGAGTCTGTACGAGGTAGAGTGGGGGTGGGGTACCTCTAGGAACTCCAAATAGAGATCATTAATTTTGAAGAAAAAGGTTTTTACCTTAGGAGACTTTCCTTTCTTTCCCCCCACCCTTGTTTCCTACACTAGCTAAATACACTGAAGAAATTGTAGCAGATCTCAATGTGCTTGTGTAAAAAAGCCAATGGTCATGCTTTAAACAGACTATCAAAATTGCTACTTTATTTAGGCTCTGTTAGAGCTTTTATGTCTGTTAGATACAAAATTGAAATAAAATGTGAATGCATATTTTTTGACTGAGTAAATCTCTGAATGTCTCAGAGATTCTCCATTATTGTTAAAGTTCCATTGACATCATTAAAAAAAAAATCTTCCACGTATCATTTTAGATTGTAAGCCCTATTCTGTTTGTAAACTTAAAATTCAGTGATGTTTTACATAAACATCTCTGTACAGCACAAAAGCATAACAATAGCAAGTATGGCAAATATCTTTTAGGATAGTCAAACTCACATATTTACAAATATATTCTGTCTGAAGATGTTATGGTTTGACACCCTTGCTCACCCTTCCCTGCCACAGCTGGGCAGAGGAGAGAAAAAAGAGTTAACAAAGGGTTCATGAGTTGACATAAGGACTGAGAGAAACACTCCAAGGGCAAAACAGGCTTGGCTTAGAGGTTCAAAGTGAATTTAGTACTAACAGAACCAGAGGAGGATAATGAGAAGTAAAATAAGCCCTTAAAACACTTTTTTTCCTTCCTCCTTCCCACCAGCAGCACAGGGAGATGGGGGTAGGGGTCTTGGTCAGGCCCTCACCTGAGATTTTCTTCTGCTGCTCAGGGAGAGGAGTCCTGCCCCTGCTGTGCCGTGGGGTCCCTCCCACGGGAGACAGTTCTGCATGGACATCTCCAGCATGGCTCTAATCTCATGAGCACTCCTGCCAGACCTGCTGCAATGTGAGTCCCTCCTCAAGCTGCTGCACCATGAGTCCCTCACAGAGCTGCTGTGGCGTGGGTCACCCTTCCATGGGTGCAGTCCTGCAAGGACAGGCTGCTCCAGCTGGAACCAGGGGCCCCTCTCTCCACTGGGTCTCACTGGGTCACAGCCTCCTGCAGCATCCACCTGCTCTGGCATGGGCACCTTCCCCAGGGGCTGCAGGTGGATCTCTGCATGAGCCATGGATCCCCACAGGGTGAGAGTGGATCTCTGCATGAGCCATGGATCCCCAGAGGGTGAGAGTGGATCTCTGCATCCCCCATGGATCCCCAGAGGGTGAGAGTGGATCTCTGCATCCCCCATGGATCCCCAGAGGGTGAGAGTGGATCTCTGCATGAGCCATGGATCCCCAGAGGGTGAGAGTGGATCTCTGCATCCTCCATGGATCCCCAGAGGGTGAGAGTGGATCTCTGCATCCTCCATGGATCCCCACAGGGTGAGAGTGGATCTCTGCATCCTCTGTGGATCCCCATGGGCTGCAGGGCACAGCTGCTTCACCACAGCCTGCAGAGGAATCTCAGCTCTGGCCCCTGCAGCATCTGCACTGCTCCACTGACCTTGGTGTCTCTGTGTTGTGTCCTTCACGTGTTCTCACCTCCCCCTCTTCTCTAGCCCAAATTAACATTTTCCCCACTTTATTTTGATTTTCTTCTCAAACCTGTTATCACAGAAGCGTTACCAGCCTCTCTCATTGGCCCAGCTTTGGCCAGCAGCACATCCATCTTCAGAGCCATCAGGGACTGGCTCTGCTGGCCATGCTGGAAGCTCCCAGCAGCTTCTCACAGAAGCCACCTCTGGGGCCCCCATGCTGCCAAAAACCAGGCCATGCAAAAACACACTAGGAAAAAAAAATGGATCAGGTGTGTTTTTGAGGTGTTTTAAGAAAACCTGGCATTTAGTTTAAGCCAAGTCTCCATTACCTCTGAATTACTTTCATTAATGTTTTCTCAGAATTAGTAAAATGTCATTGAATTTTATTTTCATTATCCAACTTTTTATGTCATATTCATGAAACAAATTGAGGAGTATTCTGATACCAGAGTGATTTCTGTCACTTTATCCCTTAAGGTTTCTTAGGGAGTTTACTCTAGGGATGGTGGCACAATAAATTTACTGAGGTCCTAGGTAAGAGTTCACAGATTGTAGTAGAAATAATATACTTTAAAAACAGTTTAATTACAATGAGGAAATGCCAGGAAATAAAATATTTCTTTTATTTTTGCTTACATTTGAGTGCAGAAGAACATTATTAAAACACAGTAAAATGTGACTAAGTATTTTCAGAACAGATTAATTCTCAGAGTAATGTTATTCATAAGAAAATAAAAAGTCTTGCAGATATTAATGTCATTGGTCTAATCACACAGTTAAAGATGCTGAAATGCATATGGATTTTTCACGATGAGATGCAAATTACATAATAAATAGATTGAAATTGGACTGTCTATAATTAAACCAAAGCAGAAGTCTTTAAGTGATTCCCAATTTTAGTCAATGGCTAGGTAGAAGTGTTCAATTTGGGTACAAAATACTTATTGCTTGATTCTCTGATTATAGAGTAGGATAATTAAAGACTGATGAATGATTTATTACTTCTCTTAAAATATATACCATCACTTCCATTTTAGCTTCTACTCCTGTTTCCTTGCTGAGCAAAGTATAGGTTTGAAGGTCTGAGGGCTTTGCTAGAGATTGTATTGTCTATATTTATAACAATTTTAAAAATATACCAGTCAGTATTTTAAAAGGTATTTTTCATTAAGCTTGTATTCTTTTCTCTGCCAGTCTCATTTCTATTCTGTGCTCAGCATAATCAAGTCTAAGCACCTGTGAGTGAAGTAGCAAAATCCACAGTGTCTGGATGTTTTCCTTCTGCTCCTGCTGGAACTCCAGCTGTGCTGGCAAAGTGGGCCCTGGAGGGGGCAAAGCTTTGTTCTGCTCCTGAGTTTCTTGGTGGCTTCAGTGCTGTGCAGTCAGCCTGGAGATGCCCCCTCTGGGCTTGTGGAAGCCACTCACTCACCTCCAGGCTGAGCTGGGGCCACGAGTGGGTCAGAAAGTGAAATATTTCCAAACTAACCATCAGTATAGCCACACTCTCCTTTGGCCTTCAGCCCCAAGCATACAACTTAAAGTATGTAAACAGTCCCAGTTAATTCAGAGGAGCTGACACTTGTGTTTTACTAAACTGAAGCATCAGCCTGGATCTTTTGTCTTTGTCTTGCATTGTTTCTATTTATGTTGCAGACATTCTTATTTTCTTAACTCCTCTATGCAGTGAAAAAGATAAATGGCAAATATATAATTCATAGGGATTGTGTAAAGAATTTTAAATATTTCAAATTGTAGTCAAGATATAACAGTATAATCCATACTCTATGACAAAGTAAGAAATTACTATTTCTTCTGGGATGAAATTCTAGTAGCTCAAATCCAGTTATGTCAATACATGAAATCATGGGTTCTATTGAGCCATTGTGCATAAAAAAATTATATTTAGAAGAGTCTTGGTCAGTATCTGCTCTTTGAAGTATATGTGGACCTGCAGGATGCATGTGCACAGAATCACAGAATCTTTGGGGTTGGAATGGACCTCTGGAGATTGCCCAGAGAGAGGAACTCATCCAGGTGGGTTTTGAATCTCCAGAGACTTAAAACAGATATATGTATGTAAATGTAGCGATACAAATGCGTATATGTTTGCCTCATTTAATATTTTTATTAATTGAAAGCAAACTCATATGAATATCTCATCTGTAGCCATGATTACTGAACAATAAAAATACTTATTATAAATTAATAGCAATACCTACAGTTCTCTTTATCTTAAACAAGAAAGCCTTGGCTGCAGAACTTTTACCAGAACTGTAAAGTCTCTTCTCAGTGTAAGAAAACAGTATTACAACCTCTGATATGTTAAAGTCAGTGGTGGTTGTGAACCCATCCAGGAAATGTAGTTTGTATGGTGAAATCTGAAAGGATCTGTCAAATGATTTTGGCACTTGAAGGTTTTTAATTAGGACATAAACAGAGCCAATAAATTTCGTCTTACTATTTCTTCCAAGCAGAAAGTTACATCCAACAGGAATACTGAAGCCTACTCTAATGCCATGTGTACCCATCAGACCATCAGTCTCCTCTGCTCTGATTTTGAAATGGTGGCACAAAGCTGACCCCAGGCTGACCTTTGCTGGCAGAGCCCAGAGCCCACTGGCAGGGGGTGCTTGGTGCCACAGCCCCAGGGTGAGAGCCCAGCCCAGGTGCCTGAGCTGGGAAACATCCCCAAACTGCCAGAGGGCTGAATGCAAACTCACAGGAGTTAATGGAGAGGGTCTAAAAATGTCCTGACTCTGAACACATTGCACAGGGGAGGAATAACAGGGAATTTATTTTGCTGAGAACTGCTTTATTTTAAGCATATTTTAAGGAGAAGGCAAAGCCACTTAGCAGACCAACTCACACGGAGTGCCCTTGCTGGAAACATTTCTGCTTTTCAGAAGTGGATGCTGTGCATGCTAATATGCTGGTGCAGGGCTCAGCTGGGAGAGCTGGGTAAAGCAGAAGAGTAAAGACCTTGTAGGGAGGTTATTCTCCTTCAGGAACAAGTCCTCTGAAAATACCTGCCGTTTGGGGCAGCCTGATACATTGCAAAAGAGAGATTTTCTCTCCAGAAGCCTCTCCCTAAGCCCCAGGGAAAAGTAATTCCCAGCAGGGATGATGAAGCAGTATCCAGAAAGGGGTGTGCTCTGTTGGAGACAGGGAAATTAATGTTGCCTGGGGTTTGGTGTAGGATTCTGAGGAAGGCTGGTGGAGCCCCCAGAGCCCTGTGGCAGAGCTGGTGCTTGTGTGCAGTGTCTGAGAGCTGGGCTGGAGGAGCCAGGTGGAGCTGATGCCTGCTCACACCACACAGGGAATCTCTGCTTCTCTGTCAGGAAGATATTTAAATTCACTTGGCAGTCTAAGCACATGAGCTCTTTCTGAAAGAGGTTTACTGCTGAAGGTTAGGCTGTGCTTTTCATTAAGTCACAGAGTTTTAAGTGTTAGAGCTCTGGATAGTAAAACTACAAGTAATTTCTACTGACCATGGTCCACTAGAAACTGTTAACTGAATTCTTTTTAGGTAGGGATAGTTTATTGCTAATCTGTTCTTCAGACAGGAGAAAGTGTTGCAGCATTTTGATTTCTTTACTGCGTATCAAATATATTCTACCTCACCTATTTTTTTATTGTACCTTGTTTTGTATTAGAATGGAGCAGAGTCTTTAACCAGCCATCTCAGTTGTCAAACATTTCTGCATGGAGTGAGAGAGAATAAAGAAAGCTCTCAATGGCATTATGGCAAGTATTATGCTACAGGCATTGTTTTAAGATGGAGACCATTTTGACAAGTAAGAATATATTTTTGTACAGTGTTTATAAGTAATTAATGTCATTAATTTCTGAATATATTCTTCCTGTACAGTATCAGCTCAATCTTTGAAATACATAAAGTGAGGAAAATGACAAACAATTTCCACATTAACCTCAGGAAAGCAAGTGTTGGTACTAAAATGCATTTCGATTTTAATTTTATTTGGGAATTATGATTTTTTGTGAATAACGTTTCTCTTTACTCCAAAAAGATATTAAAGCAATAAGGAAAATTGAATCTTGAATTGGAAAATTAGTCACCTCTAAGAATAAAACTTCCCTTTGAAAATGGGAATGTTCATTATTAATCACCTCCAGACACTGTGTCCCAGGGGTTCTATGAGTTTTTCTTTATTTGATTATATGCATTTTTGACAGATCAACCAATTTTTTATTCTTCTGCGTCATAAATTAAGGCATCTGCTGATTAAAGTGAAATTTATCAAGTGTAGGACAGCCTCTTGTGACAAAGCACTTTAAAGACCAGAGAAATAAGAGGAACTGTTGCATTTTAAAATGTTGAAAACATAGTTCAGAGGAATTCTCTTCTGTCTCTCACACACCTTTACTAAAGACTGAAAATTTCCAGGCAGAGTCAGATTTCCTTTTTTCAGTTCCTCTGCTTTTGTTTAAAGAAACTGAAGATAAAGAGAATCATTTTTTCACTCCATCCCAAGTTTTTTGAGGGTCTCTTAGTTTTCTACTTGATATTGTCCTGCCCTGCAAGCAGCATCCTTTATTCCAGCTGGAAAGGACAGCACTGATGTTTTTCATAGCTGCATTGAGCACCATAGTGGGCTGTGTATGACCACTAGAGTTGTTTCCTGGTAACTAAAGCTGGTGCTGCAGGAATGCTGGTGGAAATTGATGTGCTCTGCTCCCTCTTTGCTTTGCATATCAAACTTCTCTGGTTTATGCCCCAAGTCTGGATCATAATTTAAGCAGTGAATTGTCAAACACTGAAAAATTAAATGCACTGTCTGTGGGCTTGTGCTTGTCTCTGAGATTTTTTTCAGTAGGAATCCAATAAAGCAAATATAAAAGAAGTTCTACATTGTTTTGTTTCTATTTCTTTCTAGATTTTCACATATATTATGATTTTATCCTGGAACAAAAGGTTTCTTCAGGTCTGTACTTAATTCAGTAGCTGATGGCTGCCAAAAATGTGTTTGTAAAAAGGGAAAAAAAGTGTGAGATTGAGCCTCTCCATTATCTGTGCCTTGAGTTTGTGAAATTCAGAGTGGTAGAATTAATGGGCTTTTCAGGGTCGACTGGCTGGCCCTGTCATTGGCAGAAAGGATCTCTGTTAAGAGATTTGGGAAAAGATTTAGTTGTTACTCAATTTATAGCAGCTGTCAGGACCTTATCAGTCAGGGTTGACTCAACAGGCTGTGGAAGCTGGAGAAGGTCTGACATTACACTGTCCCAGACCTACCTTACTGAGTTGAAAATCATAAGGAATGCATTCTCACTAGAGACAGATTCATAGAAAATAGTAGCTTTTAACTGGAGAATGTATTTACTTCCTTAGCTGGGTGTAGGATTTTTGCATTTTATTGAGCTATGGGATTAAGGTCAGATAAATTGATCTAACTTTCACAGAAACAGAAATGCCACAACTCTGTTAGTTCAATCAGCAAAACAAGCAGTAGTGGTTCAGTAGTAAACATATTAGAAAAGTGGCTGTGGTTCAAATTTCTCTTACTCTGATTCTGTTTTGTCTTCTCGGGATTTATTGCATACAGTGGCACAGAGAGGCACAGAAAGAAGTTGTCTTATTACTGCAGCAGGCTTTCATTTGCTTTGAATGTTAAATCATTTCAAAATAAACAGCGACTGAAATGACTGAAGTGAATGTAGTCTACTAAAGAATTTTGCACTAATGATTTTTACTAATGATTTCAGCCTTGTTAAAAAGTATGTGAACAGCAAGAAGCAATTCTAAAGCCCTCGGATATCAATTGGAGCCTTTCTATCTTAGAAACTCTTATATGTTTGCTTTAGAAAAGCAGGTTCTCTACAGTGGAATGCTCACAGCAATTTCAAAAACAGCAAAACAATTAGTTTTCTCAGGCTGGAGTTGCTGAGGCTATGTAAAAAGATAAAATAGGAGATATCTAAGCAATGGGTTGGGAAGAGGACAGAATAAGGGTCTTTTATGGTGGAAAATCAACTTTAGCTTTCAAATCTCTCAATGAATTTTAGTAACCTGCAGTCTAGCAGCAAAGTCATTAAAATAACACTAAATTTGCCATGTGATAATGATCTACGTAGTATTTTATCAAACTTAGAATAAGTTATAAGATAATAGTTCACTTTAATTCCTACAATAAATGAAAAGTGAATAAATGTTTGAATAAATATAGTCTATTGTGCTGAAACCTTTATGTGAAGTTAGGCTTATCTTTCCTCAGTCTTTCCAGGGACCATATTATAACTTTAAACATATACTCATAGGTTTTTCCTATCTTTTATATTGTGCTTCTAGAAATTATCCTGAAGATAAAATTGGTTTTCCATAGCACAAAATACATATTGTACATAAGGCCAGTACTTTAAATTCAATGAGCAAATCCATCTAGTTCTTTTTACCTGTCCTAAATGATCTCAGTTTTTTCAGAAACAGGGAGTAATTTTCCTTACTCTTCACTCAGAGAACATGATTAATCCCTATCATGTAAGGGGACACAATGCAACTGGATATTCCTCTTTTTTTTTTTGGTTGATGACCTATCCAGTGAACCCATTAGTGAAAGGCCCTGTTTTGTGACTGACTGTGAAGCATGATGTGCCTAAAATGCATGAAAAGGCCTTCAAAGAGCTATGCTTATTCCTGGGAGAAACAAATTATCAGAAATACATTAATGGCTAAAGCTGTAATAGAACTGACAATTCTTGAGGCAGAACAAAGCCTGGTATTAGGAATTAGCAGAATAAAGGAACCTGTCTGATGATGCTCAGTGTTCAAAACCCATTGTTAAAATACTCATTTTTGATCTGTCTGATAACTTTGTCCATACGTTATGGCTTCAGGTATGCACCAAACTGAGACTGAAGATGGAATGGTAGGGAATTTTTCCTCACCTAATTTTAACTCCCTACCAAATAGATGCCTGCATCTGAGCTGTCCAGCTAGCCTTCCTCACAGACTCATTTCTAGGGTATCATTTTTATCTGCTGGTTCAGAAAATGGCCCCACCGTGGGACTGGTTGTACTCAGAACAAACCTGTTTCTCCCCTGTGTCCTTAAAGAGTCCAAACTCCTTGATGAAGCAGAGAATGTCTGACACAAGGTGCAGTGACCCCTGCCCAAGAAAGGGTGCTCACCCCAAGTGTGGCATTGCAGCCCCTCTGCCATAGGAGCAAATGTTCTGGTGAATAAAAATAGATTAATATTTTGTTGTAATGCTCAGAGATGATGGCAATAGAACTTCTTATAAAAAAGAAGTCGTTGCTCAAGGCAAGCTTTTACTAGCATTTTGTCTCTTAGTTCAGTTCACTGAGTAAATTAATTGCTCATGGCTTACAAAGGAGTTACTAGAACAGATGTTACCCCTTCCTTCTCCCCGAGCTACCCTAGAAAAGGCTTCTGTGATGCTCATTGTGTCTCCCAAGGCCCACCTTCCCCAGCTGACAGAAGGTTAAGTGCTCAGCACATCTGCTGAGCCACAATGGCTTATGGCAGTGAGGACAGGAGTAACTAAACTGTGAGTTTGCTTCTACTGCATGCTACTTAACACAATAACTGAAACCTAGATTTTTCTCTTCACAGTAACAAATGTTTTTGGCTTTTTTTTTTTTTTTTTTTTTTTTGCCAATACACCATTTTTAGCTGGAGAGTTTAGAAGCTCCCAAGTATTATACTTTCCACTTCTTTAATGTAAGATATTACATAATGTATTTGGCTGTCATGCCCTTGGAAGAGGACTCCTTGTTCATTGATTGTTTACACAAAACAGAAATGCACAAGTCTCTGACAAAAGAATCTCTCTAATTAGTGTGACATCTGCAGAAGTAACCACAGATTACAGAAGGGCATGTAGAGACTGAGCTCAAACTTCCCAGTTATACAATATCAATGCACCCAGAGTGGTACAGAACTAGAATTTAGGGGGAAATTTTCCAAGTTGTCCAATTTCTGTTCAGTTTTTTAATATCTCTGTAAATTTTTGACTCTTCACCCCCTAGTTAGTTTTCACAGGGTTAATTTTTTCCTAGCATCTCCTCACCTTAGTAATTTTAGTCATTCCTCTGGATGCAGCTTGGACTTGCCACTGAGTTTCCTCTCAGTTGATCAGTGTTGTGGCAGTATGCAAAACATAACCACAGACCTGCAGTTCTCACACCTTCCCATGTGTTTGCAGTTCAGGAAATATCAATAGGTCACTGGTGATGATATGCCCTGCCCCTCTATTTAAGTAGAATGAGCAATGTTTGTCCTATAAAATTTTTTAGGGAGCTGAAAAGTCTGTCTTTAAGTCATCCTTTTCCTAGGTTAAGGCAAGGCTGTTGAGATATGTAGCTCTAGAAACACGCTTATGCATATGAGCTCAACATATTATGGGTTAATTTTCTTGTTCTAGACTGAACAAAAAATCTCTGAGTAATTAATGTTCTTGTATTAACTTCGTAGAGTTTTTGAAAGACAAGTTTTGACAGAGTATTGAACTATAGCTCTAACACACCCAGAACCTCAAACACAGAATCACTGCTTTTAAACTGGACTGAAATGTGATTAGCACTCAGCCCATATCTGATATCTATTTCTAAATGGCAGTGGTAGCATTAGGTCAGTTCCCCCACTGTCACTCTTGGCAGAACAAGAGGGCTTATATACAATGCCTTTGCATCAATGCATAGTAGCAGATAATAGAAATTCAACACCTTCAAGAGATGACCCAAGAAAGATGATCAGACTTGCACTGAGTGTTGGAAATTTGGGAGTTTGGGATTATTTTATTCCTACTTGTGCAGACTATTTTATTCCTCCATTGTGCAGTTCCAGCAGTTAATTTAACCTAGTCATGACTTGATACACATCTCTGTGCAATGAATGCAAAATTGAACCAAACTTCACAAAGATGTTAATAGACTTAATGCTTGATGGGAGTTCTGGTTTTTCCCCATTTTTCCCCCAAGAGTCTGGCACTGTCACCAGCCAGGAATCGTGTTTTCCCCTTTACAAAGGACTGAGCTGTCTGTGGTAACCAAAAGGTAGAGAAAAAGACAATTTCATCTCTGTTTGACTGCTCTCTTGTGTAATACTGTGAAGATTAGAAACTGATTTTTCTATGTATTATCAAGAAAATCTTAAGATTTCATGGTTGAAAAGCTGTGAGGAAGGGCAAGTGATTCTGTTAATACAGCTGTCAAGTTTCAGCACATTGCCAAAGGTTAAGAACTTGGTGTCTTACAGCAAAGATTTTAAAGGATCTGGTATTCCAAATCTCTATCCAGCATCAATTGCAGCAGAAACTCTCTGAATAATTTGCATAGCAACTGTTGCTAGGAAAAAAACCTGCAGCCTAAACCAAATTTCTGATAAATTCAAATCCTATCAGCATTTCCAGCAGCTGGAGAAGACTAAATATACATAGTTCAAATGGCTGGCTTCCTCCAGCAATAGTATTTTTAGATGTTTCAAAGAGAAATAGTGATTCAGAACACACAAATATTCTTGCTATATATAAGCTTGGGGGGGAGGGGGAATGGCCATCTCAAGGCAGAGGAGCCTCTGGGTTTCAGATGTGTTATCTAACCACAATTCACGTCTGAAATCAGATGCACCTGCTCAAGCTGAATGATGCTCAGAGGAAGCTTCTGCTTCCCCCAGGCCCAAGCTCCCTTCAAAATGAGGTGAAATGGGTATTTCACAAAGGCCTCTGAACCAAAACCTAAACTATCCCAAATTTGTAGAGCTTCTCTTGTTAAGAAGTGGTCCTAAGTCACAAAGGGAGACAGACAGTATGGAACCTCAGTGTGGTCCCCACACACCACTTCTAGCTAGGTTTTGTTCAAAAGTCCTTCATGCAGTAGTGTTCATCTCCCTAAAGGTTTCCTCTAGTGGATTTTTTTGAGAAAATGCACCTCTGTACCATCTGAAATGAAGGAATGAAAGATCAAAAAAAGTAAGTGGATTATTTCCTTAGGAAAAGGGGAAAAAACCCACCCCATAAATGGACACAGCATGTCATCCATTGGTAATTGATAAAATCATATATATTGACTCAAAGAAAAGACTAGAGTGATGTGACTTGTCAACAGCACTATTGAATGAGTACAGCCCAAATAAATCTGAAGTGATCATTATTTCAGCCAAAACTCTTAAATCTTTTGCTTCTTGCTGTAACAAATGTATCCCAGACAAGATCTAGGATTATCTGTAGACAGGGCTGGGTAAGCAGATGACTAGATTGCCCAGCAGAAGGAACTAAATATCTGCACAGTAAAAATAAGGATGTTCATATTTTGTTCTCTAAAACAAACTCTTGTCAAGCAGACTCTTTAATCTGCTGCAAAAGAAACACATTATTTCATTGCAAACAATCTTGACTATGCTGTTTGCAGAAAACCATCTAAAGAGAAAGAAATTACTGTAGCTTTTTTCTGAGAGAAAAAAGTAATCTCTCCTTCTAAATCCATGAAATTATATTTCTGCATGAAGTTTAATCTACATATATGTCTGTATGTGTGACTGATTTTACCAGTAACAGATCCACAGAGCCAAACATTCTCAAATTATTTGTGTAGTTCTGTGGAAGTTATGGTTTCAGTATGTCATTTCCTTCTAATGAAGAAAACAAACAAACAAATGAAAAATCCAAACCAGCCAACCAAACAAAAAAGCTATTTTATTTATAAAGTTACTGGGCTCTGTCTAGAACATTACTAAGCCAAGCATGCTGGCCATACCTGCCAACCAAACACAAACTGCTTCAGGTCTTATCTGCCCTTCTGGCCCATCCAGGTTGTCCCATTTTCATGTGAAGTGGGCATGATGCTTTCAGTAACACTACAGGAAGCAGCAGACAAGATTCCATTTTCAGGTCACTGATAAAAGAGTATAACATTGCACTCTGCTCAAGATATCTTTTCAACATGCATCCAATCAGAATGTGTTTTTCTCTGAAAGTAGCTGGGTCAGTAGCCTGGAAGACCTCAGAGGCTTCATGAAGTATCCAAATCTTGAAATTTTGCTAAGTGACCTTTCTGTAGTTTACCTTCAAATTCTGTAGTCCCTCTTCAAATTGCCTTTGGGCTAAATTTGCTCTCATCTCTTCACATTAACCTGTCTTATCCCATCAAAAATCACAAAAAAAAAAAAAAAAAAAAAAAAAAAAAAAAAAAAAAAAAGTGCCACTATTTTCTTTCAGATATTGCTGCAAAACTCAGAAGCAGCATGTGTGCTACTAGTTCTCTTTTCAGTGCCACTTTAAACACAGCAGCAGATGAATGACATATGCTTGCCTGGATAGAGTGGCCTGTGCTTGATGCAGAACACAACAGCCCCAGATCATGGCAAGAGCTGACACAGCAGGCACACAGTGGAGATTGAGTCTCAAGTTCTCCTGAGATGGTGGGGAAAGACCAGAGCTTTTAGATGTGCTGTGAGCCACAGCTCCTGTTCTGTTCAGATCCAGCCAGGGCTCTCCAGCATTAGCTCACTCCTGCTGTGCACCCAGCAGTCCTCAAAGGCAGTGCACATGTGCTGTGAAGAGCTGGGGTTTGGATTTACCACATTTCTTACATAAACTCAGACCTGCTGGCACATGCTAGAGGTAATGATTTTCTTCAGAAATTTCAGAACTTATGTCTATGTCCATAAAGAATAAAAGGGGGTTTTGCCTTTGAGCAGCAGCACCGTGTCCCACATCGATTCTGTGGCATTGTCAGTCTTAGGAAAATGAAGTCACTCAAGAATACTTTGTTTGTTTTTTCCAGACAATTAGCACAACATGGTCTCTCTAACATCAAGGTCAGAGGACTAGCCTGGAATAGCCTAGGCTCTGTCCTTCCAGAGGGAAGGGGAGATCTCACAGTCAAATAGGTTTGACACTTGCCAGTTGGACAATGTCCAAACAGTCTAGAAAGCAGCAAAGGCAACAAGCACAGGGAAAGAACAACACAGCAGAAAAAGAAAAGGGAAGATAAGTACAAGGGAAGCAGAGAGACTGGTGCACAGCCCTGCAGCTCTGTCAGCAGCCTGACTATGGCAAGGCCCCCTGTCCCCTCATTGTCAGAGCCTCTACTTCCTGAGAACAGCTTTAGATTTCCCTTCCAATTTTTGTCCTCTGCATTACTGAATGAAATGCTCATCTCCTTCCCTGAAGACAGTTAATATTTGTTTTGCAGAGGTAATGACAGTATATCTGGAGAATCTCATGGGACATAAGTTGGATCTAGGAGTCTGATGTGAGAGATTCTGAACTCCCCTGCTGCCCTGCATGCCTGAGCCATGTGTGAATCCTTCTTAAAAGTGGTTTGGCTAAGCCTGACCTTGGGGCTGGGCTGTGTGGGCCTGCCAGGGACTCTGCATTCCCCTCCAGTCCAAGGACTGGGAATGACCCACCTGGTTTTTGACTCCTCTGATCTCACAGTTGTACTTCTGGAAATCACAGAATAATACAGTGGTTTGTAACACTTCCATTAACAGCAGCATGCTAGCATATTGGATAGAATAGAAGCAAAAGAATAAATAGAAAAACAAGAACAATTTGGCCATCAGTTGGAATATTCTACACCTCTAAATGCTTGAAAAGAACAGACTGTTATTTAAATACCATTTTCCAGGAAACAAGAGCTGTTCTTGGGTTCTTTTTGAAGGAGCAGATAGCTCTGTATAAAAATAGGAGCCTAACTGTGGACTGCCATTAGAAAAGCTTTTGCCTGCCTTTGGGATGTGTATGTCCCTTTTTGAGGCAGAGTTTGGAGTGCTTAAACTAACAATAAAACTTTTTTTTTTTTTTTTTTTTTTTCCTTCTTGGTATGTTTTGAATAAATGTCTGCCAAAGAGCCAGTCTGGAAGCTGGGTGTTTAGGGAAAATGTCTTGCATCCTGAATTTTCTGATGAGTTCCCAAGTACAAGTTATATGCATGTGCAGTGACATTATGTATAGAGCAGAAGGATTTATGATAATTTTGAAAATACTTCTGGAGCTTAGATTTCATTAATAACAAAAACTTTAGTACACCAAAATACCATTTACCTCAAACACTAAATGTGAGTGTACATCTGCTGACTCTTTCTTGGCTTTCCTATTGGAGAAGTCAAATCTGTGCATCTCCATCAGGTGTGAGATGGGACACAGGCTGAAGGGATCCATCCCTTCAAGGGAGTGGTGTCAGCTGCTGCCATTGTCAGGAGCTGGGACAGCTCAGCTTTTTCCTGGCCACAGGCTCAGGGCACAGGGCAGCAGCCAAAGTGGTAACTAAGGGCAAGGGCTGTGAGCCAAGTTTATTTTTTTATTTCAGTTGTCTTTGATGTTAATAAGGCATTATTGCTTACTTGAGTGCTTAAGATTTTGTGCTGATAGATGACATGTATTCCTGCCTTATTTCCTTCTGTTCATCCATTAATGAATATAATAATAAAACTAGTCAGCTTTTTATGAAGGAAATAATTTTACCCTGAGCAATAGACATTCTTACAGAAAATGATAGCACGTGTATTACTCTAAAACACAGTGCAATATTAACAAGGAGGACTGACAATAGCTTAATACTGGTCTCTTAATATATGTTAACATTATTCTGGATGTTTGAAGGAAAAAATCCTACCCTTTCTCTCATAATAAGGATTTCTTTTCTTTTATTACACCCATCTGGGAAAAAAAATGGGAAAGCTGAAATATAACTAATAACCTATTAAGATCTCAGCATGGCATTTCCTGGGTATTCAAAATGCCAGTGTTTGCTAAAAGGAATATTTTATTATTCTGCTATGCAAACAAGGTCGTAATGTCATGCAAATTGACTTCCAGATTGGAGAGGTCTCCCATTCACACATTTGTTATGCTCCATTTTAATGGATGCTGATGATATCAAAGCTTTTAGTTAAACCCAATGTTTTATTGCAATAACTGTGCATTGAAATGATCAGTGGGTGATATACCCCCCAATCACATTGCTTACTAGCACATCAGCAAAATATATTTCTTAATATGAATTTGAAGGTTTATGCCTATTGAAAGTAATGGTGAAAACTTTTGTTGGCTTGATAGTGGGCAAGACATTTTCAATAGTAAATGTTACATTGAAATGTCTTCTGAAGTGAAAAAAATTTAGCATGGTTGTAATATTGAGCAATAAAGCAGAAAATGCCTTCAATAGTGAACTTTGTTAATCAAAGCTGCAGGGAAAATAATTGAATATGGAATAAATGATGGATGACTATCTTTCTGGTTTTTTAAATTTCCTAATGCCACATATGACACATATTTAGGAGTAGGAGAATAGTAACAGTTGTTGAGAGGCTTTGGTAAAGAGCTGTGTGAATTCTCTAAAATACCTCTTTGACAGAAGTCATGAAAACCACACTGCTGCAATGAAGAGTAAATGAAACTTCATAAATATGTGAGATGCCAGTGAGTTGTGTGAATCTGTGTAGGTCTCCTATAAGTGAAGTGGAAAGTCACTTAAAGAACAAATAAAAAATTGTGATAATTCTTAACTCTATGTAGAAATTTCTGCTTCAGAAAGTAATTTTAGATGGTTCTTAACAATTAATACATGAATATGGTGGACTTGATGCATAGGGAGGTACTTCAAAAGATGAGTATATTATTTTAATAGGTCTTGTAATTGTGTGCTTCTCTGTTCCTTGATTTCTACCCTGGCCCTGCCTGCTTAAACACATTTGAATTCAGAAGAGGTACTGTTAATTACTAAAAGAAATGTCATTAAAACCCTCCTCATCAAAGAGCTTGTAACAGGCTAACTCTGGTTTAAGTGTTTGAAGGATGTCTGCACAAATGGACAAGTTCAAGTTCTTTATCCAGATTAATTATTTTGCTCTGTTCTCCTGTACTGACCAGATACATTTCAATTGCTTTGGGAAATAATTATTCTTATGGGAAAGCATCTCACAGTATTCCAACACCAAATTAAAAAGTAAAACAAGATCAGATTTATGTATGACACAGAAGCTGCTGTGTAATTAGTTTAAAAAAATCCTTCAAGAAATACTCAAATGCTTTCAAAATATCGGGATAAAATTCCTAAATTTTAGTGATCAAATGCAAATATTGAACAAATATATATATGTAGTTTTCTACTTACTCTATTAAAAAGTTGAAAATTTAGATCATTCTCATTTAGAGGTGTTGGATGTGTTTGTGTAGAACTGGGCTTCAAAGCTGCTAATTTCACTATAGAAAAGGGTCCAAAATGATGGATTTGTTCCTTTGGACTTGTTGACTTGTTCTTAAATTCTGACCAGGACTGGACAAGACCAGCTTGTGAAGTGTGTATTGTACAGACCCAAACTGTTGCCTGATTTCACCACAAAGAGCAAGAACCATGTTGTAATGTCCAAAGAAAAGGAGCTTCTGAACAAATTCTTTGTTTGGTAACTTTATCATACAGCACCATTAAACAAACCCAAATAGTTTCTGTTTCTGATGGTTTGCACAAACTCTTGGCCTTTGATTAAGAAATAAAATGTTCCTAGAAATTGTAATGGTCTAGTGTTGCAAAAAATGCTTTATTCCCTCTAGACTAGATGCAGGATGGTAATAAAAGTTTAAAGCAACTTACTTTACGAAGTTAAAATTAATGTTTCTCACATCAAGGGAGTCACTAATCACTGAGAACTCAGAGGCAGGATATGAATTTCTTTCAAGCTCCAATTATGAAAACCTTAAAAAATTTAGAGGCTAGCAAAATGGCCTCCTATTTTGTCTAGAATAGAGGTATGAAAGCAGAAGACTTTGTAACATCTAAAGAGGAAATATAAAATAGAATTTAGCAAAAGTTATAGGTTTGTAAATAAGATTTAGTAAATAAAAGAATGAAAATAAGTACTGCAAGTATTGATCCTTTCTGGTTTTCACACCAAATTACTGCAAGACTTCTATTTCTTTGCCAAGCTCTTACCCACTGTTTTCATGTTGCAGACTTTAATAGGGATAGTTAGGGCATAAATGCATCTATTCTGATGGAAGCAGAAATTGTCACTCATGAGACTCTATCTCTGTGTGGTCAAAAGTCTGGTGGAAAAAAGCTTATAAATTGTTTATTTATGAAGCTTTGGCATAGGAAAAAATAAATTTTGAATACAGATGAAATAGGTTTAGAATATGGATGAAACAGGCTTAAAGTAAATTACACTATTAATGAAGTTTTGGCTCTGAGCTGCTGCTTGTGCCATGGCAGAAGGGTCTGTCCTCTCCTGGGTGCTGCAGCTGGATCCTCTGTGCCACTCAGGGACACCCAGAGAATCCTCAAGGCACAAACCCTTTCCAGGGCCTCAGGGGAGGCAGGATCTTGGGGAGGCAGAGTTACACCCCTCCTGCCAGCTGCCTCCAAGGTGCCAGTCTGGGAACCTCTTCATTGGTGCCAAACCCATGATTATATTGCTGGAGGGTGCTCCAGAATCTTCCTTTAGGTGCCTCATCTGCTCTGTGAATGAAATGTTTGGTGCCAGACTACCAACATTAAAACCTGTTTGTATTTGTATTGAGGCTGAGGAGCTGCTGAACTCTCTTCTTTCATTTCCAGCTCCAGCAGGTCACCAAAATCCTTCCAGGTTTCTGCAAATTATCAAACTCTAGACCCTCATTCCAAGGAGAGTCTGATGGCTTAGGCTTACCACTGCAGCCAGCCACAGGCTCTGAGAGGAGAAGGAGTTTCTAAAACTTCAGTGTGACAAACAGAACGCACTGAATTCTTCACAGCCAGTAACGAGCCCTTGGATCCCAAAGTTTCTCTGCAAATCTCTTCAGTCTTTTAGTTTCTAAATCCTGCCCTCTTCTGATATCCTTGTGCCTTCCAAAACTTAATCTAAGCAAGGCAGGTGACTCATTTTATACTTACAAGGCAAGAAATTTTGACATTGAACCTGTAATGTGTGTGCTGTGAATAGATCCCCAGCATGTATGCAGTTGTGTGGGAATTGTATTTAGTCAGCAATCCTCAGGGAAGGTTCCTACAGTATTGAGCACCAGGAAAACAATCAGCAGACCCTGGAACCTGCTGACAGGGCATTACTTTAGAGTGAGCTGGGCTGGGTGAAAGATGGAAAGGTTAAATGAAGGTGGAAAGGTCAGGGGAGCTGGTGCCCAGACCAGCATATTATTGCAAGCCAGCATGGGAGGATGTATTTAAGAGAGGGTTCAGAATATTATGACTAGTGTGCTGTCTGCTGGATAATGCAGCTCAATTCCCCTTTCTCCAAGTCTCTTTTCATTATCTGAATGGAATCCTAAGTGTTACATCCAGAGAAACACTCTTTGCCTTTACTTAGAATTCCTGAGAGGGAAGCATCTCTTGCCAGGCAATTTTCAACTCCTGCTGGAGCAGGCCTAGTTGTTTATCTGCTTTTTACTTTTCAAATAGTTAATGATAATGAACTGTAATTGAGAATTGCTTTGGGCTCATTATTATGCATGTTGTCATCCATTTATCTCCCTGTTTCCTTTGAAATCACCTTCTCAAGGGTTTGGAATGATGTTTAGTATTCATTTTTTCTTCCTGCCTTCCTGTTAATATTCACAGGTTTTTATTTTTGCCCTTTTATAGAACTGCATTCTTCTAATTAATTTTTTTTTCTGTGTAAGTTTCTGATTCTCTCCTTTTTTTACTCCTTCTGTAGGCTTCTTGATTTCTAACCGCTCTATTCTAGTTTTGAATGTATATCCAGTAAACAAATAAGAATAGAAAAAGCATCCCAACCTAAAACATTCAGGTACAGCTTGCTCAGCCCCTTGTTATTAATACATCTACTGTTGCTGTCTTAAGATCCTAGTGAAAACAAGATGTCATTATTCACTTTTATTTTGTCTTGAGCAAAAACCAATTATGGAGTAAAAATGTATCTGTGTGAGAGTTGTGGGGTTTTGTTTTATTTTCTGTTTGAGCAAGGGTGCTTTGCTATTGCTGCATATAAATGAACTTCTGGAGACTCTTTCTTACCCATTCCTGGTGTCTCTCTGTTTCCTAGCCTGTTGGAAATGCTGAATTTACACTGAATTATTCTGGTGTAGCATGGACCTGCATGGCTCATCACCTCCCTGATTCTGTATGAATTAATGAGTCAGCACTCAGGCTGTACACCTTTGAAAAACAGAGCATTAGGTACTGTTGGAATGTTGTAAGGTTGCTCACACTGCCTCCTCTGTCATCCCACCCCCATGTCCTTGCTTGGTGCATCCTGAGGATCATTCCTTGGACCCACCCTGGGTTGATTTTTAAAGCTTCTTCCTCTTCTCTCCTTCCACAAATAGCAAATCTGCTTTCTGAAGCAATGCTCAAAGAAAATGGGAAATGTGAGCTCAGCTCTGAAAGCCTCATTAGTGCGTTTCAATCTGAGTGATCCCACATGAAAGAGTAAGAGGACTGTATCATTAGTAAGAGAAATAAATTTTGTTCACGATCATTCACAGATAAATGGAGAGCTGAAAATAATAACAGATGTAAACTAATATGAAATTGTGTTTATTCTAGTTCTATTCATTCTAATTTTAGCCTGCCTTATGAGGGTACTTTTCAAACATCAGATTTGGAAGAGATATTCCCATCTTAAGGAAAGCCAACAAAATATACATAAAGCAACAACAAAACAATCCTGAATATCTGAATATCTGAACAATTTTTATGCTACATTGGTGTTTGTTTCCTGAAATAAGAGTTTAGCTGTATGATTTTAATGACAAGGCTTCATTGTCAGCTCTCCTCCCTTGGTAATACAGCTCCAAACATCAACAGTGAGAACTTGAAAACCTGCTTCTGAGAGCCTTTGACAAGCACAGCTCCAGAGATGGATTTGACTTTACATTCCCCTGATTTAAAGGGGGGGGGTCATTTAGAAATATTAAGTTTTTATCTGATGATTCCCACCTCACTTTTCTTAACAGGAATCCCTACACTTTCTGTACATGTTCACATGGTTCAGGCATCTGGCCTGCTATTTATAACCAGAATGCTGGTAAAAGAGTTATTTGCTTTCCTTTTGTGTTTTATTTGCCCAAGCTTCCATCCTAAAGGTTTTCCTTTACTTGAGAACTTGCATTTTTAAAAAATACTTATCTAAAAGGGGCAAATTTAGGTAACTTATTACTGTGTGATAACAGCATTTTATTCCATATGAGGGCTTTTAGGAATGACCAACTGAGAATTTTAGGATGCCACCCACTGAGCCTGAAAGCAGCATCAAAATTCAAAAGGTTTGCTGAAGCTGCCTAAGTCTTTGTTGTCACACCTTTCTTCTTTATATTTGTATTAAGTATTTTAGAGTCCAAAAGTGCAATAAGGGGTTCTTAATGCACTGTATTTTGGTGGAGAATATTTGGGGGAGAATAGATTGTGGGAGATTAGGAATGGGGCTGTGACCAAGCCTCATCCATAACGGGGTGCAGCTTTATGAGAGAGGTGAATAGCATTGAAGGAGAAGTGTGGAATGCTGATGCATATTGACCAATCACAAAGGATTAAAAAGGCATGCAGGTGTTATGCATGTGAGAAAAAAGGTATAAAAGGTTGTACTGTGGAATAATAAAGTGCTGATGCTTGCCACAACCTTTGGCATTAGTTGTGTGTCCACTGTCAGTGGTGCCCCATGTGAGGGCCAATCACCCACATGCTGTGACTACCAAAAGCTGTTACAGGTTTTACTTTGGGTACCTATTTGTGTACCTTGCAGTGTTGTCAGGCACTGGTCAAGTTGCTGAGCTGTGCAGAACACTTTGAAATGTCCATCCAGGTGTGTTTGTGGCCAATGATGGCCAGAGGACTGCTCTGGCATTCCTCCAATGGATAAATAAATCTACCACAGGTTCCTGAATTCCTGAACTAGCTCTTCTCTGAAGTGTCTTGAGACAAATCATGCCCCTTTTGTTTGCTCTGACTTATAAAGGAAAATTTAAATATATCATAATATCTAGCCTTTGGCTTCAAATATTTCCTCATACAATTTCTTTGCTATTACACCACTGTTGCTTTTCTTTGCATAAAATTACTTGACATCATAACTCTTTTTATTACTTTGGTTAGAGGTTGAGAATTGTTTGACTGTTGTTTCTGGTATGTGATGCTGATTCCATGTGTGCCTTAGTAAGCAAAACTTCTAGCTGTGCCAATTTTCTCTGCTTTCACAAATGGAAAATAAGCAGGATAGTGCAATTGCATAATTAGAAAATATACATTTATCTCTTCCCCCACTGGTCAGAAAGCAGCTTTGCCACCATGACTCTTGCTGGTGGAAGAGCAGATGTTTCATAGTTGACATCCCTGCTACCCCTCAGCCAGCTGGCAGGAGGGGGCCATCATTGCCTCCCACTTGAGTCCACAGCTGTCCTGGGACATCTTTACAACAAGGGGAATCCAACTGTGCCAAACTTGGCATGCTGTTCAACAGGGGGGTGTATGTCCGTAAGCTAAAGTTGTTGTGCTGATAAAAAAGCCACAGAACTGTGGCTGGGAAGTCACATGTAATGTGTCCAAGACTCAAACAGCTAGATATATGGATTGTGATTCATGTAACTCCCATGGAGACTGTTTTTCACTCACAAAGCACCAAGAAGACAGTGTTAATGTCAGCTCTCATGTTCCCACTGCCTAAGAGCTCTTTCTCAGCTTCCAGCAGCCTTGTGCAGGGCAATATTCCACAGGGATCATCCCCTGCTGTTAAAATGCCTCAGTTAGACATGCTGTCCAGCTTTTGGGGCAGCGATGAAAGGAAGAGCAAAAGATTTATAAGAAGTTTCAAAAGAAGAGAAGAGGAGCAAGCACAGAAACATTTAATCTTGTACAGGGCATAAATCTTACCACAGCTAGCAAAATATGCCAGCTCTATGCAAATTCAAATCAAAGCAGCCAGGTTATATACATGAAATCTTGGTTTTGACACGTAATTCACATTTCAGTGCTGCTGTGATCCCTTGAGGCAGGAGTGTGAGAGCCTTTGCTTTGGCTGAGGAGATGGGACCTCTCCTGCAGCAGGTACCAAATACTGCACTGCTTCAAGATGGCACTTTTGGAGTTCCTCATGCCTCCTAAAGGAAATCTGCATTTATAAAGGTAGGAACAGAAAGGATGCTAAAAAAAATCCTTTCTACTATTACAGGGTGAAGGAATCCCAGAGTAAGTCATTCTCCTTTCTCTTATCCACTCCCAAGCTACTAAGCACTGCAGTGATGTTTATCTAATAACTCCATTCTCCTTGAGGCATATTTTCTATTAATAGTAATTATCTATGACTTATAATTTGTCTTGAATTCTCCTTACTAGTGAAGCACTTGAACTGATTATGGACTCCCACTACTAGAATAAAAAATTATGTGACTGCATTCTTAATAGCAGCTGTATAGAAAAGAGTGCATAAAAATATCATATCTTCTGAAAGTGAGAGGTGTTTCTACCCACAGTGAGGTGGATGAATGTTCACCAATTGCAGAATAAGTGGGATGAAGAGGCTCCTGACATTCTCTCTAATGAGATAAAATGTCTCCTGACATTGATTTACATGAGTTAGAATACTCAAATAATTCTTAGTGTATTTATATATTGTGGAAACTCAGCAATGATAGGTTGGTGCTAATTGGGAATTTTTAGTGAAATAAACATGTAAGAAGGCACAGACTCTGATTTGAAGAGTTTACAGTGTATGTAGAAGAGACAGAAGCCATTACTGTGAGGATTTCCCAGATGTAAATTCCAGAGAAATTATGAACTTCTCAAGGTCATATGTGAGACTTTTGCATCAGAAAAGAAATGTAAATGTCCTCAATACTGTTGAGTGAATTTATTGGAAACTTCACTATCTAACTGGTATCCTTTGGGATAAAAATTTGGTCCACACTGTTACACCTGAGTCTGGACTATGGCTGAGAAAATTGTGTGTTAGTTCTTCACTTCTTTGAATGTTGGAGCAAATCCACCTCTTAGGTAGGTGAGTGCTATCCTCTGCCTCCTTAAAATCAGAATTCAGCTTTTGCTGAACACACAAAAGAGGATTGGAAAATTCCAACTAAAAGAAGATCAGGTGGACTTTACTTTTCTGCAGAATGTTTTATTTTGCAATGATACAACACTTGGAGCTCCTTGTGTGGTTACTGTGAGCCCATTGGTAACTATAAAATGTGCCACAGAGGAGGAATGTTATGAATTCTCATTTATTTTCTGTCTTGATGAATCAGACCTTGGAAAATTGCATTGAGATCTGTAATTTTGAATGTCTTATGTCATCTGAGATGTACAACAACCTTAATCTAAATTATTAAGAATTAAAACTTTCCAGTGCATAGGGTTCTGACTGCCATATTGAACTGGTGACCCTGACATCTTTGTTTTCTCATCAGTTAAGAAAAGATAAAAACACCCTAAAAACCCACAAACAAAAAAAAACCAAACAAAGCCTCCACCACATTTGCATTCACCTCACAGGAATGATGTAAAATTAAGTCATTTGTCCTGGGAAGTAGTTTATCTTCCGAAAAAATCTATTACTAAAAATTATTTTGTTGTAGAACTGGACAAGACCAAAATAATGTGGACTTTTTGAAATTATGGCTCTAATTTTAAGCATTCTTTAAAGATAATAGGGAAAATTGTAAGGCACTTGGGACCAAAATCTTTCAAGTTTTATGTTCAGAAAGCCCCTTGTTCCCAAAATGGATACTAGTTTGCATTTCTTCATCCTATTTATAGACATAATCAATGCCTTTTTTCCAAAGGACATTGCTTAATCTTATTCATTGCAGCTACAGGTGTGGCAGTGGGAGAAGAAAATTGTCAATATTTGGATGTGCTGACTGGGTGAGGGGTGAACAATGCAGGCCTACTTGAATATCAATAGGTGTAGAATGCCCATGGGGAGAGAATTCAGTGATGCCAAGCCCGCCCAGCAAATTAAACAATAAACATGAATCTGCATTTAACTGTCTTGAACAGATGTTCATCAACACAATGTGGGTTTTTTCTTATTTTAATCAAGAAGCATAGAACAAACATTAGTTTATTGGCTTGGGGGGAAGCATGGGGGTATGTAAATCCATACTAAGACTACAACCATTACAAAGGTAGAGACTAAAAATCAGAGAACACTTACAAGCTTACATTTTCTTTTGAATCAAGCAGCCAGTAGAATCTGAATTGCAAAACAAACAACTGTGTTTTATTTTGTTATAGTAAATAATTCATAACTGAAGATGAAGAACAGGTCCTACGACCAGCAGCTGCTCCACTTGGTGCTACCTGTCATTACAATATGTTCAAATTACTGTTGTATTTAATACATACATTTAATAAATAATCTTGCATGGAACATTAAATTCCCATAAATAGTCTCATCTTAAAAGTGCTTAATACAAATTCAGGTTTTTAGAATTACAGAATGAAAGCTGGATCAGGTGGAAGTAAATTAAATGATGAAAGATTATAATTAATTAAAAGGAATTCAACAGCATGCAGAATTTAGTTTTGAAAACTTTCACAATTCCCTCTTGTGCTTTTGGAAACAAGTCAGTGAGCTACACAGCCAGTGTCTTCCAACACTTCCACATGGAGTTCTCATGCTCTATGAGAATAAATGAAGGGGACTTGACATTGCTGAAGCCTATGGAAAATCCCCTATTTTAAGAACATCATGAAAGTGGACTACGTTAATTTAGATGTAAAAATTTATTTATCAACATATGAAATAAATTTGCTTCTTATAACCCTTGAAAAATTCAGTGATTAAGTCTAAGAAGTTCTGAATGGAACCAGCAGAGAGGTTCTCTCCACTCACCCCTCAGACTTTGCATGTCTTTGCTAGCAAGAGTAGTACTGAACAGTTTTAATAAGGTCTCAAAGTGAAAATTTCTGTGAAAGGTATTTTTATATATGAGTTTCCATAATTATCTTCCCTTATTAACAAGTACCTCTGTCAATTTCTCTATTTAGCAAAATGAGTAAAGCCCCTGAGCTCTGTGTACAGTTTTCTGTTAATTAAAGCAGGGCTTTGATTCCAGCTTTTAGCTGCTAGTAGGCAACTGAAAATTCTGCACAATTTGCAGGGAAGTAATGAGATGGAAATGTAAGACCAACAAGCCTAAAGCAGGAACACTGTTCTCTTCACAAAACCCTGTAAAGTTTAGTAACCTGAATTGCTTGAGAATTATTTTCCCAAAAAGCATTTCTTTGGCTTGAAAATTTTAAATACAGACTGATTGTATCAACATACTGTATTTTGTATCCTCTTTTTCTGTCTCATTCCAAATAGCTGAACAATGCTGCCAAGGGGCTCTTCATGGTTAGTTCAGGGTTATCTCAGAGTTCGTTGCATGCTCCATTCCTGCAGTGGTAGGGAATGTCACCCTACAGAAACATTATATGAGACAACAAAATAAGAGGTTATTCACTATTGCCAGACTTTCATGAATTTGACCTGTTTGGGTTCGGGGGTTTTGATTTTTGTTGGATTTGTTTCTTTGTTTTCATTTTTGTGTATGTGATGATGCCCTCATCTTCCCCCCATTTTCTGCCTCTTCTTGGCTTTATACTCAAGCAAGACCTGAGAAATCACAGTGAAAATACTCTTTTTTTACTGTCCTTATGCCCTCAAACTGGGGGTGAAATGTGCCACGTGTCAGTAGTGCTTAAAAGAGAAGAAATAGAAGGTAGAAGCAGGAAATTATTTTTTTGCCAGTTTATTAGCACTGGAGGGACATTTTAGGCATACCTAAACAGAAGCAGGAAAAACATGTGTCTAATAAGCTTCACAATTTAAGTGACTTGACTATACATATCTACATTTAGAAAGTATTTTATCACCACAAATGCTATATAACAATTTAAAAGGTTTAGAAGGAAAAGAAACTTCCTTTTTGTTATTAAATTAGACAGGTTTATTTGCTAGAACTGTTTTTTCTTGGTAACGAGCTGGAGTTTAGGCTGTCATGGTACTAATATTATAACTAGGATAATAAACCCAGCTTAAAGGGTTGATAGCAGGTGGGTGCTATATTGCCAGCAGATAGCTGATAGATGAGATACAAAACTGCTTTCTCTACAATGACAAATACACCTAAAGGATCAAGCAGTTGGGTTAACAGATGTGCAAAATGGATGCCAAGTAGATAGATAGAAGCAAGATATAAAAGACATTTTAAAGAAATGTTTCCTCGGACCTTCCTCAAAGTGACATTTGCAGCCAGATTATTACCCAAGGCACTTTCTGAAGAGAACCACTTTGCTCTTAGCAGTAGATAAATGACAGCTCCATTTTAAAATTTCTCTAAATATTTCCAGAGAGAAAATCCTGGTCATAAAGAGACCAAGCAAAGTTAATGGGTGTTATTTATCCCCAGTTTATCTCAATCCGATTTGATAGCAGACTGGGAGCTGAACTAGACTGAAAATCAGATGCTGTCTTAGTGCTGAACTTTTGACTCACTAGTGCTTCATGATGTACTTAAATACATTTTTATATCCTGCATTACATAACATACAACCACAGCAATAAAGCAAGATAGCCCTGGTATATTTAAAATTTATAAATGTTTCTGGCAATCTTGTAAGGAATCGGGTAGGGTTTTTTTTCAGTAAAAATTTTAGGCATTTGAATTTTTTCTGTTTTGAAAAGCTCTCCTCTACCTGTTCACCACAGATTAGTCTGCACTTTTTGCATAGGTACTATTTAGAGAAATAGTACTGGAGAGTTTAATTGCAATTGTTAATCCATCTGTTGCATGATTAGATGTTTTAGAGGCCTCTCAGTGTATTTGCCTGTTCTGACTGGAGACATTTAAATACTACATTATCTGCATAATTTCTTTGTCATGAGATTAATTAATCTGTGCATTCACCTGGCACATACATACAACTTTAGCATTATTCTGTTACTTAAGTGCACCAACTCAATAAGATATTGACCTGAAATACAGTCTGGGTTCCAGCAAACCCTGTCATTTCAGTCAATAAACCAGAATTATGGGCACTTAATTGCATACACTGAATGAACATACACCAGATGAACATATGTGTGTCCACAAGTTAAGTTCAATAAATTAGAGACATCATAAGCCTTTTAATCAAAACATTAAATAGTGAAAGGTAGAAGAGGCTATTATGGAAGAGTAGCTTTGAATAATTTGTAAAATATTTACAAAGTGACAGCATCAACTTGATGGGAGTCTTGTACGAGGTTCTGTAACAGAGAATTAATATTGATTTACTATAAAGATCTGTATTTGGATGGATTGTGCAGGGACTTTTACAGAGGGTTTTCTTTCTCTAAAGAGATATGCATTGGATGGGCACTTGTTTGTATTTTGGGGATTTGTAAGTGGCCTTGTCTTATTTCATGAAAACTTGAAATATCTCTGCTCTTTTAAGTTTCCTCTCTCCTATTTGGAGCTTGCTATGAGATGGAGTTAAAGGACTGTGAGAACCTGAAAACTGAGAGGATGTGGTGCTAATGAAGAAAAGCTCACTGGCAGTACCAGAGGTGCCATTTTCTACAGTTTGTAGTACCAGATAATTCATGTTTTAGTTGCTTAATTGTGAGAGAGATTAAATATATGATGCTATCTTTTTTCCTGTATTGTATGTGTCATAAAAATTAAGGGCCCATGTCACCTTACTCATGGAAAATAGTGCTGTATTTAAATAAAACCAAAGAGATAACCTGTCTTTTCCTAAGACTTTCACTCTAAGCTGGGCATAAACCACTGTTTATGTGACAAATATGAGCTATTAAAAACATGTAATAGCCTTGGATGTGAATTCTCATTAAATTAGTGGTAAGGTAATGAAAGGTCTGTTTAAGATCTCAAATTGCCACCAACTTGGCCTGTCCCAGTATATGCACCTTAATGTTTTTGCAAAAACATATGTCTATAGAATTTAGAATAATATAATTATTGGACTGAATTGTGTACCCAAAAAGGACCATGGCATTTAGGGTAATCACTTGTCTGCCCTTAGCTACACAACTGGCCTCATATTCTGGAATACTTTCTTTCTATCTTTTAAATAGCTGTCAGGACATGTGCTAGTCCAGCTTCCTTGTGAAAAGGCATTTATGAAAATATAACCAGATTACACTGCCCTTAAAATGAACATAGCACATTGGATTAAAAAATAATGCACTCCCAAATTATTTGGTTTATAAAAAGAAAAGGCACACTAAAACTTCTTAATGGATATTATTTCACTATTTCTAGAGCTGGTTCAGCAGTAATAAATAAACATTCATGAATAATGTATTCAGCAGTTGACAAAAATGTCAGACAGTAGTGAGTATTACTCAGCCACATGTACAGAGACTGCAATGTGAAAAAAAGAGATAAAGTAATTGTATAAAGCAAGTTTGGGGTTTTGGCACTATGAAAGTCTTCATACTTTGGAAGAAAATTCTTGAGTGCTGTTTTAGATAATGAGACTGGATTGTGGGAACCACACTTGACAGAAATGTGGAAGGAATGCTGAGACTGACTGCTGTGGCCTTGAGTGGATGATAGTAGGTGATGGTACAGCCCTGTCATAAAAGCCACAGCAATACCTATCCCATACACCTCAATGAGTTACACTGAGTTTGCAGTTCTTTTCATCTTTTTTATTGAAATGAAATGGAAAACAAACAAACAAAACCAAAAACTGCTGTGAACTTCACCAACCAAGGAATCTGTGAACCAATTTGTTTCACAGGACTGGAACATTCCTGGCCACCTTCTAAGACAAAAGAACCTTTTTGGCAGACTCAGCCAATGCAGTTTGAAATCAATGCAGCTTGATTTCCCAGTTATGAGAGAGTCACAGTCCCAGCCTGTCCCACCCAGCAGCAGCTCATCACCAATAATGAGGCATTTGGTCTCTCTCAGGGAGTGTCTGGAATAGAAGACCTTTGCCTGTCTAGATCAGGCTATAGCCTTTCTCTGGAATTAGGTCATAATTCCTCCCTGTTGTGCATGACTGCCCACACCTCCTCCTCTTGCCCATAGATTGAGCAGATTATGTTATTGGCACGTTCACAGTGCTTTGTTCATTCAGTTGGTGTCCCTTTGAAAGTCTCTTGACACCCTTGACTGTATTTTGTCTCTGTATCTTGACAAAGTCTGGGATGGCTGCTACACTCCTCTTGGTCCATGTGGGCTCTTCCTCTGGAGGCCACTGCATTTTTACACTGGCTCTGCTATGTGAGGATCACATTTGGTTGTTGGGAGTCCTGTCAGTATTCTTTGTTTCTTCTTTAAATTTGCAGCAAGAACTGCTGTTTCAAATTAAAGGAGTTACAACCCTCTGAATTTCTTCATAAGAAAGGCATACCATCTAGGAATAGTATTCTGGATGTGCATCCTTCTTTTTATCACTAGTACTACTATGAAGTGATCTTTATACCATCATTAGGAAAGAAGCAACTTCCTTGAATGTCACTTTTTTTTACTTTCCCAACTCTCTTGCCTCTGGGATAAATTACAGGTAGCTAAATTCTGATGAATTTCTGGAGATAGTGTGTTTCAATAGAAAATTGGTCTCTTCAACAAAATTTTGGTTCACTAGAGAATATTTTCAGAATTTTTAGAGAAAAATCATCCAGCATCTTTAGGGAAGGTGTGGTGGGGATGGCAATACAGTTTGGACCCAAACCTAAAAAAATTTAGCCAGAAGCATTAAAATGAACAAAAGAAAAAAATTGATAACAAATATTTTGCTTTTAATAAAATCACAACTTAATGTGAATGCTCTGATTTAATCTGTGCTGATCAAAATCTCACAGGGAGGGAAGGCAAGCTCATTTTTCTGTTCAGTTCTACATTTAAGCTTTCTAGTTCAAGAACCACTTCTCCTGTGTGTTTGATCCTCAGCCCTTTTTTTCTGTTTCCCCTACTGGAGAATCTATCCAGCAGCCTTCACGCAGTCCTGTCATGCAGATCCAAACAGGTTTTGCATGGGACAGGCTGCACTTCACAGAAATAAAAACCTTACTCAAAATTCCTCCTAGACTGAAGGACCTGCATTTGTATTAAAAATGGCTTAAGAGGGAGTGACAGTCAGCACAGACTGACCTAACGTACCCAGTTTTCATTAAACTGCCTAGAAACAAAAGCAGAAAAAAGTAGAGAACTGACAGAGGAAAACTGTTCCCTGACAATTACCAAGGAAATTTTTTACTGTCTCTAGAATTAAATGTTTTTCTTTGCAAGCAATGTCAAACTGAGTTGTGCTGACTTGAGTACTTTCTGCTTACCTTTGTTGATGCTAATTTACATGTGACATTTTGGCTTCCATGGGCAATGACATGTCAGTGAAAGAACATTTAGCAACACGTGCTTGCACTGCACTCAAGTCCAAGTGTGATTACATTTCTGCTGCTCCAGTGATGTGAAGGAACTAGAAAGCTCCCTGTCCTTCATCACCATCTGTTGAAAACTATATAAAGAGTCTTTGCTCCTTGTTTTATCTGTAATCATGCCAACACTTTTCCCATCTTCTCAGACTTTGAGGAAATGCTTGTGTGGCCAATAAGGAATATGGCTCGGCTGGTAAATGTAAGCTTTAATTTGTTTGTAATTGTCAGTGCTCCTTTTTGGAGACCATAAAAAAGGACATGTATTTGAACAATCTTAATGAGCAAACTCTCCTTTGCAGAAATATCAAATAACAAAATCCAGTTTTGTCTTCTCAGTTTAGTACTAAAATCAGAATAGTTTCTGATTACTCTTTTCCCATTAGCTACTCAGTCTAAATTGATTTATGTAATTTTTAAAAATAATTGGTCTATATGATTTTAAGTAATGTAGTACTTTACAACTGAATTATCAAGTAGGTTTAAAAGCTGGTATTTAAAACAGCTTGTTATATATGTCACTAGTTATTTCCTTTCACTTTGGCCTTCCTCAGTCTGCTTCACTAGAATTACTCCACTTTTATTGTGTTGGAAGTGACATCAGAATAAAGCCCTTAAAGTAGTAAGGGCAAACCTCACAGCTTCGTCATATTGGTTTAAAAATAAGCCTAACAAAAACTATTAAAACCATGAAGTCTGACTTATTCCTACTTTTGAATACATTTGAGTTGTAAGCAGACATCTCATACCAAACAATTCATGTTGGATTTTATGTGAAGACTGTACCAGATAAGAATAGTTTTTACTCATTTAAAATTAAAGGTGTGGCGTGTGTGAAGTATTACAAGTTTTAGCCCACGAGGAATTTATAAATTACTAAAACATGAGAATGTACATTGATTACATTTTTGGAAAAAACTTTAACATTTTGTTCACATGAAGATGTTCCTGCCTGATTTTTTAAATTTCAGTTCAGTGAATTCTGAATTTTGGATGTAGTAGTAGCTTATTTCTGATAATTTCTAGTCAGCCTCATCATCACTATCCAATCTTTCCAGCAGACTCATCTACGGAACAAACAATTCATTAATTTAACATCCTCATGTGATTGCAAATGCTATGCATTGACTTAAATAACAGTTGAGTCAGATCATTTGTAGACATGAAGAAGATGGAAGGAAATAGTTTAAACTTCAGTATTTTTATTTTACTATAATTTTTTTTTGCAGATAAAACCCGTGACTTGCTTAGATCTTCGTTGCTTAGATCCCACTTCTAAATCTCACATCCATTCCCCTACATGTAAGTTGGGAACACCATGACTCCATGGAGTTTACATAAAGATACAGAGTTTATAGCCCTTAGAAAAGTCAACTTCTAATAGGTGACACTTTCTAGCTTTTTTTTAAAATGTACAGCAATAGCAGAAATAAGTAATCCTTTATTAGTTTTAAATTATAAAATATTTTTATCTTCTCAGTGAAAATGTTATTAGAAACAAAGCAGATATGAGGTGGGGAGAAAAACCTTTGCTGTAGTACTTAAACATGTAACTATATATGGCCTAGAGGAGGTTTATTGGCTCTGTAAGGCATGTAAAGAATTTAGTACCTTAAAACTATTAGAGATTACTCTTATTTATTGAGATTAAAATAGTCAATCATAACTGAGGTCAGATCATGTTTTCATGAACTAATGACTCCTTTGAGAACAAGCAAAGTGTGTTGCAAAGTGATTTAGTACAAATGCATGTTACATGGTTTATGAGATTCCTCGATGCCTTGTATTGTCTCACTTTTATAGAACTACATTAAATGCATGAGTTAGGATTTTTCCCTTGTGATTGATTTCCTAACACATAATTTGGGTTTTTGCCTGAGCAGAATTGTTTGTTTGTTTGTTTGTTTGCTTGTTTTTTAAGTACTCTCAATAGGCATGGAATTCTGTTTCCTACTTTAGTTGTGGAGATGCTTTGGTTTCTTTGGATTCCTTCATTTCTCTTGGTAAAACTTTCTAGTTCATGACTTGCATCTCAAAGCATGGCTGAGTCTCATTTGTGCTTTGTCACTTTTTCTGAGTTCCTGTAAGTTGCATCAAACTGGAAATGAGCTGCAGAGCTTTATTCTTTGTACACAAGCACCACTCCAGCACTGGCTGAAGGATGATTTTATTGAAGTAGTGATGCAGAACACAACCATTCACTTCTGAAGTCCCTGCCCATTCTGACTGTGAATAAGGACTTTTTCCTTCACAGATTTCTCCATAAAACCAAGTGACAGACATCATTTATGCAGAGAGTTGAAAGGCCTTGATTGATTACCAATTAGAGGAAAACCCTGCAAGAATGAATTCATTTGAGAAGGCAGATGAGGAGTGCTGCTCTTGTCATGAACTGGAAGAGAATCTAGAATGTAATGAATCAAACAAACTCAACTCTGAATTTTATTTGCATATAAGAGAAAGGCCTTGAATTTGTTACCTGACAGGTAGCATCAAAATACCAAAACACTGGACAGTACCCTTTATCAAGACATTTTCTTCACATTTATGGGGTTTATACAGCTCCTGTTTTAGCTACTGAGGAGGATTACCCTTTGAACATAGGAGTGGATGATCTCAAGGCTAATCTTGTGTGCCATTGCATAATTTCTCTGTCTTAAAGGTTCTTACTATGTCTGCTAGGTTCTCATTTGGCCTAGAAATTATGAAAAAATAATTGTCAAGAATAATAAAAAAATTATCAAGAACAATAAAGATTTATATGTAATTGAAGGTTCTAATTTACTATTTTATTAATTTATTATGAAATAATTCTGTAATTTTATTCATAGTTATCCCATTTCTTGCACTTCTGATCAAGCAGAACATGCTAAAACTGAATGTAAACTACATTTGGTCACTTTGTGTGGGCTAAGACCAGAACATCCTTTGTACCAAGATCCATAGAAAGGTGAGTTGGTGTTGAAAAACGTCCATCAGAGTGCAACAGCTCAATGTAACTGCACATCTTCTCCCCAAGTGCCCTGTTTCACACATAGAATTCTTGCATTGCATCTTAAAGCAACTTTAGCTCCTGCTCTTCCTATTGCAGTACAGTCAAAAATACTGGAAGAAACCCATATTCCTTAATTTCCTTTTGATTTGTGCTAAGGAAAGAAATAGATATTATTTATTATAGTATTATTTCTTTATTATTTATATTTTCTACAGAAATACATATGTATATATGCATACAGAAATATATACATATATATAACCTTTTTCTATTTATTTGCTCTTTTACTGTTTTGTTTGGTTAATTAGTGATTGACCATAACCAAGTTTATTAACAAGTGACATTAATTGTTAATAATTACATTTATTCTAAAATATAACTTGCCATTATTAACATTATTGATTACACTAATGTCTCTACAAAGTATGTAACAGGAAAAATACACATTCCCTTCCTACCACTCAAAAAGCTGAGGAGAACCAACCCTTCTCTGTTACATCCACATGAAAAGCTCTTTGGAAAAAAAAAGAAAAACAGTCTTTGTGCTCATGTAGAAATGTGCTGTTTAATACAAAGCTACTAAAACAATTTTAAGGTGCTGATGCAGCTTCTTAATTGGGAAGTTACCACCATTTTATACACTGAAATACTAAATTTCAAGGGAAGAGTCACCATTTAGTAACTCTCTGCATCTGTTGTAAATTAATATTTAGATTTCTTTTAAGCAAAGACCAGATACAAAATTTAGCTCCTTTAATGTCACTTGTTTTACCATAGCTTTTAAACATTTTCATTTTGTGAATAAACCAGTTTTAAAATACTCTGGAAACTCTTAAAAATATTAATACAGTCAAAATAGAAATTAGTCAGTGAAGCAAGAATGAGTATAGTTACTCTAAAAAATAACTTCTGGGACTTCTGGGTCCCTACAGCATAATTTCTTTTTTCAAAATAAGATGTATTTAAAAATTATAAAATACTTGCCCAGTATCCATAGTTTAATTTTTTTCTTACAACAGTATATAAAAGCTAAAATAGGAATTTTTTTCCCAATTTTAGTTTGAAAGCAAAATGAAGAAAAAATTCCATGCACTTACAAACATATCCAAGTGTGCCAGGCTGCAGCCAGTCAGAAAAAGCAAATTGCAAATGTCACATCTCTGTACAAACAATATTTATGATTGAGTAGAATCCTTAAACTGTACCATTTAAGCCCTTCAGATTTGGAGAACATGGTGTATAAAAAGAATTTCCCATGATCACTCCAGCTACCACAGTAATAAAGCTAGGAAATAGGAGGAGGAAAACAGCTGGAGCAAGGCCTTCAAGTAGTGAAAATGGTTATAATACCAATAAGAGTTGATGGCTTACTGGAAGCCAATAGCCAGCCTGTAAGTATTTTTTCACAGGGATTAAGATGTTTGTGTACACAAAGCAAAAGACCCTGAATATCATGAATCTGTGCATTCATGTTTCTGGTTAGTTTTATTGTACTAAAATTTCAAGATAGGATGGAATACTTAATTTTTATTTGACTTCACATAAAACTTCTTAGTGTGCTTCAGACTCCTCCCAATGTCCATTACACCTGCAATAGTTTGGTTTTGGGTTTGATTAGATTAGGCATATGTTTCCTAATTACATTCTTGAGAAGGATCACAGAGATGAAGGGTGAATGAAGAAATTTTGTAACTGTTTGTGTTGAGAGTGTCAAAATATTATTACCTTTAAACTCTGAATATGCTGGTAGTACTTTGGCTCCAGAAAACATTTCTTGGGAGTTTGCTACAGGCAATTCAGTAGAATCAAGTGATAAAAAGCTGGTCCTTAACTAGTTATCAAGGCCTGCTTCTAGGAAGTTCCCTGGAGCTGGAGGCTTGCATTTAGCCTCATGGGTAGCTGCATCCTTTAGACCTTGAAAACTCCCTGAAATTCCAGTCCTGCATTTCTAGATCTTGTCAAGAAATTGCTTGTTTTTAGTCTGGTTGTACTTCAGTGGCTTTCAAACAAAGAAAGTAACACTGTGGTAACCAACCAGCTAAAGCACACAAAAATTAGCTTATATTTCCTTTTTTTTTTTTGTATCTCATTCTTTATAAGTTTCATCTCAAAGATAAAAATTAAATTAAAAATAATTAAGAACCAACCCCTTATCTTTTATGTGAAAGGGTTAAAACACAGTGGAATTACAGCTCCTTTTCATAAGATTTCTATCCAACATTATTTTGGGTCAATTTCAAGTGTTGGAAATCAGCACAACTCCCACATTTTCAGTGAAACTATGCCAAGCTATACCATTTCAAAATCAGCTGAGTTTAGCAATCCTTATTCTATTAAAAAAAAAGAACCCTTTTATTGATGTTTCATGTTAATGTAAACATTCAGTTGTTTACAAATGTTTTAGAACAAATGAACATTCTTTCCTTTGACAATTCAACAAATAATTTAACAAGAACTTTTGTAGTAGAACTACTGTAAGAAATCTTAAGAAAATATTAATTAGAACCCTAAGCAGTTTGCAGCTCTTGATTTGGCCAGGGTTTGCATCCAGTTAATGTCCAATATAAACATTTCCTGCTTGAAAACTGAGAGCACCTGTGGACAGACAAATCCTTTGAAGTCTCTTCAATCCTCTGTGACCTTGAGTGATTTACTTGAAATCTTGAGCTGTTCTTCAGTTGGACTGAGGGCCATTTCGAAAATGCATTGCTGAAGGTTCAAAAAACTGGAATACAAGTTTAGAGAGGTTTAAGCTGTGGGCTGTTAACCACTCTTAAGAACAAGTGAGTTAACCACCAAATCCTCATTCTAACTCTCTCAGCAGACTCAAAATAGAGAATTACAAGGAGAGTTCTCTTAGATATTGCTGCTCATTACCTGGATCATCAAAGCTCAGTTGTTAAGTGTGTATGGCAATGACTGTTCCTCCTAAACTTTATTTTTCCAATGTTTAAAGTGAAAAATGATGTCACGATATGCACTACGAGCTTTATAATATCAATGCACTGAAGCTAAATATTTTTCCTGCTCTTGTTTCTTTCTCTGTTTTCTTCCCACCTGACATCATTACCATCTTCCACTTATCATGTAACTCTTCCTGCCATCCTGCTCTGTTCTCTGCATCCAAATAATATCCAGGACTCAGCAACTTTGGTCCATTCAGTGACTTTGTATTTTCCTGTGCTCCCAAACATAAAAGCTGACCTCTGCTTCTTTTTCTGAATTTATCATCAAAATTTTAACATCATCTCCTTATCTAGTTTGATTCACTCCATCAGTCCACATTTTATTACATGAAAAACTGCAATATAATGTTACATATAAAAATTAAGATAGATAAATTTAGAAATAAGATGCATAAGATGATGTGGCAATGGCATATACATTGTGAGTTACATGGCCAAGATAGTACTTACAGCTCTTTAAAAGGGGACTCTTTGCATTCTAAACCAAGTGAATTTTAAAAAAAACTGTGTGTATTTCACCTACCAAGGTCACTGTCATAGTACTCATGTCATGAGTATTCAGCTCAAAGACTTAGGAAGATTTAAAACAGAAAACAAAGCTAAAATATGCTGTATGACAAAATAAAAAGCTAGAATATTTTCCTCATTTTCCCTTCAATTTTTCTTCATTTGTCAGAAATGTTTGCTCTTCTTTCAAGAACTATTTCTATTTGTCTAATTTAGACAAATGTATCTTATTTTTTACTGCCTAGAGCTTCTTGTGGATGGTAGATATTACTGTACCCTACAGAAGAACATGAACCACAGAATTGTGCCTGTTACATCTCCCATGTATAAATCATGGGGATGCCACATCTTCAAACCTTCCACCTAATTTAATTAACCTTACACAGAGAGGGAGTAAGTCCTCTTAAAGTAACTCTGATGCTTTTTTTTTTTCATAGTATAAATAGCACAGTGATATCACTGTAGTTAGCACCTGTCAGCATAAAATATTTCGAGAGAAAAAGGAGCTTATCTTACAAGTATCTTACAGCATTTTCTGTGGTCTAAAAACTAGCATCTGTTATTTTATACATTTTGTAGTCCTTTGATTATATTAGGTTCTACCAATATACAGTCTAACAAAATGCAGACAGAACTTCACTAGTTTAATCTTTGTTCTGACCAATACAATTTTTGTTCTGTAATGCTATTGCTACTCCCCAGTGCAATCCCATTTACACTGAAATATCTTATGTATCAAGTTGCACAATGGATGACTGCTATTGAATGTTTTCTCATTTGTTCCAATGGAGAATTGAACCCTTAATTTAAATACTAAGATCAGAAGATTTATGTTATCCCCATCCATGTATAAAAATGCATTCAGGTGAATTACCTAATTTTAATCTGGATTTTTTTTCTTTTTTTTTTTCTTCAGAGAATGGTGCTGTTTTGATTTAAAATATAGAAAAATATTAAACTTGCAATGAAAGTTTGCTACTAAGCTTCTTGGTTTGCAAAGCTTGACTTGGTGCAGTATGTATGGAAGTACAAATACAGAGTTCAGTCTAAGATACTTTTGCTGTCTGTCCAGTCCTGGCTGCCCCTCCCTGTGAGGGTGGTGAGGCCCTGGCACAGGTTACTCAGAGAAGCTGTGGATGCTCCATCTCTGGAAGTTTTCAGAATCAAATTGTATCAGACTTGGAGCAACTGGTCTAGTGGAAAGTGCCCCTGCCATGGGAGGGGTGTGGAATTCCATGATCTCCAAGCTCCCCTCCAATCCAAACCAGTCTACCATGATAACATTCAAATGTTTAAGGGCATACATTTTATTAAAAACACCTTCTTCTTTATACAATCCTCCAAATAAAAAATGTCTGTGTAATTTACATACTCTTAGTTTACATGCATAGTAAGGGAAAAGGTGATTAACCTGAAAATTATAAAATAGATGGGGAAGAAAAACTTATCCAAGGAGCACTTTGAAAAAGACCCCAAAGTTCTCAAAATCTTGTAAGATACAATACACAAAGGTGATTTTCATTTCTGTAACATGTGGTCCATTATTTAAGCCATATGAAAATTGCTTAGTAGAGTACCAAACTAGTACTAAACAGCTTTGAAAAGAGCTCCTCATTTCATTCAGCTCTGTGTCATTATACTAACAAGGCTGCTCATTGTAGCTGAGGCTCTGAGTCCAGAACATGAAGTAAAAAACTGTTCTTGTTCTTCCTTCAATGCTAAAGGAAGAGTCTGGCCAGAAAATAATGACAGGAGTTGAAAATGACCTTTGATTCCAGTGCTACTAACCTGCTTTTACAAACAGGTTCATGAAATGGCTGATTTCTCTGTGTACCTCCAAAGACAGTAGGTAGCTGTTTGGTTTAAGCACATCAATTGGTGAATGATGTTCTCCACTCCAAACTGCATTAATAAAAATCCTAGAAAGTTGTACTACAAGAACTGGTGCACTGGAAATTTGTTTATCTCAATTAATTAATTGTATTTTTTCCTCTGTTTTTTAAACAGAAGTCCCATGAACTGAAAAAAGAAACTTAAAAAAGCTAATATACCTGAAATACTGCACAAAATGCACTTTTTAAATTGAATTAGCAGAATAATACTGCAACAGCATTAAATATATTGAGCCTGAGGGAGCCAAAGATAAAGTTTAACTGCCCTTGAAGCATGCTTTGTTCACTTAACTTTTGTATCTCCACTCTTTGAAATTAAAAGCTTACATATTTTTAATATACTTCTAAAGCAAAAAGAATCCTGGTTGTTGAAAGTAACAACTGGTGATACAACATTTGAATTAGAAACCTAGCAGTGTATATCACAATTATTATTAGTTATAACTGAGTACACAATTTAGGAAGAAGAGCTTGGTCAAAATTTACATAATTGTTTATATTCTTCATAATTCAAAACACCTCAGCTGTCAATACAGTGCTCTTTTCTAAGTCTTGCTGCTGGACTTCTGTCATTCTGTAATACTACTACAGAACACAATTTTTGAGCTTCTGAGCATATTTGTGGGCTTGCACAGTAGCCCTTTAAAAATATTTATAGTCAGCACTTAGTCCTAGATTTGGAAGTATTTTAAAAGCCTGGTTCTAGTGTTATTATTAATATACAAGGTTTAGTGTAAATATTTCATCACTACCAAGGGAAACGGGAAGTATGTTCCAAATATTTCTAGATCCAAAATGTGCATGCTTTAATGAAATCACTGGAGCCTTGGCAAGCTCTGCAAGCTGAGGAGCTGGCCTCTAAACAGGAGTTTATGTTGTCATGATCAGACATGAGCTTTTTGAATATCTCTGTTCTGTGACTGAGATAAGTAATTTGCACACATAGTTGATATTTTAATAAGAGGATCAGTAACTGTGGCACAAATGCTAAATTTACCACTGGGCAGGGTTGGAGTGGCCAGGAGTTGGCAGCTGTGACCTCTTGAGAGACATCTGCAGGAACATTTGTAAGAGACAGTGTCTCCTACCTTCCTGCCCTCACAATTCCACAGAAGCTGCTTGGCAGCACACTCCATCTCTGAGAGACAGCATTTTCTAGATCATATTGGTAGCAGAAATTAAAGTCTGGTACAGCAGCAGCTTTCTAGCCAGAGGTAAGGTGCCACCAATCAGCACTGTCTTGTTTCCTCTGAACTGCAACATCTCTTGGCTGCCCACAAGATTTCCCTCAGCCTACTTTACCTTTAATTTAGGAAACAAAGGTGCAGCCTGATCCCCACTCATACCACATTTCCAGCCTCTATTTTAATTGATGTAGGGACTTTGTGCATTTAGTGCTATCTAAATACCATCATTATCTCTCTAACTGTTCTAAATAAACTAAATGTACCAATCACATTGACTGCAATGTACAATGAGATCCAAAACTATAGCAATGAGGCAAATGAATATATTCTTTACCAAGGAAATAGGACACTATTATCTTTATTTAGGCAAAAAGGGGGGGAAAATGGAGATTTAAAGCATTAAAGACTTACAAGTTTAATGACTGATTACTAATTGATTATTCTAGACATGCTCAATTTGCAGGGCACGTCTTTTCTGAACCTCATGGATATCTAAAGATGTAATCACTCTCTGCCTGATTCAAAAAAACTTAAGCAAAGATTTTTCAGCCTCATCTGCATAAGACAGTACAGCTACATGAAAAAAACAGGAAAATGTATTGAAATGTACAAAACTAAGGACTCTCAATTCACAAACTTTATACTGCAGTTATTAATCCTTCATACTATATAACAAACTTTTTGAGGAGACTTATGGTATTAACTCACTGAGAAAACCTTAGGATATTAAAGTTCTTATTTCTTTCATTTCATAGCTTCAACAGATATTTCTACCATTCCTTACAACAGGTTAAGAAACAGAAGATTTAAGATCAGTTTGTTTGCTGAGAATGGCATCATAAGCTGTCTTACAGAGAATTTTCTGCTCAGTGCAGCGTGGGTTTGAGAGAGATGTTTACATTTCCCCTCCTCAAACAGCCTTTCAGCAGTGTGCTGAGTGCTACAGCTGTTTGGGGGTTTTTTTTTAGTATTACTCAGAAAGGACTGATGAACTGAATTGCAACAGTAAATGAAAAGTTGAAATAACGCTGCCCAAGTAAACATATTACATATTATAGATGAATATTCAGAAAATTTACTACTCACTTCCATAGTGTCCTTTGAAAGATAAACGACCCAGTACACCAGGTTGAATCCTGCAAATGCCACTGGAAAGAGGATCCTGGAATACTGGTCTATTTTACTTGCACCTCCAATGACTGGTGGTTGTGGTGGGGCTGGTGGAGGAACAGACAGTGGCTGACACTGGGCTGCAGTATTTGATATTATGCTGGGCTCAGGAGACTGCTCTGCCTGAGATGTTATGGAGTTTACTCGCTTCTTCAGGTTAGAGTTGGAGTCAGAATGCTGTGAAAGGAAAAAGAGGAAAAATGGCATTTGGATACAGAGTCTTAGGTTTTGTGATCTTTAGACTTCTTTCCACCTTTTATCTTAACTTTCTGATGTTATTGTTGTTTCTCTGCTATAGTTGGATCTCAGAAAATCACAAATATAATGTATCTATACAGAAGGATACAGTTTATGGCCTAAAGTTTTGCTGTAAAGCCATGAAAGAATATGTGCTTTTCACATTTTTAACACTGTGGTAAGTGGAAGCTCCAAAAGAGAAAAAGAAAAGATGGAACTAAAAGGAAAAGAAGGTAATGGTGTATCAAAATTGCAGTGGGTTGGTATGACTGAAGTTTGTGTAGATATGGATGAAGATTAAACAAAACAGCAATATGGGCTCACTCAGGTGCAGTCTTCCCTGGCTGAACCCATTGATGAGTTTGGTAAACACTGAATGGAGTCAAACAGCCATGCAAGAACTGGAAAACTGCTGTACAAAAGGCAATGGACTAACTTTACAGCTGCTGAAGACATGAATGCTAAAATGTCCTCTTGCTTTTTCTAGGATAAAATTTCATTTTAAAATATATTTCATAATCCCCACAGCAATTCCATGCATACAACTGAAGACAAATATACTTAACTGTAATGGGACTATTTTATTTTCATTTATGGTGAAATGAAACCAAATTACTCCCATATTTGCTGCAGTATAAGCAACCAGGTCCAATTACTCTTCAGAAAGCTGTATTAAAACTCTTATGAAAATTCAGCCAGAACTCAGGGACATGCAGAGCTTACTTACCTCTTACTTACTAGGCTAACATGTGTATTCATTTTGTACATTGGCTCCATTTGGGGCCACGTTGCCATATTTTACTTTCACAAGAGTAGAAGTGATAGAGTTCTTTCTTCCAGAAATGACTTAGGAATAGGATCTACCACAGGCTCTAAGGCTGCTCTCATGGATATCAATAACCCATTTCACAGTAGTGTCAAATAGGAGGAAATATTCAAAAACCTTGCTGCTACTGCCATATCCCAGGATAGCCATTGGATGCATGGCAGCAGCTGTAAGATTTATCTGATGGCTGAGAAAATACAGAAGGATGCTGAGAGTGACTTTGTTTGTTTGTTGTTTGTTTCAAGATGAAGAACTGTAGCGTTCTGTTAATACGGAGTTTAAGCCTAAAACTTTGTCCGTAAAACTCATTTCCCAGATTACTGATGAAAAATCTTGCACACAAAATCACACTATGTACACAGATGTTCTTGGATTTGAATACAAAGCTTTTTGGTCAGCAGAACAAGATGACCAAATGGCTAAAGCAGATGAGGGAAGTCTTGGACAATAATAAATAACTGCCAATATAACAGCCTATACATCTATAGTAAAATGGAAGACTAACATTGGAATGATTTTAAGGTAGAAAAATTCTATTAGATAGGCAATTTCCAAAGTCATTCATTGGGAGTGATTAAATGACAACCATTCACTTAAATGCAGCCTGCTGTCAGCATTTTGGGGATTTATCTTGCAGGAGTTCTAAGCATGGGAACAGATTTTAGTCAATCAGACAAATGACTGAGTCACTAAAAGGAGAGGAAGAATTTTCTGAAATACATTGCCCACTCTTGTAGTTGGGCCACAATTTCTAGATGACAGACTAACCTAGCACAACTGGTGTCTCCTGGGTGACTTAAAATAGTTGTAACAGGAATTATCCTTCCAGAAATGATTGTTACTGTCAGAGAATTGGAACAAGTGATACTTCTACAACAGGATGCAAAGTTCTGTTCATGAATGAATGGACTGGTATTCAACTAAAATTAGGGAGAGGTGGATTCCTCACTGCTGACTTTAGTCCAAATAAAAGGTGAAGAGAACATCATCTTACTTCAAAAAGAAAAAGTACTATTTCTATATGTATTTCCCTTACCTACTGCCCTTTTTCTTTTGCTTACAATCAATCACCACTTCCAATTTGCCCTCCATACATTATATGACTGTGGTCATATTCTGAACGGGTATTAAACAGCATTCCTGCTCTGTGCCTATCTGGAACACAGATGTTTAGTTTTGTATTTTCCAGTAACACAGCAAGCAGCAGACAGATTTAAATGGAGGATGATCTACAGATGTGTCACAAAAACAGAAAGAGGGTTATCCATGTCCACTTGCACTAATCATAATAATAATCCCACTCTATAAACAGACTGGCTGGCTGAGCCTGCCTTCCTGCTTTCACTCAAGTTCTATTCCATTTTGCCTGCATGCCCTGCTTTTAACGGAACTGTACATCTTGTTTTTCAATTTACTGTGGAATAAGTTGACCTTCTGTGGAGAATATGTGATTCCTAAAAATACAAGTGCTAAGGTGAATCCTAGCCCTTTTCATCTACAATTTTCTGATACAAAGTGGGTCAATTCTACTCTGGATTATTCAAGCATGAATCAGGAATTACAGTGCTGAGGTGATGGAGTTAATAGTAAGTAGAACAGATGTAGCATATGGTCTTTGGATGATGTTTAGTACTGAACATATTTAGAATGTGGAGGTAGTAAATCTTTGTGATCATTTGAATAGGCACTTGGAAAAGTGTAATCCTGGTCATCATTTTATTTATATTTATTAAACCTATTAAACGATTGCTAAAGTAGGAGGATTATCTCAATGTGACTTCATCTCAAGAAAAACCCTGAGTAGTTCTTTACACTGTCTTTAATAGTCCTGCATCCCCACAGCAGCAAACTCAGGGCCAAGTCTATTTTCTTCTAAATCCCTACTCAGGATGTGGAATTCTAAGTCCAAATTTATTTCAGATGTGTAATAAGGATGTTTCTCAGTATGGGAGTTGTTTGTAGACCAGACTGCTTCCCCAGAACGACAATTAATATTTTTCATTGGAATTCCCTGCTAAACCAAGAAGAGGAGGCAGTGAGGAGACCATATAATTTCTTATTACAGCTGTTCTGAACAGCAGCTACAGTAATTTGTCTACTATATCTAGATTTAACTTCTCATTTTGACAAAGATTACATACAGTAACATCATGAATGTTAACAAAACACAGAGGGAAAATGGAAATGAATAGCCTATTTTGCATAGCTCACAGAGCCAATCACTCAAGTAAGGACTGTTTTACAAGAAGCAAGAACAAGAAGCCTGAGGCACGACACACTGTGTTGTAAGGAAATAATGGATTTTCTTAGGTTACCAAACCTTGATTCAGAGCAGTATTCTTGCACTCATGTGGAATGTTAGTCCCATCAGGCAATTAAACTTGCAACTCTATGAGTAGGCAGTGACACAGAGCAGATTGCCAGTTCATTGTTTAATGTGAGACACCATTACACCAGACCAGACAAACACTGGTATGTAGATGGCCTGTAAGGTATAGTCTGCCTTCTTATTAGGCTTTTGGAGCCAAGCTATCTCATTCCCAAGCACCCTCATCCTGACTATAAAGCTCTGCTCTCTCACATCTCTCCTCAACATCACTAGAATTTTATACTCAGAATATCTCAACAGGCTTTCATCAAATTTCTTGCATTCCAGATCTAAAAGAATACAGCATACCTAACCTTGGAGTAAACAGAACTCTGTCTGCTCTTTCTGATTCTTTTGGTGAATGCTAACTGTGCATGAATGCACTTTGTACTTATGTTTCTTTCTCTCAAGAGATGTCTGTAATTCATACTTGTAGAATTCTCTTCTCTTTTGCTTTGTACTGCAAATGCATATTCTCAGTATCAGTTCAGTTTATGATTTATCAGTAACATGAATCTCATATATGCAACCCAGATACTGGCTAACTTTAAACAGATTAATATCTGTATGTCCTTCCTTCCTTCTCTCTCTTTTACTCACATCTCTTTTTCCTGCTAGCAATGCAGTAATAAGAGGTTCATGAGAATAAATCTAAAAGTTTAGACAAAAATAAGGTGTTGTTTCTTCTTTTTTTCATGATTTATTTGACTAAAGGCACTGAACATTCCTTATATCAAAACACACACACAAACCAACCTAGAACCAGAACTGTGTCTGTAAAAGGCAGAATGCCAAATTAAATATATAACATTTTTTGCCCCTGCTCATTAGTAGATACAGTTGGAGTAATTTCAACCATTATAGACATAACAGCACATGCTAGTGACTTATCTCCCAAAATGGGAGTTAAACATGGTTTAGCCTCTACATCCACCAGCGTGATCTGTAAAAACTCTCCTTAGATATTGAACAATCCATATGCAGCATCTTCCAACAGGAAAGTTCAGTATGCAATATCATCTTTTGGCCATCTACTAAGGAACCACATTCAGTACAGTCCTGTGCAGTTTCAGTATCTATCTCATGGCAGAGATTCATTATAATTCATTATAAACCCTAATTTGGACACTTCTTTGCATGTCTCATCAGTGGGATCTGATTTTAAAAACATCTATTGCAAACAATGTGTACTGTTTATAGATATAAACAGTGTCCTGCATAATCAAAAACTGAATATAGTTTAGAAGTCATAAATAGCCCTCTCTTTAGGAATTTTAAGCTACCTTTACTAGAAATACTGAGGAAAACCATGCAGACTTGTTTTCATCATTTTTTACTCTAATAAAAAGGGTTAAATCACTTATGTTAAATTATTCACTTTAAGCATGGGAAAACCATGTTCAAATTCTCTCTTAACCTCTAGGAACTGAAATTCACTTCTCTCAGAACATAGCCTAAACATCAGGTGAAGGTGAATAAGGGAGAGGCTGTTACCTTATTACTTCAAAACTATTTTAATTTTCAAGGAAAAATCTAAAGATTTTTATAGGCAGGAAGCATAACTGAAAAACAGCCAAAGCCCATTTACTTAAAATTGTCATATAAACCAGATATGCAGTAAGGAGAGCAGAGACTGGAACTTTGGTCACTCTCTTTTCAGTAGGAATGTGCTATAGTAGAGTTTTTTCCTAAGTTTATTTGTAGCATGCCAGAAAAAAAACCCATATAATTGGCACAGAGCCTCTCTGCTGTCAAAATATGTTTTTACATTAAACAGATTTAAATTTTCAAAACCACATTTGCCTCTTAAATCTATCAGTGTCTGTCCATATGCTTTTTTCCTGTAATTAAATTTACTTTATTTTGTTCTCACTACCCTCCTGCAAAAAAAGTACTGGGATTAGGCCTCAATGTTCTCAGTCAAGACCTTAAAGCATATATCTGTCTCTAGGATGATATCTAAAGGGTGGTTGATGATCTAGATAGAAGTACTCTGTTACATCAGAAACATAAAGATCATTAAACATACTCAATATATTCCGACATAATTATAGGAAACTAAATTCTCTATACCAGTGACATATGGCTGCTCTGCAGTTGGCAAGGGTTGTTAAAGAGAATAAGAATCTTTTCCTGCCCAAGCCATGTTGTTTTGAAACACAAGGCTGGAGGGAGAAGGAAGCTCTCTCAGAGGTATTTCACTGCTTGTTTCTGTTAAAACATGAGGTCTTTTAGAACATAACTGTAATCAAGCTGTTACAGGATGGTAATCTTTTGTCTTTTACATGTAGCTTCTCACATGGAAAGGAAGTCTTTTGATCCATGGGGTTACTCCCTGACCAGCCCAAAAAGCATTACTGCAAATGGTGTGGTCCACACAGTATCACCAATTCCCTTCCCCTGTAACTTCCAGGAAAAGAAAGCCATCAAGAGGAAACAATGCAATTGATATAGAAAATATACATTTGAGATCGATTTAAAAGCTAAATGCCATCATGGTTTTATATGTGTATGTGTAAGATGTTGGGTTTTGACACACTAAAACCAACTTGGCCACCATATGAGTAAGAACAGGTTTGTGTCAGGGTCCAGATGAATACTCAGCTTGTTGCCATCGTGCTCTGCAGTGGAACACCCATAATTTTGTATTTCACACAGGGATTGCCTGCAGCTGATGAAGAGAGCAAGCCAAATTCTGCTCTCAGTTGACTGAGGTAAATAGAGAGGCTTTCCTGGAGGCAGCCCAGGCCTGCTGGGCTCTCAGCTCTCCACTGAGCACACAGGCACAGCCTCATCTCTCTTACTGAACCCAGCAGAGTTCACTGGCTACAGCATTTTCTCCTTTTACTATGCTATCTAAAAGAGTAAAAAGATGTTAAAAAGAAAAAAAAATCATAGATTAGAAAAGACACCAAAGTAGAGGGTATGAGAGAAGAAAAATATGTTTTTATAATCAAATAAAGTAGACATATACATTAAAAATAATGTATAAGATATGGATTCTCTTAAGCTTTTCTTTCTAGTGACTTGGAAAACAATGTTTTTAGAAGAGAGGCAGAGAAAATCAGGAGAAAAGACAAAAAGAAGAGCAGGAGAGTAAGATAAATCATCAAAGAGTTAAAGAATAAGTATTGGACACTGTAGCAATTAAAAAAAAATCCAGAAGGAAAATAGTTGAAAGGATTTAGAGGCAAACAATTAGAACAATTTTTTGGGGAATACAGGGAAACAAAGAGTAAATTGGGACCTCAGAAAAGACTTCCTAAATCTACATTAAGAAAGAAACTGAGTATTATGCTGCATGCCTTAAAAATAATACTGCCCTAGGACCAGTAATGCAGCTGAAGCACAAGGCTCAGTGAGAATGACAGTCCTGAGGAAATGGTCATAGACTCATGCAATCAGCCTATGTTAAATGCAGTTAGCATTCAAATTAGACACTTCATGTCTGTTTCATATGAAATTTTACCACTGACTGCAGTATATCTATCAATGTGACAACATACAAAAGTTCCTTCCCTCTTATCTCTACCAAAGGAAAAAAAAAGGAATGAAAAAAGAAAAGCTTCTTAAAATCTGTTGTCCTGTAATCACTCCTTTTTCCCAGAATGCCCTTCTGGAAGGCAACGTTTAAATCCAACAGCTAATTCTTCTAGAAGCCTTTCTGACAACATCATCTTGCTTTCAGTTGAAAGTTCCCTTCATTTCTATGATCTCACTGAGTTTGCTCTTTCTATTACTGCACTTCTCATAGAGATCTGATCCTGGGAGAAAGAAGTGGTGGATGTACAGGGTTTGAAAATGACTGTTTGCTTTGAGAAAGATCAGGTCTGCAGAATTTTGTGGACATTGTGGGCTGTTTTAGAGACCAAGTTTACTTTGGGACCTTAAATGTTATGGGATTTAATACCCTTCTAGATCTCTAGATCTAGATCTAGTGTCAGCTAGATGTAAATAATTTTCTTGAGCAGATTGTTGCAAATTACCTTCTATATGTGTACCTTATTCCTAGATGCTATTTTTTTCTGGTTTTTACTTAAAAAACCTAACAAGTTAATATTTACAAAAAGAGGAAGGCATCTTCAGCTTGCTCTTTGCTTGTTTGGGGCTGAAGACCCTGATAAGAAATTTGGGTCTTTTAACTTCGCAAAACTGATTTTGAAACAGGAAGGCCACAGTGATAAATATATTGACACATGTTGTGAAACAGCACTCACGACTTAGCATGAGATTTACAGAGTAAAATTTGCAAGCAATTCTGACAGTTTTCTGATACTAGAAAGACTTCCTGTCTTTCACATGTACTAAAACCTATCCTTCATTCATGTTTTTCTTCCACCAACACAGATTTCATAAAGGTAACAGATGCCAAGTTTATATAAAGGCTAATTACCCATCTTCCAGATGACTCACTTATGGTCTGTACCCTTGTACTACAGTGATCCCATAATCATCTGGCTAATGCACACGTTCATTCCATTGTACCCTGTCCCACAGATTCTGCAGACTTACTGGGAGCCACAGCTGCCTGACAATACTGCCTACAGCATTACTCAAGAGAAGTATCATGAGTAACAGTCTAATGGCTTTCCTTAAATATCTTGCCAAATAAACATCTCTCTAGAAAATCATGTTGCAAATTTAAACAAACACTACAAATAAATGAAGTATTTTCATTTTCTGGAATCAAAACCATGTCTTTGAAAAACCACACAATCTGGTTACATAATCTGTTTCAGGTTAAGATCATTTTAATATTTTTTTGTATTCACTACTTCAGCTGTCTTTTCCTATATGATGCTTATTATCAGAAAAGCAAGCAATTACCGAGACAATCTCGTCCTCTGCCGGTACAGTTGCTGCTGATAGTGCTGCTGCCAGTGCTGCTGCCCTGGCTGCCTTCCTCATCGCTCTCTGAGTCTGAAGATTGGTGAAGTAGTTGACAGCTGCAAACTCAATAAGTGCAGAGAAGACAAAGGCAAAGCACACAGCTATGAACCAATCCATGGCGGTGGCATACGACACCTTGGGAAGAGAGTGGCGAGCACTGATGCTTAAAGTGGTCATTGTGAGAACTGTAGTGATTCCTTGAAAACAAGAGAAGAAATGGGGGGCATTAGAACTCTGCTTCAGCCCTGCTACTCTTAAATCATATCTATGAAAACAACAACACCCTCTTTTTTATTTTAGCTGTCATCCTACATCCCAGCTAACCAACAAGACTCCTAAGTATTTTGTATCCTTAAATGACTCATGTGTACTGGATTCAGCATCTAAAAGTTCTGGAAAAACTTCCTTAATGCATTGAGCACAATGAAAGATAAGACAACATTCTACATGGCACAGATACTTAGAATTGTTATAAATATGGCTATAACAAAATCCAGGCTCAAAAATATGAAGATTTTCCTTGGGGCTTAGTAAGTGGAACGTTTGGCAGAAACCTGGATTCACATATTGTCATTCCCCAACAGTGATCCTATCTTTCTCCTATTCTTGTACAAGACAGACCATGTCTTACAGAACCCTCACTACATCAGTTAAATTCTACATTAAAAACAGACCCTGTTCCAAACTTTTCAAGTAATAACACTTTGGTCCCCTGAGCTGTTTTCTTTAATCACTGGACACATTTTTTAAGATGCATTAAGGGTATCTTGATTTGCAAGCACCCATATTTACAGACAGGGAAGGACAGAAAAGCTACTTCTCTAGAGCTGCTTATCAATTTTCACTGAGCAAATATGGTAATGTAGATCATGGGCCTCATGGTGTTCTTCAAAAGAATTAATGAATTTATTCTTTCTGTGTTGGAGTGTACAGCATTAATAATGCAGGAAACATACTTGCTTCCTACTGCTGCCTGATACAAGCAAAAAATGCAAGAACAAACTCAATCATTTACATACAAGCCTCTGTGACTCATATTTACTTATAATTATGCCTGCTAGAATGTAAAAGCTGTGGGTATTTAAAGATAGTAAGATGGAGAATATCCTCCTCTCCTATTTTCTGCAGTTGGGCAAGGGTAGATGGTGAAAAAAGATGTTATAAAGTCATATTGTAACAATCATGTTGAGTTGATGAAGCAATATGCTATGAGTGATGCTCAGAGGAAAGGATGCAGTGTCATACCATATTGCAGCATCCAGACAGGGTGACATTACTTTCATATTTTCTTTGCAATTCTTTCATATGATGTAGCTTGCCAGCTGTCTAAGGTTAACTATGTCCCAATGTCATTACTTAACACTTTTAAATGAAATAAAAATAGGAGATATTATAGAAATATGTAGGATCCCTACTTCCAGCAAATCTGCCAGACTCATTCTATAATACGAATACAGCTATGCTGGGATGTTTTTCAATTTCAAAGGTCCAGAATGAACTTTTTGAAATGATGTGTGATTAGATTAGAATCTGTCCATGTGCTAGTTAGTAATATAATTGATATATTCTCTGTCTGAATAAAATCTTACTGCAGCAGGAATTCAAGTTAGGAATAGGTCTCCTATTCTATTACAGATAGAGATAAGAATTCTCTCAACGTGGAGTGAATACTGATGAAATGCTCTGCACTGTGGAAAGCTACTTCATCAAGCTGAATACCAAATTACAGTTGGTAAACTGTGCAATTGCTGATTGTTTACCCTTGTCTTTACACTCTCAACACCTCTTGGAAAGTTTTGAAGAATATGTTACATAATGCAAACACTAAAATCTGATAACTGGCATTCACTTTGGAGGTAAACAAAGTCCTTTGATTATTTTGGGCTGAGACACTGGTTCAGGCATATTGTTATTCCTGTACTATTAATTTCTCTTCTCTCAAATTTAGTTTTGGGACTTACAGTAAAAGTAAAAATTTATAATTAAAGTATTTACAATATGATGCATTTTGAACCTACTCCATTTAAAAACTTTTCTTTTTCACTGAAAAAGACTATAAGTCTTTCTTGGTCATAAGGCATTTTCCCTCTTTTCCTTGGATTAAGGTATTCAGAATCCATGGGATTTTGAACAAGTCAGGACTATAAATTGAGACTGTGCCCTGAGAGAAATACGAATGGAATAAGGATTGAAATATCCTTTTAAGATGCTAATATCACTATTTTCCACAATACAGAAAGGTGTTTATTTTACTCTTTTCATAAAATATTTTCTCAAGTCCATGTTACTCTTCAGTAAGAGCTGTTTTTTCCAGTGTTTGGGGTATTTATATAATTATTACCAAATTGGCTGCAGACCTACTTGCACATCTCTTCAAGCATGCACAGTTACCTTCCATGCCCACTATATTGCAAGTCCGTTTTACTCAAAATATAGAGGATGTAACTCTGCAGTTACAACATGAAGCTTCATTTGGCAGCATGAAGCCAAGTCAGGTAGCATCATATCTGGAGAATAAACCTCATATATATATGAACCAGGAGACTCAAAGCTTTGAGAGCATTAATTCAAACCACTGGAAAGGAAAAAAAAAAGGCTCTGCCATGCAGTATGGATACATCTTTCTCATTGTAACTTCAAGCTGTTCTAGGGACATTACTCATCTCACTGATCTTTATCCATCTAAAGCCCTTGTTAGTTGTTTAGATACCTTTGTAGCCAAGGAAAAGAGAGCACTTCAAAATGAGTTTTAGATGAGGTACCTTATGTCCGATAATAACTCCATTCTGTGTGATTTTTTTTTCTTTTAAAGCTTTAACTCATATTGGTTTCACAATACAATAAATCCATAGGAAAAAAATCCTCTTTAAAAAATGAAGAGGTTGACATTTACTTTGAAATTGTCCCTTCCTGCATACAAAAATATATTGAAAATCATCACAAACAAGTCTGCATAACTAAACATTCTGAGTAAATAATTTTTTTTGACCCTCATAGGCAAATTTACTGTCATTTGGTTTCACTTTAGTATTATCTTTTGCTGACTGAAACTTACTAGCTGCCTTTCCTAACCCCCCTGGATTACAGTATCTATAGATACAATGGATTCAATACAGAGAATGAAATGAACGACAAAAGGAAAAACACAAATACCAGCCACGGTTCTTGCTGGAACAGATTCTTTGTTGATCCAAAACACAACTTGAGACAAGACTACAGTCATGATGCATGGAATGTATGTCTGAATGAGATAGTAGCCTATTTTCCTTTGCAGATGGAAATAGAGCAGCTGGAGTGAATATTCGCCTAAAACAAACAAGTAATGAAAGGAATGAAAGGAATGAATGAATGAATGAATGACAGATGTGATGCTGAGCTGTTCAAAGACCTTAATACAGCATACCAAAAACTGTCCTGGCTGGAACAGACTCCTTGTTAATCCAGAAAGACACCTGAGAAAGAATGACTGTCATAATGCAAGGAGTGTATATCTGTATCATGAAGTAGCCCATCTTCCTTTGCAAGTGGAAATAAACTGTCATGATTACATATTCACCTGGTAAGAGACAAGTATGTCAGCATTACTTTGGCAACATGTGAGTGAACATTATTGGCTTAAACCCAACATAATATGCTCTGATGAAATCACAGACCTCCTAGTGCATAATAAAAATAAGCTGCTTAAAAAAAGGTAAAGTGACCTTATGGAAACAGAGCAGAATAATATTCATTTTATATATTGTTTTTACTGGGGTGGAGATGCAGTGCAAATTCTTACAAATCTCATGAAAAATTCTGTATTTGATCGTACTGCATTGAAAAACTGTCTTTTAAGAGACAATGGTTAGAATCTAAGTTTTACATTTTAAAATGGCAAAAGACAATTAATTTCATTCTATATTAAAAAAAAAAAAAAATTATTAAGATGTTTCACAACAGCAGTAGTTTTCACATCCATCTTACCTGTGTTAGATTTAATTGTTTCACTAGATACAGTTTGTCCTATGAGGTCATACTGGAGAAGACTGGAAGACTCCTGTGGTACTTCTACTGAATGCAATGGTCCTTTTTTCCAAGTATAAATTATTTCACTTTTTGGATAAGCATCTGAGCAACAAAGGGAAAAATTATCATTACTAATTACATATTTTATAAGCAATTGAAAAAGTAAGTAGAATAATCCCTTTTGTAGCTCAAATGCCCACAGAAACATGCATCCTACTCCAGTAAGTTCCTAATCTCATTAATGACAAAATGAAAAAAAAAAAAAAGCAACAATAAGAGAATGGCTGAGGTGGGACCTGATAGGAACCAGCTTTCGCACCTTAATTTGCTGTAAAACATTCACATTGATTACCACAGCTCAACTAAATATTTTCAAAATTGATTAACACAGACTACGCATTTTAAAAATTATAAGTAATACAGTAAATGTAGCAGAGGTTTTGAGATTTGTTGAAGAACCAACTTTGACTACTGGAAGTGTAAGAATAATAAACAATAAAACATGCTTCAATGGTCACCCTTCAGTGAATAAAGCCATGTCCATATGAATGGTCTGAGTCTCAGAGAAAAAGTAAAATTCTAGTATAAAAATATAACTTAAAATTTCAGCGATGACACTAAGTAATATCTTAGGATGTTCTGACCTTCTGATCAAATGTGTTACTTTAACAAACTGAAAGATACAAAAAAACTTACAGCTTCCAAATTTCAGTGGACAAGCATGTCCATCCATTGGGAAGTTCACCAGCCGCATAGGACAATCAGCATTGATGGTTAGTCTAGAATACATAGTTGTAGACAATGAAAAATTATGGTATGTAGGAAAATGCTGATAGAATCAAAAATACAGGTCAACCAAAAGCAAAAGAACTAGCTCTCACCTCATTGTGTAAAGAATAGTTCCATTCTGCATAATTCTGAAAAGTTTGTTAGGAGTTGTCATATTGTGAGCAATTGATTTTTTTCCATTTCTAAAAAATGTGTCTGGTGTCCAAATTTTACTGACCATTAAATTGTTCAGTCTCAAAATTTCAGTTGGCCCACTAAACTTCAACCTCTCATCAGTCCACGTCTGACGAAAGAAGACATCCATTGTGTATTCCTATGGAAAATAAATAGAGGTTGACTTTTGTGTAGGGGTCAACAGTCCCAATGGCATTTCATCTACTGCTTACACACTTGATCCTATTAAGTAGTCACTAAAATTAGTAACTTAGATTAGGTAGTTACTAAAAAAAGTCATCCATGAAAACATATCCTATTTTCTTATTATTTGAAGAATAGCTACAAGTGAATCAGTGAACAGATCATTGACATTGACATGAGTTAGGAAAAAAAAAACCAACCCTCATTGTACTCTCATAGATAATAATGTAATTCAAAGTGACGGAGTTCTAAGAAAATACAAATGCCAACCTTTCAAAGGACAAGACTAAACTATCAATGCTTAATTGCCTGAAACAAAAAAAACAAGCTCAGTCACTCTTCTGCAGCTTTCTTTGGATAGTTCACAAAGTAAGGACTGATCTGAGTCACATCACAGGATTATGGTGTAAAGTTATTAATTGATGGGACTCTTTTTCAAGAATTCTTAGTAATATTTTCACAAGTCTTCGGAAAAGAACTCTCTACACAAGTTGTTTAGGAAACAGAGCTAAACCTGGCCAGGGGCAAATTCTGTAAGAACGCAAGGTTATGCCTTCTCTTAGACTGACAGATGAATAGCAGTGGAAAAACCTTGGTAGTCCTTGGAGCCCACAGTTCCTGCCTGCAAACTGGATTGCAGGCTCAGGTGAGCTGGTGTTAGAGGAGTGCACAGGGGCAAAAATAGCAGCCCAAGTCAACCTCTAGAAAGAGAACAGCAATGACATCCTCATTTCCATAACTTAACATGTTCCTGGGGACTACTGCTGTAGTTGCCCTAGCTCACCCAACTCGCAGCTGCCCGAATTTGGGGCACACAGCCCGACCAGGGGCAGCGGTGTCAGCAATGGCACCATTCCCCTGCCGCCGCCCATACGGCTGCTACCAGGCAGCGCTCTGCCACGCTGCGCCGGCACAGGGGTGTCACCGTTTTTCTCAAGGGTTAAAGAAGCCTCTTTACCTGCGGCCCGTGCCCTCACCTGAGGCTGGGTGCGCCCAGCCCCGGCTGGCGCGGCCGGGAAATAGCTGGATGCAGCTCTGGCCAAACTGCTCTGCTGGGCCCTAGAGATTGTCTAAGAGATTAAGCCTCGTAATCTGCTTTAACGACGGTCAACTCAGATGCCACCGTAATGAATCCCGGGAAAACAGAGCAGGGGAGGCGAGCGGGGCCCTTACCATCTCCACGTCGGACACCGGCCCGAAGCTGGTCACGTAGATGTCCGTCTTGACTTCTGTCACGGCGCCTGCGGGACACGGACAGGGGCTGGGAGAGGAGCGGGGCCGGGCCTGCGGGGCCCCGGTTCGAGGGCAACGGAGCTGCCCCGCCAGAGCCGGGGGCTGCGGGGCACGGGCACCTCGGCTGCTCTGCCACCGCTTTCGGGGTTCCACCGCCTCCCTCCTGCCGCGGCTGCGGGACGAGCTGCTCTGGCCCGGGGCGGCCGGAGCGCTGCCCCTCGCCCTTCCCCACCCGCCGGCTCCCGGAAGGGACGGGGCTTCCCCGCTACCTCCGAATCCCGGTCGGAGCCTGTTGTCATAGCCGTCCAACAACTTGTCGAGGATCCGAGTGATGTTTTCCGAGTAGAGGTCCGCCTCGTCGCTCTGGTCCCCCAGCGCCGTCCCCACGCTGCGGGAAGAGACGAGTGAGTCCCCGTCAGTCTCGGGGCCGAAATCGCCGCTGGCGAGGCCCGGGGAGCGCGGGGAGGGCAGAGCTCCTCACCCGCTCCGCGCTCGGGAGCCCTCGGGGTGCCTCAGGGAGCCCTCGGGGAGCCCTCGGGGAGCCTCAGGGAGCCCGCGGGGTCGGCGTGGTGGCGGGGCCTCACTCACCTCACAGCCACACACGCCCAGGCGAGCAGCAGAGCCATGCCGCAGGTGTGTGCGGGGACACTCGGTGCCCTCAGAGCCGTCAGCTGGAGCCGGTGGCGGTGCTCATCCTTCCCTGGGCCCCGGGGCTCGGCTGCGGGAGAGCCCGGCCCGCGGCCGGACGTGCGGGGTGCCCGCGGCCGCGCGCGTCCCTCGGATTCGCCACCGCCGGTCAGTCTGACTGTGCCAGGGGGGAATTAGGGTTTGGAGGGACGGTGCGCGGTCGGAGAGCAGTGACAATAATCGAATAAGGCATTAGGGGAGATTAAAAGGAAGAAATCCACTGCTAGTTTTGGCATGGAATTAGCAGGGACCCGTTAGGAAATCTGGAAAAGCGCTGGCATCTTGCTGATAGAGATTATGTTAGAAATGGCCTCAGCTTTTATTATGTTTATGGTTCACAGGGAGATTATTATGCAGCTTCTACATCATTAGAACTTTGGAGGGAGGGAGGGGGGACCCTATAGTTTACAATTTGCTGGGGGTTTTAACCTTTCTCAGCAGTTTTCCTGTTGATCAATTCTTCTGAATTGTACAGAGATCTCCAGTATCTGAACGTTGATATCTAGACATTGAACACTAAAAGTTGGTTCTGGTTCAGATTTCTAGTTTTATTTGTTTTGTTTGTTTGTTTTTCTTTTTTTTGTTTTTTTTTTTTTTTTTTTTTTTGGGGGGTGTTGTTTGTTTTGGGGTTTTGGTTTTTTTTTAAATACTAAGCTGTTTTGGAAGGTTGCATGCACAGATTTCACTCAGACTTTAAACCAAGGCATTACCAGGACTTTTGTTAGAACTGGAGCTCCTTACATTTAAACCACTGGGATTATATATCATTACTAATTTTGTCCTGATAAGTACTGACTGGATCATTACTGTCCCTTCCTTCAGTAAGTGTGTTAATGTAGTCAGGCCTAAAGGAAAAGAAGTTCACGCTGCTCCAGCTTTTACTATGGCCTTATTACTTCTCAAAAAAACGATGAATGATGTAACATTTAGCTACACTGTGAACAAAGGAATTGGGTCCATTTTCTTTCCATGAAAACACAGAGGGACAAATAAATACGCCAAAATAAATTAGTTGTTTTTATAATATTTTGTTGCATAAAGCTCATTTTCATTACCAGCTTCTAAGAAAAATTTTTAATTATCATGAAATGGAAAAAATGTATTTGCATGAAACTAGGAAAGTTATGTATTTATTCAGGAGTAAAACTAGATTAAGACCAGCACTGTGGTTTTGTGCTCAAGTTTTGTATTTAAGAGAGACTGTGATGCTACAAAACGAAGATAATTCAATAATGTAATTGAAAATACAAGATACCCTCTGTCACTGAGTCCCTTCCCCTCTTGTCAAGAGCAGGAATGTGACATAGGTGGGCTCTGCATACTGCCAGAGCTCCAGGTCTGCCTTTGAACAGTTGGAAACATCAGTTCCTGAAAAGCCCTGGAAATGCTCTCTGAATACACCAAAGATGTGAACTCTGTGAATTCATCATGGGCTGGTATAGCTCAGGATTTTTGTTGTTATTCAGAACCATTCATCTGGATTAATTTATTCATAAACAATACTACTGCATCTATGAAAAATCAAAGGTTTGTATGAAATACTAAGTGGCACAGGGAAAAGGAGAAAAGGGAATTCAACAAATCAGAACCTTCTGGGGTTGTGTTCTTCTCTCTGCTCTTGATTAAAATCTACCACTTGAAACTTTACCCCATTTTTTGTATATGTTTAATCTTAGACATGGTTGAGTTATTTGTGTGCATCACTCTTCTCAGAATATTAAAACTGTGTTTAGCATGTAAACATCCATTTTTGTAAATATGCTTCCATTAATATTAAATATGAAAATACACTTGAAAGTTTAGGGCTCTTTTTTTCTTTTATTTTATTTTTCTGGACCTTTATTTACTTCTAAAGGTTCTATGCTCCATGTTTTACCTTGAATCTCCTCTTGGTATAATGTCCTGTTCTTTTTTCAATAAAGGAAAAAAATCTTAGCAAAATATTAACAAGAGTATTCAAATTTCCTTCAAAAAATGTGCAAGAAGAGCTAACTTTATAAAATCAAGCATATTCTGGTCCCATCAGCATCCCCCAGCTGACTAGAACACATCCAATTTGTGTTCTTTTAAAAGGTTTATTTTTGCAACTTCTTCTAATAAGCATCTCCTGAGTATTAAAATGCCAGTACTACATGGGGCCACCAACCACTCCTTACTTCTTCTATATCACTTTGGTTTTTTGTGAATTAGGTAAGTCACGTTTTCTGTTAATTGCATAATTGTCAACTGCCTTTTGTTCAATGCCACCCTGTTCCAAATTAGACTCCTATTGTGTAAAAATATAAACAATCTGTCTCATTCACTAAGATAGATTGGGATGTGAGTCAGAGACAGAATTTTTCTTTTTCCCCCTTTACCTGGAATTTGAGGGAGTTTAATACATTTGCTTTTTGGAGCAGTTTGGGATACATCCTAGGCTAGGATGTTCTCTGGACTCCCCCAGTCCAGAGAACATTATTATTATCTATTATTATTATGTCTATTATTATCTCACCTCTGAGTCTAGCCCAGCAATTCTTGCATGGCAGCAAGGATCTCTGATGGCAAAGCAAGAAACTTGGGCAGTGAACTGCAGTCTTTGAATAAGTTATATAATTTCAATATGAGATTTCTGTGCAAGAAAATGACATGCTAGTATTCTTCATAAGAAATTTTAAAAATAAACAATATAAAATCTTTAAGCCACTCAAAATATTCCACCTACCTTCTAAAAAATGCTAAAGGCAACCTTTACATGGTAAAGACAGTAGAAAGGGCTTTATTGTCCCTGAGCTGGATGGTTTCAGGAGCTGAAAGAGGCTTTGGACAGATTGTTAAATCTAATTTATCTTGAATTTTCAGTTAATGTTTTCTTTTTGTGAATTTGAAACTTTAAAGAGTGAAACAGATATATTCCTCTTCTCAGCAGTTTTGAAATTCTCTGCACCAAGAAGTTGTGTACTCTTGTGTTTGTTTTCTGTTTAGGAAATGTTCATACTATAAATTGTACAGATTTCTCTATCTGAGAAGATCAAACCAGCAAATTCTATTGAGATTGGTTATCAAACCAGTTTGAAAATAAAAAATATCTGAGAAAATGAGTTAGAAATTAGAATTTTATAAGTGAACAGAGCACACTTTAAAAAGGAATAGTGATCTTGGAGACAGGAAGAGATGTTTCTTGGCAGACAAAGCTCTCATGAGAATAATGAAAATGTTATAAAAGGCTTGTCAGCAACATATGCTTTGGGCTTTTAATTAAACAAACAATTTGGAAATTTGTTGAGAAAATGGCATGAGCTGAACAACAGGCTTGGAAAAAGTGAATGGCAAATTGAGAAGTGTGGTAGCAAGATTACACTTTCCAGCTGCTAATTTTATCACCTTGTAGGATGTCATTAGCACCGAGATGAAAAATGAAATTTCTGATTCATTTAGGAATATTATTGCTGAAAATTAGATCTTTTGCAACAGATGAAAATATCTTGAGAAATGTGTTTGTTTTCTTCTTGAAATTGAGGTATTTCGGATTGAAAATTGACTGAAATTTCTGTGGCAACTAGGAAGTTAAAATATGACAGCTTTGGCATAAAGGCTTACAAGATTGCAATTGAATCTCTCTATTTGCAGTTAATCTGATACCTGCTATCTGCTCAGCCCCTGATAGAGAAATGCATCCCCCATTTCTTTTTGTTCAGCATCTACATACTACATAAGAGGAAATAAGATTTTATGCTATGGATGTGATTATAAATTACTCAAGGGTCATAGGGAAACTTTATTTTAAAATTGTCCTTACTTTGAGGGAAAAGCTTGCATTTCAAGGTTTTGTTGGCTTTCCTTTTTACAAGATTTCCCAATGAATGAATTATTTTTACAGGGAATGTACAGCAGAGATACAAGGGAAGTAGTTTTAACATTGTACAATGTGCAAATAGAATGCCTGCCAGATTGGTGTACCTTCATGTTCCTCTTGCTGTCAGAGTGTTTTCTCTGTTTGCCCTTTCAAGTGTTTCCTCTGGCTTCCAAAACCTTGAGGGAGAATATATGCACATATTGTTACCTATGCTGCTCGCCCCACCCTGCCACAGATAATTCCAAGTGTGGATGAGTCATCTACTCACAAATTGCCTTTTTGGTACCTTGTAACTCCAGGAGCTGGCACAGGACAGAGCTGCTATCAGAACTGAGGAACACACTGAGGTAAAGATGCTTCTGTCCTATTTATTCTTGTCCTGTACAAAGCTGTACCACAGTGAAAAATTTTCTAATTGATACTGATGAATTTATGTACCTGCAAAGACATATACAGACATACATTGTTATTTTTCATGTTGAATGCTTAAACGTTTGAGCCTGTATGCATAGGAGATTGAACCTGAGTCTGCTTTTATGTCCAGGGAAGTCAAAGGTCCAAACAGAGAGGAAACCATAACATTTCAAATCTCAGGCTGATTCTTAGACATTATTCAATATGCAGTCTAGCATAAACACGTCAGTAATGGAAAGAAGCGTGTTTTTGGCAGATCTGCTGGGCAGAAAATGAAACAAATTCTCCATTAAGTATTTTTGAAGGATATGGTACAGACTGCTGTTCAGTTGTTATTACTCGTTCCACCTACTGTGCAGATATATAAATGGCATTTCAAAGTACAGATGGAACTGGTTGACATTGTGTGTACAAATCAATACAAGTATTGTGTGGTTACTTGTTTTTCTCAGGATTTCTGTCATCATGAGAATTTAATATTTCTGGGAAATGTGAGGTATCCATGAATCATTCTGTGAAAGCTCAGGGCTCTCTCTAGATGCCTATTGAGGCATCTACAAAGAACCTGAACCAAACTGAGGGCCTTAGACTCCTTACTTGCTCTACAGAGGTAAAACACCCCAAAACAAACCTGGAATAAACTCTGTAACCCTGCTTTGCCCCAGCATTTGAAATGATGCCTAATGATTTTTGCCTTTCTTTTCTTTTATATATTCTCTGTGTTCTTTACACATGTATTTGGAGCTCTGTAGCCTGTAATTGCATTCATAGCTGGTTTTCCCAGTACTTTTCCCTGCCCTAGTAGGCAGAAAGATGAAACACATTTCAAGACCCCTATGCTACCTTGGTTCTCCTTAGAAACCAAGATAGAAAAACTGCTCTTCCAGACACATTTTCATCAGCAAAGTTCAGTCCCATCTGAGGGGAGGGATTTAGAAGGGGCTTGAACTGGGGGAGTTGCATAACCACTGATGCTCCTAGTTGGTGATTTTTGTCAATTATGCTAATTTACTAAACTTACAAAACAGTGTTCGCCCTGAGGAGGGGTGAGATCTTGTGGACATTTTCCATATCTGCTCCTGGAAGCCTTCAATAAAGATCAACCTTTGTATTACCTCCTATACTAATATTATCTCACAAGTGTGTGTTGTTTCACGTACAGGTTCTTTAAGGCATCAGAAAGATCTTTTCTTTTGTCGGCATTTTTGCCATGTGCCATTCCAGTCACCTCTCACATTAACTGACGAGGGCAGCAACTGTTTCCTAGTCTGAGCTGCAGAGGGAAGAAATCAGGAAGTGACAGCAATACTAACTTTCTGTGTCATCATGTGCCTCTGTGTCTCAGTCACCTGTTTTTTAAGCACCATAACCAACAGCAGAGCTGATTGTAGAGTGATCATTCTGTCAGTGAAATTTTCGAAGCCTTGTTGTTTCTCCAGATCATCTCACTTGTGTAGTCGGATTCCCAATTTTCTTACAATGTTTCAGAAGTGTGTGTTTCAAGGACAGAACTGTTTTAAAAGAGGATGTTCTCTTGTACCTCAGAGATAAAATGCAGAAAGCAAAAATCTGATTCACTAGGTTATATTAATTGTATTTGGTAGTAACCACCCATTATTAGTTCAATTTAAGTAATCTTTACAGAACCATTCACAACTTAAGAACGAGGCTTAATATTAAGGAATAATTGTCTGGAATAATATCCTTTATCTGAGGACAGACATTTACAGTAGGGGAAAACAGGTTCTACTCCGTATTATCTGTTTTTCTGGATCTTGCATAAACTTTGCTATCTTGACTTTATTGGAAAGTGTCCTAGTCTTAATCTGGCAGAAGCAAATCCTCCTTAGGTCACTGTCAACCCAGGACACATTGATTCTCTGATTGTCTGGATAAGTTTCTAGAACAGGTGTAAGGTACAAGCTCCAAATGAGAAGGAAATCCTTCTTTAGCAGAAGCAACTGGGGTAGGAGGTCCTGGAAACTGCAGGCTCACTACACCTGACTTGGTGTGAAGCTTAGTGAACTCAACATTGTTAACTAATAGTAATGCCTGTGGTTGTCTAATTGTAATAATGGTAACAATACTTTCTTTGCACTGAGCAGGAAGTCTTTGATGAGAGAGAGGTGGTTTCTAGCCTGGCATCCTTCACATTTGAAGAATCAGTGAACACAGATTCTTAAGTCTCAAGATTTCTGCTTGTTGGGAAGTCAGTCCTTTTATATATTGCCTACAGACAATGATGAGCCCAGATGCACAGTGAAAAAAAAAAAAAACAGTAAATCTGTGCTGGCTTTCTGTTAGTTGTGTGGTAGTAGTTAAATGGGTTTCTACTCAGGTATGTAGATGGTGGACTGGGAAGGACGTACAGACAGATCATAGACACATTCAATATCTTTGTCTTTGACATAGAGATAAAGCTGTCTGGCTAAATATATGCATGTCTGCACAAGATACATAAAGACTTTAAAAAAATAGTGTGTGTGGAGCTTGATTGTCTGTTACTCAGAGTCACTTAAACCCCTACATTGCCTGGATGATTTCTTATGTGTTTAGATAGTCCATATTTTTCTCTTGGAATCTCACAGTTCACTGGGTTTTGGGTTGTATGTTAGCTAGCAAATTAATGTAGAAGTGCTAATTTATTGTAGGGGCTCTGAATAAGATTAATACATATTAGGTCCAGAATGCCTTAAATATATCATTTATTATACTAAGCATATTAATATTCCACTCTGGAGTAACTGTGGAAAACATTGATAACTGCTATCAACCCTTCCAGCTCACACTCCTTGACTGTGATCAGAGACTGGATTTATGTCCCTGTAGATACTCACCTAAGCACTTGAGCAAAATCAATTCATCTATATTTGTCTCTGTTTTATATATTCTCTCAAAAACAGTTACATAATTGAAATACATAATTGAAATGCGTAAGTTGCAAAGTCATGCACTTGTATTTCTGTGCATTTAGGAATGTGCCATTAGCTGGGTGCTTGAACAGAAAGCAAGAGCCTCTTGTAAGTTGTTTGGCAGTCACAAGTTACACCAGCTTTTAAATATTGCATACTGTAGAGCATCATTTATGCAAAATCCGTTGGGGTAAATATTTGAAATAAAATTATTTTTTTGTTTTATTGCGGCAAATAATTTTCCTGTAATTATAACCATCAGGCTTTCCCCTGTTTTTTTGCCAAATCAGGGGAAAAGTGAGGGGAGGGGGAAGGAGAAAGATTTCTGAAATTACTACTTGTGGATTATTTGGTAATCCTTAAAGGTTTCTCCTTATTTTCCTTCATTTCACAGTATTGAAATTTCTTTTATCTTCCGTGTTGGAGAGTATTTGGAATGCTTGTATAAAACACCCCATCTGACATGAATCTTTCCCTCTTGTTTAGAGATAAGCCACGTAAGTGTCTCTTAATTAGGTTCATTCCCAACAGTTGCTTGAAGTTATTAAAAAATATTAGATGTTTGCATTATAGAAAGCAGTAAGGTGTACATGTAGTGCTCTGTGTTAATAAACAATTACAAAAACAATTTATTCTGAAATTTCCTGTTTTAATGTTAGGGAATACAACAACAACAATAAATTTTGTATTAAAACCAATACAAATTACATTTGTCACACATTTTCCCTGTGGAGTTAGCAGCTTTTTTTCCCTGTCTACCTCAGTACTCACCTAACCTGCATATTAATCATAATAATATTGAATGGGCTTTTTATTTGACATCAGTTGTAACATTATCAAAGTTATGGTGCCATAAAAGATTAACTTGCCAAACATCTTGGAAAATGTAGCCTGTCTTTGTAAATCTCCTAAGGTATTTTACAGTCAATTTTTTGCTTACCTGTCTCTATATATTTTAGACTGTCAAACGGATGTGCTAAAATATTGATTTCTCATACTGCAAAAAAATTCTGCCCCTTCTTGCCCCTTGCAAGTAAATCACTATATATTTATATACAAGGTGCTACACTTATTTGTTTTTAACAAAAGTTGTTTAGCCTCTTACAGAATGCAACAGTTTTAGTGACTTTGCTGTGTACATCTGTAAAGAATGTCCCTAAATGCCTTTTATGAAACGATTTAGGTGCAGGAGAGGCAGGGAAACTAAGCTTCTGTGAATAAAATGGATCAGACCCAGAAAGGTTTGAAAAATACCCAAAAAAAGTGATTAAAACCAAGCAACGTTAGATGTTGGTGCCAGGAAATATTGGCATATTTATTTAATAGTAAAAGAAGCAAAGAGATAGAAAAAGAGATATGCACAGTCTGCACAGTGGAGGATGAGTATTCACTGCTTCTCACCAGAGGCTTTTTCACCACACACCCAGAACTCTCCTTCCCCCACCCTTTGGTGTGAGGGTTTGTCCCAGCCTGGCAGCTCACAGGTAACCCTGGGCTGTGGTCTCCACCTTGAAGGTGCTAAACTTGATCCCTCTGTGAATGTATTCTGCCCCCAGCCCAGAAATTAGTCACTTTATTTAATCTCCACCAAGGAGCAGAGGAGGTCAGGAAACCTATTCAGGGTGTGGTGGTTTCTCTGCAGTTTTTGTAACACAGTTTTGCTATGACAGGCAAAGGTGTTTCATGAAGATGTTTAAGCCATAAATGACACCATTCAGTCTCTGACAATGCCTCACTCTAAACGGGAGCTCACTGTCTCTGCCATATGTCAATTGACATATGGATTGAAAGCTTCAAATAAAGCCTAATGTAATGCAGTTTAAGGAAGTATCTATTTTTGTGTCTTCTCTTAGCTTAAAAAGTAAGCACTGTTTATATGCAAGTGTTAACAAACAACCCAAGCAAAATGATAATGTGAGCTGCAGTGAAAAAAACCCAAGCACAACAAACCAGAAAAATGTAATTTATTTTCAATAAATATAATAAGTACCCTTTTCCAATGCAATCCTAAATAAAAAGATAATTAGAGATGCAGGTTTATTACAAAAATTTCATGCATTAGAATTTCAGAATTATTTATATAGAAAATTACATGAATCAAAATGATTATTATATTGATCATGTATTTGCCACATACTTATGTGGCAATATTTTATAAAAAATAATTTTTGCTGAATTCCATGAACTCATATAGTCTATGAAAATTTTAATCATGTGCTCTTTAATAGTCCTCCAATACTTAAGAATTTTGAATAATTTGCCTCTCTTTTACAACAGCCTTCAAAATTGTAACTTACTGTAGATTTTTTCCTATCTTCAGAGGTTTGTGGTACTGTATATACTATTTAGTACTATTTTTACAGTGGAAAAATTTGTACTTCTTGGATGAGCATATTGGAATCAGTAATTTGTCACTGGTTATAAAACATAGAAATACTAATTAGAATAAGTGCTTTCTAGGTATTTATAGCCTTTACTAGAAAGGGGATCTGGCAGTGGATGAAATTAAAGACACAGAGAGAAAAAGAAGATAGGAAAAATATTTGTTTCAAATATTTGCCAGATGTTCTTTGACATGATATATGGTAAAAGAATTAAATATACTCCAGAGTAATTCTATTACAACAGATATAATACTCAGAGGTTTATCAGGTTGCTGACACTTCTACATTTATTAAAATTGATCCTTTTAGTCTTTCCATAGAAAGGTAAATAAACACAATGTCAAAAGTGGATTGAAGGGGAGCTCTTCATATATGCATGATATCCTAGTCCTGTTCACATGACTTAGTGAACTCTCCCATTTTCTCCTATCATCATCAGAACCCTTGCAAATACAGAAATGCAGACAAAGCTTGGGAAATCCGATTTGAAACATGAAACTTCCTCCAGAGCATTCTTATTGATAGGTTTAAGGAAGAAGAGATGTAATCCAGATTCCTGGTTTTGCTGAACATCATGTAAGCATGGCAGTGAACTACTCTGTGCAGAGAAGCTCTAGACCTTGAGCACAGAGCACCTGAAAGAGTTGAGTTGTACATTAGAATCTTGAACAAAGACAGTCCAAGTCAGCTGTTGTGTTGTGCCTCTCATAGCAAGACCAAAATAATGGCTATGACTACTACCAACAACCAAAAACCCCCACATGTGCTTTTATCCAAGACTGTACAGTATTAATTTGCACAGGCAGTGGTTACAGCATGAGCATGGACTGTGGATTTTCCAATTAAGCAAGGCTATTGTTTAGCAGATTTATTACAATTCCTGCCATCAAACCTATGGTTTCATGGGATTGTGCCCCTCTGTTCCCATTCCTCATCTCCTCCTGCTTCACTGTTGATAATTTTACTTTCCATAGCCTCATTCAAACTCGATAACAGTGAAAAAGCCCATCAATTTAAAATTAAATCCATCTGAAGTACTTATTTGCTTCTCCTAAATGACTTCTATTTCCTCGACTATTTTTGAAATATTGTGCTTATTAGTTCTTGTATATAGTAAGTAATATATTTTTATATATAACCATATAAACATACAGTCTCATTCAGCTGTGGCATCTTTTCATACATATGCTAATACATGTAATATATAAGAGATAAAATAGTTTAGGCAGTGGACAAAACCCATTATATTATAGGACAACTGGAAGAAAAATAACAGTTTAATGACAGCTATTTTTATCTTCTTTATCCTATTTCCCAGTATAATTATTTCTGGATCAGTGTCCTCCTTTTTGCATGCCAGCTTCTGTGAAGACACTGATTTTTATTTTTTTTTCTTTAATGTATCCTTGCAGTTTGTTTTCCCCAACTTGCATAGCTACATTTTCTCCATTTCTCACGAAAGTATTTATAGCATAAAAAAAATAAAAATTAAATGCTTATATTATTTTAATTTGATGTGTCAGCCCTTTCTTCTCAATAGTAATGGTATTCCTAATTGAATCTTTAACACGATTTCCCTATGCAAATGCTTAGAAAATTAGAAAAATGTAGAAAATTAGATACAGATGCTGTTCCTCTCAGTTTAATCAGTGTGTTGGGTCACAGTGGCTTTAAGTTCTTAACATAAATTCTGCTTTCTATAGTTTGAGTGCTTGAGTGGATGGAAAGAAGGATGATGGTTCTATTTGAAATGCCTTGACATCTGTGGGTGAAACTGGATTAAAACTATTGTGTATAATTTCTGAACTGATGAATTGGTAGTATTATGTTTTCTCTAGGACATGTATGTGACTTGGGTTGGGTAAAAAACAGCTCCTGCCCAATTAATTTTTTGCCAGAGACTGCAATTACACTACTTGTACTTTGTATTACTGGGCTTATTTTTTATGCAACTTTTACCCAAAGTTTATGTGAATAGAATTGTCCATCACCAAACTAAACCTTTTCCTAGGCAGCATTTGCTTTAAAGGTAGTGCCTGAAACAGCAGCAGTAAATTTAGATTGACTTTTGCCACCTTCTTTTGTGTCCTGTATCCCAGCAAATCTAATATCTCTCTGCAGACTCATCATTCTACATTTTGAAGACTCAACTACTCCTGGTTTAGCTTATCTACCCCAAAATCTGAAGTTATTAGTGGTGTACTTATTTGGGTATACTATTCAAATCTTTATATTACTGAGTGTGAACCTACAAGAACATATATTTAAGTTCATGCAAGTGCAAGAAAATTGATTAATAAGAAAGAACTGGTATATGCAAATCTTGCCTCATGAGAAAACCACAGCTGACAAGAAGATATGGGAGTCTGTTAATGGCCCAGCTCTTACTAAAATTAGTTTTCATGCACAAATTTCTGAAAAAGTCCGCACTAGTGATGAAGGATAAGTTGTAGCAACAGCCAGTTGGAAAAATTATGATGAAGATAAAATTTCTTATTAGTGACTTTTCTGTGAAAATAAATACTGAGACAGCTCTCAGAGCTGCTGTATCAGCTGCAGAGAACTTGGACTTTTTCCTATGAGGAGCATCTGTAGGCTTTGCTGACCCAGGTCCTCAGCAGGCACATTGTCCCCTTAACAGGGAACATGATCTAAATCTGCTCTGAGGACTCTGTCCTTACAACAGCAGCTCTGAACATTTGTCATATCTTATTATCTGGGCTCCCATTAACCACAGATCAAGAGAACTCTCTCTGAAGGCTGTAATAAAGCCAAAGTTTTGCAGCAAACATCTGTGTTTCTGAATTTTGTTATCTTTCATAAATCCAAATGGCAAAATCCATGGCAAAAACCCTTGGTCTTTTCTCAGTCAAAGGTAATTATGATACTGCCTTTCTTGTCCTTCTTTTCTTTTGCATGTATGCCTTTCTGATTTCGATGATGTAGCTTGCAGAAGTCTGTGATAATCTGAGTTTCTACAATGCTGATACAGATGGCTCTTGTGATGTTCCTGTATGACAGCCTTCATTGACGTGGTAATTCTTATCTACTGAAGCTTTGAAAATTATTAATCAAATGCCTCATGGGAATTGACAGCTTGCCTAAATAATGTATTTTTTAAACCAATGGCAGATTTAACAGCTAAATTTCAGTCAAAAATACTTTTTGTGGGAGTATTGTTGAAGGTCTGTCGGTTTCAGCAACCAAAGGCTACTAAATAATCCCAGTTGTCATTGTCTGACAAGTAGATTTTTATCAACAGATAAAAATACTAGTTGTACTAACATTTCTGCTGTAGTAAAATACTGTTCTGGTTATTTTCTATTCTGTCAAAAAAAAAAAAAAAAAAAAAGAAAAAACCATAATTGCTTACTTTTTCCTTGTATTATTGTAACGATATTGCTACTCTTTTGGTAGACCTGAGATAAGAAAAGGAACTGTATGCTTTCATAAAATCCTAAAATAATTTAAGTTGAAAGGAACTGCTTGAGGTAATCTGTTCTAGCCCCCTGCTCAAAGGTTGGATCTAGCTTTAATGTCAAACCAATTTGCTTGTGCTCAAATCTACCTCAGTTTTGAGTGTTTCCAAGGATAGACTTCCAGAACCTTTTTGGCTAGTCTGTTCCAATGTTTGACCAATCTTCCCATGAAGTTTTATTTCTATTTATCTATCTGGAATTTCTGTTCTTGCAGTTTGTTCTGTTTTCTTCATGTTTTATATCAGTGCCTTAATACTGCTTACCAGAAAGCAAAGAAAAATATTCTCCATGTATAACAAACAACATATCTAGAAATGGGAGGAAATTTTTGTTTTGGGTTTAGTCTTTCTGTCCGGCACCAAAACTTCATCTTCTCATTAGAGAAACTCTTACTGTGTGTGAAATGGAACTTTCCATTTGGTCAGAGCAGGGTGCTGGTACCACCAAGGTCGAGGGTTCCATCCCAGTATGTATTCACTTGAGAGTTGGACCTGGTGATCCTTCTGGGTGCCTCCCAATTCCAGCTGTTCTGTGATTCCTCCCACCCTCTGATCTGCCTTGCACATACAGATGCTGCCAGCCTGCACAGGTACCTGAAACACCAGTAAGAGCACAACACAATCAGCATTTGACACAGTGAAAACAGGAAATAATAACAGTCTGTGTGACAGAGTTTAGCAGAGAATGTGAAATTACAGAGGGAAATGAGAAAGGAGAGGAGTGGGGCAAAATAATGACAGAGTAGCAGTGAGCCTCCTTCAGGCCACAGTGTGGTTTCAAAAATATTCCCTTCTGAATGTACCCCAAGTAGCTGATGGGGAGAAAGTATTCTTGAAAACAGCAGTAAAAAAGGAAAACATGGGTTTTTCTACATCTGTGACAAGTGAAGATCCCTAACAGCACGATGTCAGTTCTCAGAAGTTGCCCAGCAGTTGCTTGCTGCATCCATGTAATTTGTTTTCCTGTCTCCATCTGCTGGAGGCAGTACTGCACGATGGCTGCACTGCTGGGGGGTGACCCAGCTCTGAGACTGCCCTAGCACACAGCTCAATTTGCATGTTATGCAACATATCAAATGTGTGCTAGAGCCACTTAAGATAATTTACATAAGGACCATAGTACTTTAATGTAAATTTTTGAAAAAATCCTGTTTTCAGCTTCCTTTGCCCTATAATATATAGGCACGATCTTATGGAGAGTAACATTCAAAATTATATCTATTGATTTTAACAGTTGATGCATCACTAATTTAAATTAATTGGTTTTGCTTCATAGCATTAATTAATTGTAGTAGTACTAACATTCACCTACTAAATATTCAATGGACATTTTTTTGCAGTAGGGGTCTTTAAAGTTTAGCAGTTTGGTTGTGAATACAGCAGCAAATATTGTGGAATTTCACTCATCACTTCCCTAAATTAGAGGCAATAGTGCTTCAAAATTGTCCTAATAAAATGTTTATTAATTTTCATACCTTTATCAAAGTTGCTTTGCCTTTTTTGTCCACTATATACTTTCATTTGCAAAGTTTGATTGTGTTCTTTTGGTTTATTGTCCACAATTTGCTGAATTTCTATTTTGTAGGTACAGAAGAAAGTGGAGTTTGTCATCTTTAGCTCATTGGTTGAGATTTGCATGATTATTGGTGATCAGCTGTTCTAGAGGCACTAGAAATTCCTGGCAGAAAAGCTGGTGGTCTTGAAGTTTGCTTTTTTGTAGTACACCAGAATCCCAGTTTGACTGAGTGAAGAGAACGATTCAAGAATATCTTTGTGCCTAGCCTTTACTCTGTGTCATATTTTACTAAAATATTTTATCTGAGAAAAAACTATGTACACAGCTGCATATGAATCCAGCCAGCCATCTACTCAGCTCTTGCTTCAACTTCCTAGCTTGTTTTTACTTTTATCTGAATATGCTTATGTAACTTTTGCTCATTGGGAGGACCAATCCTGATTTTTTTAATATTAGCAGTCTGAAAATGTTGTTGCTTAGATGAAGATGAAGATCAGGCTACTATTTATGTACTTTCTTCTATCTGAACTATGCTGAACTATGACCAAAATCAAGTTTTGATGTGCATTCATTATATCAGGATTTGTTCATTTTGATCCAAAGTCAGTAACAATGGTATAAAGATGCTTAAGATATGAAGAAAATCACATTGGTCTTTCATTGTGCTGAGTTTTTCAGTTTATTTTAGCAATCAACTAAGTTGCATGTTATATAACCAACTGAAATGCAGATTGTCTTAATTTAAATGTGCATACTACAGGCAGGTGTAATAATTTTCTCCTACTCTGCAAAACCTGCCCTATCTAAATCTGAATCTTTCATAATTCCTAAATTATTGTCATTTCATGCAGCAAGAGAAGTCTCAATTTTGTGATTACCTTGCTAGCATCGTTTTAATACTAAAAAAAAAAAAAAAAAGTTTTTAGCAAGATTTTACTCATGTTTTATCTTCTACTAAATCTTGTCAATTTTCCATTACTATCATTTTCCCAATGAGTCTTTAATTTTTTTCCAGAATCGTAACACAAATAAATCATCCAATTTAATGAAAGATTAAAGATTAATCTTAAGTGAAGTTCAGTAAAATCATTAGTTGATCTACAGTAGAGCTACATGATAATGATTTAACCTACAATCTGTGGAGTCCTTTTAGGAACTACCTTGTCTTTTTCTGTATAACTCTACCAAAAGAATTGGAGTGGGGGGTTTAATGCATTTACATTTTCCTCTAATATTTTCAGTTATTAGGATGATTATTAGCCTATACAACACCTAAATTTCCTGAATAATGCCAGGGATACCTGAGGAAGAAAATCAGGTATTTTGGAATAGTTCTGATGGTGCATAAGACTATGATTAAAACCAAAAAGACTAAAAGAAAAGTGTTTGGCCTTTTTGGTGTATCTTTAATGTTTGATGTGTACAATTACATCTGCAACATGTACTTCATTCCCTGTAAGGACAGTTATTTTGTTCAGCACACTCACAGGTGTTAGGTTCAATATCAGTGAACATACCTGTGTGTATTCAAGTTAATTGGTTTTTCTCAGCTTCAATACCTCAAGCTTATTGTCTTTTTTAGTTCTTGCAAGTGATAAATTTGTCAGTTTTGTCAGAAAATACAATTTAGATACTGAAAAATCATTCTTGAGGTAAATGAGAGATCTTAAAATTCTAAAACTGTGTTAATGGGGCAGAAGGAGACCTGATAATTCAGAATAACTTTTCCTTATTTAAAGAAGACCTCAATTATGTGAGAAGACTTAGAATTCAGGAGCCTTTGCAACATAAGCAAATTCTCTTACAAATCTTTCTCTCCCTCATTTCTAAAACAATTACTATCCCACTATGAGGGAACTCACTTGGGTAAGTGAGCAAGCATTGGATGTTAGTGTTGGTTTTATTTGGAGCTCAGTAATATAATCACCAGAATTAACAAAATTGTCTTCTGCTTGAAATGTCCAAACTGAAAGCTAAAACATAGTTCAAGGAAAAACTACCCCTACAGTAAATAAATTTGAATTCTTAACCTTGTCATCTTTTGCTCAAAATTTCAATTTTTTTCTCCTGATCATTTCAAAACCTCTAAATTTGTTCCTTAGTATAAATAAGGTAAGGCTTCCCCTACTGGTCTGGTTTTTTACTTTTTGTAATGCAAGTAGGTTAAGCTACAGATGTAGGGTTCATACACAGTTTTCCTGCCATTTTATTTATGACCTTGAATGTTAAAAAAATATAAAAATATAAAAAAAAATTTAAAAAAATTCCAGCATTCCAGAACTGCTGTACTACAATTCCAATTCTTGTACCAATCAACTGGACAGTTAGTTGATGCATTGCCATCCTTCCCTTCTGCAGGCTGTGGTAACTCAAAAGTGTCCAATTCCAAGAGTCATTCCATGGCATGACCAGAATAGAGCATGTCTGTAAGATGCTCAAAGTTTCATGTGACTAATGAAGCTCTTTAATGCACCCAAGATTATGCAAAGATTTACTAAATTCTAGCTGCAATTATATCATCACAAGATAATTTGAGATAAAGAACCACTGGATAGGATAAGATGTTGTTTTAACATGCTTTATTTAAAACATTCTCATTACTCCTATTTTTAAAGCACATATCTTTCTCCTGGTCATGGAAAAGTTTGACAGCAGAGGTTCACCAATAACAGCAAAACTTCATCACATTTGGGTTTATAAGGTCTAGTAGAATCACCACTCCTTGGCAGTGGACAAAACCTGCAAACATGTCTTCAGAACTGTAGAGTTATTTTGTCAGATGATGAGCAGCAACTTATTTGGAAGTAGAAAATTTATTCATGGCTTCCAGAAGTATCTTTGGAGAAAGACAAGTGGAATAAGTGAGGCTTTTCCAGTGAATGTGTAGGACCAGACCCTGACTTTGAATAGTTAAAACTTTCTCTTGGATCTTCAGAGAGCATTAGAAACTGCTTCACTCCCTTCATTGACGTGGGAATAAGAAAACCCTTGGAAGGGAAAGTCATACATGATAACTAGAGTATTTCAAGGGTATGTATTTTAATAATCTTGCTTTATAAAACAAAAACATCTTTTTAAAAGAATTCTTTTAAGAAGTCACTTAAGAATCCACTATACTGAATTCTCAACAGTTTTTGCTGCCTTTCACTTTTCAGCTTCAACTCCTGATAGCAAACATGATCTCTTTTATCAAGACTTGGATAGGTGACTTTAAAAATTAGTAGGCTTGTTAATCACACCTCATGTCTTTCCCCTATCTTTCAAGTCCTTCTGGGTAACCACACTTGATTATTTTCTTTACACCATTTGAGTATGAAGTGACCTTCATAACATTTTACTCTGAGTGACCATGTACAGGTAGATGCTGTTTAGCATGTTTTATCCTGGTTCTGAGGATTTCCATGGCTGGAGATAAATATCTGATATAATTTGTCTCAGCTCAGTCATGGAGCACAAGGTAGAAGGTGCACCTGGAAAATACTTTCTTCTGTTATATTAAACCTGTCTGATAGGAGCACATGGCCTGACTTTTTTTCCTACTTAAAGTGTCACTTTATGATCTTGTTTGTGTTGCAATACAAGATGTGAAGTGTGTATTCTATCACCATCTGTTGAAACCAGGTGGGGCAATGTTGTTTATCTTTTCCTTGACCCATCCTTCTTCCAGGGAAATATCTTCTGTTCATGGCCATTGAGTCCCAGGGCATGGCTGATAAAATTACATCATCCCATGGGAGATGCTCCAGCCAGAGGAGCAGCCAAGCCTTTTCTAGCTAGATAAAAACTGAGATTTGGAACATCAGAGCAGCCTTTTCCACTGGATTCCAGAGGAAAACCAGACCCTTCTACATCATCACTGGAGCTTTGAAGGAAAACTGCACCTTCTCCAGGAGCACTGCTCCAGCTGAGCCACATCTGTCACTGCAGGAGGATGCAGCCACCATGGAATGGGACTGTGCCAACACCCTGACTGACTGACGGGTGTCAGCTTGGATTCTGACTCTGCAGGTGTTTTGTTTTTTTGTATTACTTATTTTTGTTTTAATTTTCCTAGTAAAAAACTGTTATTCTTATTCCCATATCTTTGCATGAGAGCCCCTTAATTTCAAAATTATAATAATTCAGAGGGAAGGGGTTTATATCTGCCATTTGAAGGGAGGCTCCTGCCTTCCTTAGCAGACACCTGTCTTTCAAACCAAGACAGATTTGAAGGAGACTTTGCAGTGGGTAATAAAAAAGGGAGGGATGGGCATCTGGCCCCCATAGCAGGAGGGAGGCAGGGATGCAGAAGCCATTCTCTTCTCATGTGCCCCACCTTCTCCCAGGGCAGGGCCTGATGACAAAGATGCCTAGGTATGAATTCTTCTCCCTAATAACCCAGGTCCAATGATAACAAAATAACTTTCCTGTTGGTTTTAAATTGAATCTGAATCAAGAAATCCATAAGTAAATTGCTCTCTCAGATATGTGTTTATGATACTGTCACCTCTTCCTTTCTTCTTTTTTTTTGTCTCCCTCCTGGGGACATAATTTGTTATAACATGACCCCCAGAAAAGTGATGATAAAATAAGTGTTACCAAATCATTGGAAAGACATTTTATTTTGAAAGCAATGAAACTAAATGAAGACTTTATTTTGTACAATGAAGGCTATGTAGAAACATTTGTGAGTATTCTGGTTTTGAATTTGAGATACTTCAATGGGATATGACTTCTGGGTTGCAAGACACTCCACCTTTTAGTTATTTCAAATAATATTTCTATATAATCCATTGGTTCTTAACATCTCAAAGTTGGTGTGGTTGCTGAGCAAAAAGAAAATGTCTTTAACAGCTAAGCACGTTCTCCAGCAATGCTGAAGACGAAGAGAAGCATTTACTAAAGAAAGATCTATTTAGGTGCTTTGATGATACAGTCAGATGTTTAACAGAATTATTTAAAGGCAGTTTAGCCAGCAGTATCTACTTCCCACTGAATTTCACTTAGTCACTTCTATAAATCCCATATGTATCTTCTACATCTTTAGGCACTTTAAATATCTGACCCAAAGACAGTTGAAAATCTGTTAAAGCTATAGGCAGATTTCTGTTCTCTGCTACTGGAAGAAAATCACATTTTTAAGGCTAGTCCTCAAATTAACAAGAATTTAAATCTTGGAGATGGTTGTTCAGCTGAGATATTAAAATTAATTGTGACATTTAGTCAGTATGGCCTAGTAGAAACATCTGTGCATATTACTTTTCACAAACATAATTAATTTTGTAAGTAATATAACCACAACTACAGTGCTTTGATCAGCTTTCCCTTTTCTCATTTCTTTTTTTCTTTCAGAAATTGGACTATTAAATGTTGCTGGCTGAATACCAATTCTAATATTTTCTAAAATTAAATAATCATAAATTTATGTAAGTATAGCTATTTCCTTGTAGGAACAGAATCTGCTAAGTAACAAACTCCTACAGAATGGGAGACATAAATTTGTGTTTGGTGTTTGGTTTTTCTTTTAAAAATATATTAAGCTTTTCTACTTTTAATCTTACACAGTAGTTGGGACTAGGGATGAGTAAAGCCCTCACTGCAATGTTTTTCTTCTAAAACAAGTATTCAAAGAATTTTATGAATTTATTTAGCAGATTACTCATATAGCCAACACAATGGGAAGAACCTCTTCAATATATAGTGGTCTGTTATGATGACATGCCACAACACAGAAGGGGAGAGTGGACAGTGTTTTTCTTTCTAGTCTCAATTGATGTTACCATTTTTTTTTCTTAATATTATTCAATTGAATGCATGGAATGCATCCTATAATGCTAAACCTCTGTGCACTATATGCCTGGCTTCATAATAAATACAAATCTTCACTGTTAAAAATGTAGATAAGGTTAGTGGGGGTGCTGGTATGGTCTCACGACAATACTACTTATTCATTTCTTTAAACACCTGTTCTTATAATGAATTAATTAACATAAAACCCAGTAACATAGAGCCTCAACATAAATACTTCAATTTTGAACTTTCAGGCTAGGGAGTTTTCCTTAATATCAATCATTAAGGGTGTTTAAAGATATAATTTCATATAAAACAGACAACATTATCCATGGCTGGTTGGTACCTGCATTTCAGGAAGAAAATCCTGTTTGCAAGGCTATTAATGAAAAGGTAGCACATAAATTTGACAGCAGCTGACTATGCCTGGTAAATACTTGGATGCTCCCCAGTAGGATTTGGGATAATCTGTTCAGGAAATGAAAGAAATAAGAGGTAACTCCAGTGATGTAGGTAAATTAACTGGGAGGTGTAAAGGGTGAACACATAAAGCAACAGTACTTAGTAGTTTTTAAGTTGGCCAGTAGCATTTCTCCTGCATGCACACATATAAAACAGAAGGTGGTTAAATAGTCATGGCTTGCAAAATCTTTTGCTAGAAGAAATAATAATGTGTTGCTCATTTGAACATAAATATAGCGTCATAAATATTTTAGCATTACAAACAATGTGGGGAGGAGGGTCTACTGAGAGAAATAGCTTATGGATGATATGCAGTGATGGTAAGTGACCTTACTAACTCTTGTCAGCTGCTCTTGGATGCTTAGGCCCCAAAGAGGTTCCTGTTTATTTGTGTTGTTTCTTTCTCTACTGTACTTTTTAAACATTAATTGATTGACCATTTGCAAATGATTCTGTGGCACTGTGAAATATACTGGAGATCATTATTAATAAATTGACACCCAACTCTACAATAAATTTTATCTAATCCAGACCTTACAGCTCTTGTGTTCACTAATTATTAGAAAACTCTGGATAAAAGTGAAATAGCTGTAACTTATTGAGACTAAAGTAGGCTTTGCCCTCCCCTATGTGCCCTATGTGACAGAGATGAATTTAAATAAAAACCTAAATGAAAAATGGCTATTTAAAAAAAGGGTGAAATACAGCAAGTTGGACAATCTTTGATAGGGCAGGGTGCATCACATTGCAGGTTTAATGTCTTCATACACTGAAATGCTCTGGTGTCTGGTATGCAGGGGTTCCTGGGCTCCTTCTAACAGGCAGGATGAGACAGAAGCACTGTAGTGGTTTTTAGGGAAAGAGACTTGTCCTATCTCTGAAATCTATTGTGCAACTATACAATATCCTAAATATATAAGAATAAGCTGAGGATGATTTGATCAGACATGAGGAGCTCTAGACTGGTCTACTAGAGATCACCAGTGATCACAGCAAATGTCTATCTGCTAATTTTAATTATTAATTACTTTAAAGGATGTCTGAAACAGTTTTGTTTTGGTAGTCTACCAAGAATGATGAATAAAACTCAGCATTGGGAGAAACTGATTACAATAACATTTCTGGGAGGGTTATGTTCTGTGGTCATAGTACAAAGCAAAGTATTTCTAATGTATTTATTTTTCAGAGCTGAAAAAGAATTTGACTTATCCTGCATCAGAATGCATATATAAGAGCTGACATTTTCATAAGGCTGTTGCTGGTTTCATGGAAGAAACACGCTTCATTCTAGCTAATATAATCTATTTTTGTAATTGACATTTGGGTCAATCTGTTCTCATACAAATTTTTAATAAACACATTCTTTCTCCCACCCAATGCAGCCAGAATAGATGGGGAAATGTAAAGCAAATGGGCAAGCTAGGAGCATTGCATCTTTATATTTCCAAGAAATGTTGTTATTGTTTACTACTACATAGTATGAGGACAATAAAAATAAATCTTACTTTTTATTGTATTCTATGAATTTTCAGGATACAGTTTAAAAACTCTGTTTTCAGAGCTGAAGAATAAAAGCTGATATTTCTGCCAACAGATGGCTAAGTATGTTATCCTGTCTGCATGTGCAAACAAAGATTATTGCAGTCTCATTGCCTACACCTTGCTTTCAAACTTTGACCTTCCTTTCATTTACAAAGCTGTTTATTAAACAACATAGGCATTTCACTGTGCCTCTTTTTTCACAAGGATTGTAGAATATAAATGAATTAGGGTTATGTTCTGAAACCATTCTATCTTACAGCAAGATTTAATTGGAAGTACATGTAATTAAAATTAAGACTTGATTGCCAACTTTGGATCTACTCTAATGCTGATATATTTGGTTATCTTAGAGAGTGCTAGTGTTAAATTTTTCAGTAATTGAAAAGTACTCTTGCATTTAAAATTATTTAGCAATTATTGCACAGTTTTAAAATGTAACAGACTAAACAGTTTGGCAGAAATTACTCAAATCATTTGAGTAACTAATACATTTCAAACTACTCAGAACAATCTGTGAGCTTGAAGAGTCAGTTTCACAAACATAATCAAACAGCTCGTGTCATTCAGCACTTCATAAAATAAAAGACAATTGAATACCTTCATGAATGATTTGTCTTCATGATAATCAGAGAGTAGAGAGAATTCATTCCAGTGACCGAGGTCTGTTGTATGTGTTTGTGTGTGCATTGGTTTGGGTTTTCTGCTTTGGTTTTTTGGATGTGGGGTTGATTGGTTTGTTTTTTGGGGCTTTCTTGGATATGGCAAAGCATCTTTTTCCTGATGCAGAATTGTTTTTTTCTGGAGATCAAAGGTTTGGGGTTTGGTGAATTCACAAGAGAAATCAAGCCTCAGGATTGTATTAGATTCTGGGGAAAGTGATGTCTATCCACTCTGTGGCTTTGCACTGAGAAATGTGACTGACAATCTCTGATCAGAAAAGCTTCAGAATTAGAGAAACTGTGCCAAGGTGCTTCTCAGGAAAAATTCATGTACCAGAGGCAATTATCAGGTGTACGTTATTTATTCATCATAATAGCTATTGAAAAAGTCCCAGTGCTCGGTTCTATTTTCACAGGACCCATGTGCTGCTAAATTCCAGATTTAAGCCTTTAAAGTAACAGAATTTGGCTCCAAGATTCATTTTGCTCAGATCATTATTTTTTTGAGATATTTTAATTAAAAGAAACTAGGGCCTAAAATTCTGCCATGAGCATGGAAAAACCAAACAAAGATCCCAACATTTTTCCCCCTTCATATTCTGCTTTGATTGACAGGATGGGGTGAGAAAGGAGAAGTGGGGGAAGAGCTTTTCTAATGAGTAATTTGATGACTCCTTTATATGGAAGTACTACTGATCTTTTTTTGTCTGGAGGGGTTTTCTTGGGGGCTAAGAACTAAAAGTTCTAGCATAAATCTATGTAAAAAACAGTGTGTCATCTGTCTCATGATGACAGCAGTTCATAAGCAAATATCAATTAAGCAAAGTATTTACAGGAACAAAACAGAGGTGTGCTAATTGTAAGTAATGAGCTGCAGCTCTCATTTTCTGTGGCTGACCAGGGAAGGGAGGGGTCCATACTGTAGCTGATGAAAAGCAGAGCTTCAAGAAGTGTCTGTAATCTTCCTGAATCACTGCAGATAGAATTTTGTCATCACTATATTTTAATTCTGCTTTGGCCTTTTTGCTACTGGTTTTGTCAATACTAATTTAGGGGATTTTTAGCATTATATAATATACAATCCAAAGTATTGAAAAAAGTGGCAATGTAGCAGTGTTTTTGTGCATTTCTGCACTGCATGCAGCCCATGTCAGTGTCTCTGTTGGTTACCTTGGAAACTGTCATGGGGAGAAATGTGATTGGCTGCATCCTCCAATTGATTATTAAAGTCGTGGGTAGTTTCAAGTGCCAGACATCACATAGGTTGCACACGTAAGTAGCACTAAATGATTCACAATTTAAGATTCTTTTATTTTGAAGCAAACCACATGAAGCAGTACATCTGCAATGCCTTGGAAGTTTGACTAGAATGAGTAATGGATTGCAAATTTCCTCTTTGTAGAAACTACAGTGTTTTGGGGGATGTGCCTCGGTTTTTCTTTTTCTTCCTGGTTGTTTCTACTGTGGCACATGCACAGCATATCTGAGAGGAAGGAGCAAAAAATACTCCAAACCTCCCACCCCCCCCAACCCAACAAACCCAGAACCCCATACTGGAACAATATATAGTTTCTTAGATATGTTACAAAATACAATTTTTTATTCTATATTGTCAGAGGAATAGAATTTCACATCCCCTGAGCTGCTTATATGCTTTCATTTCTTATTTCCTAAGAACTCATATCAGAATTGTTTAATAGCCTGTCCTGCTCCCATTGATGAGTTCATGAATAGTGATAGCCTGCAGTTATGCATTCAATATCTTGATTGTGTTTTAAGTATATTTTTTTCAACAATGTAGTAATACATCTTTTCAACCAAAAATCTGTTGGTGACTAAGGCCTCCTTATGTCAAATTTTCTCAGTTACTTTTGGAAAAAGCAACTCGTATAGCATAAAGTAGTCATTGTCTTGTGAATATCTTTAGAAAGTCATGATTGATAATGACTGTGCTTTGCTGTTACCTTCAGTATCTGATGTTACTTGACCATCACTGCCTACAGAAATACCTGGTTTTAGAGAAGAGTTGATATCACATTGCAAAGAGTTAATGGCCCAAATTACTCTTGGATGCTTCTGTGATTGTATTAGGAGTAAAGAATTGGGTTAAAAATAAAACTGCTGTACCATTTAGAGATAGTTTAGTATCTTGTCTTGGTTTGAAAGACAGGTATCTGCTAGGGAAGGCAGAATGGATAAGGCAGAATTCTCTGTGGAATGGAGAATGGAGACCCCCCCCCCTCCAAATTATTATAATTTTAAAATTAAGGGGCTCTCTTGTGAAGATATGAGGTAGAAATAACAGTTCCTTACTAGTATGTATAACAAGGCAAACAAAACAACAACTATGGAATTTATAACAAACAGAACCAGGGGCCCTGTGACAGCCGGGACAGGAAGGATGGAGGAGAGGCTTTGCTTCACAAAGCCCTGGGGCAGCCGATCCCTGTTCCCTGCAGGACTCTGAAAAAGCTGGAACGGCAGGAATGGGCCAAGTGTCCCGGGCTGGTGGTGGGTGAGATGCACCAGAGAACTTGGCGGCAATGGTTGGAGCTGCGGGATGTCCCGGCAGGGCAGGGAAGGGAGAGAGAGGGCTCCGCATTCCAGGGAACAGGAGCAGGGAGAGAGAGCTGGGCTCTGCATTCCCGGGAACACAGGGCAGGGAGAGAGAGCTGGGCTCCGCATTCCTGGGAACAGGAGCAGGGAGAGCTGGGCTCCGCATTCCTGGGAACACAGGGCAGGGAGAGCTGGGCTCCGCATTCCCGGGAACACAGGGCAGGGAGAGCTCGGCTCCGCATTCCCGGGAACACAGGGCAGGGAGAGAGAGCTGGGCTCCGCATTCCCGGGAACACAGGGCAGGGAGAGCTGGGCTCCGCATTCCCGGGAACACAGGGCAGGGAGAGCTGGGCTCCGCATTCCCGGGAACAGGAGCAGGGAGAGCTGGGCTCCGCATTCCCGGGAACAGGAGCAGGGAGAGAGAGCTGGGCTCCGCATTCCCGGGAACAGGAGCAGGGAGAGAGAGCTGGGCTCCGCATTCCCGGGAACAGGGCAGGGAGAGAGAGCTGGGCTCCGCATTCCCGGGAACAGGGCAGGGAGAGAGAGCTGGGGTCCGCATTCCCGGGAGCAGGAGCAGGGAGAGAGAGCTGGGCTCCGCATTCCCGGGAACAGGAGCAGGGTAGGCACAGATGGCTCAGGGTTCCCGGGCTCCCAGCAGGACAGGGACAGGGGCTCCGCATTCCCGGGAATATGAGCAGATGGGGATAGGTCCTTCAGGTGCCGGTGAATTCTCCCCAGAGTAGCCGATAGCCTGGCTGTCCTCCGATGCCAAAGAGCCAGAGCAAAATGATCCGCAGCTGCCCCAGCTTCACCTGCTTCTAATCTCACAATGTCTCTGTCCCTCGAGAGAAACTCCCAAAATCCAGGGGAGTTTCCCCTCCTGGATATCTCAGGCCCCCAGCCATCAGTCCCTCTTAGCAACTCAACGGGAAAAAAAAAAAATCAGAAGTAACAAGGAAAGAAAAGGATAGGAGACCCAACCCCCAACATATCTTTATTTTTCAGCTGCTCCTTTCTTAGTAGCATTTCATTTGCATCCTTGAATGACTCAGATATTCTCAGAATTGTAGACATTTTTCAATTCAGAAAACAATGTATGGCTATAGTATATCTTTACCCCTATGTTCAGCCCTGATAGCAGTGAATAGCAATAGAAGAGCTGCCTAAGAGCTTTTTCAGTCTCCACCTTTGTAAGCTTTCAAGACCAGACTGGACAAACCCTGAGTGATCAGAGCTGATCTGGTTTTTAGCAGGAGATTGTGCAAAATCACTACAGAGGTATCTTCCAGCCTGATTTATTCTATGCTATGAACCATCTCACTGAAAACTGTGTCTTATTTCCAGCTAATGTTTATCTGACTGTAGCTTCTAGCCATTGGTTTCCATCACTCATTATCCTATTAAGAAACCTGTTGGTACTTGATGCCCCTCTCATTTTAAGTGAACACTGAAATACAACAAGCAAACAAAATCCCAGCCTGTTTCAAGACCAACAGCTGGACAGACACTTGTTTGTCTATCCTGTAAGTCATTTGCTCTATTTTGCCCTGAACAGGACAAGATAAAATAAGTAAACTTTTATTAAAATGCATATATTGAAGCAGAATGCAGATTCCCCTTATGGAGTTTTCAGTGGTGGCCACAGAAGTCTTCTCTTATTTCTTGTTTCAAGGTGGTCAAAAATATTCAAAGCAGATCTCTGAATCAGAAATATTCTAATCAATTAATTTTCTGTGCAACTCTTTAAGCTATTATTTGTTGTCTGAAAAAAATGAATCTGAAGTAAATTCTGTGTATTTTTCTCAACTTTCCTCACCAGCTGGCCTGGTCAGACTTTAAACATAGGCAGCCAGACACGGGGATGTCCAAGCTCAGCTTAGCTGCATCTGCTATCACTCAGTCTTTTAAAGCAGAAAGTCCCAGGAATTTAAGGGCTAACCCTCCAGAGCAATCAGATGCCTTTTTCTGCATGGATGGAGTCCAATACTGAATTCTACTTTTTTGTGATGCCTTGCAACAACTAAGTTTATTACATGTACATGCTTACCTTCATCATAAAGTTTATAATCTTTTGAAAGAATAAAATCAAGCTTTTGGTCCAGACCAATTGCCTCTAAAATAATTTACCTGGGAATTAAATATTTTTCTATAATTTGTCAAACAGTTACAGCAGCTTTCCTTTATGTTGCCAAGAGCTGAAGTTGGGCATCTTGCCTGTGGTTACCTGATTTATCCCTTTTGGCATTTTTAGTATGGACAGAACATTGCCTCTCTTCTAATCTGCTGGACTTACTCCAGTTTTCCTTGATTTATTAGAAGGTTAATACTAGCAAACAGGATATTGTCTGTGATTCCTCTCCTTTAGTACTCTTTGGGGGGTTTTTGTTCATGCTTTGTTGTTGTAGTTGTTGTTACTGGTTGCACATTTTAAAATTTTATCTCTAATTATTATAGTATGAATTAAATAATTTGTTACTGTATTTATACTGTGGTTATCTTTTCTCCTTTATAAAGGGTTCTTAATTTTAATTAAAATATAAAACTTCCAAAATGTATTATTAATTAAAAATGACAGAATTTACTTAATCTTAGCAGTCTGACTTTCTGGGAGAGGATCCTAAAATCAAACTGAGACAGAATGGATTGAGATGATTATTCTTATTGAAACATGAAGAATAGAGCTTATTAAAAGATTTTTTTACCATTAATCTTAAAATCAAACTTGAAAACTAAGAATATGCTTAAATATCTTAAGATTTGTTGGGCTAAGGATAGTAGCTCTACTTTATCCGTGCCTCAAAACTTTTAATCTCTATTACTTACTATCTCCTTCACTTTTTAAATTAATCTAATTTCCACCATCACCTGATCACTGAAATGAAATTGTCACTTTCTAGCACTATAATAAACCTGGAATTTTTAGTATTCTGGTCTTCAGCAACCTTTGAATTTTCAATCTTCATTTTCCTAAGGTTTTTAAGGGTTTTTTGGGGGGGTTTTTTTTTTTTTTTTTTTCCAACCAAAGCATTTTTATTTGGAGGGGAAGGCACTGTCCATAATCAATGAAGATGGGGAGTGCTATCTGTTTGTTCATGGTGAAAGAAATTGGTCAGGATAGTTAGTAACTAAAAGACCAGCAAAGTCCAGAGTAGGTTCAGTTGCAGTGTTTGAAAACATAGTAACATTTTACTACTCTGGCTGTATAAGATTGTTGGGCAATCTGCCATGAGGAAATTCTCCTGACGTGTCGCTGTGCCCATTCATTCTGCTTTGGTGTTCAAGAACTGTTTGGTGTTCTGTAGACCTTTTCAGGTATGAACCTTCCTGGCTTTCTTAGAGCATGAAATATGCATTTACAACTAAAATTTTGAGGTTCTTGACCTTCTGAAACAAGTGATAAATTTCCATCTTCATCCTAATTTAAATGGATTTAAAATTTAAATTTAAAGGTATTTTAATTCTAGTGACCACCAGCAGCAATAATACCATTTATATTGGTGTTTGTTTCTCATCCAGAGAATTTGCAATTTATCTTTCTTAGCAGCTTATGAAGATGGTGATAGAATTGAATTCTTAGTTTTGGTTGTGGTGGTAGCAGTACAATTAAATGGTTGCTTCAGTTGTGTTGGATCCAGTGGTGGTTATTGAGCTCTTGTCATCTGGGAACCCAGTGGCAGTGCTCTCATGGTGTTCCAGGACTCAGATAATGTTCAGGTAGGGATGTTTAATTCCTTCCTCTGGGCAGGACATCTCACAGTGGGATGATGTAATTTTGTAAGCCATGCAGTAAGACTTGGTGGCCCATTACTGCACATAGCTCCCCACTCCACCATCAGGTATGAGTCATGGAGAGGATAAAGAACACTGTCCCACTTATCTTAACAGTTTATGGAGATGGTAATAGAATACATAATTTTGATTACACCTTACATTGTAACCTAAGACATTTAGCATCTCAGCTACTGTTATTACATAATGCCTTATTGATTATTTTTTAGTCCCCATATTCAGAGAGTTTGCATCAAATGTAAAGGTTCAGGTTTCCTCATTCAGTATTTCTTTCTCATGGAAACTTTATTCAATATTATACAAATTCATATCATTAACTTCATACCAACCATCCAGCTGTTTCCTTCATTGCAAGAACCATAAAATATTGTTTTATTTTCTCCTCCTGCTTAAGATTTACTGTTCCTCAAATTGAACAAATATTTACCTTTACTTGGTTTGCTGTATTGCCTTTATAACATTACTTCTATATCACTACTTCTATAAAGTCCTGATGTTGGTGCAGAATTCCTTAATGGAATCTCAAAGGCTTAGAATGTTGCCTATTGCTTTTTCCAATGGATAATTAAGTGTTTAAAATCAGATTCTGACACAGAGAAGTACCATCAGGGGTCACCTGCCAGGAAAACTCAGCACTGCATTGAGGCAGCAACTGCTTCTGCCTGGTCTGGCCCCTGGGCAGGCTCTAGATTTGCCTTCTCTGCTGCTTCTTGCTCTCTTGCTTCAGCTTTTCTCCTTCCAATGTTGTTGCTGTTGTTCTCTGTTTCTAAGGTTCTGTGGTGCCCCCAGCTGTGTCCTGTTGTGCACAGGACTGGGCACCCCTGAATTGAACTACAATCTACATTCTGTGCCAACTCACTTTGCAAAGATTTGAGGCTCTCAATTAATTCTGAGATTAATTGGATTTGGATGTGAGGAAGATTTTTTTAACTTGCATGCCTAAATATAGTTTAAGCATTTTCCCTTTGTCTGTACCTTATCCATTGCTCAAAGATTTACTTGGGCATGTCAAGTGCTAAAATTTGGGAGGTACTGAAAGGCATGCCCCAGATAAAGAGCTGCTGTGTCAGGCAGCTCTGAAACAGCATCCTTGTGTCCCAAGTGACCCAGAGGGTATTGGGTGCTGCTGGTGGCAGCAAGTCCCTGTGGCTGTGTGTGAAACAGTGAGGATACAACAGGACTTAACATATGGAGCTCTGAATATGCAGTTACACTGGAAATTGTCTCCTGTAGCACTTCACCAGTTAGCAAAAAAGAGCTGACTTAGCAATAGTGGTACCTGGCAGGTTGTGCCCGACTTCAGTCATCATCTCGCCATTAAGAGAGCTGTAAAATTCCCAGCCTGATCATATTTGCATCAGCTCATACCTGCATCCTAGGAAACATCACTGTAGTGAACTGGAAAATACAGAGCAGCTGTAACAGCTGCTGGTGAACATAAAACCCAATAACAACAAAAAACCACAAACCGAAACAAAAAAACACCCTCAAGTGATGGTCTGTCAATGTTTGATTGTGTTTAGGCTGTGTACAGGCCTGTAGTTTCTGTGAAACTAAATATTTTCCTGACTGGATTTATGTAAGAAAGGGCAGGGATGCTCCTTGTAGCCCATATTTGTTGATAAACATTGTTAAAATGCAAATATATAATTTTTTTTTCAAGAGGAAAGACGTAAATCCAAAGGGAAATGCTTTTCTTTGTCTATGAAGACGCTGCTAGGAAACATGGTTTTATCTCCCTTTTACCTGAAATTAGGCAAGTTATGTCCTCTCTTATACTGACTAGATTATATTCAGGTACTAAAATAATTCAGAAGCTGCTTGCTACTCATTTAGTACCTTTCTATATTGCACTCTGAAGCCTGTGTTCAGTTTATTGTGTTATACAGACTGTTCTGGACAGAGTATTCTATTTGCAGTATAAGAAAAATCTAGCTCTCTAAAAGTAGCTTTGTCTTTCATATTGTTTGGTCTCATTACTGTTTTTCATTGTCCAGGCAAGCAACATTGATCAGGCTGTTGTGTGGGGGGTTTATTTTTAGCTTTCTGTTGTTTTGGTTTTTTTTGGGTTTTTTTTTAATTTCCATGAAAGCACACATACTTGACTGCTAGCTTGATATTCAAAAAATATTTGATTCAAATTGTGTAAGTACTTTTTGAACATGTTATTACAATCTATTAAAATAAATGCCAAAACTTGCCTACAGAATGGAGAAAGGATACCTGCCTCCTGCTCTTTGCTTTCCAAAGGTATGCTCAGACTAGCAATAATCTACAGTGGCTTAAAAGTCATAAAACCACTTATGATGAAGTTACATCATTAGGTATTTTAATTTTAAATTCCTAGCTTACAGTAATGAGCAGGCATTTTCTTGTAGAATGTAGGAAAGCTACACAATTCAAACTTCTCTAAGTTCTTATAGCTCTTCTGTCTAAAGCTGGTTTGATGGTAGAGGCTGAGATGTGTTTTGAGGATGTCTTTGGCTTACTCAGGCATGGTCAAGCAGTAAACAGGGAATTCAGATGTTCCTGCAGTCCACAGATGCATTTTCAGTGAAAGATGCCATCTGCAGATGACGTGTCAGAGCTTGGTCCCTTTGTGCCCTTTTAATAAAGAGACTATGTATAAAGGAGGGAAAGCAAGGCTGACTTTTTGCTGGGATCAACCTAAACCAAAGAAATTCAAAGCCACTACTTCATAACATGATGAAGTTTGGGGGTTTTAGTGTGTATGTTGTTCTGGAAATGATTGTCATTTTGCAGTGTTGAAGAATAATTAATGTCTTCTCTGAGCTGAATCCAACATTAGACTCATTTGAAATTTCAGATTGTCACTACTGTTCAATCTGTTAATTGTCCTAAGCATTGGATAGTCTTTGTTATTAATTAAAAAAAAAAAAAAAAAAAAAAAAGTGTGAAGGTCTAATTAAAGAGGGATTTTTTTTTTTTATTTATATTTTTTTTTGGTCTGGTGCCTAATAAGAAACTGTTAGCAGATTTAACCTTGCAGGCTGGAGATTAGGCCTGATGTCCTGCATTGAATATTCACAAGCAATTTTCAAATACATTTTTTTTGTGATAGGCTCAAATCCAGAAGTTAAATTATGAACTTGGATGAAATCCTTAGCATACAACACATAGCAGTTAATGTACTTTCTGTTAATATGTGACATCTTTGTACACATCTTTATTTGTGGGAAATGTTGAAATACTATCAAATTATTTGACCAACCCCCACCCCTCCAATTTAAAATCAAAGTTGTCAGTTGAGACAGCTGTACTGCTCCTTCTGTGGCAGCACAAAGATGATAATGTGTAAATGAGACACTGATTCTCTGGGCAGTTCCATCAGCAATCATAGGATTCTTTCCACTTTGGATTGTTTTTCCAGTGCCTTAAATGCTTTAACAAGGCAGATTACCTAATGTAATAGTTCTACTTTAAGGGCAGGAGAAGAAACAGAGAGATAAAAATAGGTATGCAGATGGAAACTGTTTCACTTTTCCATATGCTAATAGCAAACTACGAGGCCTCTTAATCATCCCTCTCATTAGTGGCTGCATTTTCAAAATGGTCTCAAAAAGATCTTTAAATGTGAATAGCCAGAGAAATATGTGCATAGATAAAATTGAACAAAAATTTGAGGAAGAAAAAATTAGATACCAAGTGTTAGTGTTGTCATGGAATAACTGTAATGCAATTTTCAGTGTGCAAAAAGTTTGCCATTTCTTTATCTAAAAAATTACTTTAAATACCAATCTCTTTGAACACTGTAGTGAGAAATATTTTACATTATTTTCTGTTGTTGAAGGTGGAAACATTCTTAAAATACTTGAATAAGAATTTTTGTTACTTTGGAAATTTTGAGTATGAAGAACAGACCAGTCTAAAGGCCAGGGACTCACTGGTGCCAAGGACAGTGAGGTAAAACACAATGATTATAGGTGGAAACTTAGTGGAAGCAGTGTAGTTTTCAGCAGATTTATTTATAGATGCACAATAAAAGCCTCAGATTCAAATGTTCAATTGTGTTTTTTTCTGAGGAACAGAAACCTTCTCTTCAAACATGGAAAAAGAAAAGTCAGTCTCCAGCAATGCCCTATAATGCTGATGTTATCAGTGGTCACTGAATATTTTGTTATGATGTGTTATTTTAGAACTCAGGCCTTGTTTGTTAAGAATTTAAGTCAAGATAAATAAAATGTGTTGCACATTATGTGATTTGTTATGAATATAAAATATAATAGCTCCATTTCTCTGAGATTTTTATAACATGGTTGAATTTCTCAAAATTGACATGATTAATTTCTAAGAGTCATGATATTATGGCAGGAGTCACTGTCAAGTTGTAAGCAAAATCCTCCTTACACTCCCTTTACCATAATATTTACTTTGCAAAAAGAATTATATTGAGCCTTCTAAACACTAAAATCTACTTAACATAGATCCCATCTTTTCTACATTGTGTGTGATAGGTTTTGATGGATTATCTGGAGCACAGTGGAAATAAATCGTATCTACCCACTGAATACTCACTATATCCCTGATTTATCTTATTTGCAGATGGACTTTTTCTGCACATATTTTGAAACAGCCATTTCTAAATAGGTTCTATATTAAGAATTAATTGTTTGATATTGTAAAAAAAAAAAAAAATCTATTGTATCACATAGTTTGTGGTCTTACAAGTGTATCTATTTTCAAGCCTGTTTTTGAATAACATTGAAAATTTATATACATTTTAATTATTATTTCTGCCCATTGGACTCAAATTTTTTTTTTTAATTTGCTACTTAATAGAACTGGTTTTAAAACTACTTTCCAGTACTGTTCATATTTGGGATGTCAGCAACTGCAAAAGTTTAGATAAAACAGAGCAAAATATTCTAGTATTCATGGCTGGGCAAAGGGATGCTATTCACTAGAACATTTTATTAGCCCCAAATCCAGCCAGTTCTCAGCTAAACCACAGAAACTGTGGTTAGAAATTCAGGTTACTGAGTTGTTGGGAAAAACATTCCTACTAATTTTAAGTTTAGGAAGCAAACAGACAACACACAAGCTGAAATTGGAGTTTTTAAAGCCCACAGTAAAGATACACAGAACTTGCAGATGTGCAACTATTTTAATAATTGTTTAAATAATTATTTAAATAATTTTAAGAAAGCTGTTCAAAGTACTGAAACAAATCACTGGTTTCCAATCAACTGCTACATCTCCAGTTCCAAAGAGTTTCTAAAAGTCATTGTTAATCTTTCAACTCTTGCATTTCTAATCTCAGTTACCACTGGTAGATGCTATATTCCTCCTTGTTCATCTTTATTCTTTTTTTTATAACATACACTCACACATACCTTAAAATTTATTAATAGATCCTGAATTTTATATAAACCACTTAACTCTTCTTCCATTATCCTTTATATTCCCATCTCCACTTAATTAGTGGTTCCTTATTCTATAACTATTTGGAAGCCCTTTAAAAGTCTCTTTTTAAGAACAAAGTTTTTATTCAATTTGTTGTGCAACTTTATGGAACAGCACTGAATATTAACACCATAAATGTAAATTTTAGTATATTATTTAAAATCTGTATTTTACCAGCAGCTTATTATTTGAACACCTTACCCCTCCTCTAACATTTTCTTGTTGAAAATTCACTGGTTTCCTTTATCCACATTTAAGCTAGTCTTAAAAAAGTTTATGGTTTCCCTGTATCTTTCATGTTTTCTTTATATTTGTAATAACTCTTGTCTGTACTACCTCAACCAAATAAGTACACCTGACATGTTTCGTGCACCATGGAGTCTCTCAAATTTTTCAAGCTGTTTTTCAGGACTTTGTTGAAACCATAATTTGGTAAGAGTAGATTATTTCAGATTTTGGAAGTATTTGCCTGTTGCCAGAATTCACTGATCACTTTCATAAGACTGCTTCTCTTTGGGTGGTTGGTTTGGTGACTTGGCAGATTTGCTTGTTGGTTTTTTGGGGTTTTTTGTTTTTTTTTTTTTAATAAGGGAAAAAACTTTCTTTAGGAATTGTATGTTTTAAATGTATCAGAATCAATCTGCCAAGAATCAGCAAGTTGCCTTGTGAGTGTAGTGACACAGAGGAACATATTTAGAAGCATATGGTAGAGAAAGCAGGGTGTGCTGCACCCTGGGAGATCTCTTCCTATTTTCCTGCAGTACTTCACTGCACATGCACATGCATGTGGGGCTCTCTTGAATGTGTATTAATTGAATAAGAGAAAATTTCCTAATGATGAATTCTATGCTCATTTAGTTTCTTTTTTGTTTACAAAAATAACACCCTTGAACAGTCAATATACAGTAATTGCTGGTTTCCTGCAAGAGAATTAAATAGCATGCTTTTGTTATTCATTATGTAGTTGTTTTGTGTATAACATACAACTTCCAGCTGAAGTAAAGCAAAGAAAAAGCCAGAAGACAAAAGACAGAAGATACAGGTATATGTTCTCTCTATATACACAAACAGAGAAGATATAATTAAGATGTTACATAAAATGGAATAAATGTGTATGTTCATCACCAGTTGCCTGGTGTCCTGTTTACATTGACACCTGCACACAAGGGCAAAATGTATCTTTTTGCAGGGTTTTCTCCAGTGCAGTTACAACAAGAGCAAATGAACTGTTTAGGCTGGTGTGTGTTTCAAACACCAGCAGTATCTGCAGCATTGAAGGGCTGAGCGTGGCCTGCAAGTGCTTTTTGAGGACCCTGACTAATTAGTGCATGCTGAGCCTCATGCTGCTAGAGCTGAGCTCCTGATACACAGACTAAATATAATTCCACAAGAAGCCCCTCCAAGGATACAGTAGTGGAGATGTGTATTTTGAAAGGTACAAAATTCAGAGGCAATGCACTACTTCAGTCTTCTTATTATACCCACAACTTGCAGACTTTTTGATATCTGCATCTTTGGGAATGCCTCAAAAGCTGCTTTTTACTTCAGTGATGTGTATGGGTTTCTCATATTCACTTATGTCTAAAGAGCAAAGTAAAATCATTGCCTCACTGAAAGATCTCTGGGAGTACTGACATCCCACATGCATTCTGCTAAGCTTCCAAAGTTTGGTTTTTACTGTATTTAGTTCTTATTTTTGGTAATCATATTGGAATTATAGCCTCCTAGGCAGCCATTGCTAGGAATTTTACTGGCTGCTGTAATCTGAGTTTCATTGATAAAAAGTGGCCTGAAGGCCAAATTTATATTTAAACTACTTTCTATTTAAACCTACTCTGTTCATTGCATTTTTGTTGATTTGGTATACCAGATTTTCCAGAGCTTTCCCCTGACTGCCTAACAGCATGGTGTCCAGGCTGCTTCCTATGGATTTTAGTTTACTATTATTTTTACTCCATTGTCTTTCAAACTGCTATAGCCTACTCATTTAAAAAGAATTTGGCTCCTGAATTCCAGTGTTGCAAAGTATCACTTAGTTTGGTTTCAAAAATGTCAAATTTTATCAAGTTTTTTTCTCTAGCAGGTCAATCATGTTTACTTACAGGAATTATTTCAGAAAGTTACTTAAGGCAAAGTCAAGAATAGCCTTTTCTCTTCTATGCTTGAGACCAAGCTCTTGCAAGAGGCAATTGTTTATTGCTTTCGAAATTATTTTGCAATTTATGCTGTGATATATTTGGTATGATAGTTGTCCTAACAAACTTTGTTAGAGGTTGTTCTAATTTCTGTGAATACCAGCAAACACTCTCAACTGTACAAGTGTTCTCCAGCTTGGATCATGTTGTAGTGTAGTATGGACATACCTAGATTCTAACATGAGACTGACATATACAGTATTGTTTCCTTAGAAATTGCTCTAAATTGGCCCAAGGAAGATCATCTTATCCTAAGAGTTATGTCTCAGGTGCACAGAACCAGAAATTTCATGGATCAGTCCAGTGCCCACCTAATGATGGAAAAAAGGCAACATTGTTGATGTGGGGAGGACAGAATTGCACTTCTCATGTCACATTGACACTGAACCATATTCAGGCAACAGAGCTTGGTGTGACCTCCAAAATATTGCACCACTGGATTGTGCACATATAGGCATTAACAGAGGCACTGCCATCAGGGCAATGTGAAGAAGTGCTGAGGGTAATATTAATAAACAACCTTTGACTTGTCATTTCTATTTTTCTTTTCAGAATTCATGTTATAACCTAACTTTTTTATACAGTATGAACCCACTATGTATTCCCATATGTTTACATGAACCTTAATTTTCTTCAGAAACCTGTTTATGTATTTGTGTCTTTTGTTGTTGGCTGAAAATATTTATCTTGTTTTTGAAGTGCAAACTTTGTTCTAAATCCTTAGAAGTGCACCAAAATCTTCTCATGTTCTCCTATGTTGTTACGTATTTATTTCTTGTACTAATGCAAGTATTTCAAAAGGATTTATTATACTGTTCTGATATAGGCTTTAGAAATGAGAATTCAAAAATCCTTTTGTTGAAAGAAAGGGTTAATAGCGAGGATATTCTAACCCATGACACTGCAGTGCTTGCATTACATGCAAGAAAGAAGTTTGTTGTTGCAAATAAATTTATTATGATACTGCTTGAAGGAGAAGAAATGGAAGGTAGTTGTTTAATTTTTTTCCTTAAAACCAAGCTTGAATTGAAGGAATGGTGAAAGAATAATTTTGATTGTAGAGGGAGTATAAATTAGAATCTTAATAAACTTTTACATTGTGATGACCTTAAGAAAGAAAAAAAAAAGGCAATTCTTGCAGAATTATTTGTAGCAGTAATTGCCAAATCTCCTGTGCATGCAGCATGTTCCCCTGTGGACTCACAGCATTACCAGAGAACTAATAGGTTAAAAAAAAAAAAAAATTGCAAATGAATGACAGCAATATCCATCAGCCTTGCCCTGAAAAGAGAACTCTCAGCCATAGTCCCAAGAGAAAGTTGTGACAGTGTCAGCTGGATCTCTGACTTAGTGTAAAACCTTATAATAGGGACTAATACTTGGAAGAGGATGGTCAAACTCAAAACAGAACAAATTTAAACTGGACTTAAAATTTAAGAAACTAGAGAAGAAGGTGTTAAATTCATAAGTTCTTAACATGCTCAAGTGATTCTTGATGCTTTATGGTGATGTAAATCATCTGTATTTATGAAGTATAACTGGAGCAATGAAAAGATGGTTGAAAGACAGGTCCAGTTTCCTTTGAGCTTGAACTCTGATGTGGAATGAATATGCAAGCAATTCATGTCTAGAGTTAGGATTATCAAGATCTGTTGTGGAAGTTGCATAAAGCATACTTAATTGTCCATAGTGAGCTTAACAAATGTGTGTCACCAAAATAAAGGTAAACATATAAATAAGGTGACATAATTATTTTACTCTGCAGAGAAGGTCTTTCCCTTAACTCTATTTTTAGATTGTTTTGGGGGGGTGTGGGGGGTGTGGAGTTAGGGGTTTTTTTGGTAATGCTGTAAAACTTGTAGAGTTGCTCCTGATTTACAGTGGCAAGAAATGTCAAAAGTTGCCATGGTAAGAGATAAAATGCAAAGCAGTACTTTGAATTTGCTGTGTAACAGTACCAAGTATGGGTATTACTCAGCTGCTTTTGCCACACATGAGAATAAATTTACAAAGTTAATACCTTGATTATTATGACTACCCAGAGCTGCTGTTCTGCTTCCAGACACAGACTCTTGTTCTGACTGGTTCATTCACAGCTCTTCAAAGTGGCTCTGAAGACAATTTTGTCACCCTATTTAAGATTTCACTGAACTGCCCATGTCTGGCAAAGTGATCAATAGGAGCTGTAGAAGTGACCTTATGATTGGCTGTATGGAATCAATACAAAGCATCCCCAGGCATTAGAGGGGAGGTCACATAAAACAAATTCATCAAGACTTCACACCCTCTCTGAGCTCCCCCATCTCTGCTTGAGGACTGAGCATAGCTGTGCCTTTGACCTCTCTAATAAGACATCTAGTTTGAAAGACTAAGGAACTTAGAGGATCTAAGACATGTTCTAGTTTGAATGCAAAGTGGTAAATACTGACAGTATTCCTAGAGGTTTTTTTAATCTTGAAAAGGATTATTCTACAGTAAGTTTTGTGATTGGTTTGAGTGTTTTATTATTTTTTTCCTGTTCTGGCATTCTGAATTTTCCCAGGATTATCATAATGTCCTCTAGGCCTGAGTTGCAACACAAATGCCATGCCATCTTCACTGGCCCTCAGCCCATCTCCATGCTACACCCTTTAGGCAGCAATACTCTTTCTGTAGAGGATAATGCAGCTCTTCAAAAACACTCTCAACTCAGCAAAAGTGATTTATTCAGACTTGGCAACTGCTGCTGAACAGAAACATCTCTCAGTGAAATTTCTACCTTTCAGCATCTGGAAACAGAGGCAGATCCCAGGTAAAGCAAGTATTGATTCCATGAAACACATGGTCTGCATGCTCCTAGTTAGAAAGGATTAGTTAGGGGCAAAATATGCTACAGAACATGTATATATGATTCCTGCAGCACTGGGGGACATCTCCTCATAGGATTGGGGTTTCAGGGTAGCAGGTAAAGAACAGGACACAAGCACCTTTGGGATGGCCATGCAAGAAAGTGGAAGAGAGTGAAAAGCAGTGTTTGCTCTGTTCTCATGGAAGGCTTGAATTAATAACACTACATTTGATGAAAGCAGTTTCATCTCCCTTTCTAGAGCACCGAAAGAAGATGACTGCAATATGTTTTACAGTCAGATACAAACTTCTGTACTCCAGTTCTTTCTTAAAAAATTATGCCTGAAATGCAGTTTTATTACTGTTTAAATACACAATAGCAATAGTACTTATCTTTAAATTCTTTCTATTGAATTGTCCTCCTGTTGTCCCCTCACCTGGTCAAAGCGGTGGCAATAATGAGAAATTTTCTGAAAAAGTGAAGTCCTTCCAGCTGAAGAAAAATCCAGCTAAAACTATTTTAATCTTAAAACTTGCACACAGTTATGCCAGATCCAAGACTGATATTCAAAGCTGAATGGCTTTAAAAAGAAAACTTTTGTCTTCTTTTCATCAAAAGCTTCTAACCCAACAGTTTTATAACTCTCAGATATTTTATAGCAGTATTTCAGAATACAAAAATGTAGGAAACCAAGAAAGCTTAGAAAGGAAGACCAAAATTGATGCAGAAAAATGCCACTCCATTAATTTAAAAGCAGGTTTCTGCAATCTGCTTTCAGGGCTGAATCTTACACAAACATCATCAAGGAGATTTAGACACAGAGTGACATAATCTTGTTTTTTGCTGTTTTTTGAGTGTTTTCCTATCCTTACCCTATGCAAGCACTCATTCTGCCTTGTACTGCCTTCTGATCATAGGATGTGGATGCTGCAGATACTTCTTAGCTAAGTGCCAATGTAGCTAAAATCAAGGAATTAAAAAATTGCTGTCTATATAGTTGTTAAACTAATTTATTCCACCACCTTGAAGGAAATAGGGTAGCTTTTTGTGGTGATTTCATGATTTGATAAGAGGACTTCAGTTCTCAACCCATTGTAATTCTAGGTGCCTGACACTTTCTGTTTTGTTCCAGTCCCCACTGAGTTGCTTCCAGCTGTCTGCAATAAAAGCACTTGGAGATGTTTTGCACAACCTTTTACTTGCCTTTTTTTTTTTTTTTTTTTTTTTTAAATCTGTAATTCAATTTCACATTAAAATACTTTTTTCAATATACATTTAAATTATGCTGATCTCAAACTACACCAAAGATTTTTGTTAGCAGGGCTTTTACTCATAAAATACTGCCTGGGTCAAGAACTGGGCTGAGTTCTTACCTATAGTGTCTTTAACCCTGTGGAGATGCATGTAGTGAGTTACAGAATGAAAAAATATGTGCTCTAACATCTAAAGTCCTACAGAATTACACAAATCAAGAATAGATTATTATTTGCCCCTCCCATTTGCTCTTCTCTTACAGTTAAGTGACAGTTCCGTTTGTATCAAGTGTAACTGGTTTCCTGAGCAACTTATTGGACTAATTTTCTGTACAATACTGAGAAATTAATATTTTTTAAGGGCCAAGAGCAGTATAACTGGAAGGTCTTACAAAATTGTTTTTGTCAATAAATTTACCAGTTTGGGTTCTTTTAGATACTCTGTAGTTGAAGTTGATGTGAATCCCAGAAAACTGTAGCTATGAAAAAGTAATTCCATTGCCCATGAAAAGCAGAATCAAGACACTTGCATAAGTATTTTTTTTCTATGTATGTGATGTAACAGGTATGTTTATGCTGACATGCTGATTGTTAATGGAAAGGTGTATGGCACATGGATTGTGACATGCTAGATCTGAAGACCTACAGTGAAAGTAAAGACACCAAGATAAAGTATATTGAAACTTTGTTCAGGAAATTTCTACAATGGTTGAATACATCGTGCTGTCTTTCATAATAATTTATAGATTTAAAGGATTTGGAAATTGAAATCATGCATCAAAATAGTTTATTATTAATATTCTTCTACTAATTTGATAATTTTATGTTATCTGATACATGGAAATAACTTTCACTTGTATATTTCTGATACTGCTGCATCTGATCTAAATGCTAAAAAATTCAGGAAACATCACTTTGACAGAACACAACAGCCTGCTGAGGTGCAGCGAAAAGAATATATTTTTTTTTAAGTGGGATTTTACACTTGTTAATCAAAGTATTTGTGATACAAGGCTACTCTTCTATCATCAATCAGCATCTCTTCTGTCTCTACTGACTTGAGTGACTGGATCTCTTGAGAACCTGTCTTGAAACTCTTACTTCATCTGAGAGTTTATTTTGCATAATGAACACATTTACAGAAACCCATTTGAAAATCTTTTAGAGTTCTTAGTACATGGCCTGGGGTATTAGTTTTGGTGACAGGAAAATAATGCTGTAGTCAAGGGTTGACAGGAGGAACAAGTATGATGTTACTTTATTGTCCATTTCTTGCCTAGTATCGCATGCTGCTCAGCAAGGACTGTGGGCCATTCTTTAAGAGTATTTCAGTTTTGAGGGGTTTTTTTTTTTTTTGCATCTTGAAAGCTAAGAATCAAAATACCCTGCAATTGACATTTAAAATAGGGCCGTCTTTGCTGGCTTCTCTGTGAGATTACAGTACTTGTAATCTAATTGAGATATTTTTAGAACCAGAAGTACCATATCCAGCTGGGAACCAGGTTGTTTGCCCATTGTAAGACACCCAAAATCTATGCAATGCTCAGACATGTCACATGAACAGTTCTGCATTTTTCCAGTACTGGTGTTCACATCAGTTATTTCCTATATTTTTCAATCAAACGCACAAACACTAGAGAGAAAAAGAGGGAAACAATTTCTTTGACAAATTGCTTAAAATAAATGGGAGATTTTTAAGGTGATAAGAAATTTTAACTGGCAGAGATAGACCACAACCCTGTGGTCAGAGAAGAAGTGGTATTATCAAAAGCATATAGCAGAGCATGAACACATTTGAAAAAGGAAGTGTCGTATGACTTTATACACTATCAATACATAATGATGAAACCCTTACCCCATAGGCTTTTCTTAGCACAAAAGAGCCTGCAGTGTTGGTAAGACAATGCTACTGCTACATTTAGACAGTGGTGTGTTTACAGCTAGCAAAAATAATGAGTTATGCAGATCAACCCAAACATGGTTCAATAGAATCTTTACATTTCCAAAACCCAAGGACATACATTAATTTTCCACACATAATGCACCATGATATCCACACATATTGAATTTGTTTGAGATATGTATGATTCCTTTTTTGCTAGGATAGCCAGACTGATAGTAGGTTTCACTACACATGGCACAGAAGTTCTCTGGGCCTGGAACAAGTGTTCTCTGACAGTGCATATACCAGATCAGAGATATTTTGGCATTGCTTGAATTCTTCTTAATATGTAAATCAAAAATTTCTGTCAGTCCAGCACCAAATATTACCGGCCTTCAGCATGAGGTTCATGTTGCTATCTGGTCATATTCGGACGTGACACATTTCTGTGGTGTAATGTCAATTAATAGCAGAGACTCAGGAACAGCTCAGGAGTGTCAGATGTGGTCCCAAGCTAGCACTTGCAGGTGAATTCCACAGTACAGGATTGAAGTGTTTTATCTCAAGAACTCCCAGTCTTATCATATGATTGCAGAAAGCCAAAAAAGAAGTACCTATTATACATTTAAAGTCAAATGATTCACTGCACAGTATATCCACCATCTTCTTTTCAGGACTATATTTCAAGAGGTTTGGCAGTGAAACAGACTTGCTGTGTGAGAACAGAAACCTCCGCTAGTGAATAGGGAGAGTGGCTCTATAAAATCAGCCACGGAATGAAAAGCTGAAAAATGGGGTGGGGGCAGTAGGTGTTTTGATTTTTAAAATGCTTAAACGTTCTTTAACTTAATTGTTTGGGGTTTTTTTCTATTGAATATACAAATGAGAGATTTATCACTCACACAATCTTGTCTGTTCCAGCGGGGAAAGTGTGTTTTCTCACTTTGTGCCATTCCAGTTGTTACAAATGGGAAATGGTAGTGGAAACGTCTTGACGAATTGCCCCCAGGCCCCCCAAAGGATGGCTATTTTGTTTCTGGAAGGAAAAACCGAGCAGCTACTTACTGGAGCTCAAAGGCACAGCGCGGCGGCTCCAGGCGCCGGCAGCGCGGGGAGAGGGGCACGGTTCGTGCCCCGCTGCGAGCGGGGCCGGGGCGGCCGCAGCCGGGCCGGGGGGGACGGGGGAGGCCGGGGCTGCCCCGGCCCCGCTCCAGCGGCAGGTGGATGCTGCGGGGCGTCCCCTCTCCCGGGCGCTCCGGCCAAGGTAGCTGTCGGTCTGTATTAAATGGCTGCCTGCTTTTCGGGGCTGCTGGCTGCTTCACGGTTTGGCTGTTTATTTATTTATTTATTTTTTTAGCAGCTCTGCCGTCTCTCGGGGGCAGCTCCCCCACTCTCCACTCCGCCGATTCTCTAGGTGAGGCTCCATCCCACCGCCTCTCCGCCCGCACCCTCCTCAGCCCTTCCTCCCCTCGCCCTTCCCGGGGAGCCGCCGCCGCCTCTCCTCCCCGCCTCGCCCCCTTCCTGGCTCTCCTGCTCCCAGGCCAGGGTGCGCCTGGGTGTGGGCTGGGGCCGGCCCGGCCGTGCGAGCCGAACCGCGGCTTTCCTGGGAGCCGGAGGCGGCGGCCGGCCCGGGGGCGGCGGGGCAGGGCAGGGCAGGGCAGGTGCTCGGGAGCGCCTCAGCCCCGCGCCGGGACCGCGCCGTACCGGGAGCGGGAGGCTCTGCAGCCCGCCTCGGTATCTGTGCAACACCTTCACCCTTGTGCCCCGCCACCACCCGCCGGTTTTTTTTTTTTTTTTTTTCCCCTCTTTTTTTTTTTTTTTTTTTTTTCGCTCCTCCACTCTCCTGCAGTGAGTTAAATATTTCTTTTGTTAATTGACGCCCAAAGTGTTCCCAATCCCTTCCCTGCGCCGCCCGGGCCGACCGAGGACGTGTGCACGCCCAGATCCGCTCGGTGAAGCAGCACAGATCCGCGGGGCCGAGCGGGTATGTGCGTGAGGAGGAGGTGGTGTAAAAGGAGCGACGGGCACAAAGCAGATTTGAGAGGAATAATTTAACTCCGGTGTTTGTTGTTTTTCAGGGATTGGTTTTTTTCCCTTTTCTCTCTCTCCGATCTTTTTTTATGCTCAGGATTTAAATGTCACTCAAAGCATTCCCAGACCAGCTTTCCGCTCGTCTCCGGTTTCTTCCGAGGCATTAATTGGATCACACGCTGCATTTGAAGAGCTCGGGGGTTTTACCCACTAAGGTAAGTGGGCTTATGAACCTACATCAGGTCTGGATGGTCACTGAAAGCCTTTCAGGGTGGTGTTTTTCTTCCCCTTGGCCCCCCTCCCCAGCTGCGTGGCGAGGTTTCGTTCTACCTGAAGAACTCGCATCCCTGGGTTAAACATCGGTCGATAGACGGACAATGCGCCGGGGGGGGAGCAGGGTCGGGGAGCGCCGCGCCCGCCCCTAAGGCACCCGCCAGTGACCCGTGGGAGCCGGCGGTCGCAGCCGGCGATCCCTTCCCGGTCCTTCTGCGCCTGGAATAGCGCCTGGCATCACAGTAAGGAAAGAAACAGCCTAATCCCGTCTTACAAGAAACTATTCGTCATCATTTTTTTTTTCCTCCGTGAGAAATATTGTAGGCGCTCATCTCCCTCCTCCCCCACCGCCCGCCCCCGTTGCCAGCGCCGGCTCCTTTGCCCGCACCTCTCCTCGATTCAGGCGGTTCTTTCCAGGGACTAAAAAGTTAAGCTGCCCCCTCTCTCCCCCCACCTGCCCCCATACGTACGCAGTGCATTCTCCTTTTTAACTATTCTCCCTGTGCCTAATCGAAGTCCGTCCAGCCCCCCCAGCGCTTAAACTAGGTTGCAAAGCCGCTGTACCCTGCAAAACCTAAAACTTCTCTTTTTGCTGTGATTTATACTCCAAAATAACAAAAAGAACAACAAAAATATACTGGATCCTCCTGTGGATTACTTTTTTTCTTTTTTCTTTTTTCTTTTTCTTTTTTTTTTTTTTTTAATAATGCATTTCCTTCTTCCCCTTTAATTTTTTTTTCAAGGAAATTTGCTCCATCTCCAGCAGCAACCACTGCTCCTTTTGATGTTGTGGTACGCCGTGCGCATGCGCTTCACATTAGAATTACTGCACTGGCCAGAATAAGTTGGATCTCTTCTTCTCTTCACTGAAACCTTAAATCATATCAAAAGCTAAAGGGATGCTGAGAGTCCGGAAAAAGGGTTACTTTGGGATTTGGTCATTCCCTTTAATAATAGCTGCGGTGTGTGCACAGAGGTAAGTGATTAAGGTATCTCTTTTTCTTTACTTTGAATTGCAGTGCATGCTGCTGCTGAGAGGAATGTAAAGCTGGGGGCTGAGAAATCAGAAATAATACAGTATTATTCTTCCTTTTTTCTTTAGTGTCAATGACCCTAGTAATATGTCGCTGGTGAAAGAGACTGTGGATAGACTGCTGAAGGGCTATGATATTCGCTTGAGACCAGATTTCGGAGGTAATTTGACTGCTTTTGCATAAGAGAGGTTGCATATCCGGGCTGGGTGCGTTGTGTGTGGGGGCGGTTTCAAACGTCTTGTGGGTGCTGTTGCTTTGGGGGGTGTGCGTGTTGCCATTTCCTGTAGCTGATCCAAAGTGAGCCCATTGTTTCTCGATTTTCTTAATACAGGATGCTCTTAATGGAATCACTTAAATTCTTGTATATTCGTAATCAGTCCCTCATTGTGTTGTGTGTGTGTGTGATGATACTTTACTAACCTGTAATTAAACCTTTGTTTAACTGGTTTTATCAAGATACAAATCTCTCTTAAGTTCACCCAACGTTTGCTCCTTTCAGCCTAATGTGCTTGTGATCAGTTACTATTTTCGAGTACAAGATGTGCTGTTAACTGCTACAAAAATGTCATTTAACCCCCTGCGTGCTCCTACTTCCAACTAGTTTGTTTATTTCGGACGTGTTCGCTGTGGGTGGCCCTTTTGTCGTCTCCCCCCCATCCCTCCCCCGGGCTCGGTGCTCGCCGCTCGCTGTCCCCGGGGGGCGGCGGCGGAGGCCGGAGCGGGGCGCGGAGCGGGGCTCGGAGGGCTCTGAGGGGCGCGGAGGGGTCTGAGGGGTTCTGAGGGGCGCACCGGTGCCGGCACGTGTGTGCTGTTACATAAAGCACCGCCACGGCCGCGGATGGCGGCCTGGGTAACGAATGGGTAACGCGTGCTGGGGGAGGGAATGGGGAAACACTTCATGCCTCCCTCCTGAATTTCTGGTTATGTTGAAACGTCGTTTCATGTGTTCGCCCTGCTAACTCTGGTAAGAATGAGTTAAGTTCTAAGAGATCACATTGCGGACCATCTTGTCGGTTTGCAGGTCCCCCAGTGGCTGTTGGCATGAACATAGACATTGCCAGTATAGATATGGTCTCGGAAGTCAATATGGTGAGTACTTAGGGTTTGGGGCTGCTTGCTCTAGGGGCTGCTTGCTCTAGGGGGGTGGCTGTCGCTTCCCCCGCTTCTGCCAAGGCGGAGCGGTGCCCGCGGACGTGCGGGGACCCGGTGCGGCCTCCTACCCCGGGCACAGCGGCTGCCCGGGTGTCGGCGGAGTGTCGGGGGCGGCCTTCCCCCTTGGCCGGCGGCGGCTCCCGGGGCGGGGAGCGGCGGGACCGGCCGGGCTGCGCGGGGCCGCTGCTGCGGCAGCTCCGGGGCCGCTGCCGCCCTCACGCCCTCACGGCTTCCCGCGAGCAACGGCGCCCCCTGCCGGCCCCGCGCGCGCACCGCGCCCGCCCGGTGCCTCTCCCGGTGCCGTGCTTTGGGCCTTGGTACAACATAGAAGACCCAACAAAATCAATAATTGCCGTTGTCTCCTAACAATGCATCCTCGATTAAAAACAAAAAGGTGGTTTTTACTTCTGTGTGTGTTCAAAAGTTACCTTTTTTTTTTTTTTTTTCCTGGTCTGACATTGTTTTGGATGGTGATGAAAAAGTCGATGATTTTAGGAGTTTAATTGTTTAATTTTTCCAAGATGTTTGTCTCTCTTACCTAAATACTTGGAATTGACTGTGCTCAAATACTAAACTTGTTCAGAATGTAATGATTTCACACTTTCTGTGTCTCGCTTTCAATCACCTGGGAGACTAATGAGGGGTGGAGAAAATTGTACTAGTCCGATTCATTCTTTAGCAGAAGCTATTCTCGACTTACATGAAACTTTACTAACGTTCACTTTTATTATTTGAAAATGTTTGGGGTCAAGTTTTGAAGTTTTTATCTCAATTTGCATGTTAATTGCATGGAATTTGCCCTTACACTCATAGTGACTTATAAAGAACAACAAAATTTACTGAAATAGAGTAGCACAGGATAAAAAAGTGATGCAAAATAAATGTGAATTTGTCAAGTATTTGTGAATGGAAGTTTGTTGTTTGAGGCAAACTTTCCATTATTCTTGAAGAGATTTCAAGCAAATATCTTTCTAAATACAAATGTAATTTTACAGCTGTTGCTGTAGCTCTAATCATGCATTTGAAAATAACACCTGGAAAGTTACCTGTTGTTTTAATATCATTGCACTACTGAAATATTTAAATCCTCAGTGTCATGCTTGGGTTCTCAGAGATGTTGCACTGAATGAATTGACAAACTTTCGTTCTCAAACTGAATGCTTGTGTCTTGTCAAAATACAAGAGGTATTTCATAATATAAAATAAAGCCCTTGGCCTATTTTGAGGATAACATTACAGGTGATTTTACTGTGAGACAGGGAGCTTGGTGCTGCTCTTTTTCAAGATACCAGGAAACCTGAATAATTTCATCTTCTGAAACATCACTTCTGGAAAATTTCTAAGTGGCTAAAAGGGGCTTCCAAACTTTGTATCACTAAACTTGTTATCTAGTGTTCTACTTCCACTAGCTTTAAGTGCAGAGGAAAAAAAGTATATTGTATTTTAAACCACTTGCTTTTCATTAAGAGAACTGTGGGTAGGAGAAATGAGGACATAGAGTTATTTCTTAGACAGCCCTGAGCAGTGAGGGAATGATGATGGTTTCTTGCTGGGACTGTAATCTACCAGGTCAGTGTTATATCCTCCCATTCCTTCTGAACTGGAAGGTTCTTGTGGAAAAAAAAAAATTAAACATCTTGGGAATCTTTTCTTTTTTTCTTTCAATGGTTTCTAGACATTTGGCCTCCAATTAAAGGTGATAGCATATCAGATCTGACACTTACAGCCCAACTATATAAGGCAGTATTATTTTTAGTATTCTGTAGTCAGTTTATTGTGTTTCTATAATGAAATGTTTGACCTTTCTGAAAAAAAGTCTTTTCAGGTTATCTGCAGAAGTCGGAGGAGGGACTGTGTAGACAATTTTGTCCTACTAATTTGCCTAAAGAATTTAAGCTCTGGAATTATTTTACTCTAAGAAGTCACTATTTCTTAAACCCAGGCAATCATGTTACATAATTTTTTTTTTCACTCTACAATTTTAAAAGAGATTCCAAACCAAGATTATAATCTGCTTAATTGCAAAATGTACACTTGATTTTACAATGGTCTGTATAACATAGTAAGTGCTAATATACCCTGAATATAACCTGAAATGAGGAAAGAGACATACAAGGAAACAACAAAATACTTAGTATGCAAGGCCTTGGCTTTTTAGTTTGTGAATTCACCCGAATTTGGAGCAGAAACCAGGAGGAATACCATGGAATGCCAACTGATGCAAAGCCTTCTGAGAAAACAAAAGGCACAGGAAGAATCTTTTGGATTTATGGACCTATTTTTTTCTAAGCATGGCCTAGCTGTGTGTAGCTTTGTTTGTAGTCATGGTAAACACTACTGACTTCAGATAAAGGCAGATCATTGCCTGGACTCATGTACTAACATTAATGGGAGAAAGGCTAAATAATCCTAGTTATCTGGCTTGAGATAATTTTTATTAATTTTCATGTTAGTTTATTTTAAAATTGCATTTCTTTCTCAGTCTTGATATATTGCATCTACCATATAAACTTGTGCCACCCTGCAGGCAGAATGTTTATGTTACTTAAGTGTCATGAAGTAAATTATGAAGTTTTCACTTTGTTTAAGAAGATAATTTAGACTTGCTCTTATAGAAAGGAAAAGTATGTTAAGGATGTTCAAGAATATTATTGTTGACTTTGAATTCTTAAAGAGGTGATAAGTACTTGCATGATAAAGATCTCAGAGTGTATTAGACATTACAGGTGCCTTATTTCTTTTATGCAACAGAGCTGAAACAGTAAGCTGTTTACCTTGGGTAGTCAGAAACTTGAACTAGCATTTATCTGAGTTTACAGAAATGGTTTTGAAGTACTGGTACTTGGGAACTTAATTTGTTCCAGCTCTGGAGAATGCACTGAATAAACGTGAGAAAAGTGAGAACTTCAAGTGTATGTAGTTATCAACAAATATAATGACTATTTGGACTAATTTCATTCTGCATTCTGCAAAGAAAAATATATGGCAGGTATTTTATGTGACACAGTAATGATTATGGCTAATTCCACTTCCCACCAGGTCCTGCAATATTGTTGAGTGTATCCTTTATTCTACTTGTACTGTAGATTTTCTTAGTGTTTCTCTTATTCAGGTAACAATGGAGAACAAAGATGGAGATCTGTGAAGGCAACTTAAATGGTTTTCCTGGACTAATGAATTTGATATTATGTAAGATTAGCTGTGTTGCAGTGAGTCTAAATGCAACGTCCACATTTCCACATTTTCCTTTCAGTTAATTTTTGGAATAGAGCCCTTGAAAGTGTAGCAATGAAGGCTGTTCTCCATTCTAATTTTCTCCCTTATTCTCCTAGCTATTCCCTCATAAACTTTGTAAAAATTGGTACAGGTTCATTAAGAAGTACAGAAATAAGTTTTCTTCCCTAGACACCCCTGAAGATTCTGCATAACATGTTGTGCATGTGATCTATCTAGATAAGACATGAGGATTTCTGTGGATAATGGTGGTCATGTGTTAGTTTTCAATGTCTTGGCTTATTCGCTATTAAATAGGTCAACATTTCCTTCCTTTTTTTACCCCCCTTGGTCTGTGGCTATTCTGGGATTCCAGTACAGAATGTCTTGAAAAAAAGAGAGAAATATTCTGTAGCTACAGATTTTACTCAGGAAATATATGTTTTTTGAGGTAATGGGTTGTGTATGTGTCCTGGTGTGACTGTATGGTCTGGTATCACTATCTGATTTTATTGTCTAGATATAATTCAATACAACCATTCACACTGGGGGTCACTGGGGGTCTGCAGAAAGGAATCTGAACTGTTTATTTAATTCCAAGTATTTGCTTGCTTAGTGCACAGGTTTGGCACATGGAGTCAGTAGTGTGTGTGGAGTTAAAGACGATGGATTGGTCTGTCTTAGTGGGAGCCATTACCATTGATTGAGAGCATAATCCTTCCATCAAGTGGGAGTTGGAGAAACAAAGAAGCTGTTACCATCTATCAGGGAAAGGTTTATTTCTTAGTGTGTGCCAAGTTTTACATAGCAGAGCCTAATAGCTTCCAAGCTCTAAAAAGAAAATAGCTTTTTTCTTTTTTTTTAAATATTATATTTCACTTTTGTATTTGAGTTATGCCAAAGTTGCATAAAACAATAAGTATAGTAGTCATAGATCAGGGTATTCTCAGAAATGTGCAGGCATAGCTATAATTTGCTGGTAATTTGTTCTGATTTTGAGTTGCTTTTGATAACGGAAGCCCACTGCTGGTTTACTTAAAATCATTTTTCTTGAGGTATTTTCAGTAGAGGACATTAACAAAGCTCAAGATTTAGATTATGAAATAGGTTTAGATAATGAAAACAACAGGAGCTGTGTTGCCTCTCAAGTAGCAGAAATTATTTTTATGTGTGTAAAGGGAAGAGATGGCTTGTGATATATAAAGAAATGGGGATTAAGTGGCAAAGAAACCCAAAAACTTCATGGAAAAGTCCTGATAGAGAAAAATGAAAACAGGAGAAATTGTTCTATATACACTTGTGTAGAAAGAGGTGAGGAAAATGATCATGAAAATGGTTTCTGTCAGCAATATCTTCTTTTGTTAATACTTTCTAGTTGTTCATGTTGCTGCACGTATTCTGTAGAGAGCAAAAGGAGAGAATAGGGCTGAAAATGCATTGGAAATTAAATATTGGAATATTGAGGTACTGCTTTGCTAAATACTTCTGTTGCCAGAGACAGTTGGTTTTATTAGTTTCTCTGTGTCATAAATGTATATATTCCTTCACATAAAACCACATTTCTCAGCACACAGTTTGAATTTGGCTCCTGTCAAATTATTTACTGACTCATACTGAAATATTTCTATAGAGACTTCTGTGAATGCAGAGCAGGTGGTGTATATCTTAGAAGTGAGAACTTCTTTTTACTGAAAACTTAGTTTCATCTTTTCCTTCAGTTACTGTCTGGAATAACATTGCATTTCTGTGACATTTTTGAACTGAACTAAATTACATTAGTAATGTAATGGATTTCCATTTTTTGTTACTACAGGTCTCTAATTCAGGCATTTCCCTTTCTTAATTTAAAGATATGTGAAAATAAATAAGAGCTCCTATGTCCAAATAAAATATATATTTTTCAAGACCAAAATGAGTCTTCCTATTGATACCCCACATGTGGATTGAAGTTTTCATGCTGTTTTTGCTAGAATATATGTTGCCATAGCATGAAAATATTAATCTAGAACATACGTGCAGGAATATAGTGAGTTTGTAACTACTTTTATAAGATAGATACACATAATTCATATAAATATACATAATAATTTATTACTTGTGAACTGTGTTACACATCTCTAGAAGCATGACGTAATTCTCTATTTTCTTTAAGGTCAATATAAGTGGTTTGTTAATTGGATTGCACTTGCAGTGTGCTGAAGTATTGCAAGACTTTAATCAGTAGAAAAATCTTGGTTGGTTGGTGGTGGTGATTTTTCAAAGTGATTGCTCCCTTCTGCACACCAGGGGGTGGTTGTTAGTAATTTAAAGAGATTGCCTTGGAGGTAGTTTGTACTACTGAATTAATAATTATTATCTTCTGGGTTTTTTTTTTGTTTTTTCCTTTAAAAAAAACCTTGATCTATAAATATTGAAGTGTTTTGGCTCTTGCCACAAAAAAAGAGATAAATTTATCTTTAATATATTTTATGGCCAGTGTCTTGGTGCTAATGTGTGGGAATGAACATGAAGTCCACTTGTTAGCTCCTGCTATAGCTTGTTTTATTTCATAACTCCTCTATTGAAAATCACATAAAATCTTTATAGATGAGCTGTGTAATAGAATAAAAGATTTTATTGTACTCTACGAACTTGTTACAAGTGTAAGCTGTTCCAGTGATTGTATTTGTGCTCCTTAGTGACTCCAAAGTCTGTCAGTGCATCATGACTAAATCCTTATTATTCCTCCCTCCCTCTTTTATCCTCATACCTCATGCAACCCTCTGCAAGGTTTATAATAGAACCTTTAGTATTCAATCATGTTGAAGTACAGTTCTGTGTAGTAATAATTCTTTTTTTTTTCCAGAAGTAATCCAGATTCCTAGTAGATTTCTAGTGGTTAATGCTGTAGTTCTCTGCTAGTGCTTGTAAGAATTAAGTAAGCAAAGTTCAGTCCCCTCATTTCAAAAGATGGTGCTCATCCACAAGGTAAATTTTGTGAGTCTCCTTTTAAGACATGGAAGATGGTATCTTGTTTACATTTTAGAGAGAACTTCAGAAACAGTCAAATGTCTAGAGTTATTAAAACTGAAAAATTTACTACTGTGAGTGGATGCAATCTGTCTGTACCTGTGTATAATTACATATGAATTGTAGGCATTGACAAGTGTTGTCAACTGTGGGTTTGCAAAAAGAAAACCAGGAGAGAATCAGCCTTTGTACTCTTTTGTAATTATTCTAACTATTCTTCTAAAGGGATTCCCACCCTGCTACCATTTCTTGACAGAGATTCTGCATACAGTGGATGGATAACAGCCAGGACAGCACAAGCCCTGAAGGAAATAGTGGCATAGGGGCATATTTACAGTTTCAGTCTTGCCTGTCTGAAGGCCAGTGAAGTAGTAGTGCTCTCACTTCACAGCTTTTCCCTACAAAAACCTTTGCATCCAATTTTTCTGCCTAAGTATTTTCAAATTAGATGAACAATGCAAAGATCCTCCCAAGACTTGGAATCCCACCAACTGCATATTACATTTTTGTATGAGTTTTTCAAATAAGGGTGTAATTAATTCCCAATAAAAACTAGAAGTTCTGTTCCAAATAAGAAGACATTTAATATTCAGGAAATTGGCGTGTATGCAACTGAATACAGAATATGTAGATCATATTCGATGTAGTTTATCACAGACCAGATAAAACATTTAGAGTGGGAGGTCTTGCCCTGTCCCCAGACTTAAAAGAACAAGGGGACTATGCTGTTTCTATCTTGAGCTTCTTTTTGCATATCTCCATCAAAGCTAAGGCCTATTAATTTTTATTCTGTAAATACTGACAGAGGGGATTCATTTGTTAGTTTTCAAGTAATAAGAATTTAACTATGTGGGGAGAAAAGCAACCCTTATGAGAGATGCATTTTGCAATTCAAGTGAGTGCTGTTATAGTAAATATGTCACTTCTGAGTATTTCCACTGATTTTTCCTATATATAAACCACTGATTCTTTGTGATTGTGCTGAAATACAGAAACAGCTTTATAAATTTTGAACAAGTAAAAGAAATTTACAGAAATCTTGGCCATGGACAGGAGCAGTATATTAACCTAATGAAAGCATTACTCAAAAAGTTCAGCTGTTTGAAGTGGAAAGTCCTTGTTCCAGTGTCTGCTCTCAGGACTGTTTCTTCTTTCTTTTCTTGTTTAATGAACAGGTATTTCTATTAACCAAACAACTCTGCAGCCATGGATTAAATCCCAGAATTTTCTTTCACAACTGGGTGTCCTTATCACTGCTTTTGAGTGTCTCTTTTCCACGTCTATGTGTTTTAAATTCCTTGCTGCAGAGCAGCCTGGCTGTAGGGAACCTCTGCTCTAGGTTAGCCCATGGTGCTTGGGAGTGGAAGCATTTGGATGTCAGGGGACCAGAAAAACAGGCTTTGCATGCCATGAATTAACCTGTGAAAGGCTGATAACACATCATTTGCCTTTTCTGTCACTGGAAATGTTTTTAAACCAGAGTAGCCATGACTTCTGTTATGTTAGACATTACCTAAGCACATTAGTTTTGTCTATATTTGCATGAGATTTAAATATTGTCAACCTGTCTGAATGGGCTACAGTAGGAACAACATGCCTGCTCACCTTGAGCAGTTCCTTCCTGAGTAGATGTGGAGTACAGATCTTTGTGAACTGGGAAAATTAAATCATCCAAATAGCAGAAACTTGTGAATGTAATATTTTTCAGAGATTAGTCATCACAATTTCCTTGAAAAGTTGGTTTTGATTGACATGGGGCAAAAGGCCTTAATGTACAAAATGCTCTAAGTGCTGTTTAATTTTAGATACAAACCTTGGAGAAAAGTTATTATAAGGTGTAGAGTTAAGTAAAGGTCATGCCAAGCCCAACTGAGATGAGAAGATCTTCCCGAAATGCATGTGGATATTCATATATTTGGGATGTCTCAGAATGATGACTTGTGATTTAGATTTCAGAAGTCTTTCTCATTCTACTTCTTACATTACTTCTTGCAGCTGTTAAGTAGCGAGAAGTTCCTGTTGCTTTCAAGGAACTGGAGGCACCTATTTCTCAGTGAGAACCAGCTATTAAAAAGTAGTAACTAAGTACTGGAAAAGATATTGAAGCCTTTTTAAAAACCATTCACTGTCATGGATGCAGATGCCTTTGGAAAATCTGATTCTAACTTTTATTATAAATTTATTTAATTTTTTCCCATGGAATTCCCACTGAATTGGTTTTTTAAATACTAGGAAGAGATTCTTTCTTCTTGACTGAGTAAAATTAGTTACTCATTTTAGTAAAATTTAGTCTAATTTTATAAAATTAGACTTTTAAAATTTTCTGTATAGACCTTTAAAAATGTATATTGTTAATATAAAGAAGCACATTATTGCAACCACAGTGAAAACAGCAAAATACTGTTAATTCCTTTTAGTCAGTAAGGGTGAATGTGTTGTCATTTACTATCACCCAATAGTCCAGAAATTGTTATGATCCACTGTCTAATCCTTATTTATTTATTTTATAAGTCTATTTTTAAGTTAATAGACCCTTCAGCTCCAAAGAACTTGTAGAGCATTGTGGAATTTTTTTCTTCTCTCAAGGAATGATGATCCAAAAATACTCTGCTGGCTCTCTCAGGTGTGTCAGAATAAGAGCGTTAATCCGTGTTTGACAAGATGTGCACCAAAGGAGGAATAAAATTTAAGTGGAAAAAAAATAGTTTGAAGGTCCAGTAGACTGAATTAATAAATTAAATAATTTGGGAGTGTAACTATTTCATTAGTCCTTATTAGGTACTGATTTATTCTTTTAGATAAAATGCAGGGAAGAAGGAAATAGGATTAAACAAATATGCACGTCATTTACAAATTAAAAGGAACATTTTCCTGCTAATTTCATCATTGTTTCTCTAATCATGTAGGTCCAGAAAAGACCAAAGAAGCCTTTTAATCAGCCTGAAGTCTTCCTGAAACTTATTTGATTGTTCAATCTGTTTTACTGTCCAATTGCTCTTTTTCACTGACGTTTTTGCAATGTGAGATACTTGTAGGAAGCCCATCCATAATAGAATTAACATTGTAATGTATGTATCTTGTAGCAAATGCTACCTTAGGTTGCTCAAAATAAAATGCTCAACAACTACAATAAATAGGAAAATGAGGTTAAATTACTCTCTTAATTTTGAAAGAAGCCTTTTCAATGGTATGAGAACATTTACTGAATAATAAATTCATACCTGAGACCTTTCATATCGAGTTTCAGCTAAAAATATATTATTATAGCTGACATATAAATCCTCAAAAAATAAATTTGTAATGGAAGTGCTAGGGGATCCTTGACTATAATCATTCCTGTTAGTGTAAATGCCTGGAAATGAATACAGTTTTCATTAGTCTACTATTATGTGACACAAGTGACCAGTTATAGAGAAATCTATAATAATTATAGTTAACTGTCTGCATTCAAATATGCTGTTAAAAGTACCCACCTCTGTGCATAGGCTTTGCAGAATGCTTTTATGAGCTCAGGTCCCACAGGTTATGAGCCTTGTTTTGAAGTCTTAAAATGTGTAAATGTGATGCTGATTTTTCCAGGGAGGCTATTTCTGCATAGGTTTCACACAAGATTTGTGGGTTTGAGTGACTTGAAATGCAATACAAGATGATTCTTACAATGTCTCAGCCACTGTCAATGGGACTGGGTAATAGTCTCCAAAACTGCTGTGCAACAGGTGCTCCTTTGAAGTGAGTAGATGTTACTGGTGGTTTTAATTGGCTAGAAAGTAAGTCATAAAACCTCAATGGCAGTTTTGATTTAAGGATATTTAAAACCCAGACAGTCCAATCATAGGAAGAATACACTTTTTTTACTCTTGGTCTTGAGTTTGTGCTATAACTGTGGCAGCTTTAGGAGGTTAATGTGGTTCCTATCACAGCCAAACTTTGCCTCTTGTTAAATGGGAGACATCACTTGATATGAAAATTTTTCTGGCATCTTTTTTAAAATTTCAGTTAAATGAATAAAAATGAACTTTTTAAAATCATAGAATCATCTTGGGTAAGCTAGATGGTAGTGCAAAGTCTAAAGCATAGAATTAAGTTTTGATTAGTTTTTAAATTGCATTGCTTTTTTAAGAACACAAAGGTTTATGAACTTTTGATATGGCATACAAGAGTTTAGGATAGATGCCTATGTCCCAATAATATGCTGGCTGGATAATAGTTTTGTTTAATTATTGAAGGCAGCAGTTATTTAGTAAAGATTGAGAATATGAGGTTTCAATCAAAATTGCTGCCTTTGGATATGTAAAAGGCTTGTTTTAATCAATGATCTAATTGTTTTTATTAAGGAAGCATTTGTACTTAATGTAACTTAAATTACCTCTTGAGTTAAACTTTTTGAAAACAAAGAATGTGTATACATGTGTTCTCGTTGAATAATTAATGTAAGCTGAAATAAAGTCATGGAGTTCTTTGTATTGCACTGTAACTAGAGTGCACACCTTTCCTCCACTGCTTGATCTTGTTCTTCCTGTCAGTTATTCATTAATTTCTGCCAGTTTGGCCTAATCTGCAGTGCCTGTGTCTGCTTCTTCCCCTTGCATGTGTGCAACAGGTCCCAGTCATTCACATACCTGGGTCTCTTGTTTCATTTTGGCTGGTGGAGTAAAATGGTTGAGCATCAGTGTAAGCATGTTTACAAACAAAACCAGTGAAGTTATGGTGTGTAAATGTCTGATCATTAGCTTTAATCTATCTGGCACTGCCCTTAGATCATGGATCTGACTGCAGCAGTGACAACACAAGTGCCTTCCAAGGGAGAAACAGGAGTTCTGGATGTTCTGTCCTCACATCCTCATTTAGTGAGGACACACACCCATTAGATATAAGCATATGTTTGAGGTTAGGATTGCTGAACTGTGTCCTTTTGATCATCCTGACCTCAGTGTGGAGGTGGATGTGGGGGGAGTTTTCCGTTGTCTCCAATGGCAATGTCATAAACAGGATTATGTCTGGAGTTGTAAGTAGCAGATTAGACAACCATCAAGACAGAAAATCTGTTTTCCAGCAAATATTCCAAGTGATAAAGAACCTTAGGAGAAAAAGATAAAATGTGATATATAGGCAGAGTTGTTTCTATGCAGAATATTTGTTCCAAATTTCCCTGGAGGCATCCGCTGTTCTCTGAACATCCAAGAGGTTCGTTGTGCTTCTGATCAGCTTCCCACACGTTCTCACCCACACTACTTTGCTGTCATCTTAATGTCATTTTTAAATACTAACAAAAGCATTTTGTTTATAATGCAGAAATAAAAATCTTGGGAGGGGAAAGAATACCTTTTGTGTGTTATTTGAACAGATCAAAGCTGACTCATGAGTAGCAAATATGAAGTAATTAATGTATTTAAAATTCACAATTCCTGAGTTGCAAATTTAGGAAGTGCTTTGATTATAGTAATCAGATTCCTTAGACTTTTTAAAATACGATTAGTATTATTTTTAGAAAGTTTACCTTACTGCAGAGGTACATTTAGAATATAGAGCAGTATAGCAGTTTGTAAAGCTATGTATGATTGGTGTTTTAAATAATCGACTGTGCTGAATTGAACAGTGTCCAGGTGCACTGAAGGCCAAGTGGGAAGATGGAAAAGCAATCTTTCTCTGGGGGAAAAAAATGCAGATATCATTTAATCTGCTTGGCATGGGAAATTTTAACCATTGTTACTTATTGCTTTGTGATGGCCTGAACTTCCTTAAAAATACGGAGACATGTCACTGCCACCATTGCAGGAAAACACTTATGCAAGTTTTTATTTGCACCAAAACTAAAAATTTTCAAAATTAGTCAATTTACACTATGAAAAACCTTGGAACTGCAAGGTGAAAAATTAGTTATTGAGAGGTCAGTAAAACTTTCCCAATTTCTTCAGGGGAAAAAGGGGGAAGGAGTTGATTTGGGAGTAAAAGATTTGTCTTGCTGGCGCAATGTCACAAATGTCTTAAAAACCAGAAAAGTAATTCAGTTGCACATGGAATCACTGGTAATATATGAACAGCAGTGGAGGAAAAATTATTTTTATAACTATATCACATATTTTCAATAAAAGAATTGCTTAATGTAAGACTTAATTTAATTTTTGTTGAAGTTGACTTCAGCTTTTAACTTTTCCTTGATAGTATTGTGGGCTTCCTCTTATATCAATAAGATCTTCCAAACTGTGGGTTATTAAATGCTGCAGTTTCTTTTTATTTTACAGTAGCAGCCACCAAGCTGTGGTAATGACCCCCCTTGTAAAAATTACAAAGATATTTTGCTTGGAGGTGATGAATTGCAATTTTTGTCTCAAATGGGAACCAATAATTCTACTCCCATGCTATCTGAAAGATTCTCCAAAATATTAACTTTTAAGTGTGTCTAAAAGCTTCTACAAAAAGTAAGGGAAATGTAGGGCTGTCACTAAATGCAGTATTTTATGTTAAACTCTTTTCTGAAGCTCATTGCTGGGAAAAGTGTTTCTAGAACCAGTGGTAGTGTAGTGCAGATTTGGAAACTTTCCACTGTGGAAACATCTGCCTCTTGAGAGGCCAAGTTTTATCTCACGTGTTTTGGTTTTTTGTGTTTTTTTTGTTTTTTTTTTTTTTTTTTTTTTGTTTTTTTTTTTTTTTTGTTTTTTCCTGTATATAAAAACAAACAAACCAAAACAACTAGTTCAGGGGAAAAAAACCCAAACAACACTTAATTTTCAGTAACCTTGGAACACAGGTAAGTCTACAATTTGCAGTAGTAAAGTGGCTGGAGTTGTTTATTTTTATGGGCAGAATTTTGCTGGGGCATGTTAGGTTTTTTTTCTGTCTCTGCTTGTGTAGCTGTACTCCTGATATTAAGAAAACTTGAGTTTTAGATTAACTGTCATAAAAAGCAATGGTGTAGTAGAGAAATGAGGTTTAAATTCCTCCTTTCTGAAGACCTCAAAGTAATTTTCTATCAATTTGAGCATATGTTAAACCTTGAAGCTCTCTCTTGAGTTAGACCAATGTTATAGTAATCTGTTGTTTCCCAGTCTCAAATGCACCCATTTCGAATCTCTGGTACTAAATTCCTGGTTGACCTTCTAAAGCTGGCCAAGTTGGGAGAGGGCAGTGAGTTTTTGTTTACTTTGTTTACCCTTACAACTACTTAATGAAGGAATGGGAGAGAGAATGAAGCTATTTGATTACTTTATTAGTGAAGGGGCATTAGCTATAATGTCTCTTAGCTTTTATCAATATTATGAAAATCATTGCTTATCATTATCTTAACATATGATGAAAACTTTAAAAATCTTGGAACAAAACCATGTAGGTTTCAGAAAGATCTCTCCATCCTTCTGAGCTCAATCCTATTTCACAAAATTAGCTTTTTTTTGCTAGACATTTAGCAATATGACTGCCACTCATCTAATAGTTTTAAGTTATGTGAGAGCAGATTTTTCTCTGGTGGTGGAGCTTCATTATTTTATGTGTCTGGGCTTCCAAAATGCTACTTGTATATTTTTAAGTGCTACTGAGCAATGTTGCTGTTCTCTCTATTACCTCTGTGCGCCGCTGATGCAGAATTTCGCACAATGGCTACATTGTCAACAATGCTTCAATTTCACAGTTGCAAACTTTAAAGTGCCGTTTGTAAGTGACCTTAGAAATTTTCCCATCCTTCAGCCCCTTTTTCTTCTAAAATTATTGATTGCTAGTTCACAGCTTGAATTTACATAGATCTTTATTCATGAAGGTAAGAACAGTTGCCACTTTGCTTCTGTCTCAAATGAAGTCTTCACCAACAAAAGAATTGCTATGTTGGGCTATTTGCCCTCTTGCTTTCTAAATATAATTCAACAGCAGTCTGGTTCTTGGAGCCATCTGCAGAGATACATCTAGAGAAAATAAAATATCAGTAACTTCTTTTTCAGTGACAAAACTTGGCAAAAATGAAAATAATTTCATAAGGAAATACCTTCTTAAGCAAAGACAGGATCATTAATGAGCTACAGCAAAGAGGCTTTGTAATACTAATGATTGTGCTTTTCTCCTGTTTATAGCACCCAACTGTGGAAGCAGTTTCAAAAGATTTTTTTTTTTTTGAGCCTTATTTTGAGAGAGCAGTAATTCCTTTGAGATTTTTGCTTCCCCCTTTTTTGGCCTAAATCATGGTCTAGTAGGAAAAGGGCAATAATTTCTGTGAAGGTGAACCAGAGTAGCAGATGGGAGAAGGTTTTAAGTGAACAGGTGCAACTCAACTAAGCCAATTGTTCCAGCATATCAGCAGTATCAGTTGTCCAAAATCACTGTTTTGATAAAAATAGTCCTTTAACTGGACAGGCAAAATAAAATAACCAGTATTTCTGCTTGTAATCATTAAACACAATCAAACTTTTCTCATTGTTCAGACCTGCAAAGGTATTCATGTGAGGGTAGTCATTTAAAAGCAGCATTCTTTTAGTTACTATCACTCAGATTTTGTAGGTTACTATTTAGTATTCCTCTCTTCTTCTGAGAAAGGTTATGCTGTCATTACATTGCAAACCAAAACTGTGGGCAGCAGTTCTCCCAGGAATTCATCTGTGTGACAGTAACACACAAAATCCTCAGGATGATCCTTTTGACTGGTGCTCCATTGCTGTTTTTGCTGTGCAGTTCTTTATTTATGTGTGAGGTTTTTTCTGATTTTTGGGTCCATCTTACCTATACTCTTTCTTTTCTGAATTAAGGTGTGGCAATAGCATAAGGTAACTAATGGTTAAGAATTGGGAGAAAGTTTTCCTTTTCTTACTTTTGGTGGTTTTTTTTTTTTAATTTGTATGGGGTTTTAGTTCTGTTTTTTTGTTGTTGTTGTTTGCTTTGTTTGTGTTTGTTTTTTACTTTGTTGTTTTTTAACCCAAGTATTTTTCTGGAGGTACTCTTAAGTGTTTGTAATAACAGGAAACCTTTCCTCATGATGCTATAGTAGAGGAGGTTTGACTTATGAAATACCTTCTTCTTTAGTCATCTGTTGTCAGCAGCTTTCTCTGGGGACTATTCATTTTGGCTGCATATGCCCCTTTTTTTGGTTAAAACTTATTTTTGTTCAGATATCAATTTGACAGCTGTAACAGTCTTCAGACAGGATATAAGAACTTTAGCTTTATGTGTGTTTATCCATAAGCTTTGAGTTGGTTATTTTAAAAGATTTGGAATAGATTCTGCAATGACTGCATTTAAAAACTCATCCCTTACTAATGACATCTATACAGTAGTAATTGAGCTAGAACATTCTTATGTTTGGAAGTAACTACTCTAAAATATCATTGAGTGCCAGCTCCAGATAAATACTGCTTTTTCAATTTATGATCTTTTAATGCACCCTTCTTTTTCATGTAGATAAAGTTTCTTTTTATTTTTATCAACTGTATACTGCTCATGCTAACCCTGTTCCTCTTGCATCTTCATAAATGCTCCTTTAGTAGAATGTCAGTGTGTGCCTAGAGAAGGAAATATGGCTGGAATAATGTGAGGGCAATTTTAGTGCCTCATTTATTGGATCATGTGGAGACTGTTCAAGGGTTCCTCCCAGTTCTCTAAAAAAAAAATAAAAATCCCTGGGTTATTGGAGCTGAACCACAGTTTCCTTTAGCCATATTTCTGCTTTCAGTCCTTGAGCTTGAAAGGCAAATTAAATGAGTGGACTAGTTAACATTAAATGGCTAGTGATGAACTTTTGTCCTGGTGCTTGGCTGTCTGTAGCATAGAAGGAATCACTAATCTAATGCATGTTTTGTTAACTAAGAAGTAATGACAGTAGCACTTTGGTTAGAGGTTGCTCTGAGTGCTCCATAGTCTGTATTCACAGAAGGGATGACTATGTACTAAATGCTACCAACAGATAATTATTTGTTAACAGTTCCCCCAGGTACTGTTAGCCTCTTTTTTTAAACAGCTGGTTTCAAATTTTTCTCTTACACTTTCCAAACCTCTATTGCTGAATGAAAACAGTGCAAGAAAAAAAAAAAAAAGGAGGATAAGAGCATTAGGAAAGAATATGAAAACACATCTGTATTACTGTGACTATCCAGTGCTTTGAGAATTTTAATGGAGTGCCCATTCATACTGCCTGTAAGAAAGCAAATCCAGCAGCAGGGAATGTGAGAACATCTGGAGTGCAAGCCAAGTATCTAGGTCAGCAAATTACAGTTAAGTTATTGCTTTTAAATGGTACAAGTAAAGGATAGTCAGTGGTTGAACCTTAGTTGTGCAGGATTATCTTAAAGTCGTGCTTTTTTGTTGTTGTTCAGTCATTTAATTTATTTTTCAAGTTGCTGGGAGAACATAATTTTCAGCTTCAGCAGCTTTCCACATGCTATTATTTTATGGCCAAGGTAATTTCATTGATCTTGTTAGTAATGTGGATCAGAAAGTGTGATTGCAACAGACTTTGTCACAGGGGAGAAACACATCTTGAGAGACACTTGTAATAGAGAATAATATGCCTTTGATGTCTGAGTGCTGTTTCTCCAAATAAGAGAGCTTTTATGTTTCCACAAAACTTTGAATATGAGATGTTAAAGTCCTGTGGCATTAGACTTTTTCTTCACTGCAGCCTGGGGTTATTCTCATGCTGGTAGAAAGCAAGTCAGAGTGGCCTTAAAGACATGTTATGTGTCTGGGAGGACTTTATTATATGTGTAAGTGTATTAGGTTGTATGCAAAATGGTGATGTGAATGGGGAATTCAGTTGAGTAGTAATGGACATGTAAAAGTAGTTTGACCAATATGTCAGTCTTTTGCTATCAATATTCTGCAGTTGTACAATGCCATGTTATTTTTAGCAGTTTGTCTGGAGTTAATGTGCTTTTAAAATTTGAGATTAATATGTGAAAATGAATGTAGTTGCCTGCAGCAGAATCTTACCTGTTCTTCTTTAAGTATATTGAAAAGTGCATTGCTGTCATCTCAGTCTTATCCTCCAAATAGAAAATACAAATGCACTTTTAAAATAATTCCAGTTTGGGATTGAGGACACTTGAATCATACACACATACACTGTAAGCAGCCTTTAGAGTCATTGCATTCTGATGGAGAAAGAATATGTGCAGGAACATACATAAGAAAATTTTAAATTTGAAATTTAAATTAGAACTGTGCACTGTAGCTGTCCTTACATTGGGGAATACCTTATTTTATGTAGAATTTTATTTATGACTAGGCATTTTCAGAAATAAACATCTAATTCTGTTTTCAAGGTACAACACGTATGTCTTACTGCTGCCTAACAGGTTTATAATCCATAACATTTTTGCTGAGCTGAAAAATGTGTTTCTTTGAATATTTTCTGCCCCAGCTGATTATCTCTGTTAACTGCAATGCAAAAAAGCCAGCATAGCTTTGTATTTTTGTGTAAGCATGTATCGTACTCTGTAGAAAACAATGCAGGAAATAAGTCAGCAGTGGGGCTGTGCTCAGCTTACCTAAAACACAGTTCATTCTTTGTGTATTCCTAAATTATTACAAAGAAGCCTCTTGAAAATTTTTTTATTAAATTTTGTAACAGAAAATAAAGAAAGGGGGGAAAAAGAGAATGAATAGAACAGGCTAAAATTAGTAACCATCTAATGGCCTGCTTGTTCAGGGTAATGTGCAGCTGACAAGGGATGTGCTGGCACACTGCAGCCAATTTCCATTAGAAGTCCACACAAGGCTGAAGCAATCTGCAAATTCCTCGTGAGGGAAAGCACAGGTGACCAGTGCCAGGACCTGAGAGGATGGCCTGAAGCTGTGTCAGGGAGGTAGACCCTGGATATCAGGTAAAGGCTCCTCACCCAGAGGGTGGCTGGGCACTGAACAGGCTCCCCAGGGAGAAGGTCACAGCACCAAACAACCTGGCAGAGCTCAAGGAGTGTTTGGACAACACTCTCAGACATGCAGTGTGACTCTAGGGATGTCCTGTCCAGGGCCAGGAGTCAAATTCTGGTGATCCTTGTGGATCGCTTCCAAACCAGAATATTCTGTTATTCTGTAAAGGAAATATTTGGCTCGTGTATTGGGAAAACTTGAGTATAACATATATAACGATCTCCAGAAAAATTCTTGCACTCCAAAGCTCTTCTGGCACTTTAGAGTTATCACGTAATTCCAGAGCTATACTCCTGATGAAATTGCCACTTTTACTGAGAACAGATTTGTTTTTGTTAATCTGTGCTTTAAGCTCTTGAGACACTAATTTTAGAAAAAAATTAGGATTTTAGCTAAAATTTAAATTGGCTAGAATTAATTAAAGTATATAGATAGATAGGCCTTGCTGAAAATAATTAAGAGTTAGTAGTTAGTTAAAAGAAACCGGACTTGAGATAGTTATCTCAAATTTAAATGACTAATTGCTTGTCATCTCTATGTTTGCTCAGCTGAGTTTGCAATGAGAAAAGGAAAAACTAATAAATAGATCTAAAGAAACACAAACAATTGTAAATCTTTTACATCTCAAAACCAATTCAAAAGTCATGAAGGGAGTAAATTGGAGATCCCCAAGAGATCATTTGTATTGTCATCTATGGGAGAGGTTGAAAGTTCAGGGTGAGGAAGACTCACCTTACTTCCTCTTTTCACAACCCCTCCCCATAAAAAAGACAACAGACCCAACTGAGAAAACAAAACACACATGCTTAAAGCCATTCAAGCTAATTACCATAGCAAGCAGGGAATGGGAGGTGCTGGTGTTATGAATATGTAATCATTCAAAACTTCTGTAAATAAACAGACTCTCTAATCACTTGTGATTTTGCAGTGCATCTTAGGGGATTACCCCATGCAGCTCCCAGCACTGAATTAAACATTCACTTTCTAACTCTAAACCGTTAGAGAGTCTTTTGTCCATCACAGTTGGGTATCAGTATTAGATCAATACCTGTATTTTAGTAAATCACTCTGCAGGCTTATTTTTAGGGACCAAGAGCATTCTTATGGCATGTGCTGGAGCTGATGTGAATTTGGGCTTCCTGGGCTTCCCAGGAATTGCTTCTTATCTCTCAGGTCTGTATTGGAGATTGAGAGTAATGATGGAAGACAGAAGCATGTGCTATAGTAGAAATAGTCACCTCTGGTTTTGGGCACACAATCCAAACACATATGTGCAATGCAATTAAAAATCACTGTCATTTCAGAGGGCCTTAATTTTATGAAACAGTGTGTTCAAGAAAGCTTCAATATCTTGGTAATTGACTTTGGGTTTAAAGTTAAAATAAATAAATAAATCTATAATTGAAGTGACTCACATAAAACCAGCAGGCTCTTAGTGATGGATGGTTCCTCTAGACTACAGCTGCATGCCTTAATCCTGTCCTCAGCATCAGTGTGGACTGGTTCCATTCCATAAATAGTCCTCATGGTAGAAAATCTTTATTTTCACACTTCGTTTGCATAATATCTTAGTGGAAATGTTTTCAGTTGAGATAAGCATGAAAACATAGGAGTCTGAATACTATGAAATACTCATTTTAGAGCAGAAGCCATTATCTTTCATGTTGTCAGTTTTTCTTAGCTGATGTTCAGTAGTCAGAAAAGTGCTTTGTTTCTTAATTCTGCTTTTAATTTTTATGACAAGAAATCAAGTGAGTCAAGAACTAAAGAAGCGAATGAAGTTTAACAAAATAAACTCAAATTAGTGACATCATTTTGTTGCTGTGAGCAGTGTATAGCTGATTCATGATGATATGAGAGTGAAGAGAAAAATCTCAGTTTTGTCTGCAATCTCTATGAATTAATAATTGATCTTACTGGCCATATCAACTTTGCACCTTTCTGTCCTCACATTTTATTTTATCTGGACATTTTGGAGATGAGGATTTTTTTTTTCTGGTGTTGAATGTGGGTATACTCCCTTTTTGGGAAATTCCACCTTTCTCTCTCTGGTCACGTTTAGTTTATAAATTGGGAGGTATATAGGAGGAATTAAGTACTCTAAAACAAGGTTCAGGTTCTTCATCTGTTCTTGCTAACCCTTAGCTAACCTTTGTAAAAAAGAGAGAGTTGGATTTTGCCTTGAGCTTCTGACATACTCTGCTTCTGAAGGTCACCTGCTTTTGCTCCCCAACCCTTCTGTGTGGGCTTGTGACCTGACGGCTGCTGCCTCCTGTTTGCAGGGAATTCTCTTTCTGGAATATTCCCCATTTCTTACTTGTGACTTCTTATACCTTTTAGTAGAGAGATTGTTGTGGATTTTCTGATGGGAAATGAGAGCTGTGGTTTCATGAGCATATGTCTTTTCAACTTTGCAACAATCTTAGAAGCAGGTGAGTGGTGACATAGGTCTCTGTCAGAACCACACAGAGTTTGAGGGTTTCTTCTTTTGAGGTGTGTTATTCTCATCTACCTGCCATATTCCGAACCTTGTTGCATAAAATGCATGTTGAGACAAAAGACAAAATGTTGTTTTTAAAATAAAAATACCTCTGCTTTCTACTGAGTGAAACAGTTATTTCTGGAGCATTCTGTTGTACCCATAATTGCATGTGTTCCTGTTGGTAAATTTGGATTTTAATTCAGAAGCACTACAATGAGAAAGAAGTCAGCTGGCTAATGCTGAAAAGTGCAAAATGACACCAAGGAGGTTGGTTTTGAGAGTGATTTGAATGAGGGAGTCAGACCTATTTTAGAAGGTATATATAGGTACTTAACTGAGGACCACAACATGAGGAGGCCAAGCAGGTGGTCTGTAGGGAGTCAGATATTACTGATGACTCTATCTGGTAGAAAAAGCTGTGTGTAATTGAAGAGCACAACATTTCTGGTTTTTGAGGTCAAAGTCTGTGAAGATGCAGCTTTGGAAATTTGGAGCAGTTGAATGGTGTGAAGCATAGACCATTCATTTTGAAGCATAGACCATTCTTTTGTTATGTGTTTGGCCCAGTCCAAGACTATTAGGGCTTTAATTTGCAGTGAGAGTTTTAGAGTACTATCCACAGGCAATAACATTTGTGCAGTTGCTGCTGTCACACTAAGAATCTGAGGTAAGTGGACTTTGGGAAAAGGCATGACTCTATAATTGTATGGATAAAGCCGTTAATTACAGGCAGATTTCTTTTCAGAGCTATTATTATATATCACTATTTAACCTGTAATACTGAGGAATTTAAATAGATGCTGAAACATTTCTATACAGTCATTAGTAAAAGCAGCAGGGATGCAAAGAGGCATTCCATTACTAGAAGGTGGGAGGTAAGGAATGCAAGACACCTTGCTGTAAGATTCCCAGTAGCTGTATGGAAATGAGTGGACCTGTATAGGGGAGGCACTTCAGGAGGTGTGAAACAAAAAAAAAAAGACAGTTTGAACAAGAACAAATAAAATATTTAATGGATCCTTGGTTAAGGGATGAAGAACTATTATGGAAGAAGAAAATAGTAATTTTTTCAGAGTTTCTGCAGTAGAGGAAGAACAAAACTATGTGAAATTTGTGTTAAAAAAATTGGACTTTAATGATGTTACCCAGATTAAATCAATGACAGATTTATTCAAGTTTATCTACCATTTGTTGTCACTCTCTTTAAAACTGTAATAGTTTTATTTCATAGTAGTTTTTATTTTTTGGATGTGTAGAAGTAATATTTTTTACCTAGCCCAAAGCTGGGTAGTTTGGCAGTTTTAGCTCTTGTCTGTCCATATTTGCTGAGAAAGGGATACATTTTTTGCAACTACTTACATTCTTCTCACTGTAATATTCTTTGTTGTCCCATGATAAATTTTCAGGCAGACAAAGTTGCTGCTTGTCTGGAGGAACACTAAGATTAGAAATTTTAGTGTAGAAATTTTAGAATATTCTTATTCTATGCTTTCAGAAGTGTTAGAAAGCACTGAATAGCAGTAGTTACAAATCCAAAGATAAAAGTAAATTATTTTTCACCTCAGTAAGGATGCTAGCCTTTCTTTGTTTTTGTTTCCCTCCTTTATGCATCATTCTCCTTTCCTCACTCATTCAACAAGGTGAGAAACTGCTAATCTTGCCTGAATCCCTGGGAATGTTTTAAGGCAGAAATAATTACAGCTGGGAAAATCTATCCCATTCAGAGTTTTAGCAAAACTTTTTTTCAAAGAAGAGTAATTTATGTAATAAATGCTATGAAGTGGCTTTTGGGAGGTCTTGCTTATAGGGCAGGAGATTCAGATTCTGTCAAGCCAGAGAAGGACTGATTAGCCACACAGGAATGGTCAAGACAGAGAAGTCTGGACCTCAAGAGCTACTTGAGCACCATTTTTAAGGGACTTGGGGTTTGGTTCTGGTTTTCGGGTTTTTTGTTTGTTTTTCAATTACTTCTGAGAGCATTTGCAGTTATGTTAACTAGAGTAAGAATTAGGTGGAGAGTCATTTAGCTTCAAGGTAGTCATGTAAGCATCTGGTTTTGGGAAGAGCAAAAACATGTTATTTAGAGATTTGCATTGCCCTGCAAGGCTTCTGTTAGAGGGAGACATTAACTGAAAGACTGTTATTTTGATAGGTAAAGGATTTTTTGATTGTTATTTTTCTGTAAATACTTGTTTCAGAATTTGGATTTGCATTGCTCAAGAGATAATTTTCTTTCAAAGACATCTTTTAAGCATGCTACAAAAATAAGTGACACTTTATGCATTACTAAGAATATTGCAGAACACTTCCCTATTCACCTCTGTAAACTCTCAGTGGCCAAATTATCATGTATATGCTGCATATTAATTTCACACCTAATTTGAAGCAGAAAGAATCTGAACGGTTTTATGTATTCTAAAAAACACATCTGTATTGTGGGAGAATGATGAAAAATGGTCACAAGAAAGAGGGAAATGTCTGTGGTTTAAGAGAAGTTTTAGCTGAGGGAAGGCATTTGAGTTGGTGGCACTGGAACACCTGTGTTAAGGGTCTTTTCTGGTTCACTATCCTGCTCTCTTTTACACAGATAAGTTCCTTGGCACTGAGTTTAGGATTAAAGGATCTTATTTATGACTACATAGACGTGGTCACCGATTTCTTTTTATATATCCTTTTCTAACTTTTTTCCCCCTTTAATATGTGATAATCACCAAGTTTATGCACTTGGAGTTTTTCACAGTACCTCATTAATATATATCACCATATTTTGAAATTAAAACTTGGCATTGTCTCTCACCCTTTGTGACTATTACATATTGTTATTACTATGGGATTTCTTTCTGTAGTATACCAATAATATCACTTAAAAATCTGTGCAACCATGGCAGGTTTTCAGTTACTCTTTTCAGAAGTGCTTTAGACTTTTTGCGGTACATGAGACAGAAAAATGAAAGAAAGGCATTACATTGTATTTTTAGAAAAATGGGCAAGTTCTGTTCTCATCAAAGCTCTCTTCTTATCTATAGAAATATGAGTGAGAAAATAATTTTGGTAAGCTTTGCCTTAAATGTAGTCATGCAGTAGTAACATTATTATACATCTCTGAACAAAACAATTTGGCTCTTGGTATTAATGTACTTATATCAGCAGAGATTTCTATGTTTTGGTACTATGTACACAATGAATTTTTTTTTAAAAATGAGACAGACCTGAAAGGAAAAGTGTATTTTATGGATAGATGATGCTCTGAAATATCTGAAATGGTTTGGTAAGAACAATAGGAGGTGCTTTTTTTGTGCATACTAGAATCTATTTAGCTCTGACATTAGTAATGCAGTATTATCAGAAGACAGGTCAGCTTTTTATGAGGCAAAAATTGCCAAGAAAAATTGCATGTAATGTTCTGGAAATAAAAAAGATAGACAATGGTTTTGCAATTGAAAATAGATGCTACCAACTGTTTTATAGATTGGTCACTGGGGCTTTAATGTGAGATAATTATCTTACATAAGGTAAATTTTGCTTTTACTCTTTGGGGGCTATTAATGAAAAGCCCTTAGGAGCACATAGAATGAACTGTAAGATCAATTTTTAAGTCTGTCTGGTGTTGTTTACTTTATCTGCCACATTACTTTATGCCACAGGGAGTATAAAAAAAGGAAATAACCATCCTTTATTGAGACAAGCAAAACCACAAACATGCAGCACATTTTAGTTTACCTCCAAAACATTAGTGGTATCTTGGTGTCTGCTGAGATAAATTTAAGTATTGATAGATTTCTGGTCAAATTCTAGCAAATTTTGGAATGTCCAGGTAACATAATGTACTTAAGACATTTCACCTAGCAGGGAAATATAGTGAACTTACAGAACATCTTAACTAGTTTCTTCCTGATCACAGAAGTTCATAGGAGGCAAAGGAATGTAACTGAGGTTTAATGCCCAAATCACCGGATGAACATTAGACCATAAAATGAGATCTACATAAAAAGAGAAGAGGATAAAAATGCCCTGGGCCTAATCTGTTCTCCCAGATTACAGAATGAAAGAAAAACTAAAAATTAAAAATTATCAAGGCTGTATGCTTTGGTGCTCCTTGAGAGAACCATTTTAAGATTTTGCCACGTTGTCTTCACAGTACCACTTCCTGGTCTGAACTGGAGGGGTGCTGATGACATAAATTGCCTCTGAATAACTGATTAATATGAATGATTTTACTTGTGAAAAATCCAGTGCTTTCACTTGTTGTGTAAGCTCTCTGAGAAATTACTCATAATTCAAATACAGACTGAAAGAAAAAAATAATGCAATGAATAGAGCTCTGTGCAATATAATGGTGCTTATAGTACCTTATAGGAAGAATTTAAGTTATACAGTAACGTGTAATTCTAAACATGAAATCTATGGCAGTTGATTAGAGGTAGCTGAATGACAGTTGTACCAAATAAAGCAAACTATTGGAAGCAAGCTTATAAAAATAAACACTTTTGTGAAGTTTATAATGATGCACTCTTCTATCAGTTGCTGTAAGGAACATGATTATCATTAGAACAATCTTGTTTTCCCTTCCCATGACTGTCTGTATATGTGTTTTGCTGTGAATATGCATGTTATTTAAGCTCCCAAATTTTAAGATATTTTTAGTCATTAAAATGTGAAACAGAGCTTTTGTGCCTTCATTCTCAAGTGCCTGGTATCTGAGTTATAGTCAAGTTTAATTTTTTTCTCTATTCAGCTGGACCACAGGGGAATCCTTGCTTTAATTAGTAAAATGCTTTTCAGTTATGTTTTTACACAACCAACCATGCTTGAGTTTGCATTGCATTGTGGTGCTTATCCACTCTGTCAAGTTTGTGTTAGGAAACCAGCTTGCCAGCTGTTAATGAAGAAAAGCAGCCAGTTGGCAGCTCTTTCTGAAATCTGGAGGTGCTTATTCAGAATGGAAATACTGGGCTATGAACTGGTGCACAGGAAGGCTCGGGTTCTTCAGCTCACAGCTCCTGATTGTGTGACACTGCTAAGCCTGCCCAGCTGCCCTGCCAGCCCCTGGGCCATTGTGTGTGTCAGAAGAGATGCTGTTACCCCCTCATCTGTGTGCCAGGAGCCAGCAGCAGCACTGGGCAGACCTTCTTCACTAGCAGTCATTTGTGCAAGGAAAGTCAAGGTGCCTCTGCTATCACTGAGGTCTTGTCCTGTGCAGCTCTGGAATCCCCAATGGGTTTCCATTTTCATATGAAGAGTCTTGAACAATCTTTAAATACAGAATAAGTGCTTCTTTCTTCAATAACACTATCCAGCTTTTGCTCTCCATATTTGCCCATGCTGTGTGTGTTTCAGGATGGCTCTTGGTGAGCTGACACTGGCTGCAGTTGCTCTTTCTACTTACAGCTGTGGTATAGTCGTAGTAATATCCATGGGCAGGCACCAAGGAAATCGCCTACAAGCCCTGACATCACAGTTCTCTCTTCTTTGCACTAGATTTCCTCACAGGCCATCCCAAAATCTCCATCCCCCTAAAGAAAATCAAAACCATTTCTGAAGATAGAGCCACTTTGTCGGCATGTGGAGCCTCATTCCAATCATCTGCTTTGCCCTTAGGTGAAGAAGGGTTGCAGAATCTTTTCAAGGAGTTGCTTGTTCATCTCAACGTAGAAATGCAGAAAACAAACATTTTTAATGTAGAGTTGTGCTTCTGAGACTAAATCTGAGTTACGAGTGCTTTGAGGCCCCTCCTGTGCAAGAGTGAGGAATGAGTGCCAGCTTGAAGGCAAGAGCAATCTCCTTTCTTTAGATATGTGAAATCTTAGAAACACGATGTCCACATGCCCTCCATGCCCGATGTCCACATGCCCTCCATGCCATCTTTTTGCATCCAGAATACCTCATTTGAAAGGCTGAAAGGATGCAAAGCCTAAATACTGCTGGTATAAAACACATTGAAGCTTTTATGTGCTAGCAAATGGTTGCAAACCTCAGTAGAAGGATGCACCTCTCCTGTAAGGTTAAATATTTCTCCATTTTGTTTCTAGTTGTTCTGCTAAGCTGTACTTTAAGGTAGGGCAAGTCTTAGTTTATGTGCCAAATGGCCATAAAGATATAAATCTAATGTTTTTTAAGGCTGGTGCTTTGGTTAAATGTAGCAAATGCTACAGGTTCTGTAGATGGTCAGTTCAAATACTGCCATTTTAGAGCAGCACTTTTGAGCAACTTTGCTCTGCTACAATAGCAGGTATCAGATCAAATGATTGAATCAACGTACCCTATTCAGCACAGTGGAAATACCATTTCTACTAGAATATTATCATTGGAATAATGTCCCTTGCTTTGCAAATGGCTTAGCTGTGCCTTGGCATTTAATAGCAGCAGGAGACCATTATCCTCTAACAATACACTCTTTCATTGACATTATCTCTTAAGTAACACATATTGCAGAAAAAATTTTTCCAGGTGTGTTTCCTTCTATACAGAACACAAAGTGTTTATGGTCGTTCATGCAGCTACTTTCTGTTGTTCTGCTTTTTCCCTTCATTCAGTTAAGTTTGTGTTAAGACTTTCTTAAGGTATGCACAAATGAAGAAGGAAAATTTTTTTTTACTATGCTTTTAGAAGAGTGTGTGGGATCTTACTGCTTTAATTAGAAAGCCACGCAACTAACCTTTTACTTTTTTGAAAGCTGCATTATGATATGGGGTTGTCTGGTTCCGTTGGTCTTTTTCTGTTTTGGATTTTTTTTGGACTTCAGCCTTGGCAGCAGCCAGGATTTTGGCAGAGATGTCATTCCTTGCTGCATCAAGTCCTGAATTAAGCTATGTGTTATGATACCAGCCTTCCACTTTCTGCAATAATTTTGTTGCCTATTTATTTCTCTTTTTCACCAAACTTGAAGTGATCACTGCAAAATCATCTACTAGATTTGGAATTAAAAAAAAAAAAATGGAGAGAACAAACTTCTCAGCCTGTTCTATGCTGAAATTATATTTGTTTCTGGAGATCTCTGTAGAATGACCTATATTCTCAAGCCCCATGTTTTGTGCTCATCTACTCCTGTATTTGCCTCGTTGCAATTTTTTCTTCCTTGAATGTGCAAATATGTGGTTTATTTTTGTGGAACTAATGTCATTAATATCCTGTCACTATCAGGTTTTTCCCAGATGTGAGGTACCCTTAGCTGGTTGCAGATAACCTTGCTTGGCATAACAAAATTATATCTTTAAAGAATAGCCAAGCAGAACATGAGGTGGTAAGTCTGCAATACATGCAGTAAAATCCACCAGGAAAAGATTGGAAGCAATCTGTCAATTGGAGGTACCAAAGTGACTTCTTAAAACTTTATTTTGTCCATGTTTAAGCTTGTTGTTCATGTGTAACAATGGCACCTCTTGCTTTTAGGTGTGATGTTTGATTCTTCCTCATCAGACATATAACAGGATGGGGGTTTAGGTGTTTTAGCTGACATTTTGAAACTTGCTGTTTAAAATGTTTTGGATTGTTGCTGTTTCAGACTTTGTATTCTGTGCTGTAGTCTGGGAAATGTCCTCAATTTTCTCATACTGATTTTGCATATGTAATGTGGGATATTGTAATCTTGGTTTCAATAGCCTGTTCAGTAAGAGTAAGCTGTAGTCATTGAAATCTCATTTTTATGGGAAGACACAAAAACCAATGAGATTTATGTAGGCAAATGAATCATTGCAAGAACAAATAAAAATCGAAATGTGAACAACTAATTAAAACAAATGCCTAGAAGCATCCAAACATCAGTATGTGTGAAAAAATTGCTTAATATCCTTGAACCCCTCCAGGCAAAAAAAAAAAACAAACTGACTCATGGTCAATTTCCCTGGGTATTAAATTGGTCCTATTGTATTATCAGTAATCAATTTAAACGGACAGTGTGGAAGAGGAAGACCAAGATGTAGATATTTTTTCAATATTTTATTAACCTCTATTAATAGAGGATAGGAACTATTTTATTGAAATTCTCAATGAACCCTTCCACACGTGACATGATTAACTTATTTTATAAATGCCTATGCATATCAATATATCTGAGTGATTGAAAAAGTGACCTGGAAGAGGATGTCCTGTGAAGAGACAGCAGCACTTACCGGATATTTTAAACCAAAAGATCCATAGATGAATTAGGATGTGCTTTACTTCATTATTGGCTCCAGATATAATTTGGATTTTACCTGCAGATTTGGATCTGGGTTGCAGCTGACCCTGGAATGGACAGGCACCTACTCTCTGCTCCACACCAACTCACCTGTCTTGTTCTGCACTACCCACTCCTACAGCAAGGCTGGTGCTGCACTGCCTAGAAATAATCTGTTAATGTCAAAGAGAGCTCTTGACTGCATAATCAAAGTGCTGGCCTATTTACTCTGAACAAAACCATAATCTGTATGGTAGCTGCATTTTTTAATGATATAGTATTAGGAAAATGTAGCGTTGGGGGGCTAGGGTTAAGCTAGCCCCCAAGGTGCTACGGGAACCCAGATAGCTAAGGGGGGGTTCAAGTAGCCCTTTGGCCACCTGCCAGCGAGGAAAAAGACTGAGACCTGTAGCTGAATTATTCCAGAGACAGTTTATTCTCCGAAGGGATTTCAGTCTACAAGTCCGTTAGATACAGGTAGGACAGAAGTATTTATAGATTTCAGAGGGATTCAAAAAAGAACCAATTAAAACACTAGTTAAACTCAATATCCAATTATATTTCACTTAACACTCTAAAAAGAAACCAATCGCTGCGCTAACTTAAACACCAATAAAACTCTAAAGTGATAAAAAGTTTTCCGGCAAAAATTATCTCATGTGAGAGGAATTTTCTTTGTTTCTCAGGAGAGCGCATCCCAGGGATATTTTCCTGGGAGTTTTGTGTCATCCACAGGAAAACAATGAAAAGAAATTAATCTCTGTATTTTTAATTATTCCTGCTACTTTAAGTATTTAGCTGTATGTGAAAATGTTCGCGTAATATATTTCAAGTCATATGCAACCATGTAAGTGTGGATAAGATAATTGGCTTTCCTGTCAATTTTTGTTTAGAAGTAGTAGATGGAGACTTAAAAATAGTGTTTCCCTGGGGTTGTAGCAACAAAGTGTGATAACATCACTGTGAGTCTCATGCACTTACATGCTACCTGTTTTTTCCCACATTCTGTTGAGCTGACCTTAGGAGGTTAATTACCATTCAGTGACATTATAAAATGATCTTAAAACTGCAAATTAATAGAATTACTGTGATCTACAATGCTTCTGATAGTGCCCTCAGTTGTTGAGGTAGAACTTTTAAGACATGAGTCACTGAAGTTCAGGAAAAATTAACAAGTTTTGATTTTTTTCTTTTTTCTTAGTTTATTTCCTTTTCTCTTTTTGATTAGGGATCGCAATTGGAATAATTGGCTGCTGATTGTGTGATGGCCCATTGTCCTAAGCAGAACAGTTTCCATAAACATTTGTTCCATAAGTAATTTTAACTAATGTCAAATACTTATGAATCATCCTCTTATCACTTACAAAAAACACTTTTGGTCTTCCATCTGTTTCTCCTTAATTTTCGGCTTTATTAGGCATGCAATTACAATTTTCATCTTCTAAAAAATTCACTACACAGTTAATTTCCCACAGAAGAAAAAAAAAAAATTTTTTCTTTAGCATTAGTCTGTCTGTTTTCTATGCTTGGCTGGCAGCCAGAAATACTGGATTTCAACATTCAGTTTTTAAAACGTGACTTTTAGAGTTGATAATATATAATATGTGTGGATATTGTATAAATCATCCAGTGGTTGGAATTTGAATCGTTTTTTACCCCTTCATTTTTGTTTTCTGTTCAATTCTGAGCAGAATGGTTAATTGTACTGAACAAAGATGAATGTTAAAAATTGCCGTTGTGCTACAAATATGGATGAAATAACAAATAGACTGAGGATTCCCTATTACATAGAAATTTCCTGTGAGATAGCATTGTTCTTGAACATAGAAATTAAAAAAGAACATATAAATGCCAGCTTTTCCCAGCTCACTCACTGCAGTTGCTGTATTGTCATGTTCTAAAATCATGGAAACCAATATGTTGTGGTACTAAAGTATCATGATATCTTTAACAATGATGCTCAATAATTTAGAACTTTTGACTTTTTTGTTGTAACTTCATCTGGGTAGAAAAGGAGGTTAAATTTCAATTAAATAAATGTGATGTGATGTGATCATAAAAGTTGAGGCCTATGATATGGAGGGGTGCATTTTTGATTAAATCATCCAAAGAATTGTGTACAATTACACACCTTTATATAGCAGAGTGCAGAGATATTTTTCTTTTCTTGCTAAGAAAAAATAGAGAAGTTCAGAGCCATGTAGTTATTTTGATTTTTAATTTCATTGTGTATATTTGACTCAAAGAAATCACACTCACATAAGGACTTAGAATAAACTTAGACTAGGGAATAAAAAGGATATTTACTGTTTATTTAACTGATTAATGTGTACATTTTTTACAAAGTGTGATAGGAATGTAAATAAAATCAAGTGAAATAGTTACTAGAAATGGATTAAAGTACAAAAAGGCTTTCCTTGCTACCAGACCTAGACAAATAAGGATCCAGACAAAACCTAACAGAAGCTAATAAAGAATTTTTTTAAATGGCTCACATGTATCTCCAGTTCTGAGAAGCTCAGAATTGTCACTGTCTGCATCAAAAATCCATAGAGGTTTTGTTTGGGTTTTTTTTTTTTTAAGGCCTATATGGAAGTGTGTCCATGATTTCACTAGGTGCAGGATTAGCAGGAATGTGAAGCTTCATGCCTAAAATCTCTGATCCTGCATGAAACTGAAAGAGAGTTTTGGTTTTGCCTGTGAATTTACCTGATTTGTCTTGTTTGGTTTATGGTTTTCTTCATCTTTTTTGTTTGTTTTTTAAGACCCTTCACAGTATTGATTTGATTAAGCGCTCTTTTGTAAAACTTCAAATTACATGCTTATTTTTAAGCACGTAATATTTTCCTCAGGAAAGGTGCTTTCATGAAGTATTGGCTGTATTTGCTTACTGTTTGTGCAAATTTTGCTATAATTAATTTTAGGTACTTTTTCCTATTTAATCTAAAGAGTCTAAAGAGTCTTTAATTCTCCCAGAGCATCTCCAGTTGTAAATAGTCTTTGCTGAATAGCTCAAGCAAGCAGATACAAAATTCATGTTTCAGTGAGTTCCTAAATAATTGTGTGAGAGCGCATGCATGGCAAGTTTAATTTATTAATTGTGAGCTGCTGTAGATAATCGTATTATGCCGTAGGGCAGCTGAGGTCTAGGCTGACTTTTTGAACAAGGAATCTCTGCAGAGATGAGGAAATAATTTAAGAGGAGTACTTAATTGTAATATTTGGTGACATTAATAAAAAGTTGGTTAATATGAGAAATGAAGCAATTAATTTAGGGTGTGCTTGTCTCAAAATGTTCATGGACCAGCCCAGGTTGGGAAGGACCTCGAAAGATCATATGTACTTGCTTATCTTCCCTGTTCTTCCCTCTTCACAGCCACTGAGGGGAAAAAAAACCCAAAGAAAACCCAAACAAAAAAACCCACCAACAAACAAACAAAAAACTTGCCAAATTGTGCATGAGATTTCTAGGTAAGACCATGAGTTAGAATTCAAGTATCTGTGTCTGGGTAATATTTTCATTAGTAAAATCAGTGATAATACAACACACGCCGAGCATCTGTAACATTCTGTAGTGTTCAGGAGGAGACCTTTGGTACAGGTAATGAAGAAATACTGCATCAAGTAACACAGCTAAAAGCAAACAGTAAAAAATTTGCATTGATATAAATCAGAACTTCAAGTTATATGCAAATGGTGACAATAAATTAGCTATTTTGAGTTGAATCAATGAAGACATTTTTGGGAGGAGTGTGTAAGTGCTGGTTCTAAAATGCTGTTTGGAATGAATTTTTGCTGTTTGTTTAAAGATTTTTGCTTAACTATAGGATTGGCTTAGGTACTGGGATAACAGAGACATAAGAAAATACAAATTGCTGTTTCTAACAGAAAGATCTATTAAATGGAGTTTTCAAAATCCTTTGCATGTTTATGATTCAAATTGGTGTTTGAAAACATGGTTTATTCTCATATTTTTTTTTTATATTTAAGTAAAAAAAAAGTTTCATCCATGCTAACAATTTTTAGTTATTGTGTTGCTTTAATTCACATCTATATATCCTCTTTGTACTGAAATTGATTTTTAGACATTTGGGAAGAAAGAATATTTTTACAAGAATATAACACCAGTAGTTTTCACTATCATAATTCCTTTTTTTAAGATCTACAACCCTTACCTAATCTACTGTATATGTCACTTATTATAATGAACTGAGATATAGCAATTATTTCAGGAAAGAGCTACCAACAAGAGGAGCCATGAGTAGAATCACCATATACCAATCTCATTTGCCAAACAAAGTTTCTGATAAATTTATACCTTTAATTTAAATTCCCTTAGGTATGGAACTCTTGTCTCAAAATAATTGTACAACTACTCTGTCCTCAAGAACAGGGCAGAGCATATGGTACAGTACTTCCCAATTTACTTTTTTTAAAAATTATTATTATTCTGAGCTATGTTTCCTTTCTTTTCTAGTTATTTCACAGCAAAAAAAGGTTTCAAGCTTCCTAGTGGTTGGTTATGGATAAGCTGGAAACAAAAACATTAAAAAAACAAACAAGCACTGTCTGTAAAAACAAAGAAGGGCTTCTTATCTGTGGTGCTGGTATCAAATTTAGGTTCTCTTGTGTTTGCTTATAAATGCGGATCTGAATGCTTCCTCATTTTCCCTGTGACTTTCTGGGAAAGATGATGATCAGAATTCATCAATTCTGATCAAATACCTGGTGAAATACCCTTTCTGATAAGTGCATTACTTAGGAATTCACTTTTTAAAATAAAACAAAATCATTCTTAATGGGAAAATTTTATAGAGCTTCTACTTAATTTGGACATGATCGAGAATGCATCTCAAAGAAGAGTTTCTTTAAAAAAAATCCTGAATTTCAAGTAGTGTGTAGCAACATAAGACTATGTTGTAAAGCACTTTCATGACTCTTGAGACAGGAAGTATGCTGTTATTTTAAAAGAATAGATGTGTCATCAATCAAACCAGTGAACTGCTATATAAATGCCTTTCATGCATGAATTAACCAGCTACTAGCTAGTAGATATCAAATCGATGTGTGCTGCTTCCCAGCTAATATGGAATGTGCTCAAGCAGAAATACTATATCCCATGCATGAGGGCATGACTAGAAATATATGAGGCACGGGAGGTTTTGCTTGTTTAGCACCTGCTAAAGCCATGCACTTATTGCTGTGGCTCTGTTCTTATTTATTGTGGTCTAATAATTTGAGAGAAAAAGAAAAACATTTCTACTAATGTGTTTTTGAACCTATTATGACTAAAATATTTAACAAAATCTTGATTGTTACGGTAGAAAATGAACTCAGAAATCCAGTGTTACAAATTCATCAGGACTGATGAAGCTGCCAAGAGATGAGTTGTTATTTTTAGGACAATCTCAGTGGAGTCATCACAGAGCTTTTTGACTATTTTTGTGTCTTTGTATGTGTGTTTTTTATTTTCATTTTCTCCAAAATTCTATTAGTAGGTCTGCAAAATATGTTTGATATCTACTGACCATTGGAGGGAAAGAGAAATAATGGTTCTGTCATTAACAGGGGTTGAATCTCTTTTGCCAGGTCATCTTATGAATGAAAACATCTTTTGTGTATATTTTAAGGAATGTTCGATGATAGTTTCTCCTGAAAATTTAATGTTTGTTTCTGACTCATGGATTAGTTGGTTTCCAAATCTTTATCAAATTTTTAAGAGTTTTTGATGTAAGAATTGACAGGTTTTAAGTTGGAATATGTCCCTAGACTTATAGAGCACATTGACTTTCATTGACGATAATTTTGATTTGTTTCCAAATATATAAAGATGTGAGAATAATAACCCAATTTCACATGTCAAAAAAGGAACCAAATGCATTGCATTCTTTTACCTGTGAAAAAATGACTACTGCTTTTGGAAACACTGGTTTAGTGTTCGTTCAGCTGTGAAGAAAAATCCCTTTCTCGAAAGGTTTTGAAGTATTCATAGAGTTCTGATTCTTAAGCCTTTCATTTCCCAGAAATTTCAATGAATGTCAAGTGTGTGAAGTAGAGAAAAGGCAGGAAAGATTGTATCCAGACTGCTGGTTTGGATGTCCAGATGGAAGGAATGATATCAAACTGAGTCCCAGCAGGTTGTGTAAATGCCTTCCAGTAAGAGTAGCTAGAGGGAACTGCTGTGTAAGTTGAAAGTTTGCTCTTTGCAAGATCTTAAAATTGCTTAAAATTCATCCATGTTTTCAGAATAGTGTCTGCCAAGTCAAATACATTTAAAGTATGATTGTAATGAAACAGCTTACTTTAAAATGTGATCCAAGTTTCCTGAATAGTTTCCTGATGCACTTAGATGGGTATTTGCTAGAAGGGCTGGAAGCCATGGAACCAGTAATACTTTTTTTGCCATTTGCCCAACAAGCAGTCTGACCGGGGGGATAGGGGAAGTGTGGTATCCTTATTCATCCTCATCTTGTTAAAATAGGCTGGATATGCATTAATGCCAAGTAAGAAATACTTTCCATGCCATTTCAATTAACCATATACCTTTCATTCCTTGAAAAAGGTTCTCTTGGGTCTTGTTCTTGATCTTTCCAGCTGTCAGTTACTTGTACTGAAGTACAAGTCTGACTTGAACCACAAAGGAGGTGACAAATTTTGAAGGTTGAGATGAAGTATTTATTCAGTGGCAAATAATAAACCCATTTGGTAGTAAAGAATGCCAAATTAATTTTTTCTTTTTGATTCTTGGAATATATTTCTGAACTGATAGTACATATGTTGAGACATTATTAGCTCTTGATGAGAGGATAGCTTCTGTCTGATAAAGTTACAATCAGGATTGTTTACAAAGTATCTATTAAGAGTGTAGAAAGGGGAAGTAAATTATTTAATTGCATAGGAAGTTCTCTGGCATAGATGGAAACCTTGAAGATTGAGAAAGAAAAAAAAAAAAAAAGAAGACAAAAATCACGTACTCTATATACAGGGAATATTTTAATGAGAAATTGTTGGTGCCAATTGAAGCATATTAGAAATAGTGAACAATAGATGCATTCAAAACCTCAGTGGTAACTGAATCCTGTTGATTTCTAAGTATCTCAAATAGTTCTGAGATTAAAGAGTGGAGGCAATTGCTGAGAAAAAAGACACAAAAAGACTGGAATAATAATATACGAAACAGAACAGATAAAAGCGGTAGCGTGCAATAGCTCTAAAAATCAGACAATGGTGATTTTGAATCAAACTGAAATTAAGTTGCAGTCACTGCTAGATTAGGGTGACCATCCTGTTTCCTTTTTTGAAGCATAGGGAGCTTCATTCTAAATGCAAGTAGCAATTTCATTGTTATTAAAGACTCGTTCTCATCTACTTTTCAAGGTCTTCAAGACCAGTTTGGATAAAGCTCTGAGCAACTTGGTCTGACCTCACAGTTGATCTTCCTTTGAGTGTGAGGTTGAACTAGAGGAAAATACACTTTTGTAATGGAGGCACTTTTAATGCAATTTTTGCTGTGAGATATTTTTCCACCTTTTTTTTCAGATTTTTTTTCCTAGGGCATAATAATATAATTTTTCTTTCATCTGAATACATAATTTATTGACTTGCAGTGTTTCAACTAAGTGTATTCTCTTTGCTGAGGTGTTGTGCTGTCATGCAAATTGAACCTTCTACCAGCTTCCACAGTCTTGTCATCACTGAAAGAAATTATATGTATTTATAATAAATAGTCCTTTTTACTTAAGTGCTGGCAGTTCTCTGCAGTGCCTGACATTTTTGAGAGGAGACAGCCTGTCACATCTTGGGCTTCAGGGAGGAGTGCATTTAAAATACAGAAAAGGTCTGGGTGACATGACACTATTGCTTATTTCATCCTCACACTCTTCACTGTTCAAATTTCATGGTCTGTACATAAGGTTGCAGTATGCAAGAGATTATTGATTGAGGAAGGGCTGAATCAAGGTTTGTCTATTCCCAGAAGATTTATATGTAAACGGGAAGCAAACACATCAGTTTGCAGTGCAGCCTCTGGCATATTGCACCAAAATACAGAAACACTTCTAGGGATGTTTCTGGGAGAGATTTGTGCTCTCCAGAGCACATTGCTTCTTTCAGGGTGTCGGTTTGTTACTGCTGGATTAACGAACTGTTTTAGAGAGCTGGAAATCAACAGGGCAGAGCATGAAGTGTGGGATATGACAGTGTTTAAGAGGAGAAAACTGCTGTTGATTCTCCTCCTGGGACTGAGGAATGGCATGAGAAAACTGCCAGATTACCCTTGCCTAGAAACATCTTTGTTTCTGTTTCCAAAGCACACGCGTCTGACAAAGATTTAGAAGAAAAAGAAGAACAAATAAAACAACATAAAAAATGCCAAGAATATCAGCATAAAAATCTACAATATTTAGTAGTAATAGTATGTGAGAAAATGTATGCATACAGAAAAAGGGAGAAGGACTCTGAGCTCATTTAGAAGAAAAATAAAGCAAAAATAAACTCAGGAAATGTCATGAACAGACCTGGCTGGTTTTGTCCTGTAAATTTGTGTAAGTATCAACAGCTTTTAGAGACCGTAATATGCTAAAGAAATAAATTAGTCTAATTGTGTTTCAGTTATACAGCACATTATAAAAGGAAATATTATGTATCCCGCTTTTTTTTTTTGTAATTCTGCAATGAACTAAATACTAAAGGAAATATTTTGGATTATTTTATAAATCTTTTCTTTCAACTCATGCTTGCTCACTGCCTCTCTGTTACATCAGTATTCTGTATGACTGTTGTTTAATATGTGTAAACATTGCTTTTTGAGGTGATCTTAAAATTAGCTGTAAAATATTCATTTTCTATGAAATATGTCCTTGATCCAGTTTTAGAAGTGTTATAAATATAAGATAATCATAACTACTTTGACAAAACTTGTAACAGCTGACCCTGTATCTTGCTAAAGGATACTCCAAGTCAGAACAGCAAATGTGACTGTGTTCAGTGTCAAGAAGCACTGAGGAAAGGGATTAGTTCATTAATTAATAATTTATGTCTGGATTATATATCCAACTCTTTGTTTAGGGCAACACTGAGAAAAGCATCCTGATTTTGTCCACTTTCCCAGTGCTAATATAGCAGGGGTTTATTAGCTGTTGGTTACTCACAATTTCAGTTAAATTTTGGAAAAGTTATAGGACTGTCCAGCTTAGGAATTTCCAGCTTAGGAATTTCACTCTGATGCCTCCTAAAAATTGGACTCAATACTTTCATTTGGGCTTCTCTACTTTCTAATTTTTATCATTAAAATGAAGGTGATGTTTAGTAAGTGCATAATGCCAAGACTGATAATATTGGCTCACCATTGATTAATATTCATATATACTCCTTTTCTATAGAACTATTAGCCTTACAGGAAGGCTATCTGGGATGTTGTCTTTGACCCTCTTAATCAAAAGGAATTTTCACATAGATTGGTAAGATTTTGTATGTCTAAATCTTACAGTTATTACATCACAAGCAAAGCAAAATTTATTGGTGTTCTCACTTGTGTAAGAGTTCTTATAAGGGAAATATCAGAGGCCAGAAAACTTAGCTGAAAGCCACTTAAAATGTTCAGGTACTCTGTGACACAGATAGAATATGATGTATATTGGACAAGCCAAGGGTAACAGTATTATCAGAATAGAAAAATTACTTGAACATATCTAGGAAAATGAAGAATATACATGTATGTGCTTTCTTGAGTGTGTCTGTTTCATGTAGAAACCTCTCCATTGCTAGCTGAGGAGGCAGCTGGCTTTTTACCTGAAAGGAAATACTAGAACATTAGTCTGTTTTAAAAACAAACTAAACATAGCAAAGTAAATTATTTTGCCTATTAAAAAAAGATCCAATAAAATATTAATATAATTTTCCTTTTCAAGAAGTGCATCCTCAGGCAGCCCAATTAAATAGAAGCACAGAAGGGAAATATTTTTCTTAGAACACTGTATTTCTCAACATCACTAACCTTAAAAATTCAGTCTGAAGCTCAGATATTCAAATTTTTGTCAGCTATTTCTCTTTCCAACATCGAAACTAAATTTACACTTTTAATTGAGATAACTTTGTGGTTTGTTTCAGTATTAAGCCTGTGGTTGAAAATGTAGAGATTGTTATGTAGTGTGATAACAGGAATATGAACAGCACTTTTGTCATTGGAGTCTCCATCCCTCTATGCAGTGACAGCTCCTTGATTGAAGGAAGCAAGGCTATGCTAAAAATGTTCAAATGTTATGCCAGTTTAGTTCTGCATCTAGACAAAGCTTGAGTTCTCAGATTTAAGCCATATTTAATCTATCAATAACTATATTGTTACCCTGGAATTTCTCCTCCTGTTCTGCCTGTGCCCCTCTCCTCCTTGTCCCCCCCCCAAAAGTATTGGACACTCAGAGTTTTTTATCCCTCAGTCTCTTCTGCAAAACAATATCTTAGGCCACCATCTGTTCTCATCAAACCTTTCAGCTGGATCTCCAGTTCTTAACCACAGGTTTATTTCCACTCTACTTAATTAATGATTATTATGTTTTTTTTGTTCTTAAGTATTTTCAACAAATTCTCTACTATTTTTCAAGACAATTATATAATAGGCTATAATAAAAAGCAATAGAAATATTATTTCTGTTGAAGGTATTTACCTTTCTGAAGATTTGTGGAATTGTACAACTACATAGGGAATGATCTGTGAGTTCTGGGAAATAACTTGAAATATATGGGTAAAAAAAGCCTTGAAATTCAAGTATAAATAAATTTTTTTATATTCCTTGTGGCCTAAAATATTTTATTTTACTTCAAAGACACAACTAAGTAATAATTTTGTCTGAGGCAGAAAACTACTGTTTTCATAACTTCTTTTAAGTGAGTATAATTGCATTTATTCATCGTACCCTGCATTTGCTTTATTCATTTGAGGATCCTGCAGTTCTGTATCAGGATGACAAGATCCTTTCAAAAGAGAACAATCTGAGGATCTCAAGACACACGACTCTCTTAACTGAGTAGCAGTTAGATTACAGTTTTCAGTCCCGGTTCACTTTAATCAATCTTCCTCTTATTATCAAGAGACAGCAAATCAGAGCTAAAAGACCTATGGCAGATGTTCATTGATTGGAGTGATATGCAGATTGCTGGCTCAGGAAAAGTGCAGCATCATGCTTCAGTCTGGATGACTTGTCAGAAATCAAAATCAAGTCACAGCATCTTGCTAAACTAATTAAGGCTGTGGGAAACATATCAGCCAGAGCTGCTTCATTTCACTTCAGTGCGTGAAATCCATTGTAGTGTGAGGCTGTCATTATTTAAATCACCATGGAGAAACAATATAAGTATTGGCTACCCTCTCTAGTGCTAAGGAAACATAAATTCATGCTCTTGTTGCTGAAATCCTACAGTCTCTTATTACAGATTTCATATAATCAGGATCAAAACTTTCATGCTAAGGAGTCAAGCTCTGCTGACAGTCATTTGGCTTTCATGCCCAAGTCTCTTGCTTGATTCTGTAACACTGTGTTTTTCTGAGAACTGTGGTGGAAGATAAGCAGCCCATCTTTGCTGCTTTGTTCAGCTGACAAATGAGAATTTCTGATGAATAATTCCAGGAGAGTTGCAGAAAAATAAATGAGAAGCTTAGTGTTGGGATCTTCTTCTTTTTGGAAAGATCATAAACTTGAGAAGATGTAATTCCCATTAAGGAAAACTCCTCTAGTAAGTTTTAGGAGACTCAGTTAATTACAAGTGTTTCACAGATTTAAAGCCAGCTTGGGAAGTGGGATATGATAGACTGAGAGAGTTCAACTTATTCTGTGTGAAGTTCCTGATATCATTGTTTGTGACTTTTTTATTTGTTTTGAGAGGTTTTTTGTTTATTTTGAAGTAAAGATGTACAGAATGTGAAAAATACTTTTTTTTGAAAGGGCATATGACTTTTTTGGCATTTCTTTGGTATCACCCTTTCCATCAACAGTTCTTTCTACTTTTATATAAGTCACTTTGTGGTGTCTCCAGCATAAAACAGACTTTTACATTATTTTTTCTCAATAAGAGACAGAGATAGATAATTTTGAATCAAACATGTTGTAGTGGTTGGTTTTAAAGAAAAAGATAGTTGAAATGATTGTCAATCAGCACTTCTAAATGTTATCAACAAACAGTTTTTTAAACATATGTGTTCAATAAATATAATGTTCAGGCAAAATTTTCAGCTTCAAGCATTTTCAGAAGGAAATTATTTTGTTTTAAAATAGCCATACATGGAAATGTAGTAAAGCATTTTTACAAGTTAGTAATAACCAGGAATGATGAGGAGTGGGCTTAAGCCAAACCACAAATGAGTTCTCCATTCATTACTGAGGAGCAATGATAAATAACTTCTGCAACTTCACACTATTTTACACTATGTTTACAATATACAGAATGTATATTATTTATATTTATAATATTATAGATACTGTATATTCCTTCTGCTTATTTTTATCTCTGAAGTTTCCTGCCTTTTGCTTACAGTGTTTCAATAGCTGTTTTCTAGCCCTGTTAACACAAGTGTTGGTTACAGTTTTAAGCTGCAGTGTGAATCAGAATTTGTGTAATGCAGAAGAAAAAGCTGTATTTTAGATGTGTTTTCTCACATTGGACCTTATTATCATGCTTTGCAAAAATTTACATCTTGTAGAGTCTTTTGCATTAGACACCCACTGTCATTGTGAATATTTATGACCTCTATTTCCTTTTTTGCCTTGATCCTTTTTCCAATATAAAAAGAGGATCAGCAATATGTCAGTTATTGGCCCATTGGTAGGTTTAGCTAAGGGCCTGTGTTCTAATCTTTTGAAAACTAATAATAGGCTCAAACTGATTTTCCTTTGATTTTTTGTTTTTTTTTTTTCTTAAGCATTTATTTGAGAGCATGAATAAAATGTGAAAATATAAATAAGAATGCCAGTATTCAGATTTGATGCTTACCTGTCCAGTATCTTCTGTTGCATCATTGAAATTGATGGTCATTCACTGACACCATGTCTGTCTGTAATACTTTCATTTATCTAAATGCAAGTTTAAATCCTCTGTGTATTTACACTTGCAGCAGCTAAAATGTTTGCAGGCAGCCACTGCACAGAGTTAATGTGCAGGATAAAAGTTACTCTTGAATGTGCTAATACTAATGAAACTGTTTGGTATTTTTTTATTCATATGCAAAAATTATGCATAAAGATTACCTTTGTCATATTTGTTGCTCTTCTGTTCATTGTATGAAGTAAAGAAGACAATAAGTGGAAAGGTGAGGTGAGAAAAAGAGGAGACTTCTTTGCTCAGAATTAGGGGTAAATGATCCATTTTCTGATGCCTAAATTTTTGCTCAGAACAGAACAAAAAATTTTATGAAATTTAAGTCTAGGCAAACTATGTAATAATAATGAAAGCTACAAAACTGATATTATTTACAGAAAATATGTTTGCTTCTTTATATTCTAGGTTTTTCTTGCAAATTTGTCATCACTAATACAGTTTTATACAGCATTTCATGGACGGGGCAACTGAGGAACCTCAATTTCTGTGGGAGAAATGTGTCTATGTGCCTGTGCTGCAAACAGTCTGTACCTTTGTAGTTTCTGCCTGTGTAATGGTTTACACAGACACCATCATAAGGAGCTTTGGGCTTGGAGTTCTCTTGGCTCATCAGAATTAGTCCCTTTTCCAAGGCTGTGAAAATGAATTTGTTCCTGTTTCCTCTTCAAACTTATACTGATTCTAACAATCCCATCCTGTAAATTTAAAAGGATGCTAAAACTTAACAGATTAAAATAATCCTTTACTTCTATTCCTCTACTTCTTTTGTGTGCCTCTCTTCCTGAAACAAGATATTTACATTTGGTTTGATTTTATTCTTAGAATAGAGGGGAATGCCCATATTTAATGTGAGTTTAACAGACTTTTTTCTTGCAGTATTCCTTTTAAGTGAGAATATTCTCAATCTCAAGGTATAAAGGGTATTGGGATACTTTTGTACCTGCACACCTTTTTTTAATTACTCTTTTAATTTGTGATTTTGAAAACAGATGCCTCTCCTTTCTAAGCAACAAATTGCAGTTTAAGTGACAGGTTTTGCTTTTTTTCTTTCTTATCAATTTCACTTTGAAATATGTAGCTTGGAACATCTTTGGGGGTCTTTTTTAATTATCATTGAAATTAAAAACTGAAATTCAAAAGCCTGTGAGAGTTTTATAACAATTTCAATTGACTTCTGTTTTGACCATCAGAAACTCCAGTCACATCTGAAAACTAGGGCCAACAGATGACAAATAATTTTTAGTCAGAACACCAGCTCTTTCTGGAACACAATGTGTTTGATTTTAAACTCCAGCCCGATGATTTGGCTTTTCTTTCAGCAATGCCAGTGCTCCAAATTCACAGTTTTATGTAATTCACTTCTATGCAATGAACCATGTATGTTTAGGGTTTTTCTTCCTCTTCATCTTTTAGTGAAGTGTAAAAAGGAAAGCATGTTCTATGTAATTATGCAGTATATTAATACATGTAGGTTATTCCTTGGAAATAGGAATAAAATGCAGCATTCCAAGGATAGCAGAAAAAGCCAATTGCTACACAGCATTACTTGATGATGCAATACATTAGTATAATGAAGACTAATAAATTTCCCTACTGAAGATTTTCTGATAGCTGATTATGAATCAAATCCTGCAGAACAGTGATGAAACATAACAGTAAAATTCTTCAGGTGTAGGTGGAATGTTCTTGCAATCAGAATCTGATCCTGACCCTGGGGAGGTGGGAAGGGGAAGAGGTTTCCAATCGTTAGAAGTGATCAGATTGTAGAGCACCTACCAGGTGAATAGATTTGGTAGTTAAACAATTGGGAAAGCTTATTTGGTGTTTACCTACTGGAGTCCCTGCAGGGTGGCTGTTGTGACACCCGGCCAAAGGTGCTGTGGTTCCAGGCACGGCCATGGGCGCAGCAAGGGAAGGAGATTGACCTTTAAGCAGTGCAGACAGGAACAGCAATTGAAGGGACAGCAGTGCCATTTGTGGTTTGTGTTGGTAAGGAAGAAATGCAGTAACTATTCTCAACAGAACATGCATTTCCCCCGCTTCACTGAAAATTGAAGAGGTGTTTTGAAGCTCTTGTACATGGGTTCTTCTGGGGAGGGATGAGGCAAAAAATAAGAGTGTTTCCACCACTGAAATGCACATTTCTATAAAAAACCGGTTTCTACTGATTCATCTGAATCACACTGTTCTGCAGAAGAGGCAGGGTCACTTAGTTTCAAGGTGCTGTGTCATTGCTTACAGAACTCTGCTGAAATAGCCGTAGTTCTCACAGGCCCTCCCTAGTTCAAGGGTAGACATTGTACATTGTAAAGAGAATAATTATAGCAACCCAATTTCAGTGATTTCTTACTGGAGTGTTCAGTCTGTGAAATTGCAGAATAAGAAAAATTTATTTTTGTATTTTCTGAGAAGTTCTGTAGAGTGTTCATATATCAAACATCCTTTCAAATGAAAATGCTTGTAAAATACACTTGTTTTTAAAGCAGTTCAGCAGGAAAATATTTTTTTCCTTTCCAACTGTAATAAAAATACTTTAAATAATGGACTCTCCTTCACAATACAAAACAGGGAGTAAGAACTAATATTGTCATTTATGCAAGTCTTTCTCCACAGGGTTGCTCTCAATGTACATTTTGTATTAATTATAGAGGTTTTCTTAGCATTGGCTAAAGAGAATGATTATTCTGTATTTGTATAACAGTTTCTACAAAGATACAACCTTTATAAATGTATTCTTTAAAACACCAAGAGGTCGCAGCATCTCTGAAGCACTGTACAGTGGTGGCCTGCATCAAGACAATGCAAGTCTTAAAATACTGTGAATATTTACTGAGATTCTAATTGTGCTCTCTGAATTGTCCCCCTGAAGTAACCAGAGTTACTTCATCTGTAAAATTAAGACTAAAAATGTATAGCATAGGAACCTCAAAAAATTCCCATTGGTTTCAGTGCCCAGGGAAAGCTAACAGACTTTGAATATATTTTGATTCAGGGAAGGCTTGATCCAAAACTCTACCGAATACTGTGGAGAGCTTGAAATTAAATTTGGATCTGTGAATGTTCCTATTTCCTAGAACTCGCAGGCTTGTAAAGTGCTACAGAAATTGCAGACTGTTAAATTTATACTATTGTTAAAATTTTATTTTTAAATATTAAAAACTTCCAAGTCATTCATAAAATGTAAATGCCCCATCTTCTTTGTGTTCCCACTGCTATTATTAAGTGTATACAAGATGTTCAGTCCTGTAAAAATAAATAAATCTTCTTATGGAAATTCTGAACAGAAATGTTTGCCTTTAGGAACTGTTATGAGGAATACATGTGTATTTGCATTGTCATTTTTTTGTGTATGTATGTTTCAATGCAATTTTTTTTTTGTTTATTTGTTTGTATTTTCTAATCACAGGACTACACCTTGACAATGTACTTCCAGCAAGCATGGAGGGATAAGAGGCTGTCCTATAACGTAATACCTCTAAACCTTACTCTGGACAACAGAGTAGCTGATCAGCTCTGGGTGCCCGATACCTACTTCCTAAATGACAAGAAGTCATTTGTTCATGGTGTGACTGTGAAGAACAGAATGATTCGTTTGCATCCAGATGGAACAGTCCTCTATGGACTCAGGTCAGTATGAACCATTTCTAACTCATTTGTCTCTTAATTTCCAACCATGATTAAAAAGCCAAAAATAAAAAACATTCCTTACTCTTTTTTTTTTTTTTTTTTTTTTTTAAATAAAGCTTTTCTTTTTATTACTGTATTCTATATAACTGATGTTATTCCAGGGGGAAAAAAAAAAAAAAAAAAGTATTCTAAGGATGTATTCTAGATCTAAGGATTTTTTAAAATACAATTTTTTGAGATAAACTTCCATTTTTAGTACAGTTCAGATACTTATATTAAGAACAGATAAGATTGTAAATATTATTTGAAATACTCATTTTGGATTAAAAGCCTGGTTTAGAATAGCTTCTTCAAAGGGATTGAAATATGAAATACAAAATGAGGATTAGAGGAAAAACCAGAAAATGTATGGGACAGCTGAACTGATAGTTTAACTGATAACTTTAAAAAATATTTTTGATTGAATATTAGATTGTTTTGTGTGCTACCCAGATTTCTGATTTTCACTGAGATATCATATGGAGGTATGACTTGAAATGTTTTATAGCCTGTTGTTCTGTATGACTGTATGGAGAGGGGTGACTGGAGAAATCAACAAAAGGGCTTCACTCTTGAGAAGTTCTGGAAACTTGGGAATTTGTCTGTTTAATGATGTTAGCAGGATCGATAATTGCTGGGAAATTGGTTTAAAAATATAGCTGCAAAAGGTGACTGACAATGCCATGCAGGTGGGTAACAAAATAGCAGGGAAGCATTGTCTGGGTTAACCACAGAAAATGCTGCAGAGCTGCATATTGCATTTACCAATGTTTGTTGTGTCCAGTTGTGTTTTCTGTGTGAGCAGTTCAGGCTTGGGCACTATGGCTGGGGGCAAGTCTGGAGTTTTTGTGATTACTCAGTGAGCAGATACTTGGTTCCTTGAAACAGAGTTATAGTTTAAAGCAAAATATAAACCAACTATACAACACACATTGATGTTAATGGAGTGAGAGCAAGAATAAAAAGGGTTTTGATGTAGTTTTCAATTTAAGATTCTGAAATCATAATCTTTATTATTGTCTTCTAAAATAAATTAGAAATAAATATCAGATTTAATGTCTTCAATAATGCTAACTTTTTTTCGCTATCTGTGGCATTTTTTTATTCTGACTACTTATCCATCTGTAATAATTTCTATGTTTTAAAAAAGTTGGTAAACAGTAAGTAGAACTCACAAAAAATTGTCCACAGAAAAGTCAAGTAAAAGAAGGTTTTGTTTTCTGGGAGTTTCTTTTTGATGTTCATTTGTTTTTCAAAAACATAAAACCTTTAATGAAATATACTTTGTTTAAAGTTTTGAGGGTTCTGTTGTTTCTTTGTTTTTGAGCTGAACCAGTGTTGGCACTGCTTCATTGTTTTAGGTGAAACCCTTCCTCCTTTTCATTCAGCATAAAGCAAATCAGCTTTAATGTCTTTTATGAGATGCAATAAAGCAAAATGGTGTCTATTTTTTACTTAAAGCTGTTTAATGTAATTAGAGGAATCACTATTAATGTTTTGAGCCTTTATTTCCAGAGTTATTTTCTTCAATATTTGCAATCACAATGTGTTATCCAAAATGGGTTTAGAACAAATCTAAAATGGGATTTTTTCTATTTTATGACTTGTGCACAGCCCAGAGTTAAAGATATTTAGATAACTTTTCTTCCTGGGTAAAAAATTTCACTTTAGGAAATAATTTTCTTGGATTCTGGTACACCTAGCAATCTCACGTTTGATATTATCAGTTCCTACATCTCTTTTAAGACTCTACTTGGTGTACATCAAGTGCTCCCTTTGCCCTGCAAACTGGCACAAGATGAATGATGATGTGCATTCTGCTGTTGTTGTGATGCTGTGCTGCAGTGAATTGTAGCTGAGGGCAGGGCAGGATGGTTATCACCCTGTACTGCATGAGCCAGCTCTAAGGCTGGGGACTGCAGTTGACTTCACTCCTATGGCAACTGCACACTTGAACAGCACAGAGGTGAAGGACACAGCTGGTCCTTGTGTGTTCTGGGAACCATGAGAGTAGAGAGACAGATGTCACAGAAAGAAAACCCCTTTTATATGATATCCTAATTCTTAATGAACCACAGACACGTCTTGTGCAATGTAGAATCAATTCCTCCTCCTCAGACTCAGCTCAGTTGGTCTCAGAAAGGCTTTCTGGCTAAAACATCTTTCAAACCCTTGGCTGCATTGGGAAGATGCACCAGTGGTAACACAACAGGGTTATGTGACTGGCAATATTCTGCTTTTGCCTTCCCTGGACAAAGTGGCATTCAGTGATGTAATTCTAATATTAAGGTTTTAGTTTTATAGCTTTAAGTAGCTTTATTTATTTATTTAATCCAAATTCAACTCAGAGTTATTGTTATTTCAAATGTCCACAGTACTGATATATTTAATTCTTGCTTATTAGTAATTTCCATATCTTAAAAATGCCTGCTTAGTTGTATTTCTCACACATCTAAAACCCCATGTACACTATTATTCTGAAAATCACTACTGTTGTTGCTGCATTAATTTACTTTAGCTTATACTTACAGTCACACATTCTTACTTTGGGATTTGTTTTTCTAAACTGAGATTCCTTTAAGTATCAGTCTGAATTATTTTTACCTCCCCATACATCTATTGCATCATATACATACACATATAAATGTTGCTGTTAATTTGGCTGCATTTACCTTGACTGCTGCAACCAAATTCATTGAACTGCAAGTGATCTTATCAGTATAAATGTAACCATCCCTTTCTTTTGTGTCCCTATAGTTGAATTTCTATTTCATACAGCAAGAAGTAATCCATTAACACTGTCCTCTTTGTTTTTGTGAGCAGAACCCAAACATGGTGTGCATGTCACATCTGATTAGATTTGACATTGGGAAGGTAAATTTGAGAAAGGACTAAGAAGCAGTTTTGTGAGCACCTAGATTATGCTGTTGCTGGAAGAGGGGAGATGTCCCAGTTTAGGACAAATTAAAGGAAAAAAAAACTTCCCAAAAAACTCAGAAAGGATTCTTCCCAGGGGGGAAAGTGGAAAAAACTTTCTTCCCCAGGGGGGAAGAAAGAGAAATGGCTAATAAGGAATGGACCATGGCAATGGTTGGTATGTTCTCCTCAGAGCCTGCCTTCTTCACTGCCACAGGGCATTAGTTAAGGGCGTAACTAAATTCTTGACTTTTTTTTTACAGAGAACATGACATGCTGTTGCTTTTAAGTTAAGAAGGACTTTTATTTCTGAGGGATAACTGCCAGCTATTTATGTTTTGGGAAAACATTTTATTTCATGTTTTTTCATATTCCATTTGTCAAGAAAATTTTCCATTGCTGCCAAGGCCAGGACGTTCAATAGATGATATACTTAAATCACCTAAATGGTAGAAAATTGTAAACATGTAGTCTTAAATGAAGAGTCATTACAGGGAAATTTACTGTGTTGGAAGTTAAGATGACTTGCAAGAGGATATTAGTGATTTGACAACATTTCAAACAGTAAATTTAGACATACAAATTTAGGATAGCAAAGAGTTTACAGTAGGTTGAGTAAAGCTTGAATAAGATATGCAGTCAGAACTGAGGAAAAGATACAGCTTTAACTAAATTTCTCTGTGTTAAAATATCTGGTTTATATAATAGACTTAGCAGAAATGGCTTCTACAGTACCTCTACTGTTTATTATTTCTTAGATTTATTTTTTTAATATATAAATAAAAGTAATAATTATATATATATATAATATATACATACACAAAATTTCCCCTGACTTTTGACATCAAACCTGTTCTGAAATGTGGATGGAAAATTCAGCTATATTCTGCTTTCTTCTGTGTAAACCTCAGGAAGAATCACTTCTCTGATTTTTGCAGCCTCTGAAAGCACCAAGTTTTTTGAATTATTTTCCAGGAATGAAAATGCAAGATTTGAGAATGGTGACAAGTAAGACCCTTATATTTGCCAATTTAGAATTACTGCTTTTTGTGTCACTACATTATGGTGTCTTTCTGGAACTTGCCTCCTTGCTGTTAGAAAGTCTTGCAATCCCATATGTCAGAGTAAGAGGGGAAATTTAGTTTAGAATACAAGGATTAAATATAGTTGAAGAAGTGGCTGAAGACCAAGATGTTTTGTGTGGTTTTGCACCATTACCAGGCTGTTTACAGAGATAATGACTCTTGCATACACTTCTCCCAACATTCCTCACAAGAGAGCTCTGTGGCAGTGGGTAGAGAACTGATAATTATATGACCAAGAGCACTTTATGCTTCTGTATCTCTTCAGTAGGATGGTTTTATGCTTTTTGCAAATGAAGTTTGTGGAGGTTTTTACAGGGAAATAGAATATATACAGAAATCCATTTTTTTCCAGAAATTAAAGACTTTTCTCATTTGAAAGCCAGTTTTACTTGCCAAGATCTATCTAATGCATTACAAACTATGAGTCTCCAACTCAGCTAGCAAGAATTCCTATTTGACTGATGGAACACAGTAATCTCCCACAAATGAGAGAATTATATGTATGATAGCCTTGCTTTGTTCTCTATTTCCTGCTACCAGCATTGAGTCACATGAATCTTAAACAGTCCTGGATGACTGTATTTTGTGTTGTCTCAGCTGTGCCTTCTGCTGTCTGCTCACTCAGTTTCAGCTGCTTGGAAATTTTCACTTCTGCAAATAAAATAGATTCTCCCACATTTAGCCCTGGTAAAACAACACTGGGCATTTTTGTTCAGCAGTTTAACTCCTCATAGACAACTTATTGTCTATGAAATCTGACAGAGAATTTTAAAAGCAATTGTTTTGCAAATCTTTCTAGTTCTCAGACCACATTCTTTTAGAGCTGAATTGTTCACACCAGCTACCCTTCAGTAAAGCATTTGATCTTTATTTTGCTGCTTTTTTTTTTTTTTTTTTTTTTTAGTTTGTTTGGGTTTTTGTGTGTGTGGTTTTTGGTTTTGTTTTTTGTTTGTTTTTTGGGGGGGTTGTTTGTTTTTTGGGGGGTTGTTTGTTTGTTTGGGGAGGTTTTGGTGGGGGATTTTTTGGGTTTGGGGGAATTTTGTTTTCGTTTGAGTTTGTTGGTTTTTTTTTCAATAGGGCTTAATTTTAATTAAATCCTAAGCATAATTTGGAGGTAAAGCTCCATTTTTCAGTTTTAAAATCATACAATCATTTGTACTAGCTGGAATTCTGAAAGTGTTCAAGGCCAAGTGTGAGGGGGCTTGAGCAACCTGGTGGGAAATGTCCCTGCCCATGGCAGGAGGTTTATGACATTAATATCCTCCATTCCAACTCCTTAAAATTTTGTGATTCTGTGAACTAGAATTAAGTCTTTGGACTGCCTAAAATATTTCAAATATCCTCATTACTCTGAAATATCTTCTGCAAGAAGGAAGAGACCTGTCCTACCTTTTAGCTACAATATTATGTTTCCAGAAGCTGGACAGAAGGTGTTTAAGGACTTTTAATGCACATTCGTGTTAAGCAAAAGGTTTTCTCAAAATCTCTCTCACTTTGGGGATTTCAGAAGAGATAAGAAGAACCTGGACTTCTTTCCTGGGAAGAAGATATTATTTTGGATGCTCTGTTCTTGGTCGTGGTACCTGTCAAGGGGACAGGTGTTTCTGGTTCCATCACATTCGTGCCTCTCTTGGCTGTGCAGCCCTTCACGCCAACTGGGGCCTTGTCCAGCCTCTGGGAAGAAGAGGAAATAAACATTATAATGAGGTACCCTGTAGCATAAATAGCATCTCAGAATAGTGTTGCCATTTGTTAAAATAAATAAGTAAATATTATGCATATTTTTATTAGGACGTCTGAAGTGTCAGTAGCTTTCTGTTCTCCAATTAAAAATACAAGTTTTCTTAGTTTGGGATATAGGCAAAGAGGAAGTAAAAAGGAATTTTTGTAAGACTTGTTTGAACATGAGAATATCAGTCTGTGAAGAAGTGTTTCCATTCATAATCTTTTTGTGCTGGTGCTCACACCTATAGGTGCAATTACTGACTTTTTTTTTGCCAACACTTGCCAAAGCTAATTCACAGTCTGACATGCAGCTGTGTACTCTTGCACAAGAAATAAGGTGAATTCAATTTCTGTGTCTAGATTTTCAAGGCTGTTAGTATACACAGATGGGTAAGAACTCTTAAATCTTGTATGCAGATGGTCAATGCAAGAACCTTTTGGAAACCTGCAGAAATAAATGCAGTAAGTGTAGTAAAACATTATTTCAAACTGAAGTCATGTAGCCATTGCAAAGACTCGAAAAAACCTGAATACTGTACGATTATTTAGAATTTCAAGTACAAAGGATTTCTGCCTTAACAATGAAGCATTTCCACCCCAGCCTCATTATTTGCAAATCATGGGGCAGGGCAAGTCTCATCATGGCTCTTTTCTTGCACAGTCCATATTGATCCAGCAGAAGGAAAGGAACTTGAATCCCAGCATGTTGCTTAAGCAAATTAATTGTTGTTTTAAATAAACAAGGTATCAGCTCTGGCCCAAGGTGTGGCCCAGATGCTGTATTCCTTTCTCATGCAAATCGTTCTTTTGGAAGTTCCAAGGAAAGAAACAGAGAAATGCAACTACTGATACACAGTATCTAATAACACCGTTTCTGTGAACTAGAGACTTGGACATGAAACAAATCATCCAGCCTCTCTGCTCAGTTATCCCATTTGATAAATTGGAATGCTAAAACCTACCTTCTCACAGGGGTGTTGTGAAGATCAATTAATTAGTTTGTAAAGTGCTTTGATCCCATAAAACACTACATAAGTGCCAAGCATTATTATGAAGAATTATAAAATGCCAGCCCTCATGTGCACCTTGGGATGGCCAGATTATAAATACAAATCTGTTTCGTTTTCTCGGAATCACATTGTTCCACTTTTCCTGTGTAGCAACCCATTCACAAAATGAGCCAGTTTTAGGAAAGAAGCAATTTCTGGGGAAAAAGAAAGGAGATAATTGACTCTCATAAACATCTCTTTTCAATTAAAGACTCATAGATTATTATGAATTTTTTTCTGTAGGATTTGGAATGCTTTCCTTTCACCATTCATCCTCAGCAGGAGGGAGAGTAGTTGTGTTTTAAATATCTCCCCTATCTGAAAGAAAACAAAGATAAACAAAAGCAAAATATCCTTCTATTTCAGTCCCTTTATTAGATTTTAAGTATAAGTATTCAGAAGGGTCTTTGGCTTTTTTTTTTTTTTTTTTTAATGAAGTGGCTGTTAAATCATTAGTATGTGAATAATTAATTCAATTAAGTTTAATTTTAAAAAAAGCTTTAAGTCACAGGGTTCCTTTCCATTAAAAGTCCTGTTATCCAAAATTATAACATTGCAATGAAGTGAGAAAAGTTCTGAGTTTTATTGCCTAATAGACTGTGACATTTAATCTTTATTAATAAGGAAAACTCCTATCAGCTACAGAACCATGAAATAGTTTAAGCAGCTCCAAGGGTATTGCATATTCCAAAAACAAATACAGGTCATCAAACATTTAATCTTAAATTAAAATGTAATAATTTATATAATTCAGAATTACAGCAATCTATCATTTCTCTTCTGCAATGTCTTTGGTCATATGAATTAAGCTGGTAGTTGGGGGATCCCGAGAAGGGAGATTTTCCAGTTGGAAGGACTTCCATAAATTCTCAGAGTGCTCTGATCAAGACTCAGCTAATGGGATAGATGCTAAGTGTGTGGACACAAGTGCATGCTTAAATATATGATATATATTTTATAAATAAATACAATATTCTTGCATCTATATAAATTCTACTTTCACAATTGGGGATTTTTTACTAAAATTGGTAAAATCTGAGATGGATCTCAGAAGTAGGAGCAGGGTTGGTGTCCTTGCATGTGTAAGAAAAAGAAAAGTTAAGACACTGTCTGTAGAACTAGTAATACCTCTTGTGGATTACACATAATTCTAGTTGTTGAGATTTTACACATGAAGCTTTTCTTTTAACACTTTTAATGACATTGTAGACATTTTAAAGATATTGTAAAATACTATTTCTTGGATAAAAGATTTTTTTTGCCAACCAAATGTCTTGTCTGAAGGTGTAAGTACTTAAATTAATTTTATACTAATTAAATAACCATATTGGGTTATATTTTTTTGCCCAAAAACATTTCCTTTATATTTTAATGCATTTTCTGGGAAGATAATTGCTGATTTGTTCACCCAATGTTTTATCCTACTTTGTTATTAAACTTTACAGAATGTTAAAATGTTTTCTGAGAGATAAGAATTACCTAAATTCCTCAAGTGTAAGGGGTTTCTTGGGGTCTTTTTTCCTTGCATCTCCTGGGTCTATTTCTTTATCTCTCTTAAAATTGAAATTTCTTATGGTCTTCAATGTGCTAAATAATTCAAGAGAACTTTTCTTGGAAAAGAAAAGAGAACTTTTCTTTTTCATTCCTCCTTAGGAGAGAAACTAAATTATAAGAAAGTCTGGGGGTTTGTACTTCCAGGTGAGTTCTCCAGACCCAGGATGTATGTAAGCCTCTGCAGAAGAGCACTTTAAAACTATGCCTATCACTGATTTTTAGACTTTAGTGCAGATATTTCTACTTGCTGTTCAGTGATTATAATTTTTTCTCTTCTAAATTATTTTAAATATAAAGATCATGATTTTTCATTCTGCTGGCTTTTTTTCTTTCTGTATAGTCATTCCTAGAACATTTACTGCATCTGCTAGTCTAGAACTGTCTGAGAAGAGAGAAGTGAAAATGTTTGGAAAACCCTTTTTAAAAATTTACATAAATGTGCCATCTGTACAAGCAGATGGCAAGAATGTCTCACGGCCAGGAGGAGACTGTGAGATCAAATCACAAGGAAAGAACTACATGAGGCATGTTCCTTGTGTCATAACAAAAAGGACCTCAGCAATCACCTCACTGACACAACCTGGAGACTGTTCCCCCAGACACTGCTGTTTCAGTAGCAGAAGGTGTTTCAAAGTGCTGTAATCAATACAATAAGGGTTTGTATTCTGTGGACATGATCTTTTCTGGCAGTTGTTCAGAAACCAGCAAATCTTCAGGACCCTAAGTTATTCTCACATATGGGCTAAAAATCCACATTCAGCATTTCACAGGGAGGGTTGGCCAGAGTGCCTTATCCTGCTCAGCTTCTGAAGTGAGAGGTCACTGCTTTTTCCATCTTCATGTGGTAGAGTGTGTCATTTTTGAGAACACTTTTTAAAAAAAAACCTGCAGAATTTGCAAGATATTGAAGATGCATTACATGCTTCAATGCTTTACCACACCTTTTTTTATGGTGGCTGCTGTTCACACATCCACACACCTTTGAAATCCCTCCAGGGATGGTGACTCCACCTCTTTAAGACAGCCCCATGCTTAAGAGCCCTTACAATAAAGAAATTCTTCCTAATGTGCAATCTACACCTCTCCTAGTTCAACCTGAGTCTGTTTGCTCTTGCTCTTTGCTTGTTACTTGGTAGAAGAGAATGACCCTCACCTGGCTACAATCTCCTGCCAGAGAGTTGTAGAGAGTGAGGTCTCCACTGAGCCTCTTTTTCTCCAGGTTGAGGCTCCCAAGGTGCTGCATGTAAGACAAACACTCCAAACCCTGTCCCAGCTCCACTGCCTTTCTCTGGACTTGCTTAATACCTCTATGCTTTCATTGCAGGGTAGGACCCTGAACTGAGCCCTGCAGTTATGCCAACCATCCCATTGTCTTTCCACAATGGCAATTATATCATAATTTTTCTGCTGCACAATGGCCTCCTGCTCCTCATGTGTGTTGCCCAAAAAAATACTTACACCTTATGGGTTAGTTTTTATTCACTGATGGGGATCTGTCTCAAGACCGTTTATTAAAACTCTGACATTTTAAAATATTTGATCCAAAAATTTATCTTGAAAAGTGAAAGGCATATGAAAGCATATGACTTTTTAATGTGGAAAAATCTCCTTTCCCAAAGCCCTTTGCAGGGTTGTAAAGTCACTGAGGATTATAAAGCTAACATTTATTTTCACATAAAAAATATAGTGATAGATCTTAACAATCCCTGCAAGACTAAGATATCTTTACTGTAGAAGGTGTTGCATACCAACTTTTTTTTCCTATTTAAAGTGGTAATGGAGTATTTATTCCATATATATTGAAAAATGCTAAGGTGCATTCTCTTCAGTGTCAGAATGGAGAAAAACATGGGATGCATAGCTGTTGGGAAAACACTTTGAGATCTCAGTTTAATTTGCATTAATGGAAACTGGACCAGTAGGATTAGGACCAAGTGGTTCAGCATTATTTGGCTGGCTTCTCTCTTAGGGATCATAACTTTTTAACCTACTTCACTGTGTCGTTTCCATCAATCCAGAACCTATCCCCATTTGGAGATATCTGGGTAAACATCAGAAATATTGGAGCTAGAAGGAAAATGTTCTTCCTCACAATGTTGACATCCACAAATCCTGTCCTCTCTTTTTGCCTTTTGCTATTGTGAATTTCTTCATTGTGCAGGTTTTTAGAGCATTTGTTACTGCTAGAAATGCTAGCGAAAATTAGCTATCAGCAACAGGTCTTTGAGCTTTGGGGTTTTTTAACTTAACAAGATGTGCACTTTAGAATAATAGTCTTGTACCTTGACAAGGCAATATGGCTGATACTGCATAGGAAGAAGCACAATAAAATTTGGAATGCTTCTGCTGATGTAAGAAACCAAGAAAACATTAATTTACATTAATAATAAAGTAATAATAAAGCTTGTTACAGTCTATCTCATAAATACTTTTATCAAAATATTATAAATTTCACACAATGAAAACTACCTGGAAAGAACTTAGAAATCCCTTGAACTCAGATGACTGCAGGACATTTGTTTTCAGTCAGCTGAGGACATAAATTATTGTTAGACTTTACTCATAAGCTCTGTCTTTTCAGGGAGATATCATCACCTGTGTTTTCATCATATCATTCACTTTCTAGAAGATGGCTCATGTCTTTTCCCTTTGGTTCTCTCTCTAAAAAGCAGATGACCATCAGTGCACAAGATGGAAAATAAGACAAAGGCAAGGAGGCAAATACTGAATATTCATGCCTCTCTCCTTCTATTTTTCATTACACACAACAGAAGCTTATTTCATAGTTCCATCTCAGGGTATATCTTATTCTTGGCAAATAACTGAGAATAAAGTACTGTTCATCTTTAAACATCAGTGTGTGGGCCCCTTCTACAAGGGGGTCTCCAAAGCACATACAGTTGGAATGTAAAGTATTAGATTATGGTTATGCTGAAATGCCTTTGAATATTGTTTCACTGCATTAGTGTAGCTGGAGAAATGGCACTTACAGCAGAGAGGAGATGACTTTTGTTGCTTTTGGATTTTTAAAGAGGTGGTAGAGGGCTGTAAGAAAGATACGTCATTAGTCATTTTCATGTAACTTTGCTATGCCTTCCAGAAATGTATTCAAGAGCTGCAATATTTATCTGAAAAAATATTTTTTCTAGGGAGACTGCTGTGTTTTAAAGAAACATCCACCCCTTTTCCCAACCAGAGTAGTTTATTTCTTTTTGAAGAAAGAGGTACTGAAGATAAACTCAAGAATACTTTTTCATAGCCTTCTATCTTCATCTTCTAATGCAAGGTGGTTTGATGTTATAAAGAAGTTACAGCATAATTTCGAGTAAAATATTTACCCATTATTAAAACTGAAGGATATGGATAAAATGTTGAATGCTGGTGTTCAATAAGGTGTTCTAATTTTGCAGTTATACATGTCTGCATAATACAAATTCAAAAAAACAGCCTGGCTTTGAAGGGTCCTAGAGTAATTTCCAGATGCATATACTGCAGTATTAAGAATTTGATGTTTAAAAAAAAAAGAAAAAACTTACATTAAAAGACAAGAAAAACCCCCTGAAAAATCTGAGCAGGCAAGTAACAATCCTAGAAGAAATTAAAACATGATTGAGCATATAAAGATCTTTGTAGATAAGGATTAGAAGAAAACTTTTCCTCCTGCACAGGTGGTTCTGTAGGTTACCATTGATGCTGCAGGTGAGGTCCCACTCACGTAAATCGACAGCAGCTGCACTTTGCCATTTAAGTCAGGCCTCCAGTCATCATCTCTTTTCTGCTCCTCCATTGATTTAATTGGACAGACCCAAAACTTATGTCACAGCACTCTTTCTATTTTTGTAATTGAACATTTAGCACTAGTTCCAAAAGGTTATCTGTAGGGATATCACAGAATCGGATACCTGGAGTATTATGGTAAGTGTTTTGGTAGTTTCTTTAGTTTTGTTTGTTTTCACTTTTTAGGGTTTTTTTTTCTGTGTTAATGTTTTTTTCCATGAGTGCTTAAGGTATTTTTCTTCTATTGAATGAGATAGACTCACTTTCCAGCTGTCTTATCTGCTCACATCTTCTCTGCTTCATCTCATTTAATTTTCATTAGGGTTCATCTTTCAATTTTATTTCAATATGGCTTTAATTTCAGTACAATCTATATTTATGATTTATAGGATTGCTAAGAAAATTGCCTGTGTCCTGGTTTTAGAAATAGGGGTAAGACTGACCCAAGGCACTGAAATTATCAGCAGTGGGGAACACTTCCCCACAGAACTGAAGACAAGTAAAAGAGCATGGAGAGTAGTTATTGTTTAATGTCAAGAATGAAAGTAAATGTTAAATGTTTCCTGCCATTACAGGTATTAAAAAACCTTATTAGTAATTTGTTCAGAGGAAGGTATGCATATTGCATCAATATAAAGCAATTAGAAAATACGTGATTAATGGATGCAGTGCTCAAACTTCAGATAGGCAAAGATAATTATTACTTACCCATATGAAAGAAAAAAAGCATTGATAAAGCAGTCTTTTTCACTTGGATAACTTTTTTTTTTTTTTAAGTTGTATTTGTTGGTGCTATATGTAATAAAAACCAGGTTTTTGTTTTGCTTTGTAAAGTACTGGATCAGTAGATTGTGTGATGTTAGATGTGATGGCCGAGCTGATAAATCTGGAGAGACTGCTGAGCTGAGTATCACTCCTAGAATTCTAAATTTCCCACTCTGCAAAATAGGGTGGGAATGTGGCAAATTTAATATTGTGCCCATGGCACAACCCCTAAACTACACCCCTATTTATAGAAATAAGGTATCCTTATACTTTGAGACTTTTAAAATTCTGTTTCAATCAAGGGAAATGCGCAGGGTATCCAGGATTCATTTTGCTCATTAGTTTAGACAGAGATAAGCAAGTGAAAAGTTTTATTCCTCACAGTTATTTGTTGTTCCTCTTACCAGCCCTGGAAAACATGGTGTTTAAAGTGCTTTTTAAAAGACGTTGACAGTTCAGCCTAGTGTGAGAATCCATTGCCTTCCGTTCTGAAGGTGTGATGCCAGTTAGGAGAACAGGGTCTCAGCTCTGCACCAGGGAATTTATCTACTAAAAAAGTTTTAGTGAAGATGTTTTGTGCCCAGGAACATGGGAGAGTTTCCATTTAGGTAAACAAGTCCCTCTCAATGTTGGCACAAAGGGTCAGCATTAGCAAAAGCATTCCCTTTCTCTGTTTGAGTGTAACTTTTATGTTCTTTTCAATATTGTTGAGTAATGAAAATAATGCCCCTACCCCCCTCCCCCCCACACGGTTTTTAATTCATCAAATATAGTCTTAACACTGACCAAGACTCAACACTGACTACTTCTTTCTTATGATTGTTTTGAAAATGCATTATCCTCTCCCCTTCTGGCTTTGCTTAGTTTTACTATTTTACTTCATCACTGTGCTCATCCATACTTTCTGTCTAGCAATTTTCTGATGAAAAATTTCTCCAAGCTCTAAAACTTTTGGAAAAGCAGTGTGTTTTTGCAGCCAGTTTTTCATTGAATTACAGACTTTTATTATCCTGACTCATTGTTTTTCACTAAAATTTACCATGTGCTCAATTTTTTTTTCTTATTCTAGGAGACGAGGGGAGGGAAGAGGGTTGCCTTAGATTAATAGTGCTGGATGGTCAGTGTATTTGATGTCATGCTTCTGCTTACCAACTACTCTTTCAAAAGACATCATTTTCATCCAAATCCAGTGGGACTATTTTTAGAATATTGTTTTGAAGCCACTATGACAGCTTCAGTAAATGTGAATTTTAATTTATTTGTCTAATGGAGGTGAGAATCCTGGCTAATGACTACATAGTCATTAGTGATGATGCTTTTCCTCCTACTCCCTCATTGCTTAGAGCATATATTAGTTGTGCAGATGGTAGTGGCTTAGCTATGTAATAGTTCCCTTTCCATCTCCTCCTCTTGTAACATTTACACTGTGCAAAAGGGTGTATTGCCATCTTGTTATTTATGAGGGTTTGTGATTCATCAGCTGCCTTTTAAATCCAATACTATGATCACATCTTGTTGCTAAGAGGCAGAATTTGCACGTGCACTTTCTTCTTTTAAGTGCACCTGTGCTAAGCTTTGCCTGAAACCTTCAAGCAAATCCCAGCCAGGAGCACTGAATTTTCATCTTCATTTCTACTAACATGTGAAATTTGCAGTGCCAGGTTTATGCAGGTAGCTGTAAGTCATTCCTTCTGTGTTCCAGAGATTCTCAGACTTTTCAGCCAGGCTAGTTACTTGTATTGAGGCCGGAATGGAAAAAGAGCTTTCTCGACACTTTTTTCGTTTTTACATTTGTGTTTCACCAAGATGTGTAAACCATTTCACTGGTGTGACACTGTGTCAGTATTAAAAATCAGACACTGATTGGTCCTTGTCAGGTCCAAAGGAGGCTGCCCAGGTCCTGGCAGAGAAAAATTTCAGGAAATTTGTGCAAACCACCACAGTGCCTCAGTTTTTGTGTCTCCATGAAACGTGGATCAAGTTATAAATTCACGAGAAATTATGATCTCTCCAATGATTATTTATTAATATAAAAACAGCAAGCAAACAGTGCTGGGTGTGCCAGGGAGTCACCGCTCCAGTGTCTCATGCTGCCCAGCATTAGTTCCACCTTTTTATTCACTCCGAGTTTCGTTTTCCCGGTGTCCCCCTCCTTCTTTCGTTTGCTTGATTCCACATTGATGGTTGCCTTCTGCGCAGGCATTGGCTGCTGCTAGGGAGTCATTTTGCCTCTCTTGGTGGTCTTTTGGATGAAGGCTCATTGTCTTCCTCAGTTTCTTTTTGCTGAACTTTTCTTTGTGCATGCATAGTTATCAGCTATTTCTATAACTATAGTTATTTGCTTAATATAGTTTTCACAATTTGCTTACTTTTGTTCTATGCAAGCAAATTATAACCCCAAGTTCCTTATTTTTATGCAAGCAGACAAAAACCAGTAAATCACAAATCCTCTTAAGCAAGCATTTCTCCTAAGCAAGCATTCCTATAACTTATCTTTTGTTCCATGCCTTATTTGACTTTCTTAAAATTGTTTGTTGTAATCATCCCAAGCACTTATTCCACTCATGATACAACATTTGCATGGTTTTACTTTTACTATCGCCTCGTAACATGAATCACATATACATTTTTCACAGATCACGATATAAACACACTCCCATCTCAATTCCAAAGAATAATGGTTTCTGTAATGCAGTACTGATATTCATGTGGTTACTCTTCTGTTTTGTCAGCTTGGAGAGGCAGCAGGAGAAAAACATTTAACTGTAACAGGAAAGTTATTACATTGCTGACATTGTTCACTAATTTTCTGGTCTATGGTTAGAGATGAGATTTACCACCTGAGAGAGATTTTGCAGAGTCACCAGCTCTAGCATTAGGTTAAATTTATGTAGGTAATGCATGACAGTAGTGATGAATTCTGGTCAGTTCTTGAAATACCTAAAAGTAAATTAACATCAAAAATACTGGTATGTTGTGACAATTAAAAAAAAATCAGAATGAACCAAACAGATGGATATTTCTCCTAACACAGCATTTAACTACATCCTTGAGAACGTGTACAGGGAAATGAGAAAAATGCTGGGCTGACTTATAGAGAATTGTCTTACCCATTTAAAACATGGCACAGATAATTTTCATGTATCATCTCATGCTTGTCTCCTGGGAAACCTGCTTGCCCATGAAAGTGTGGCCGTTTTGTTACACAGCTTCCTCTCCTTCTGACCTTATATTGCTGGCAGCACTAACTTGAAGTCCCCATCCCTGCTAAGACTTTGCTGTTGAGTAGTCATTTTTAAAATGCTCTTCCAGCATATTTTCCATGAGCACTCTGCCTCATGGAGAGAGTGGTGGTTTTGTCACTGTGCTAGTGTTATCCTTGTACATTGAAAAAATTGAAAGGTCTTGCCAGGTGGACAGTGAAAACTACCATGACATTTTGCTATGGTAAGTAACAGCAGTGTTGACATGTACATGATTCTGTGGTTCTGTAGATTTTGCTGAAGGGCTGTGGCTGGATGGCCACTGCTCACACGCCTGGGCTCATGAGAGGGTGAGGATGTGTAGGAGGGGACACAGCAGCAACTGGCCCCTGTGCTGCACCTTGGGGATGGCTCTGTGCTGAACCTGCTGGGCCAGTAGTGCTTTTGCTTTATGCCAGTGTTTGCAGTCACCTCAAAGTACCTGTGCATTTAATCAAGTAAATGCTTCCCAAGGCTCTGAATTTGATTTACTGAGTTGCAGCATGTATTGTCCTATTATTGACTTTTAAGTAAAGCATAGGAGTAATTTTAAAAATTGGTTGGAAAAAAAGAAAGAAAGAAAAAGGTGGCTTTCTACAGCAAAATGATCACTATAAAAACTCCCTGAATTGAAGGAATGGGTCCCAGACAGGTCTGACATATCTGACATAAGCATTTAATTTCTCATCAACTGTATGTTTGCTGCATTGGGTAGGACTGACATTTCCCAGCTGACTTTTCATCTACCTCAAATGTGAACTAGTTTTAAATTGCTTCTTGGAGAAAAGAAGGTTCATGAATAGACAAGGTAACAGAAAAAGCAATGAGAGACATGTTTTCTAAATTAAATTATTAAAGTGCACAATACAAAGAAATCCTTCTTGTATTGGTATGTAGCCCATATATTGATTCAACTTTCAGTGCAGTGTGAAGCATTAAAATGCAGTTCTGGCTGCACAGAGTGTCAAAAGTGATCCCCACTGTCTGCATAAGTCTAGGGGAAGCCAAGACCTGATTAAACTCTAATTAGAATTGGTTGAACCCAGACTCTTTTTGAGATTGATGGTCTCAAAGAGAGTCTGAGTTCAACTGATTCTAATCTGACTCAGGTCACACCCTATCTGCTAATGGGGTTGCATACAGCACCATCCTGTTGGCACCAGGCTGTTTGGCACATCAGAGTCATGTGTCTTCCAAATCTAATGGCTTTATTGATCATAAATGCAAATAACTTTGACTCCAGAAACTGATAGATCTTACAAACTTTAGAATGGAAAAGAAGGGACCTTGGGTAAGATTTCTGAGGCTTGTTTTAAAGGAATACAGATTTAATTTTTTTAAAAGCATGCTTTGCAGGAAAATATAGTAATGAAGAGGAAACTCCTTTTTTGTTTTTATTTGGGGTTTTTTTTGCAGTATATGGATTAGAGTTCTGGCCACTGAGATCTGCTTACTGAGAATTTTCAAAGGATTTATTTCATTAACAGGACAGGACCAACTGAATATTCCCTACCCAGATTTTCTATTTAGATTCCCAGCATTCAGTGTGTTATATAGCTTATCAAGCTTTCAGTTCTTGCCAGTATGGTGCAGCTGATATGTCAGTAGTCTTTTGGTTGGTTTTCCTGTTTCTGTTTGGAACAGAGTTATGAATGTTCTGAAATAAGGATGAGGAAGAGGAAGGTCGTGACTGAGCATCCTAATTTTGGCACAGGAGTTTGGTTCCAGGAGGATGACTGGAGTTAGCTTAGACACCTGTTAATTTTAGTCATTAGATTTGACTCATTGTTATGCTTCTCTCACACATCCAATAAATTCTTAGCTAAAGCTGAGTTGAATTGATGTAGGTACTGATTTTGAAATGTTCAAGGGGAACATGGCTTCCCATTTTCAAAATCATATTCCTGCTGCCTTAATAATACATTAAAGCAATAAGAGTATTTGGTGTCCAAAATTGATCAGATATGAAATGGGCAACATGAGTCTAACAAAATAGATGAGAGAGCACTGAGCCCAGTCATGATATCTGGAATGTGATAGAAGGCAAGTCTAAGTAATTTATTTTTTCATTGTCAAAATAAAAAAGAATTGTACTGGCTTGGACATGTCAGTAGACCTGTCTGTCAGAAGAGAGAAAAGAGAAGTAGGATCAGAAATAGCTGCAAAATGGGTTTTCCCCACAGATCTCCACTTGCAGATTAGCCTGAGCAGGGGAAAAAAAGCAATATTTAAGAATAAACTGTGCAGAATGAGCTTGTTTGTGTTTTGCCCATATCCTAAAGCATTTATAAGAAGGATATTTTCCAACTCCCCATTACAGCATTTTTTATAAAAAATAATTTATAAGTTTTTCTTGTCTGTCCCCCACCACAGGAGCCTTACATAAAGTCATTTAATGATAATAGACATTTGCTGTGAATTAGGCTAAAAATATCTCCTAAATCTTTATTAATTTCCTCAAATAAATTCCTTTAATTGATAAATAATATCTATTTTTTAAAAAATACTAATTAACAGTCTATTCTATAGAATAAATGATGTGATATCCCTGATACAACCAAAACAAATCTTCTGGAAATGAAAACATCACTGAAACAAAATGAGGCAGTTCAAAAGCAAGTAGCAGCAGAATTGCTTGTCCTTTTTTATTTGTTGATAAATGCTCCCACCCACTTACCAAGTGGGTGCAGTCTTTCTGTAGATCATGGCAAGCAGGTGAGGAGAAGTGGTTCAGTTCTAACAAAGTAAAGAAGTGAGAAAGGTAGTTGAAAGTAGTCTGTAATTAGCCACATTAGGCTAAAATATCTGGATCTCAGTTGAGATTCTGACACTGGAAGTATTCATTCTGTCTTAAAAATGTCTTTATCCTACTCCTCTGCAGTTTTGTGAGGTGTCAATGTCTGAGGCCTGTAATGCACTTAGACACTTAGATCTACAGGTCTTGCAGTCCTGTACTCGTGCAAGAGGGTGTGTGAAGTACTACTTATATGGTGCAACCTTAACACCAATATCAAAACTAAATTTTACTATAGGTGTATTTTTTTCGCTTTTGGTTGGGATTTTTCCCCTCATATTCTTGGTATCTAACGACCTGGAGTGCTGTTGACCCACTAAATTTCTCCCTGTTCTAGGGAAAAATGCTCTCGTTCCTAAGTGATAAAGTTGACACTATTCAGTGATCACTACTCTATGGACATATCAGTTGCTGCAAAAGAACCATTAAAACCTTCCCCCAAGGACTTATCTGTAATTTTACAGTGCATCTTTTAATTCTGTGTGATGTTCCAGGTCATTATGTGTTATGTCAGTTATACCACTCTAATATCTGGAAATAGGCCCTTGGGGGTCCATGTAGACATTCCTAAGGGCATGAATTAAACACAGCTGTAAAAACTGGCCCATGGTCTCTTTGTGTGCAGTGTGTGTGATCTACTGACATCAGAACTGTGGGGGAAAAGAAATAATTCAGTCCAATTATACTTACTACGTTTTTGCAGTCATATGATGGTAACTTTTTGGAATAAAAAAAAACCTAAAACCACTTGGGATAAGATGATAGGTTTGTTGGCAGCAGTTTTATTGTTTATTTTAACAGCTACAGGAATCAGTAAATCAAATTATGCTAAAAGATTGATAAAAACAATAATAAAAAGTTGGATTATTGGGAATGAAATTATAGATCAGTACTAGGTATTAATTGGGGTCTTGTGCCATTAATATTGTGGTCAGCTTCTCCTCTGCGTGTTAAATATAAAAAATATTTTTTAGTATTTATTAGTAATAAAGATTTATGTGAAATCAAGGATAAAAACTTGGTGAGATACTTCCAAATCACTGACACCTGGTCCTTGTTAGCCTGTTTGTCAGGGATTGAAAACGGTACTTGGCTTAAAAAAAAAAAAAAAAAAAAAAAAATACAGCTGCAGGGATAAGCCCTAAAAGTCAGAAAGAGCATTCATCAAGTATGACTGGGGAGCATATGATATTTATGTTGTTATGTATATATATGTGTGAATATTTTTGTGTTGCTTGTCACTCATAATGAATATGAACACAAAATGGAATTAGTAGTGTTTTCTGATATGGTTGCACAGTTGATTGAATTTTTCTGTGCGTTTCAAAGCTATTTTTCTTCTTTTAAAATCATGTTTTCCAATGCTTTGAGACCCACTGCCTACAGGAAAATGGATACTTTTAAGTATTTAAGAACAGGGTTCCCATTTTCCTTTGAGTTGAGTCCTGAAAGATGTGGTTTTTAAAGTATCCATTCATGAATCTTGCAGTCAAAAGAAAGGGGCAGGAAATGGGGGGAAGCTGATTTCTTATTGCTTCCTTTTAAACACAGCCCCTGGAGATGCTGATCAGGTGAGGATATGCAAACATGTTTGCAATTAGTATTATGTGCATTGGCTTTGTAGATGCAAGATAAATGTAGTGTGGACAGTCTCATTCTCACTGCAATTTAATATCTCTTATATTACTTTCTGTTTAACTAGTAGCTATTATACCTATATGCATAGATACATAGATACACAGCACATTTTTGTGCACTGCAGAATTTTTTGTTTTAAAAAATCTGCTGTGGACATCACAACCTACTGATGCACTTCACCATCCCCATCCCCTTATTGCCACAGGTTGAAGCATTATGACCTACTAACTATAAATAATGGTCATTTGATAAAATTAAAAGCAAACTGAGATATTAGTGTCAGAGTGTTAGTCTAGCCAATGGTAGTATAATACATTAGCATAGTAGACATAAAGTCTGAGGGCTGTATTTTGGAGCTGTAAGATCATGTGTGTTATTTGTTTGTGTTCTGCCTTTATTCTGCCTTTATATCAATGTTGATATTACATTGATATTGCTCGTTTAACAATTCAATGGGAAAAATTCCACAGGTAACAAGTAAAAGAAAACCCAACCTCCAACATACCTCTGTAAGAATTATTAAATAACTGCAATCATAAAACTTCTTGATGAAGGTTGTTTTGACTTTCACATTAGTTTTCAACTCAAGTAGAATGTTTTTCCTCCAGAACAGTGAAAATACCTTCCACTCAGTTTCCTGGAATAGACAGCTAATGGTAATATTCTTAGTTGGTGGCATTTTTTGAGAAGGGAGGATTTTGAAGAAATCAAATACATAGAAACCATGGATTAAGAACATAAGAAAGTGACTGCAGTTTCTGTGTGAGCTCATTATCCAGAGCCTAGCTCCTCACTAACAGAGGGAGGTGGAGGTTTTGTCAGTATCACCGACATCCCTATGGAAGGCAGTTTCCAGGAAGCAGCAGTTGCTGGAGGTTGGCTTCTACAGATGTTTTGGAGGAGGGGTGTTGCTATCTTCTATGACCCACACATAGGTCACCCTGAGGTCCTGGGGTGAAACAGGACACTGTTCTTCCAAAGATAGGCATTGGGCTACTGCAGTTGTCACTCTGTTAAGGGGTGTAAAAGTAGCATGGGGGCAAAGTTCATATTATTTTACCTATGATAATTTGTATTTCCTTATTTCTGTATTTTTAGATGCAGTATTACTTACACAGTTAATGCACTGAAGCACTGCATACTTTGTGAAAAAGATATTCCCTTTTTTCTCTAGGACTTCAGCTAATTAGGAATTGTATCTTTATCTTCCTGGAATAAGAAATGTTAATATAGGGTACTTTTACAGTGCAATGTACTTGTTAGAGCTAAGCACGTTATTTTAGGTGGTGAGAACTGATTAAAAGCCCACCAAATTCATATGTCTCCTTGGAAAGTTCTAGCCCTCTTCCATAGTTTGAGAGTCTGTATTTAATGTAGTGTAATATCAGAAAAACTGTTTTAAAAATGTTTTGTGTATGTGATGTATTTTATGCAGTGTGTCTTGGATGGAAACAATATAAATTTTTAAGAGAAAGTGAAATAACTCACTTTTTGTTTTAATGCTGACATTATTTGAGTGAAGTAGACATGTAATTTTCCCAACCAGAATAAGAAACGTGTTTGGCGAAATATTTGAAAGTAAGATTTTCACATTTTCAGTGGTGATTAGTAAAGCAAAAGGACTATAAACTCTGGATAAGTGGAGGAGATGTACTAAATCTAAACAATGTTGTTTGTTTCATACTGCTAATCATGCTCATATTGTTTCATTTTCTGTAAGTCTTGTAGTATTTTAGCATTCTCCCTTTTATTTATTGCTTTTGAAAGGGAGAAGTGAACGCTGAAAGACAAGGATGCATTTCTCAGTGATAAAATTATGAAGTGCTCCTCCAAGTTCTTCTGCTATTTAATATAGGTAGTATTTTCTAGAGAATAATTATTACTTCAGAGAAAGATTTGAATGAATTCAGTCTAAAGCTGAGGTTATTGTAGCAGAAGATTTTAGTGCAGTGCAATGTGTGCTTTCTGCAGGATTTAAATTATGATGATGTTATGGCTGAATTTTGACACAGTGACAGGATAGTAGGAAATCCTATCTCACTTAAGGAGCAATTTATAGAGCTATGTATATAGCAGCATAGTAGAAGATGGAGTGGAACTCTGCAGCAAAATTCTGATTCTTCTGTGACAGAAATCTTTTCCCATGAAATAAGAGCCCAATTCTCTGTTTTTCCACTACTCTTCTCTGTTGGCATGTAGATGGCACAATAGGCTGTACTTCAGCAGAGAAATGCAGAACATCTTCCCAAGAAAGATCAGAGGCATATAGATTTTAGTTTCCTCTTAAAAATCTGGTATGCTACTTTTACCAACAATCTCAGCAGCAACAATACTTAATGAGATTGAAGTTTTTGTGTGGGTTCTGACTCCCTGTGTTTTATCAGCTAAAAAAGTTTTCTTCTGTCTTGTATTACATTTAGATAATGCTTTAGTATCATATCCTTCATATTCTTAACTTATATTATGGTTATGCCTTTCATTTTTGGCAAATATACTTAGTGCTTTCAGAGAGCACCATACTGTCTAAGGATTGCACACTACAGAAGCAAGGGGAAAATATCTACATGTCATTTGATAACAAGTTCCAAATGGAGTAAGAAAAGTGAGCTGTTGAGTAGTGTTAGAAGATAGCATATTACAGATTCTGGGTAGCATGTGTATATTGTTTAATCTCAAATAGAGACATCAACGTCAATAAAACAAGAAAGCTGTTCTTTTTTTCCTATAATACCACACTGAGACTCTATATGCTGTTTACAGTTAGAAGTTTATAGCTGATTTATAGTTGAAAAATTCAGTAGCTGAATTCTTAGATTTAATGTTGAGTTTTTAGAAATGCCACTATTCTTTGGAGCCAACTCTTTAACGATGATCACTCAAGGGAAGCTTTTCTTTTCTGTGAATAAGCAGAAGGAGGAAAAATTCTGTGAACTCTCTAATTAGCAATAAATTTATTTTATTTAAAAGTAGATCTGTTAGTATGTCTGTCAACCTCGACCTACGTTTAAATACAGTGTTACCATCTAGGAGAGAGGTTTATCCCACTGATGTTTTGTTCCCAGAATTTCCTGGTATTTAAAATTGGTTCTGCTGGCTGCTGCTCTCAGAGGTATTTCCAACTGTCATGCAGGAGGACTTTTTCCAAGAAGCAAAGGTGAACAGTGGGTTTAGCTGCAGTACATTATTTCAGTAACTAATTTAGAGTTCCTGACTACCAGTCACCACATACAGAGAATTCTTATAAAGTCCTTGATAAAGAGAGTCAGTCTGTTGTCCCTGTGAGCTCTTTGAATTGCTGATGATGCTGTTAATGGGGAGTCAGTCAGCTTACACATACACAAATCTGAAGCATAATTTCACTCTGCTTTCAACATGATAAATGTGCATATGTTTAGAGAAAGAATTAGATTTTTTATTTTCCTGGGCTTCAGCTCCTTTTTTGACTTCAAGGATCATGATCTGTTACAGCTAGAACAGGACATGAGGCTGTTACAGAGTTCTTGTACTACCACTCTATTCAGGAGAGCTATCTGAAATTGTCACCCTCTTGCTCATCATTTCTGTGTGTCTGTAAACCTGTAATTACAGGTCAGGGCTGCGTCCTTCCAGGGCAGAGACAAGTTTCTCTTACAGCTTATTCTCCACAGCTTTGCAAAGCCCTTGTAGCTCCAAGAGGGAATTGGATTCTGTCTGTCTCCACATGTCATTAGTGTTGCTTTCCTGTCTTCCAGTGCTGTTTTTTCTTCACTAGTGACATCAGAACTGTTTAAGTTGCTATTTTGAATTTCAAATCCCACTTGAAATTGCCAGAAAAGCAAAATCTATAGGATTTTTGGAAGACTGTTCCATGCACGAAACTGAAAATAAGACCTACTAGCACTTCTGGGCAAGTATTATAATATGAGGGGTATTCTGTTTAGCCTCACTTCAGGTTTGGAAGTGTTAAAGAAAAGTTCTTTATGGCCTTAACACTTGGCCTCTGAAAGAAGTAGTGCAAATTTTCTTATTTGAATCACAAACCCTCCAAAGATTTGGAGGTGAGCAGATTTTCAGCTTTCTCAGAGTTTATCTGAATTATTTTGAGTTATTGACAGCAAACTTTACTTTCCCTGCAAGTCAGTTGTGGTGCAGATTTTTTGCAGTGTAGCTGTGCTTAACACACAAAGTTTTCTCTAGGCCTACTTCATAATAGTTTTATTTAGTCAGTTTAATGATGCTTCAAGGTTTGATTTTTTTTGCTTCATAATCAGCCTACATTCAAAATATAATTCAGAAAAGAGGAAGATGAAAACTCGTTTTCATTGTTAGGAATCATAAAATATCACAAGGTTTCTCTGTCTTTAGCAACAGATGAAAAGATGAGTGTATAAGAGAGACAGTTCTGTGATGTGTTTCATTTCATGTGGTGCTTCTCTGAGTCCTGTTATTGTGTATCATCCCTAATGACTGCAGTGCCTTGAGTCACAGTGTTGATTTTTTAAAAGCTTTCACTTTTTCATTCTTTGTTCTCAAGGTTACATTATGCAAAACACAATGTTATATTTTTTGTACTAGTACAGGCTGTATAAAAATATTTTTAATCCTGCTGTGAAAATTGAAACAGCTCTGCTCTGGGGGAGAGGCTTTGGGGCTGTTTCAAGTGTTCCCGACTTCTAAAATGAACTGCTGTTCCTTCTTCTGTCTGAAAAGGTGTGGCTCATGTCTCTTGTCTTTAAAAGTATTCCAAGGGGTAATACTTGCACTCTCTTGCTTTGGTAATTTGATTTAGCTAATCATGAATTGTAAACCACTAAGAATTATCCAAAGGTAGTTTTGCTCTTTAAATAATTATGAAGATGAAAGAGAACTTTTTCTACGTTATTATAAAGGTGAGAAGCCAAGCTAAAAATATGAGGGAGGTACAAGGAGAGGAAAGGACAGACTTCTGATTTTATTTCAATGGATTTGCATTATGGATAAGAAGGAACAAGCAAGTTGAATTAAATACATTATTCAAAACTTCTGCTTTGACTTGATTAAATCCCTGCTCTACCAATCATTTTCCTTACCATGCCACTTTTTCTTCTTTACTTTCTGGTGAGGTGGGGCATTGTGTCTTTTAA